>OY728131.1:1006664005-1007897561 GCA_963277665.1 Viscum album
TGTGAAGGATTTATATATTTTCTCCATGAATAAATTCAAAGCTTAATAAAACATTATTAATTTGTTAAAAAATAATAGAAAATAATAATAATAATAATAATAATATTTTTTATTATGAAGATAAGGATATTTAAGAAACTTACAATTGATGAAACACGATTACAAAATTGAATTGACAACATAACATTGCAATGAAAACATAAACAAATTTATCTAAAAAACACCACCACCACTAACTTAAAGTGACATTTTGGAAGCCTTGGGTCTAGTATCCAATAGTCTATATTACCCAAATTAATTATGGTATGAATAAGTGGGTAGAAAATTAATCGGGATTAAGCTTTTCTACACTTGATAAAAAATGAGATCCCACTTTCACCTACCCAATAGATGATCCAAAAAGAGATTCTATATGAACGAATTGGGGTAGTCTATAGAAGAAGAAATTCAATCCCCAGATTTCCCCTGATAGATTATAAAATTTCATCCCAATTAAATATATTTTTTAAGATATGATTGAAATGGTGGGATGTTTTTATGGTCCATAGAATATAGACCATAATTTTATTTTCAACATGGGTTTCCTAGAACTCCCTTAAAAACATATAGTTATCTATGTTCAGTATTGGATGAAATGTTCCTCACGATGTTCTATATCTCATGTTCATACTTTATCTTTATTATGTTTGGATCTTGGCTGCTAAATTCTTTTTATTAGGATACTGTACAGTTCAATTCACCGATAATTTCTGAAGTTCAAGGCCCACTTTTTTCATCATCCCAAATGAATATCCAATAGATCCATAAGGATAGAATATTCCTCATAGCATGGGAGACCTAAAAATGAAATATGAAAATAAAATCAAGACCATTGGGTTTTTAGGAGGAGTTCAAAAATGTACCATGTAGTAGTGAATTTTAAGAAGGAATTACAATCATAATGTGAAATAATGTTCAAATTTTAAAATACACTAAAAATAGTGTTTATGAATAATGAAACACATTAAAATTATATAATATAACAATGAATATTAACCACTTTTAGTGGTTGATCATGCATTTTTGTGAAAAATATAAATCTATACATGTGTGTCTAAATATGCGTGTATATGTTTGTATCAATTTTTTAAAAATACATCATATATAAATGTTTTTTATAAGTCAATCATTATTAATATCGTTAAATATATCATATAAACATATTTTTATTAATTATTTATAAATACAATATAAAAAATATACTTCTAAATATACGATTATATGTGAATATGTAGATATATATATATACATATACATATAAATATATATGTAATGTCTAAAATTCATATCTAAATTTACAATATATAGGAATATTTTAAAAATGTGTTTCAAAATAATTTTATAAATCACATGGAATTAATTATCCATTTTATTTAAAATAATATATAGCTATTTCTTTTCATTATAAATATATATATATATATATATATACTTATACAAATGTATATATAATGTTTATATATGCATATGAGTGTTTATTAATAAACACACACACACAAATATTTTAATATATATAAATGAATATTAATATATAGTATATTTAAATAAATATAAGTATATATATATATCACAAACACATAAAAACATATATTTTATAAATGTATTTAAAAATATTTATATAAATATTTGGATAAAAAAGGTGTATAGAAATATATATTTAAATAAATATAAATATCATAAAAGGAAATATAAAACATGTTTCGTTTAGTGGTGAAGATGTTCAAATTGAGAAAGAGAGGTTGAAAGATCCAGTCTAGGTGTGCACATGGGTGAATAAGAGGCTGGGAAATGGAAAAGTGATGATAGGGGGTGCTAATGGGGGGGGGGGTCATGAGTTCCAGGCATGGTGTGGGGAAGGTGTTGAAAAGCACTAAAAAGGTGGGGGAAAAGTGGTGACAATGGGTGTGGGGATAGTTAAAAAAAATTAAAAAAATTACCAGTGTTAAAAAAAGCGCTGATAAACCGAGCCTTTAATAGATCTTTTATTCAGTGATAATAAATGGGGTATTTATCATAACTTTTTAGCACTAAAAATGGGGGCCTTTATCAGTGCTAAAAAAACATTGTTAAAGGAACCCTTTATCAACACTTTTTTTAATGCTGACAAAATATGGGTTTTAATGGCGTTTAGATTAGAAACACTTTTTAGCGCTGTTAAATCCAATTTCAATAACTTTTAATAGAACTAAATTTAGTAGTTATTCAGACCTTATATATCCCTTATTTTTACATGTGAAGTATATTACTTCTTATTCACTTTGATAATCCTTCTTTTTGGTATGTTGGTCATATTTCCTTTTATTGAATAATCTATTCACCATCATACGATTCATCATTAATTAATTCAAAATAATTTTTTTTCTTTACTTATTGATATTCCTTATCATTTTTTTGATTCATTTTGACCTCATAATTCATAAAGGATCCAATTATATCTTTTACCAATATGTTATTGATGTCCTTCGCTTCTTTGATTGTTGTCACTTTAGGTACCTAATTTCTTGGTAAAACCCAAAGGATTTTCTTGATTAATGTTTGTATAGTTTGAGTATCACTAAGAGAGTTTCTTCTATTTCATTTTTCGATAAGGAATATAAAAAGTTTATTAATAGATTCATTTTTATGCTTTCTAAAGAATTAAAAATATTTCCTATAAATATCAATTCAAATATATTTAGCTTTATTCATTACTTATTGAGTGACTTATAAAAGTTTCTAGATTTCATGAGAAGTTTTTATATAGATATAAAATTAATTTTATTTTTTTCTAATCCACAATGAAATGCATTCATAAATTTATCATCTAATTAAAAATAAGTAATATCATTGGGTTTCTATTTTTCTTCTTTTTAACTCATATGGATATAACTATGCATAAAAATTATCTATGTAGGATAACAAATAAATCTAATAAAGTTTGACATATGATTCTTCAAATAAATATAATTAGAACCATCAAAATATGGTATGTGAACTATATATTTATCTTAGGGATCGACTATATTGTTTGAAAATTATTCCATTTTAAAAATTAAAACTTTGAAAGTAGTTAATATTTAGAAAATAATGATTTGTTTGAAAACAATGATATTTTGTAAAAAACACAAATAACCCCATTGAAAAAAAATGTTGTTTAGAGATAAATGGAAAGACTGTGGGGGGGGGGGGTGAATTACCTTTAAAAAAATGTCAAAATTATTTTATAGAATAAAAGTGATTATCATACAAGAATTTTATTTAAGAATAAAATAATCAATGTAAAGAGGGTGTAATAGAAAATAAATTGTGGAAACTAAAACGGCACACTTTGATAAAAGAGATCAAAAATAACTCAAGAATGAGTCCCTATATATCCTCTTGAAAACAAGGATTGAGAGGATTATATTTCTAAAAATGTTTTAATAAAAACCAAGAACCAAAAAAGAAAGGAAATATTCTATTAGTTTCAATGAAAAATAATAACCAAAAGAAGAACCTTGGTTTTAATGGAAACCAAGAAAAAAGAACCCTCAATTTAATTATAGTTAGCACCAAAATAAGAAGAATAAAAAATTAGAAGTTTGTTTTTACAAAACCATTACAAAACACTAAAATCTATATTAGAAGATTTATAGGAATATTAAAGAAAGAGTTAGAGAGAGAAGGTAAAATAAGAGATAATAATAATTACAATAAGGGAGAAATAAAAAATATCCTTAAGAACAATGGGAAAAAAATTGATTGAATATGTTGATGGCATATTTTCCTTTTGATAATTTGTATTTTTGAAATATATCTTGAAAAATATTTTCATTGATCTATGAAGAATCATTTGAGGGAAGTGGTGGTTGTATATTTTTTTTCTAATCCACGTCTCTAAAGATATATATTTATAGCATTCAAAAGATTTTGTGAATATTATAAAATTATAATGGATTCATTAAAGTTATTGGATACCAGATTAGAGATATTTTGAAAATAATGAATAAAGATGTCGACCGACTACTTGACATGTTTTCCAGTGTAAACTAACATTTCATGAAATTAATATATTTATTCAAGAAACTCTAAAATTTTCGTCGATTTATTCATGGTATGAAATAATCTTCACAATGTGAAAAAATTTATATAATTATAATCACCATCTCCACTCCATGTAGAAATAATTTGCGATGTGAACTAAAATTACTGATGAAAATTCATGATGATAATACAGTTTCTTGGTTTGAGGTATTTAATCACAATATTATATAACTAAAATAAAATCAAACAATGTTTATAAAACACCTAAGCTAATTTTGAAAATAAAAACTCATTAGAGGTTCAACAAGACCATCCTTGACAGTGGGTCAATTGTTATTCCATCCCTTTTGTGTGATTTTTGTACTACTTTATCATTGGGGATGGTTATGATATGATGATATCATGGTAAAGTTATGGGATGTTATTCCTTATGATTAATGAGTATTGACCCTAGAGTGTTTAATTAGATAATGGAACCCATATAGGGTGTCTCGGATAAGATGCGACCTTGAGGACCATGGGGGTGCCCTAGTTTTAGTTGACTCTAAGAACTATTATTACTTGAGGTATAACGTGGTTATATATTAGTACAAACATATTGTCAATAATAGTTTATATTCTTAAGAGGCTAACCTAGGGATTATGTGGTTTGTTAGTGTGTGTTCCAACTCATGTGAGGATGTTGATTGATATATGATGGTATTATGGGGCACACGTACTTCCCCTCAATATGAGAAGTGATATATGTTTCTAGGGAGGGGAGTGAGTATGCCCCATAAGTTTTTAATGATGTGATTTATGTTTCTAGAGTATGGAGTGAGTATGTAACCAGGATCCAAGTGATGTGATCTATGTTTCCAGGGCATAGGTGAGTATACCCTTGGGCTATTGATAATGTAATATATGTTTCTAGGGTTGGGAGTGAGTATGAAGCTGGGTTATTGTTTATGTGATATATATTTATAGGTTAGAGTCATAATGATTTATATAGAGACTTAGGTTTTGCTGTGTAATATTTTATAATATTCCCAGGAATAATTTCAGAGCTTGGAACCGAGACAATGCATGATTCTGAGGCCCGGTGTGCCCAAAATTAATTTTATAAAAAAATATTAAATATATTTTTAATGAGCATGTGCAGGTTTTTAGAAATAATGGAATATATCTTGAATGTTTGATCATATTGGAAATCTAAGGCTATAGTTGGGTCTAGAATGCGGTCTTTACACTAGGTGCATCATAAAATGAGTTGTCATGGGACGTTCATATCCCTCGTTTTTTGGCGGTATATTAAATGGATGAATTAAATTATTAATTTATTCATTTAATATATTAGACCCAAAATACTCATGAATAGAGACTCATATGAGAAATCTAAGACCACCATTGAGTTCATAATGTTGGTTTTACCCTAGGTAGGGTATAACCTTTGTCGGCGTCGAGAGTTCGGCTAATATACCATCACGAGTGAATAATTAAATAATTAAATTATTATTTATTTAATTATTTTAAATTTTTACCTAACCAAAAAATTCCATTTAAATGTGTCATTATGAAAACATTCATAGGGTTTTCTCATAATTTCAGACTTCACCGGTGAGATCACCTCCTTCCTCTAGAGATTTACATCGAAGAACGACAAATGAAGAACAATGATGAGACCCTGGATCTGAGTGGATCGAAGCGTGACGAAAAAAATATTCTATGTAAATGCATTATTCACCAACAATCTATCCAATCTCAAGGTAGGACTCATAATTTGTTTTTTTATTCCTCTGATTAAACTCTAAGAAAATTTATTTCCTATGCATCAATTTGCGCCCTTGCACGATCCCTAAAGTTGAAATAAACTGGTTTTATCCCTTTATTAATTATTGTTATTGTTTTTCGTTCATCATTATAATGGTGATGAATAAATTCTAAGCCAAAAATATCCCAGTTTATTTTTCAAATTTGTTAATCATGATTTTTTTATTCATTCTCCCTCTGTTCATCACGCTCATTTTTTTGGTCGATGGTTCTAAAAACACCCGACTATAAATCGATGTGTAACTGATCCTTGACACATCAAATATTTTATGAAAACATAGATTTGTGATCAATTTAGGAATAATATCTTTTTAAGAGAGTTTAGAAACTTATTGATTGCTGGTTCTTGGTTTTCCTTACTCAGTTTAGTGAGGCTGAGGTGTGACGCTTGGGTGGAATTTCCCAAGAAAATCGAATGGTCAAGATATGACCAGTAGTGATAAATATGGTAGTGGCGGCCAAGGATTGAACATCGAGGATACCTTCCTATGAACGGTGAGGCCGAGGGGTTTGAATGGTGCAATAAGGGTGAGAAGCAGTAACATCTCGACGAGGCGGTCCGGCAGGGAGGTGCAGGCGGCTCCCAAGTGGCACGATGGTTGGGGCGAGCAGCATGAAGGTTGGGGAGAGTAGCATGACGACCGAGACAGCAAGCCCAGAGGCAATGGCAGATCTGGTGGATATGTATAGGGAGGATGGAGGATAAAGTTAGAAATGGGGGAGGGTAAACCTTAATATAAAAAAATAAAAATAAAAAGATAATAATAATAATAATAATAATAATAATAATAATAATAATTATTATTATTTTAACCCCCATAACTCCCACTTAGGGAGTCTGATTTACAAAATGTTTATGGTGGCGTGACCCCATTTACAATAAGGTCATTATAAGACCATTTTAGAGAATTTACCATAACCCACAACATAGACCCAAGAAACGCTCATGAAACATTAGTTTTAATAATATTATTAAATATTTGACCAACCATATCTCATGCATACGACGTCCAATTGATGCACCATCAGCGGTGATATGAATCTTTATTTAATACGACCGATTCCAGAAAAGTGTTGGATATTGAATTCTGGTTCTTAGTTTGGGTCTAAGAAACACCCAATAATATTATTATTATAATTGTTGCAGAATCTTGTGTTTGTCAAAACTCTCCATATGACATTAGATTGGAGAGACGTCAGCACCTTTGTGACCCTGATATTGAGGAGGATGTTTTGAGACCAATATTGGAATTTTAAATTGAGATCAATGTGTGGGCCCCACAAAGCCCAATTTGGAAATGTTGTGATGAAAGGTGACTTTTTCACCAGGTGTCTGTTTTGGTCAAATGAATAGATAATCTTGTGTGTTTTTTCATGATGATCACAATGGTGTGATCTATATATTTTATTTCGTGATCAAGACATGGGCCCCATGAGGCATCATTCGTGTGAAATGTTGTGAAATGAGGATTCTTCTTCAGGTGTTTGATGTGGATGAATGAATAGTCAAACCTATGTGATTTTACTCAAGGAATGAAATGGTGTGATTCATTTGGTTATATGAGGTCCTTTGAGGAGGTATGTTTGTAAAATTATGTTTTTTCACTTCGGACTAATGATGAGAATCATGCGATCATTAACCCTTTGTCTAGATATTCCATGTACTCTGGGAGTACACTGACACACATAGGGGTACATGTAAAAAACCTAGTACCTGAGGATGGCTAGGTAAACAACCAAAAAATTAAGTGGGGTCACACATTTTGTTGGCACAATACACACCTTGTACCTCATTATGATTATTCTAACACTCGTATCCCCTTCTTTTGGACTCAGATATTGGCCCACGAGATGCCTATCTTGAGTGTTTTTTCACATAGAACGCGATGGTGTCCTTGGAAGAGGATTTCAAGATAAAACATGAATTTTATAGGTATGGAATGCATAGAGAGGACACACTATGATAGAAGCGATCAGAAAGGCTTACTAGAGTAGTTTCAGGATGACCCTCCATCTATACTGGGTAGTGTAGTCCTCGATGATTCTGAGCTGAACTTCCAGCTGGATCTAGCTAGTGGAGTTCCTTGACATTCTAGGATGAACCTCCTACTAGAATGGGTAGTGTATCCCTGATGACGTTCTAGGTGTGACCCTCCAGCTGGGCTGGGCAGTGGCGTTCCCCTGATGACTCACATGGCTTACCATTCAGCAGTGTCTGTGTAACACCCCAAGCTTCTACGGTATGCTTCTATTTGAATAATGTGATAGCATGTGTTGTACGCAACATCGAGTTCTAACACACCACAACCAATCAAACTAGCCTTTATGAATAGTAATACCTACTTTTTGAAATTATATATATTTTATATTTCAAAATGGACTTCATTTTTGGATTCGGAATATCGAAATTATCCTAAGTTGAATTTTTGGTATTTTTCTGAGAACTTCCAATTTTTATGAATAGTGAAACATTGTTAAAAACAATTTTTTTAATCAAAATAATTTATAGTGATAAATTATATTATTTATTGGTTTTAAATTATAATTAGAATATATTTTTACCATTTTATCCAATGGTGTTAATTAGAATTAATTTCACTTTGAAATTGGACATAAACAATTGTCAATCTTTTGATATATATTGTTTCTTAAAAACACGCTATTTGTTGTAACATCGGGAATTAATTATAAAATTAATTAATTCAAATTATATTTTTGGAATTTTGTAAAATAGACATAATTTTTGAATTTGGAATATCAATTATAGCGTAGGGTGAAATTTTGGCATTATTCTGAAAAACTTCAATTTTTGATGAATAGTGAAACTACTAAGTGGTAGTTAAAAAACTGAATTTTTCATAAAACTTAATTTTACCGCTTCTGTGAATGGAATTTCGAAAATCTGAGAGACACAGTTAATATCAACTAGTAAAATGTGGTTCAATGAGATGAAAATATTTTTTTTGTGAATTGTAACTTTTTACTTTTATTTACCACGGTTAAAAGTAAATAGGGTAATTAAGGGTAAAAATTATATTAATATTACCCTAAAACGTGTCCTAATTCTATTGGACAAGTGTATCTCAACCAGAAACAACCTTAGGAATAAAATTTTATCATATAGGTCCACTTGGATTAGATTAGGACATTTATTATTATTTAATTCAAAGAAGAGTTAAAAGAGTTAAAATCAATGTTTATTTACTAAAACATTTTTCATATAGGGTTATACATAATATAAATTTGATTGTAAATATTAATTAGAAATATAAAATTATTTCCTACATAATTATATTTTATTTATAATTTTTAGACATTAAATAAGTTAATTTATTTATGACACAATGATGATGTAGTAATTACCTAATTAATGAAAAATTAGAATAATTGATATTATAAATACCCAAATAAATATAAATTGAAATTTTTTATGAATTAAACTAATTTTATAGGTTAATAGGAAATGTTAGTATTGACTTAAGTAACTTTTTTAGAAGTAATCATTCTGTTAGGATTTTCACAAAAATCAATTATTGAATAGTGTGAAAATTGACCTAAAAGAGTTTTTAAAACAAATATTATATTATTAATTGATATTAAATTCCTAAAAATATAAGATTCGTCAAAGAGACTTATATCATAATATGTGTATCATTAATGGACCACTTGGGGGTCTCTTGGATGTATATAGTAAGTTTATTAACCATATAATATAAAAATACAAAGAGACACTGTAAAAGTGAAACAAATTAACTAAGAGTTAATACTTAAAGATAAGGTTAATATAATAACCCAAACCTGTCTAAATTCTATTGGTTGAGTGTTTTTCGACCCATTACCACCTTAAACTTTAAATAGTCCACTTTTGATCCATTAGAAACCGAATATGATTTTATTATAAAATAATATTTCTAGCTTTTCCAAAGGTTCTGCCACCCCTCTTATAAAAGGGAACTCTTCCTTCTCATTAACTCACACCTTAAAAACCTTTTGGTTCGGCAAAAATCTGCCCAAATACTCTCCAAAATTCCCTAAATTCATCCTAGAGGCCTTCCTTTAGTCAGAAATCCAACTTAAGGAGCCCTTTTTATCAAATCAAAAGGAATAACTCGAAGAAGAGGTAATGATTTCACCACCCTTTTTCAAGTTCCTTTCTTCTTACACTTCTTATTTCTTTGTTATTACCATTATAAAATAATAACTCCAGTATATTATATATACTTTGATGTTATTATAAACATTTTACAACCATATTTCAGTATTCTATCCATCCTTTGAATAACATTTCACCACACGTGCGTACGTACGACTTACCGTCTCCACGTCGTGGTGTAATTATTATTCAATGAATTATTATTTGGATGAGTATAATAATGATGTTTAATTCATGTAAATAATAAATATAACATGATAATTATTCTTTATATATGATATACCATCCAATTATATATTATTTTAATATCAAAAGAATGATATTTTCGCTCGTGCGTATGTACGGACTACCGTCTCCATGAACGTGATGAGATTCATTCTCCATCGTATCCATTCAACTCTAATTCTAATTTGATGATTAATAATAGTATCTAAGGACTTGATATAATTCTGGATATGATTAAGTTACAACCTATCCATGACAAACACACCTTACGTAACAAAACATATAAAAGAAAATGAGTAAGTTAACACCCGAAACAACGATAATACTAAGATATTATTAACAAATCAACATTAAAAGATCATATATGATATCTTATTAATGTATATTATTCTTGTATAATTTAATAACAATTATTTAACCATTATAAAGGAGGTTAACCTACCCCCAACCAAGGAAAAGTACAAGGTAAGGGTTTATTTCGCAATCTCTTCATATCCGAGGTTGTTTATACGTAATAATCTACTAGGATATCTTTATCATCCACATCCATGTTTCTTAAAAATGTATTTCAAAACATTTTTACTATTTAAAAGAATATGGGTTAAAGTCATTTATACCCTTGTTTGACTTTTTATAAGAGGTTTATAAAGGAATCTTTCCGTCATTTTCCAAACAAGGTACTTTTTAACCTTTTCGACAGGATTAAGGTAAGAATGTTCTTTTAACTTATACGGTGGGTGCGGCTCTTTCCCACCGTTATAAAATTGTCGAAGCTTCCCTTACAAGCATATAAGAATATTTTCAAATAATTTTTTTTTATTTTATAAATATATGACTCTTAAATGATTTCAAAATTGAAAGAGATATTTCTCTAATAAGAGTTTGATTTCATCTATGTCAACATCCTTTGATGGATTTTATGCTTATTTGAAGTTGATTTCTTATGATACAAAACTTCTATATTGTATTGAAGGTTTTGTGATATGTTTGATTTTGGATGTGATATTTTTATACCATTCATGGTTTATGGTGAAAGTATTGACATTTCGTATTCTAGTTTTAATATGAATGCTTATCTTATGTTTAAACCTTTTCATATGGGAATGCATTGGACTTAATATGTGACGGGTGGAGCCCGCTATAGCTCCTCGATGAATCGGTAGGTCTCATGAGACAAACTAGTGTCTTGGGTCAAGGCCTTGACAAAATCTTATTTGTAGTCTTGGCACGAGGCCTTGGCTATGTGGTTATGATAGTCTAGAATTATTCATTCCATCATTATGAAAGTGGTTATTGATATTTCATGTGATTATTCAATTAGTAGAATATCCATGTGAATAAGTAAATGGAATTATTTCATTTTATTTTTTCCATACTATGTTAAAGTTCAAGTTTAAATGGATTTTGTTTTAGTTATACATTGCCTTAAATGTTTATTCTTATTTATGAAAGTTTCCGCTATATTGTTATCCTTACTAGGCATTTGAGCTCACCCCTTTCAATGTTTTATTTTTCCCAGGATGTGAAGAAGTAAATTTATGAATGACTTGCAGGGATAGTATGTGGGGATATGAGTGTGGACTATGAAGAAAATATGTTGTTGCAGTTTTCATTTTTATGATGTAATGTAAGACTTATGAATATATCTAGTGTTTCCAAGGCTACTAAACTAATCGGCCTTTCGAGACTTGATATTTCTTGTGATCATGCCAATGTTATGTAATAATGCACCGACTCTGGGTAACTGAGGCTGGGGCATTATAGTTGGTATTAGAGGAAGTTTATTACAAACCTTTGAAGCAAGATTTAGATAAACTCTGATTAGAGCACATAGACCTAAGATGGACTTTGAGGATTATTATAGAAGAACTTCCTAGAATTTTGGTATTTTAGAGATTTTGTGAGTTTTTCGAGAAATACATCCCTGTCTGGATACGAGCAGGTAGAGGCGGATCTGGCACAGATGTACCTCGGGGTAAAACCCGAAAACACCGCTTTGAGCTAGAATCGAACGAGAACTGGTGCACGACAACATGCCTTGCTTCACTCTTGTTTAGGACACTCCTGGGGGATATGCTTAGGATAACTCTCATTTTCTTTACAAATCATTATGAAGGTTTTATGAGTATAAACTCTCTCAAAGAAAACATTTTTTTTATGATTATGGATTATATCCATAAATAGTTCGATTTATGTTAAGTGTTTTATAAGTATGGGATTATGTATTTTGATTCATAAACTGATCTAGTTTATACCATTGTTTAGAAATGGAACCAAGTGGAATAAATGGAGACCGTATCAATGCACGTACTCCATGTAGGGATTTCCCTCCTGCTAAAGATAATTATAGTGGAGCTAGTGATGCAACTGGTGCCGATCAGCTAATCACCATACTGGGACAACTCACTGAGGTTATGAATAATAACCTTACCCGCATGGAGAACCCTGATCTACAGCGTGGAGGATCAATGTTAGATCGATTCATGAGGAAACAACCACCAATGTTCAATAGGTGTACAAATCCCTTAGTATCTGAGCAATGGATAAATCCCCTAGAGAAAATATTTCAGGCTTTGGGGAGTAGTGAAAGAGAAAAAGTTATCATGGCAGTTTACCGCCTCACTGGAGATGCTGATCAATGGTGGTCATTGATTCAAAACACGAAGGAAGATGATGAAGTATCAAATATGGAATGGAGGGAGTTCAAAGATCTGTTTTTAGAAAAATACTTTCTTCATGACCATCGAGCAGATATGGAAAGGTAATTTCTAAGTCTGAGACAAAAGGAGGATGAGAATGTCGCAAAGTATGAGGCCAACTTTACAAGGTTAGCAAGGTATGCTGGAGATTATATACATAACCCCAGAAGTAAGATTGATCATTTCTCTGATGGGTTAAAACCATTTCTTCGTCGAGAATTAGTCTCACAATCCTTTTCATCGTACGAAGACATTGTCTCATGTGCTATCAAGACTGAAAAGGAATTCTCTAAGTCTTATGAATTTAAAGCAAATCAAGAGAAGAAGAGATCAACTGATCAATCTGGGAATGGAAATAAGGGGAAGAAGGGAAAGGTTTAATATCCATCCGTTGGTAAATGGGGGAAGAAACACCTCAGTACTTGCTTAATGGGAATGGGTGTCTGTTACAAGTGTGGTGAAAAAGGACACCAAGATCGTTCTTGCAAAGGGAAGAAGGAAGCTACCAATTTTCAGTGCTACAATTGCAGGGAGATGAGAAATTATACAAATGGATTTCCTAAGAATTAGGGGAACTTACCTCAGAAAAGGCCAAGGGATCAAGGCCAAGCTTATGCTATCACTACTGATGAGGTAGAAGCTCCGAAAGAAGTGGTGGTAGGTAATTTAATGGTTTCCTCAAGTTTAGAAAATGCATTATTTGATTCTGGATCATCGCATTGTTTCATATCTTCCCAGTTTGCTAAGAAAATTAGATATTTCCAATTTGATTTAACAAGGGAGTTGTCAGTTAAAACTCCTAAGGGAAGTATCATTGCAACAAAGTTTTATGAATCAGTCCCCATTAGAGCACATAAATGTTCTTTATCTTATGATCTCATCGTCATACCTATGATTGAGTTTGATATAATCCTCAGTATGGATTGTCTTTCAGACTATGATGCGAAGATTTATTGTAAGAATAAGGAGGTTACGATTTTTGATGATGATGATAAGGAACACCTTATCTTTAGAGCAGAATCGTCACCACCTAATTCTTATCTAGATCCACCCCCAATATCTCAACTAAATTCAATTATTGGGGAGGAAGAGAAATGAATGACTGTGGGTGCGGAAAGGAATGTTCAAATAGAGGATGTAACTGTTGTGAAAGAATATTTAGATGTATTTTCAGAAGATTTACCTGGACATCCTCCAGAACGAGAAGTTGAGTTTTTCATTGATTTAATTCCTGGATCAAAGCCTATATCGAAGACCCCTTATAGAATGGCCACTGTGGAATTAGTAGAACTAAAGAAACAACTAGAGGAATTGAGTAATAAAGGATTTATTCTCCCTAGTGTTTCTCCATGGGGAGCCCCTGTTCTCTTTGTTAAAAAGAAAGATGGATCTATGAGGTTATGTATCGACTACAGGGAGATAAATTCTATAACAATAATGAACAATTATCCCCTACCTCGTATTGATGATTTATTTAACCAACTGCATAGAGCTCAATAATTTTCAAAGATTGACCTTTGATCTGGATACCATCAGTTGTGTGTGAAGAAGAAAGACATTCCAAAGACAGCATTTCGAACCAGGTACAGGCATTACGAGTTTACAGTGATGCTTTTTGGATCGACTAATTCACCCTCTGTATTCATGGATCTGATGAATAGAGTTTTCAAGGAATATATCGATGAATTTGTGGTGGTATTTATTGATGATATCTTAATATACTCCAAAATCTACGAAGATCATGAAAATCACTTGCGCATTATCCTAAAGAATCTGAGAAGACATGAATTATATGAGAAGTTTAGCAAGTGTGAATTTTTGATTCAAGAAATTTCTTTTCTTGGCCATATTGTCTCTAAATATGGAATCTCTGTTGATCCTTCTACAACCAAGTCAATCCAAGAATGGCCAGCACCTACGAATAAAACTGAGGTACGTAGTTTTATTGGTTTAGCAGGTTATTATCGACGTTTCATCCAGAATTTTTCCCGATTGGCTAACCCATTAACGAATCTCACACGTAAAGGGGTTAAATTTGATTGGACAAAAGAGTGTGAAGAATGTTTCGAAGAACTGAAGAGAAGATTATTCAATGCTCCTATATTTAATCTACCATCGGGGAATGATGGGTTCGTTATTTATAGTGATGCATTGAAGAAAGGACTTGGTTGTGTCCTTAAGAAGAATGATAGGGTTATTGCCTATGCATCACGACAGTTGAAAACTCATGAACAAAACTATCCTACTCATGATCTCGAGTTGGCAGCGGTGATCTTTTCCTTGAAGATATGGTGGCCCTACCTCTATGGTGAAAAATGTGAGATTTATACTGATCACAAGAGTTTGAAGTATATTTTCTCACAAAAAGAACTCAACATGAGGAAAAGGAGATGAATTGAATTACTCAAGGATTATGATTGTACGATACACTACCACCCAGGGAAAGCAAACAAGGTGGCAGATGATTTGAGCAGAAAATATCATGGAGTTTTGAACAATATGAGAATTGAAAGGGATCCAATTTTCATGGATCTAGTGAAGATGGACATGGGAATAACCAGGGAAGGTGAAACATCAATGCTTTTTCAAATGGTTTCCAAACCATCTTTACTAGAAAGGATTAAGAGTTCTCAGACCGATGATGAATAATTTCAAAAGAATATTAAAGCTATGAATGATGGGAGATTGAGAGACTTTGTGTATGAAGAAGTAATTTTGAAATTCGGGAAGAGACTGTAACAGCCCAAGATTTTATAAAGAAATATTCTTTTTAATTTTATTAATGTCTTGTGTTGTACGCTACACCAAAAGGAGCTTGCACAACACGCATCCTTGTCTTGCCTTGCATTACACGCAATCGCGACCTTCCTCGATAGCGTGTGTAATACGCAATACCGAGTTTCACTAAACAACGATGTGCTATTAAAATATTATTAAAACTAGCCGTTATGAATAGTAATAACCACTTTTTAAAATTCTGTAAATCTTATTTTTCAAAATGAACTTCATTCTTGGATTCGGAGTATCGAATTTAGCCTAAGGTGAAATTTTGGTACTTTTCGGATAACTTTCATATTCTGATGAATAGTGAAAAATTACTAAATTATAATTAAAAACAACTTTTTTAATCGAAATAATTAATAGTGATAAATTATTAATTTGAGTGGTTTTAAAGTATATTTAGAATATATTTTTACAATTTAATACAATGTTGGTCATTGGTTGTAATTTCACATTTAAACCAGACATAATCAAGTGTCAATCTTTTGATATATATTGTTTCCTAAAAACACGCTATTTATTTTAACAGCGAGATTTAATTATAAAATTAATTAATGAAACTTCTATGTTATGAATTTGGTAAAATAGATTTCATTTTTGAATTCGGAATATGAAATATAGCTTAGGATGAAATTTTGGCATTGTTCTGAAAAACATCAATTTTTGATGAATAGTGAAACTACTAAGTGGTAGTTAAAAAAACTGAATTTTTCATAAAACTTAATTTTGCCGCTTCTGTGAATGGAATTTCGAAAATCTGAGAGACACGGTTAACATCAAGGACTAAAATGTGGTTCAATGAGATGAAAATAATTTTTTGGTGAATAGTAACATTTTACTTTTTTATCGCGGTTAATAGTAAATAGGGTAACTAAGGGTAAATATGATATTACTATTACCCTAACACATGTCCTAATTCTATTGGACAAGTGTAATTCGACCAAAAACAAACTTAGGAATAAAATATGACCATTTAGGCCCACTTGGATTAGATTAGGACATTTATTATTAATTTATTTAAAGAAAGGTTAAAATAGTTAAAATCAAAGTTTAATAAGTAAATAATTTTTAATATGGGGTTATACATAAGATAAATTCGATTGTAAATATTCATTAGAAATCTAAAACGATTTCCTACATGATGGTATTTTATTTGTAATTTTTAGACATAAAATAATTTAATTTATTTATGACAGAACGATGATGCAGTAATTATCTTATTAATGAAATATTGACATAATTGATGTTATAAACACCAAAATAAATGTAATTTGAGATTTTTTATGAATTCCACTAATTTTATAGGTTACTATGATATATTAATGTTGATTTAATCAACTTGGTTCGAACATTTAATTCTGTTATGACTTTCACAAAAATCATATATCAAATAGTGTCAAAATTGACACAAAATAGTTTTTAAATCAAATATTATATTATTAATTGTTATTGTATTCCTAAAAATCTAAGGTTCGGCCAAATGACTTAGATAAGGATATATATATTAATAATAAATAATTTGGGGTTCGTTTGGCATGTTATAGTAAGTTTATTAACCATATAGTGAAAGAAAACAAAAAGACATGGTAAAAGTTAAATTATTTAACTTAGAGTTAAATTTAATTGATAAGGTTAAAATAATATCCTAAACTTGTCTAAATTCTATTGGTTGATAGGATTTAGACCCCTCCCCACCTTATCTTCGATATAAGACCCTTTGGAACCATTATAAACCGATTTTGACTTTAATATAAAATAATATTTTGAGATATTCCTAAGGTGCCCCTCTCCTCCCTTATAAAAGGAAACCTCCTCCCCCTCCTCCTCACACCAATTTGAGCACTCAAGCTCGGCCAAACCCTGCCAAAATCCCTTCTCCACTTCCCTAGAAACATCCTAGAGGTTCTGGTCTTCCTCAAAGACCAATTCTAGTGCCCTAAGAGGAGGTCTCAAAGAGGCACTTCAAAGAAGAGGTAATTACCGTTACCAATTCTTTCATCTTTATTTCTTCTTGCACTTCTTCTTCTTAGGTTGTTTCATTATGAAGTAATAACATCAGTATCACTCATATACTGATATGTTATTATAAGTATGAAACAACCCTGTTTCACCATCTATCCATCCTACGGAAAAAGAAATCACCACGCGTGCGTACGTACGGAATACCGTCTCCACCCCGTGGTGTAATCTATTTTCCACCACCACCTTACATGGATGGGTATAATGGTGTAAAGAATAACTATACATAGTTATTACAACATCATATTGATTCTGATATATTGTATAATCCACTCCACTCCAATTCAATATTTATAGAAATGATATCATCGCTCGTGCGTACGTACGGACTACCGTCTCCACGACGCGATGAGATTCATTCTCCATGTTAACCATTTAATAATGATTATAATGTATATATAAGAAATAATAATGAAATATATGACATTATAAAGCTACTGGATTTATGTATATATATACATATGTATGTCATCTACTTACTTCCATTTCAAGACAATAAGGAAAGAAAAACAGCGTTCATGCGTACGTACGGACTACCGTCTCCATGAACGGTGTTTTTCATTTTATTTATCTATCTATTATATATATATATACTGAATATATATGATATATAAATCATATTTTATATTCTGGAAGTAAGTAAATCATGATATAAGTAATAATGATGTCAAGAACAACAAGTCAAAACACCTACGATAAATGAAACGATTTTACCCAAAACGCTTCTTTAACATGGAATTTACAAAAGAACGGGTAATATAATGTCATAAGTGAACCATATATGATATCATAACAATGAATATGATTCTGTAATAAGTCAATGACATTATTTAAATCATTATACAGGAGGTTCGGACACATACGAAGCAAATTGGACCTAAGGTAAGGGAAATATCACAATCTCACTTTTATCCGAGATTGTTTTTACTTTGGTAATTACTGGGGTGTATTTTATCATCCAAATCCATGTTCCATCAATATGTAATATTATTTCCATCCTTATACAATAGTTTATATCCAATTTTACCCTTCGGTGAGTTTTTTGTAAAAGATATGAAAGGAATCTTTTGTCATTTTCGTACGAGGTACTTTTTGACTTTTCCGACAAAAGTACGAGAAGAATGTTTTTTTTAACTTATATGGCACGAACGGATTTTTACGGTTTTATAAAGAATTATTTTCATGAACCTTACTCCAAAATATTTCATGACTATTTTCAATAAAATCTCTTTCTTTTAAAATTGCATGATGTTTTGTGAAAAGAAATTGATTTTGAAGAAGAAAGGATATTTTCCTCAAGAATTCAATTCAAGTGTTTTATCAAAATTATTTTCCATCTAAGATAATAAAGGGTTCTGTTTCTATCCATATTTTTACATTGATTTTACTATGTTGTGATGGAATTATGTTTATGAATTCCTTTATCTTATATGAATGGTTTTATGATGTCATGTTGTTTAAGAATCCCATTTTTATTACATGGGTTATGCAATGATGTATGATTTATGATTTTGTGGCACACATAAGAATGGTATCATTATGAGATGGGTGGGACCTATATTTCCCTCCAATGCATTGGGTAATGATTTTATATCTCATGAGATAGACATGGCTGAAATGGTAGGTTATACCGGTTCAGTGAAACAGGACTGAAACGAGGGTTACTCGATTCAGAAAGGGACTTTGTCCACTAAGATAGTCTTGGCAATGAGTCTTGACTAACAAGAAATGATTTTCTATGATTATGTGTGTATGCCACAAAGTTTCATGTTTTAAGTTATGATTATTGGGATTACATTTCACTTCTATGACATATCCCATGTTATGATATTATGAGCTCTTTTGCAGGTTAAGATTTCCAAAAGATATGTATATGATGTGATTGATTTTTCTTTTGTTTACCCTTACTGAGAATTTGAGCTCACCCTTTTTTGTTTTCTTTTCCCCAGGATATAAAGAAAGGTTTTAGGTAGAAAAAAGGGATGACCTTTATGGGAGATATTGAAGAACTTTCACCACGATTAGAAGATTACGTTCCGAGTTTCCAAAGACACTAAACTATTACGATCCTTTAGTGTGTGTTTTTGTTATGTACTAAGTATTCCGCAAATGTAATGTAATGTCCATGTACGTCAAGCTTCGGGTATCTACAGTTGGTATCAGAGGAAAGGTTTAGTCAACCTTTGGAAACTAGGATGCGAAAACGTTAGTGAGATTCCTAGAGATATTTCTAAGGTATGTCTAGGGATGTCCCTAAGGATAAGTATACGTATAGGATATATTCCTAGAACTATGGTAATGATATTAGATTAAACCTAAGAAGTTAGGTATTGAGGATAATTTCCCTTTACTATTTTGTTTTCTCTAGCATGATTTTTGATTCTCACAAAATTATTTTTGTGTTTTAGTTAATGGAGGGAACCAAAAGGAATTTAGTTAACATTGAATCCAATGGACAAATTGGTGACTATGAGCAACAAAATTGTGTAATGCCTAGAGAGAAAGATGTTGTGATTATGCCGAATCAATCATCGCGATATATGATTAACAAGGTGAAATTTAGTGGTATGCCTAATTCTTCAAAGAAGAGGAAGATAGACTATTATGCATGTTCGCATGTTGAGGAGCATAAAGAAAGGAAGATTGAGATTTCTAAAGAAGGGAAGAAGAACCTTGAGGAATACCTCAAATGGAGGGACCGATGTTATCTGTGTGGAGAAAAGGGTCATAGAGTGACAGACTGTTATGGAGTTCAATGTCTTATTTGTGGAGAACATGGGCATTACACAACTCAATGCCCTGACCTAAAAAGTTACTTCTAAATCAAGGAAGGACTTATTCCAGGATAATCATTGATGTGGATGGACTGAAGTGTTTTGGTATTCAAGAATAATGTTGTTGAGGTACTTTTATGGTGTATTGAAATATTTAAGTATTGGTCTATTGTGGTTTTCAATAATTTTAAGGTACCAATAACTATGAAAAGTGATTCAAATATTTTGGAAAGTAGATGATAAGTGCATAATGAAAGGATAAGAAGATAATGAGATGTTTGATTGTATTCATGAGCTCATGATTGATATAAGGACTAAGTGATATCATGGTTTGAGTATAAATAATTTTGAGGATTTTGGTATGTGTAAAGTGTTAACTTTTAACTGCATTCATGTTTTCACTAAGGTTCAATGGGTATTCAAGAGTATACATGATTAAGGACTTTGAATGTTTGGAATGTGACCAACAAAACATATCTTATGATATATGGGGATCAACGATGATATTAAATCTCTGTTAATTGTTTTCACTATGTTATGAGAGTGGACTGCAGTATTATGGATAAGCCTAAAGATTGGAATGGATTGTGTTGGACGTAAGTTAGTATTGTTTAAGGATAGAATTTTTTTTTCGATATTATTGATGGGATGTTATAGTAATATAGTTTTGGAAAAAGGACAACCTGCAGGACGGGCGACAGCCCATCGCTTCGGACAAGGCTGTGGGAATCGAACCCACAACCGAAGTGCGACTGGCCTTTATCGCCTACCACTGACCTACAGGAAGTCCCTGTTTAGTAGAAACTAGTTTTATTATATTAAGCAGTATGATATATGAAGTATAAGTCCATTTTAGGAACCATATATGATTAATCTCACTATAGATCGACTTATGTATATAAGTTTTGCTAACCTTTTGTTTGAGACAGATGGAATGACCTGTCATTCTATCACATGATCTGCTAACACTTCACGAATAACAAATTCAACTTCATTTATTTAAGAGATGAAGTGGAAATTGTTCAAAGCACGAACAACAGTGAGATTGTACCAAAATAAAGTAAGTATTTATTCTAATTCAAATTTTCAACTTTAGGGGAAATGATCTTGAAAACCAAAAATGTTGTCCTAGTGATCTTATACCTGATGAATCAGATGGTACCTTATATCATCACAAATCTATGGATTTTTGATTACTGGCTTTTCCATAGCCATGTTCTCTACCACTCTCCATCAGAACATCATGGTTAGATTTCTCTTCCATATCCATATTTTCACCTATGTGGAAACCCAATGATTAGTTTATTTGGGTAACCGTTACGTTTCATACTTTTGTTTTTAAAGATTGGTTTTGATATTCCTTTTTACGATG
The DNA here is from genome assembly GCA_963277665.1 of Viscum album. Lineage (NCBI taxonomy): Eukaryota > Viridiplantae > Streptophyta > Magnoliopsida > Santalales > Viscaceae > Viscum > Viscum album. Next base: position 1,006,685,879 of record OY728131.1, read on the forward strand.
TGGGTTTCTATTAAAGAAACTTTCGAATAAGTAAACCATTTATAACCCCGACGAATTTCGAGGGCGAAATTCATTTTAAGGGGGGTAGAATGTAACAGCCCAAGATTTTATAAAGAAATATTCTTTTTAATTTTATTAATGTCTTGTGTTGTATGCTACACCAAAAGGAGCTTGCACAACACGCAGCCTTGTCTTGCCTTGCATTACACGCAATCACGACCTTCCTCGATAGCGTGTGTAATACGCAATACCGAGTTTCACTAAACAACGATGTGCTATTAAAATATTATTAAAACTAGCCGTTATGAATAGTAATAACCACTTTTTAAAATTCTGTAAATCTTATTTTTCAAAATGAACTTCATTCTTGGATTCGGAGTATCGAATTTAGCCTAAGGTGAAATTTTGGTACTTTTCGGATAACTTTCATATTCTGATGAATAGTGAAAAATTACTAAATTATAATTAAAAACAACTTTTTTAATCGAAATAATTAATAGTGATAAATTATTAATTTGAGTGGTTTTAAAGTATATTTAGAATATATTTTTACAATTTAATACAATGTTGGTCATTGGTTGTAATTTCACATTTAAACCAGACATAATCAAGTGTCAATCTTTTGATATATATTGTTTCCTAAAAACACGCTATTTATTTTAACAGCGAGATTTAATTATAAAATTAATTAATGAAACTTCTATGTTATGAATTTGGTAAAATAGATTTCATTTTTGAATTCGGAATATGAAATATAGCTTAGGATGAAATTTTGGCATTGTTCTGAAAAACATCAATTTTTGATGAATAGTGAAACTACTAAGTGGTAGTTAAAAAAACTGAATTTTTCATAAAACTGAATTTTGCCGCTTCTGTGAATGGAATTTCGAAAATCCGAGAGACACGGTTAATATCAAGGACTAAAATGTGGTTCAATGAGATGAAAACAATTTTTTGGTGAATAGTAACTTTTTACTTTTTTACCGCGGTTAATAGTAAATAGGGTAACTAAGGGTAAATATGATATTACTATTACCCTAACACATGTCCTAATTCTATTGGACAAGTGTAATTCGACCAAAAACAAACTTAGGAATAAAATATGACCATTTAGGCCCACTTGGATTAGATTAGGACATTTATTATTAATTTATTTAAAGAAAGGTTAAAATAGTTAAAATCAAAGTTTAATAAGTAAATAATTTTTAATATGGGGTTATACATAAGATAAATTCGATTGTAAATATTCATTAGAAATCTAAAACGATTTCCTACATGATGGTAGTTTATTTGTAATTTTTAGACATAAAATAATGTAATTTATTTATGACACAACGATGATGCAGTAATTATCTTATTAATGAAATATTGACATAATTGATGTTATAAACACCAAAATAAATGTAATTTGAGATTTTTTATGAATTCCACTAATTTTCTAGGTTACTATGATATATTAATGTTGATTTAATCAACTTGGTTCGAACATTTAATTCTGTTATGACTTTCACAAAAATCATATATCAAATAGTGTCAAAATTGACACAAAATAGTTTTTAAATCAAATATTATATTATTAATTGTTATTGTATTCCTAAAAATCTAAGGTTCGTCCAAATGACTTAGATAATGATATATATATTAATGATAAACAATTTGGGGTTCGTTTGGCATGTTATAGTAAGTTTATTAACCATATAGTGAAAGAAAACAAAAAGACATGGTAAAAGTTAAATTATTTAACTTAGAGTTAAATTTAATTGATAAGGTTAAAATAATATCCTAAACTTGTCTAAATTCTATTGGTTGATAGGATTTCGACCCCTCCCCACCTTATCTTCGAAATAAGACCCTTTGGAACCATTATAAACCGATTTTGACTTTAATATAAAATAATATTTTGAGATATTCCTAAGGTGCCCCTCTCCTCCCTTATAAAAGGACACCTCCTCCCCCTCCTCCTCACAACAATTTGAGCACTCAAGCTCGGCCAAACCCTGCCAAAATCCCTTCTCCACTTCCCTAGAAACATCCTAGAGGTTCTGGTCTTCCTCAAAGACCAATTCTAGTGCCCTAAGAGGAGGTCTCAAAGAGGCACTTCAAAGAAGAGGTAATTACCGTTACCAATTCTTTCATCTTTATTTCTTCTTCCACTTCTTCTTCTTTGGTTGTTTCATTATGAAGTAATAACATCAGTATCACTAATATAATGATATGTTATTATAAGTATGAAACTACCCTATTTCACCATCTATCCATCCTACGGAAAAAGAAATCACCGCGCGTGCGTACGTACGGAATACCGTCTCCACGCCGTGGTGTAATCTATTTTCCACCACCACCTTACATGGATGGGTATAATGGTTTAAAGAATAACTATACATAGTTATTACAACATCATATTGATTCTGATATATTGTATAATCCACTCCAATTCAATTCAATATTTATAGAAATGATATCATCGCTCGTGCGTACGTACGGACTACCGTCTCCACGACGCGATGAGATTCATTCTCCATGTTAACCATTTAAGAATGATTATAATGTATATATAAGAAATAATAATGAAATATATGACATTATAAAGCTACTGGATTTATGTATATATATACATATGTATGTAATCTACTTACTTCCATTTCAAGACAATAAGGAAAGAAAAACAGCGTTCATGCGTACGTACGGACTACCGTCTCCATGAACGGTGTTTTTCATTTTATTTATCTATCTATTATATATATATATACTGAATATATATGATATATAAATCATATTTTATATTCTGGAAGTAAGTAAATCATGATATAAGTAATAATGATGTCAAGAACAACAAGTCAAAACACCTACGATAAATGAAACGATTTTACCCAAAACGCTTCTTTAACATGGAATTTACAAAAGAACGGGTAATATAATGTCATAAGTGAACCATATATGATATCATAACAATGAATATGATTCTGTAATAAGTCAATGACATTATTTAAATCATTATACAGGAGGTTCGGACACATACGAAGAAAATTGGACCTAAGGTAAGGGAAATATCACAATCTCACTTTTATCCGAGATTGTTTTTACTTTGGTAATTACTGGGGTGTATTTTATCATCCACATCCATGTTCCATCAATATGTAATATTATTTCCATCCTTATACAATAGTTTATATCCAATTTTACCCTTCGGTGAGTTTTTTGTAAAAGATATGAAAGGAATCTTTTGTCATTTTCGTACGAGGTACTTTTTGACTTTTCCGACAAAAGTACGAGAAGAATATTTTTTTTAACTTATACGGCACGAACGGATTTTTACGGTTTTATAAAGCATTATTTTCATGAACCTTCCTCCAAAATATTTCATGACTATTTTCAATAAAATCTCTTTCTTTTAAAATTGCATGATGTTTTGTGAAAAGAAATTGATTTTGAAGAAGAAAGGATATTTTCCTCAAGAATTCAATTCAAGTGTTTTATCAAAATTATTTTCCATCTAAGATAATAAAGTGTTCTGTTTCTATCCATATTTTTACATTGATTTGACTATGTTGTGATGAAATTATGTTTATGAATTCCTTTATCTTATATGAATGGTTTTATGATGTCATGTTGTTTAAGAATCCCATTTTTATTACATGGGTTATGCAATGATGTATGATTTATGATTTTGTGGCACACATAAGAATGGTATCATTATGAGATGGGTGGGACCTATATTTCCCTCCAATGCATTGGGTAATGATTTTATATCTCATGAGATAGACATGGCTGAAATGGTAGGTTATACCGGTTCAGTGAAACAGGACTGAAACGAGGGTTACTCGATTCAGAAAGGGACTTTGTCCACTAAGATAGTCTTGGCAATGAGTCTTGACTAACAAGAAATGATTTTCTATGATTATGTGTGTATGCCACAAAGTTTCATGTTTTAAGTTATGATTATTGGGATTACATTTCACTTCTATGATATATCCCATGTTATGATATTATGAGCTCTTTTGCAGGTTAAGATTTCCAAAAGCTATGTATATGATGTGATTGATTTTTCTTTTGTTTACCCTTACTGAGCATTTGAGCTCACCCTTTTTTGTTTTCTTTTCCCCAGGATATAAAGAAAGGTTTTAGGTAGAAAAAAGGGATGACCTTTATGGGAGATATTGAAGAACTTTCACCACGATTAGAAGATTACGTTCCGAGTTTCCAAAGACACTAAACTATTACGATCCTTTAGTGTGTGTTTTTGTTATGTACTAAGTATTCCGCAAATGTAATGTAATGTCCATGTACGTCAAGCTTCGGGTCTCTACAGTTGGTATCAGAGGAAAGGTTTAGTCAACCTTTGGAAACTAGGATGCGAAAACGTTAGTGAGATTCCTAGAGATATTTCTAAGGTATGTCTAGGGATGTCCCTAAGGATAAGTATACGTATAGGATATATTCCTAGAACTATGGTAATGATATTAGATTAAACCTAAGAAGTTAGGTATTGAGGATACTTTCCCTTTACTATGTTGTTTTCTCTAGCATGATTTTTGATTCTCACAAAATTATTTTTGTGTTTTAGTTAATGGAGGGAACCAAAAGGAATTCAGTTAACATTGAATCCAATGGACAAATTGGTGACTATGAGCAACAAAATTGTGTAATGCCTAGAGAGAAAGATGTTGTGATTATGCCGAATCAATCATCGCGATATATGATTAACAAGGTGAAATTTAGTGGTATGCCCAATTCTTCAAAGAAGAGGAAGATAGACTATTATGCATGTTCGCATGTTGAGGAGCATAAAGAAAGGAAGATTGAGATTTCTAAAGAAGGGAAGAAGAACCTTGAGGAATACCTCAAATGGAGGGATGGATGTTATCTGTGTGGAGAAAAGGGTCATAGAGTGACAGACTGTTATGGAGTTCAATGTCTTATTTGTGGAGAACATGGGCATTACCCAACTCAATGCCCTGACCTAAAAAGTTACTTCTAAATCAAGGAAGGACTTATTCCAGGATAATCATTGATGTGGATGGACTGAAGTGTTTTGGTATTCAAGAATAATGTTGTTGAGGTACTTTTATGGTGTATTGAAATATTTAAGTATTGGTCTATTGTGGTTTTCAATAATTTTAAGGTACCAATAACTATGAAAAGTGATTCAAATATTTTGGAAAGTAGATGATAAGTGCATAATGAAAGGATAAGAAGATAATGAGATGTTTGATTGTATTCATGAGCTCATGATTGATATAAGGACTAAGTGATATCATGGTTTGAGTATAAATAATTTTGAGGATTTTGGTATGTGTAAAGTGTTAACTTTTAACTGCATTCAAGTTTTCACTAAGGTTCAATGGGTATTCAAGAGTATACATGATTAAGGACTTTGAATGTTTGGAATGTGACCAACAAAACATATCTTATGATATATGGGGATCAACGATGATATTAAATCTCTGGTAATTGTTTTCACTATGTTATGAGAGTGGACTGCAGTATTATGGATAAGCCTAAAGATTGGAATGGATTGTGTTGGACGTAAGTTAGTATTGTTTAAGGATAGAAATTTTTTTTCGATATTATTGATGGGATGTTATAGTAATATAGTTTTGGAAAAAGGACAACCTGCAGGACGGGCGACAGCCCATCGCTTCAGACAAGGCTGTGGGAATCGAACCCACAACCGAAGTGCGACTGGCCTTTATCGCCTACCACTGACCTACAGGACGTCCCTGTTTAGTAGAAACTAGTTTTATTATATTAAGAAGTATGATATATGAAGTATAAGTCCATTTTAGGAACCATATATGATTAATCTCACTATAGATCGACTTATGTATATAAGTTTTGCTAACCTTTTGTTTGAGACAGATGGAATGACCTGTCATTCTATCACATGATCTTCTAACACTTCATGAATAACAAATTCAACTTCATTTATTTAAGAGATGAAGTGGAAATTGTTCAAAGCACGAACAACAGTGTGATTGTACCTAAATAAAGTAAGTATTTATTCTAATTCAAATTTTCAACTTTAGGGGAAATGATCTTGAAAACCAAAAATGTTTTCCTAGTGATCTTATACCTGATGAATCAGATGGTACCTTATATCATCACAAATCTATGGATTTTTGATTACTGGCTTTTCCATAGCCATGTTCTCTACCACTCTCCATCAGAACATCATGGTTAGATTTCTCTTCCATATCCATATTTTCACCTATGTGGAAACCCAATGATTAGTTTATTTGGGTAACCGTTACGTTTCATACTTTTGTTTTTAAAGATTGGTTTTGATATTACTTTTTACGATGTGGGTTTCTATTAAAGAAACTTTCGAATAAGTAAACCATTTATAACCCCGACGAATTTCGAGGGCGAAATTCATTTTAAGGGGGGTAGAATGTAACAGCCCAAGATTTTATAAAGAAATATTCTTTTTAATTTTATTAATGTCTTGTGTTGTACGCTACACCAAAAGGAGCTTTCACAACACGCATCCTTCTCTTGCCTTGCATTACACGCAATCGCGACCTTCCTCGATAGCGTGTGTAATACGCAATACCGTGTTTCACTAAACAACGATGTGCTATTAAAATATTATTAAAACTAGCCGTTATGAATAGTAATAACCACTTTTTAAAATTATGTAAATCTTATTTTTCAAAATGAACTTAATTCTTGGATTCGGAGTATCGAATTTAGTCTAAGGTGAAATTTTGGTACTTTTCGGATAACTTTCATATTCTGATGAATAGTGAAAAATTACTAAATTATAATTAAAAACAACTTTTTTAATCGAAATAATTAATAGTGATAAATTATTAATTTGAGTGGTTTTAAAGAATATTTAGAATATATTTTTACAATTTAATACAATGTTGGTCATTGGTTGTAATTTCACATTTAAACCAGACATAATCAAGTGTCAATCTTTTGATATATATTGTTTCCTAAAAACATGCTATTTATTTTAACAGCGAGATTTAATTATAAAATTAATTAATGAAACTTCTATGTTATGAATTTGGTAAAATAGATTTCATTTTTGAATTCGGAATATGAAATATAGCTTAGGATGAAATTTTGGCATTGTTCTGAAAAACATCAATTTTTGATGAATAGTGAAACTACTAAGTGGTAGTTAAAAAAACTGAATTTTTCATAAAACTTAATTTTGCCGCTTCTGTGAATGGAATTTCGAAAATCCGAGAGACACGGTTAATATCAAGGACTAAAATGTTGTTCAATGAGATGAAAACAATTTTTTGGTGAATAGTAACTTTTTACTTTTTTACCGCGGTTAATAGTAAATAGGGTAACTAAGGGTAAATATGATATTACTATTACCCTAACACATGTCCTAATTCTATTGGACAAGTGTAATTCGACCAAAAACAAACTTAGGAATAAAATATGACCATTTAGGCCCACTTGGATTAGATTAGGACATTTATTATTAATTTATTTAAAGAAAGGTTAAAATAGTTAAAATCAAAGTTTAATAAGTAAATAATTTTTAATATGGGGTTATACATAAGATAAATTCGATTGTAAATATTCATTAGAAAGCTAAAACGATTTCCTACATGATGGTAGTTTATTTGTAATTTTTAGACATAAAATAATGTAATTTATTTATGACACAACGATGATGCAGTAATTATCTTATTAATGAAATATTGACATAATTGATGTTATAAACACCAAAATAAATGTAATTTGAGATTTTTTATGAATTCCACTAATTTTCTAGGTTACTATGATATATTAATGTTGATTTAATCAACTTGGTTCGAACATTTAATTCTGTTATGACTTTCACAAAAATCATATATCAAATAGTGTCAAAATTGACACAAAATAGTTTTTAAATCAAATATTATATTATTAATTGTTATTGTATTCCTAAAAATCTAAGGTTCGGCCAAATGACTTAGATAATGATATATATATTAATGATAAACAATTTGGGGTTCGTTTGGCATGTTATAGTAAGTTTATTAACCATATAGTGAAAGAAAACAAAAAGACATGGTAAAAGTTAAATTATTTAACTTAGAGTTAAATTTAATTGATAAGGTTAAAATAATATCCTAAACTTGTCTAAATTCTATTGGTTGATAGGATTTCGACCCCTCCCCACCTTATCTTCGAAATAAGACCCTTTGGAACCATTATAAACCGATTTTGACTTTAATATAAAATAATATTTTGAGATATTCCTAAGGTGCCCCTCTCCTCCCTTATAAAAGGACACCTCCTCCCCCTCCTCCTCACAACAATTTGAGCACTCAAGATCGGCCAAACCCTGCCAAAATCCCTTCTCCACTTCCCTAGAAACATCCTAGAGGTTCTGGTCTTCCTCAAAGACCAATTCTAGTGCCCTAAGAGGAGGTCTCAAAGAGGCACTTCAAAGAAGAGGTAATTACCGTTACCAATTCTTTCATCTTTATTTCTTCTTCCACTTCTTCTTCTTTGGTTGTTTCATTATGAAGTAATAACATCAGTATCACTCATATAATGATATGTTATTATAAGTATGAAACTACCCTATTTCACCATCTATCCATCCTACGGAAAAAGAAATCACCGCGCGTGCGTACGTACGGAATACCGTCTCCACGCCGTGGTGTAATCTATTTTCCACCACCACCTTACATGGATGGGTATAATGGTTTAAAGAATAACTATACATAGTTATTACAACATCATATTGATTCTGATATATTGTATAATCCACTCCAATTCAATTCAATATTTATAGAAATGATATCATCGCTCGTGCGTACGTACGGACTACCGTCTCCACGACGCGATGAGATTCATTATCCATGTTAACCATTTAATAATGATTATAATGTATATATAAGAAATAATAATGAAATATATGACATTATAAAGCTACTGGATTTATGTATATATATACATATGTATGTCATCTACTTACTTCCATTTCAAGACAATAAGGAAAGAAAAACAGCGTTCATGCGTACGTACGGACTACCGTCTCCATGAACGGTGTTTTTCATTTTATTTATCTATCTATTATATATATATATATACTGAATATATATGATATATAAATCATATTTTATATTCTGGAAGTAAGTAAATCATGATATAAGTAATAATGATGTCAAGAACAACAAGTCAAAACACCTACGATAAATGAAACGATTTTACCCAAAACGCTTCTTTAACATGGAATTTACAAAAGAACGGTTAATATAATGTCATAAGTGAACCATATATGATATCATAACAATGAATATGATTCTGTAATAAGTCAATGACATTATTTAAATCATTATACAGGAGGTTCGGACACATACGAAGCAAATTGGACCTAAGGTAAGGGAAATATCACAATCTCACTTTTATCCGAGATTGTTTTTACTTTGGTAATTACTGGGGTGTATTTTATCATCCACATCCATGTTCCATCAATATGTAATATTATTTCCATCCTTATACAATAGTTTATATCCAATTTTACCCTTCGGTGAGTTTTTTGTAAAAGATATGAAAGGAATCTTTTGTCATTTTCGTACGAGCTACTTTTTGACTTTTCCGACAAAAGTACGAGAAGAATGTTTTTTTTAACTTATACGGCACGAACGGATTTTTACGGTTTTATAAAGCATTATTTTCATGAACCTTCCTCCAAAATATTTCATGACTATTTTCAATAAAATCTCTTTCTTTTAAAATTGCATGATGTTTTGTGAAAAGAAATTGATTTTGAAGAAGAAAGGATATTTTCCTCAAGAATTCAATTCAAGTGTTTTATCAAAATTATTTTCCATATAAGATAATAAAGGGTTCTGTTTCTATCCATATTTTTACATTGATTTGACTATGTTGTGATGGAATTATGTTTATGAATTCCTTTATCTTATATGAATGGTTTTATGATGTCATGTTGTTTAAGAATCCCATTTTTATTACATGGGTTATGCAATGATGTATGATTTATGATTTTGTGGCACACATAAGAATGGTATCATTATGAGATGGGTGGGACCTATATTTCCCTCCAATGCATTGGGTAATGATTTTATATCTCATGAGATAGACATGGCTGAAATGGTAGGTTATACCGGTTCAGTGAAACAGGACTGAAACGAGGGTTACTCGATTCAGAAAGGGACTTTGTCCACTAAGATAGTCTTGGAAATGAGTCTTGACTAACAAGAAATGATTTTCTATGATTATGTGTTTATGCCACAAAGTTTCATGTTTTAAGTTATGATTATTGGGATTACATTTCACTTTTATGATATATCCCATGTTATGATATTATGAGCTCTTTTGCAGGTTAAGATTTCCAAAAGCTATGTATATGATGTGATTGATTTTTCTTTTGTTTACCCTTACTGAGAATTTGAGCTCACCCTTTTTTGTTTTCTTTTCCCCAGGATATAAATAAAGGTTTTAGGTAGAAAAAAGGGATGACCTTTATGGGAGATATTGAAGAACTTTCACCACGATTAGAAGATTACGTTCCGAGTTTCCAAAGACACTAAACTATTACGATCCTTTAGTGTGTGTTTTTGTTATGTACTAAGTATTCCGCAAATGTAATGTAATGTCCATGTACGTCAAGCTTCGGGTCTCTACAGTTGGTATCAGAGGAAAGGTTTAGTCAACCTTTGGAAACTAGGATGCGAAAACGTTAGTGAGATTCCTAGAGATATTTCTAAGGTATGTCTAGGGATGTCCCTAAGGATAAGTATACGTATAGGATATATTCCTAGAACTATGGTAATGATATTAGATTAAACCTAAGAAGTTAGGTATTGAGGATACTTTCCCTTTACTATGTTGTTTTCTCTAGCATGATTTTTGATTCTCACAAAATTATTTTTGTGTTTTAGTTAATGGAGGGAACCAAAAGGAATTCAGTTAACATTGAATCCAATGGACAAATTGGTGACTATGAGCAACAAAATTGTGTAATGCCTAGAGAGAAATATGTTGTGATTATGCCGAATCAATCATCGCGATATATGATTAACAAGGTGAAATTTAGTGGTATGCCTAATTCTTCAAAGAAGAGGAAGATAGACTATTATGCATGTTCGCATGTTGAGGAGCATAAAGAAAGGAAGATTGAGATTTCTAAAGAAGGGAAGAAGAACCTTGAGGAATACCTCAAATGGAGGGACCGATGTTATCTGTGTGGAGAAAAGGGTCATAGAGTGACAGACTGTTATGGAGTTCAATGTCTTATTTGTGGAGAACATGGGCATTACCCAACTCAATGCCCTGACCTAAAAAGTTACTTCTAAATCAAGGAAGGACTTATTCCAGGATAATCATTGATGTGGATGGACTGAAGTGTTTTGGTATTCAAGAATAATGTTGTTGAGGTACTTTTATGGTGTATTGAAATATTTAAGTATTGGTCTATTGTGGTTTTCAATAATTTTAAGGTACCAATAACTATGAAAAGTGATTCAAATATTTTGGAAAGTAGATGATAAGTGCATAATGAAAGGATAAGAAGATAATGAGATGTTTGATTGTATTCATGAGCTCATGATTGATATAAGGACTAAGTGATATCATGGTTGGAGTATAAATAATTTTGAGGATTTTGGTATGTGTAAAGTGTTAACTTTTAACTGCATTCAAGTTTTCACTAAGGTTCAATGGGTATTCAAGAGTATACATGATTAAGGACTTTGAATGTTTGGAATGTGACCAACAAAACATATCTTATGATATATGGGGATCAACGATGATATTAAATCTCTGGTAATTGTTTTCACTATGTTATGAGAGTGGACTGCAGTATTATGGATAAGCCTAAAGATTGGAATGGATTGTGTTGGACGTAAGTTAGTATTGTTTAAGGATAGAATTTTTTTTTCGATATTATTGATGGGATGTTATAGTAATATAGTTTTGGAAAAAGGACAACCTGCAGGACGGGTGACAGCCCATCGCTTCGGACAAGGCTGTGGGAATCGAACCCACAACCGAAGTGCGACTGGCCTTTATCGCCTACCATTGACCTACAGGAAGTCCCTGTTTAGTAGAAACTAGTTTTATTATATTAAGCAGTATGATATATGAAGTATAAGTCCATTTTAGGAACCATATATGATTAATCTCACTATAGATCGACTTATGTATATAAGTTTTGCTAACCTTTTGTTTGAGACAGATGGAATGACCTGTCATTCTATCACATGATCTGCTAACACTTCACGAATAACAAATTCAACTTCATTTATTTAAGAGATGAAGTGGAAATTGTTCAAAGCACGAACAACAGTGAGATTGTACCAAAATAAAGTAAGTATTTATTCTAATTCAAATTTTCAACTTTAGGGGAAATGATCTTGAAAACCAAAAATGTTTTCCTAGTGATCTTATACCTGATGAATCAGATGGTACCTTATATCATCACAAATCTATGGATTTTTGATTACTGGCTTTTCCATAGCCATGTTCTCTACCACTCTCCATCAGAACATCATGGTTAGATTTCTCTTCCATATCCATATTTTCACCTATGTGGAAACCCAATGATTAGTTTATTTGGGTAACCGTTACGTTTCATACTTTTGTTTTTAAAGATTGGTTTTGATATTCCTTTTTACGATGTGGGTTTCTATTAAAGAAACTTTCGAATAAGTAAACCATTTATAACCCCGACGAATTTCGAGGGCGAAATTCATTTTAAGGGGGGTAGAATGTAACAGCCCAAGATTTTATAAAGAAATATTCTTTTTAATTTTATTAATGTCTTGTGTTGTACGCTACACCAAAAGGAGCTTGCACAACACGCATCCTTGTCTTGCCTTGCATTACACGCAATCGCGACCTTCCTCGATAGCGTGTGTAATACGCAATACCGAGTTTCACTAAACAACGATGTGCTATTAAAATATTATTAAAACTAGCCGTTATGAATAGTAATAACCACTTTTTAAAATTCTGTAAATCTTATTTTTCAAAATGAACTTCATTCTTGGATTCGGAGTATCGAATTTATCCTAAGGTGAAATTTTGGTACTTTTCGGATAACTTTCATATTCCGATGAATAGTGAAAAATTACTAAATTATAATTAAAAACAACTTTTTTAATCGAAATAATTAATAGTGATAAATTATTAATTTGAGTGGTTTTAAAGTATATTTAGAATATATTTTTACAATTTAATACAATGTTGGTCATTGGTTGTAATTTCACATTTAAACCAGACATAATCAAGTGTCAATCTTTTGATATATATTGTTTCCTAAAAACACGCTATTTATTTTAACAGCGAGATTTAATTATAAAATTAATTAATGAAACTTCTATGTTATGAATTTGGTAAAATAGATTTCATTTTTGAATTCGGAATATGAAATATAGCTTAGGATGAAATTTTGGCATTGTTCTGAAAAACATCAATTTTTGATGAATAGTGAAACTACTAAGTGGTAGTTAAAAAAACTGAATTTTTCATAAAACTTAATTTTGCCGCTTCTGTGAATGGAATTTGGAAAATCCGAGAGACACGGTTAATATCAAGGACTAAAATGTGGTTCAATGAGATGAAAATAATTTTTTGGTGAATAGTAACTTTTTACTTTTTTACCGCGGTTAATAGTAAATAGGGTAACTAAGGGTAAATATGATATTACTATTACCCTAACACATGTCCTAATTCTATTGGACAAGTGTAATTCGACCAAAAACAAACTTAGGAATAAAATATGACCATTTAGGCCCACTTGGATTAGATTAGGACATTTATTATTAATTTATTTAAAGAAAGGTTAAAATAGTTAAAATCAATGTTTAATAAGTAAATCATTTTTAATATGGGGTTATACATAAGATAAATTCGATTGTAAATATTCATTAGACATCTAAAAAGATTTCCTACATGATGGTATTTTATTTGTAATTTTTAGACATAAAATAATTTAATTTATTTATGACACAACGATGATGCAGTAATTATCTTATTAATGAAATATTGACATAATTGATGTTATAAACACCAAAATAAATGTAATTTGAGATTTTTTATAAATTCCACTAATTTTATAGGTTACTATGATATATTAATGTTTATTTAATCAACTTGGTTCGAACATTTAATTCTGTTATGACTTTCACAAAAATCATATATCAAATAGTGTCAAAATTGACACAAAATAGTTTTTAAATCAAATATTATATTATTAATTGTTATTGTATTCGTAAAAATCTAAGGTTCGGCCAAATGACTTAGATAAGGATATATATATTAATAATAAACAATTTGGGGTTCGTTTGGCATGTTATAGTAAGTTTATTAACCATATAGTGAAAGAAAACAAAAAGACATGGTAAAAGTTAAATTATTTAACTTAGAGTTAAATTTAATTGATAAGGTTAAAATAATATCCTAAACTTGTCTAAATTCTATTGGTTGATAGGATTTCGACCCCCCCACCTTATCTTCGAAATAAGACCCTTTGGAACCATTATAAACCGATTTTTACTTTAATATAAAATAATATTTTGAGATATTCCTAAGGTGCCCCTCTCCTCCCTTATAAAAGGACACCTCCTCCCCCTCCTCCTCACACCAATTTGAGCACTCAAGCTCGGCCAAACCCTGCCAAAATCCCTTCTCCACTTCCCTAGAAACATCCTAGAGGTTCTGGTCTTCCTCAAAGACCAATTCTAGTGCCCTAAGAGGAGGTCTCAAAGAGGCACTTCAAAGAAGAGGTAATTACCGTTACCAATTCTTTCATCTTTATTTCTTCTTCCACTTCTTCTTCTTAGGTTGTTTCATTATGAAGTAATAACATCAGTATCACTCATATACTGATATGTTATTATAAGTATGAAACAACCCTATTTCACCATCTATCCATCCTACGGAAAAAGAAATCACCGCTCGTGCGTACGTACGGAATACCGTCTCCACGCCGTGGTGTAATCTATTTTCCACCACCACCTTACATGGATGGGTATAATGGTGTAAAGAATAACTATACATAGTTATTAAAACATCATATTGATTCTGATATATTGTATAATCCACTCCAATTCAATTCAATATTTATAGAAATGATATCATCGCTCGTGCGTACGTACGGACTACCGTCTCCACGACGCGATGAGATTCATTCTCCATGTTAACCATTTAAGAATGATTATAATGTATATATAAGAAATAATAATGAAATATATGACATTATAAAGCTACTGGATTTATGTATATATATACATATGTATGTCATCTACTTACTTCCATTTCAAGACAATAAGGAAAGAAAAACAGCGTTCATGCGTACGTACGGACTACCGTCTCCATGAACGGTGTTTTTCATTTTATTTATCTATCTATTATATATATATATACTGAATATATATGATATATAAATCATATTTTATATTCTGTAAGTAAGTAAATCATGATATAAGTAATAATGATGTCAAGAACAACAAGTCAAAACACCTACGATAAATGAAACGATTTTACCCAAAACGCTTCTTTAACATGGAATTTACAAAAGAACGGGTAATATAATGTCATAAGTGAACCATATATGATATCATAACAATGAATATGATTCTGTAATAAGTCAATGACATTATTTAAATCATTATACAGGAGTTTCGGACACATACGAAGCAAATTGGACCTAAGGTAAGGGAAATATCACAATCTCACTTTTATCCGAGATTGTTTTTACTTTGGTAATTACTGGGGTGTATTTTGTCATCCACATCCATGTTCCATCAATATGTAATATTATTTCCATCCTTATACAATAGTTTATATCCAATTTTACCCTTCGGTGAGTTTTTTGTAAAAGATATGAAAGGAATCTTTTGTCATTTTTGTACGAGGTACTTTTTGACTTTTCCGACAAAAGTACGAGAAGAATGTTTTTTTAACTTATACGGCACGAACGGATTTTTACGGTTTTATAAAGCATTATTTTCATGAACCTTCCTCCAAAATATTTCATGACTATTTTCAATAAAATATCTTTCTTTTAAAATTGCATGATGTTTTGTGAAAAGAAATTGATTTTGAAGAAGAAAGGATATTTTCCTCAAGAATTCAATTCAAGTGTTTTATCAAAATTATTTTCCATCTAAGATAATAAAGGGTTCTGTTTCTATCCATATTTTTACATTGATTTGACTATGTTGTGATGGAATTATGTTTATGAATTCCTTTATCTTATATGAATGGTTTTATGATGTCATGTTGTTTAAGAATCCCATTTTTATTACATGGGTTATGCAATGATGTATGATTTATGATTTTGTGGCACACATAAGAATGGTATCATTATGAGATGGGTGGGACCTATATCTCCCTCCAATGCATTGGGTAATGATTTTATATCTCATGAGATAGACATGGATGAAATGGTAGGTTATACCGGTTCAGTGAAATAGGACTGAAACGAGGGTTACTCGATTCAGAAAGGGACTTTGTCCACTAAGATAGTCTTGGCAATGAGTCTTGACTAACAAGAAATGATTTTCTATGATTATGTGTGTATGCCACAAAGTTTCATGTTTTAAGTTATGATTATTGGGATTAAATTTCACTTCTATGATATATCCCATGTTATGATATTATGAGCTCTTTTGCAGGTTAAGATTTCCAAAAGCTATGTATATGATTTGATTGATTTTTATTTTGTTTACCCTTACTGAGCATTTGAGCTCACCCTTTTTTGTTTTATTTTCCCCAGGATATAAAGAAAGGTTTTAGGTAGAAAAAAGGGATGACCTTTATGGGAGATGTTGGAGAACTTTCACCACGATTAGAAGATTACGTTCCGAGTTTCCAAAGACACTAAACTATTACGATCCTTTAGTGTGTGTTTTTGTTATGTACTAAGTATTCCGCAAATGTAATGTAATGTACATGTACGTCAAGCTTCGGGTCTCTACAAAGACTTGTTGTTCCCGATATACCTGATCTAAAAAGGGAATTGCTGGATGATGCTCATAGTTCCAATTTCTCTATACACCCTGGGAGCACCAAAATGTATAGAGATTTGAAGGAACATTTTTGGTGGGACAACATGAAGAGGGAGATTGCCGATTTTGTGTCAAGATGTATGGTTTGTCAACAAGTGAAAGTTGGAAGGCAACAGCCTGGTGGAGTATTGCAACCTCTTCCCATACCAGAGTGGAAATGGTACAATATTACGATGGACTTTGTCATGGGGCTACCAAAGAATCCTAGATGGAACGATGAAATATGGGTTATTGTTGATCGTCTTACCAAGTCAGCACATTTTCTTGCTAAAAAATAATATCTACCACTGGAACGTCTAGCAAGACTATATATTAATGAATTTGTGAGACTTCATGGAGTACCCCTATGGATTGTTTCTGATCATGATCCCCATTTTACTTCAAGATTCTGGAAAAGTATTCAGAAATCCTTGGATACTGAACTTCATTTGAGCACTGCCTACCACCCTCAGACAGACAGACAATCAGAACGAACTATTCAAACCTTAGAAGACATGTTGAGATCTTGATCACTTGACTTTCATGGTATGTGGGATCAATATTTACCTCTGGTAGAATTTTACTATAACAATAGATTCCATTCAAGTATTCAGATGGCACCATATGAAGCGTTATACGGAAATAGATGTCGCACACCAACCTGTTGGGATGACGTTGGTGAAAGAAAACATGTAGGTCCAGAACTGGTGGAGGAAACGATTTAAAAGGTGAAGGTAATCCAAAATCACATCAAAGTAGCTCAAAGTAGGCAGAAGAGCTATGCCGATAATCGAAGGAAGGATTTTGGAATTTCAAGTCGGTGATCATGTTTTCCTGAAGGTATCTCCATGGAAGGGAGTCATACGTTTGGGTAAGAAAGGTAAATTGAGTCCCAGGTACATCAGACCTTTCGAAATTTTAGAACAAATTGGGGTTGTAGCTTACCGATTGGCAATGCCGCCAAGTCTCTCCAAAGTTCACGATGTGTTCCACGTATCTCTATTGAGGAAATACATGCTTGACCCAACGAATGTACTCACCTATGATGAATTAGAACTAGAACCCGATTTGTCTTATTGCGAAGAGCCCGTCAAGATTCCTGATATGAGAGAACAAGTGCTGAGAAATCAGACGATGCGTCTGGTAATAGTTTTGTGGAGAAACTATAAGATGGAAGAGGCAATGTGGGAACCCGAGGAAACTATGATGAAGAACCACCCGATTCTTTTCATGTGGTAGAATTCTATAAATTTTGAGGACGAAAGTATTTGAAGGAGGGGAGAATGTAACACCCCAAGCTTCTACGGTACGCTTCTCTTTGAATAATGTGATAGTGTGTGTTGTACGCTACATCGAGTTGTAACACACCAAAACCGATCAAACTAGCCATTATGAATAGTAATACCTACTTTTTGAAATTATATATATTTTATATTTCAAAATGGACTTCATTTTTGGATTCATAATATTGAAATTATCCTAAGTTGAATTTTTGGTATTTTTCAGAGAACTTCAAATTTTTATGAATAGTGAAAAATACTTAAAAACTAATTTTTTTAATCAAATTAGTTTATAGTGATAAATTATATTCTTTAGTGGTTTTAAAGTATAATTAGAATATATTTTTACCATTTTATCCAATGGTGTTCATTATAATTAATTTTACTTTGAAATTGGACATAAACAATTATCAATCTTTTGATATATATTGTTTCTTAAAAACACGCTATTTGTTGTAACAGCGGGAATTAATTATAAAATTAGTTAATGCAACTTATATGTTTGGAATTTTGTAAAGTAGAAATAATTTTTTAATTCGGAATATCAATTATAGCTTAGGGTGAAATTTTGGCATTGTTCTGAAAAACTTCAATTTTTGATGAATAGTGAAACTACTAAGTGGTAGTTAAAAAACTGAATTTTTCATAAAACTTAATTTTACCACTTTTGTGAATGTAATTTAAAAAATCTGAGAAACACGGTTAATATCAAGTAGTAAAATGTGGTTTAATGAGATGAAAATAATTTTTGGTGAATAGTAACTTTTTACTTTTATTTACCACGGTTAAAAGTAAATAGGGTAATTAAGGGTAAAAAAGATATTAATATTACCCCAACACATGTACTAATTCTATTGGATAATTTTATATCGACCAAAAACAACCTTAGGAATAAAATATTATCATTTAGGTCCACTTGGATTAGATTAGGACATTTATTATTATTTAATTCAAAGAAGAGTTAAAAGAGTTAAAATCCAAGTTTATTTACTAAATATTTTTTAATATAGGGTCATACATAATATAAATTCGATTGTAAATATTCATTATAAATATAAAATAATTTCATACATAATGATATTTTATTTTTAATTTTTAGACATTAAATAATTTAATTTATTTATGAAACAATGATGATGAAGTAATTACCTAATTAATGAAAAATTAGAATAATTGATATTATAAATACCCAAATAAATATAATTTGAGATTTTTTATGAATTAAAATAATTTTATAGGTTAATATGACATGTTAGGATTGACTTAAGTAACTTTTTTCGAAGTAATAATTCTGTTATGATTTTCACAAAAATCAATTATTGAATAGTGTGAAAATTGACATAAAAGAGTTTTTAAAACAAATATAATAATATTAATTGATATTAAATTCCTAAAAATCTAAGGTTCGGCCAAAAGACTTATATCATGATATGTGTATCATTAATGGACCACCTGGGGGTTTCTTGGATGTATATAGTAAGTTTATTAACCATATAATATAAAAATACAAAGAGACATTGTAAAAGTGAAACTAATTAACTAAGAGTTAATACTTAAAGATAAAGTTAATATAGTAACCCAAACCTATCTAAATTCTATTGGTTGAGTGATTTTCGACCCATAACCACCTTAAACTTTAACTAATCCACTCTGGAGCCATTAGAAACTGAATATGAATTTATTATAAAATAATATTTCTAGCTTTTCCAAAGGTGCCCCCACCCCTCTTATAAAAGGGCACTATCCCTTCTCATTAACTCACACATTTAAAGCCTTTTGGTTCTTCCAAACTCTAAGAAAATACTCTCTCAACTTCCCTCAATTCATCCTAGAGTCCTTACTTTAGTCATATATCCAACTTAAGGAGCCCTTTTGATCAAATCAAAAGGAAGAACCTGAAGACGAGGTAATGATTTCACCACCCTTTTTCAAGTTCCTTTATTCTTCCACTTCTTCTTTCTTTGTTATTACCATTATAAAATAATAAATCCAGTATATTATATATACTTTGATGTTATTATAAACATTTTACAACCATATTTCAGTATTCTATCCATCCTTTGAATAACATGTCACCATACGTGCGTACGTACGGCTTACCGTCTCCACGTCGTGGTGTAATTGTTATTCAATAAATTATTATTTGGATGGGTATCATAATGTTGTGTAATTAATGTAAATAATAAATATAACATGATAACGATTCTTTATATATGATATACCATCCAATTATATATTATTTTAATATCAAAATTATGATATTGTCGCTCGTGCGTACGTACGGACTACCGTCTCCACGAACGCGATGAGATTCATTCTCCATCATATCCATTCAATTCTAATTCTAATTTGATGATTAATAATAGTATCTAAGGACTTTATATCATTCTGAATATGATTAAGTTACAACCTATCCATGACAAACACAACTTATGTAACAAAACATATAAAAGAAAACGAGTAAGTTAACACCCGAAACAACGATAATACTAAGATATTATTAACAAATCAATGTTAAAAGATCATATATGATATCATATTAATGTATATGATTATTTTATAATTTAATAACAATTATTTAGCCATTATAAAGGAGGTTAACCTACCCCCAACCAAGGAAAAGTATAAGGTAAGGGTTTATTTCGCAATCTCTTCATATCCGAGGTTGTTTATACGTAATAATCTACTGGGATCTATTTATCATCAACATCCATGTTTCTTAAAAATGTATTTCAAAACATTTTTAATATTTAAAATAATATTGGTTAAAGTCATTTATACCATTGTTTTACTTTTTATAAGTGGTTTATAAATAAATCTTTTCGTCGTTTTCCAAACAAGGTGCTTTTTAACATTTTCGACAGAATTAAGGTAAGAATGTTTTTTTTAACCTATACCGAGGGTGCGGCTATTTTCTACCGTTATAAAATCGTCTAAGCTTCCCTTACAAGCTTATAAGAATATTTTCAAAGAAAATGTTTTATTTTATAAATATATGACTCTTAAATGATTTCAAAATAGAAAGAGATATTTCTCTAAAAAGAGTTTTATTTCATCTATGTCAACATCCTTTGATGGATTTTACACTTATTTGAAGTTGATTTATTATGATACAAAACTTCTATATTGTATTGAAGGTTTTCTGATATGTTTGACTATAGATGTGTTATTTTTATACAATTCATGGTTTATGGTGAATGTATTGACATTTCGTATGCTAGTTTTAATACGAATGTTTATGTTATGTTTAAACCTTTTCCTATGGGAATGTATTAGACTAAATATGTGACGGGTGGAGCCCGCTATAGCTCCTCAATGCATCAGTAGGTCTTATGAGACAAACTAGTGTCTTGGCACAAGGCCTTGACAAAATCTTATTTGTAGTCTTGGCATGAGGCCTTGGCTATGTGGTTATGATAGTCTGGCATTATGCATTCCATCATTATGAAAGTGGTTATTGATATTTCATGTGATTATTAGATTAGTAGAATATCCATGTGAATAAGTAAATGGAATTATTTCATTTTATTTTTGCCATACTATGTTGAAGTTCAAGTTTAAATGGCTTTTTTAGTTATACATTGCCTTAAATGTTTATTCTTATTTATGAAAATTTTCGCTATATTGTTATCCTTACTGGGCATTTGAGCTCACCCCTTTCAATGTTTTATTTTTCCCTCGATGTGAAGATGGAAATTTATGAATGACCTGCAGGGATAGTATGTGGGGATATGAGTGTGTACTATGAATAAAATATGTTGTTGTTGTTTTCATTTTTATGATTTCATGTAAGACTTATGAATATATCTAGTGTTTCCAAGGATACTAAACTAATCAGTCTTTCGAGACTTGATCTTTCTTGTGATCATGCCAATGTTATGTAATAATGCACCGACTCTGGCTAACTGAGGTCGGGGCGTTATAGTCTGGGTAGTGACATTCTCCTATGACTGTCCTGAGTGGTACCCTCCAATAGGACTGGACAATAGCATTCCTCTATGACTACTAGATAAGACCCTTGATTTTGCGACATCATGTAGAGGTGTGGTTCGACTTACCTTTGAACTCATGAGGAAGAGGGGAACTTTCCCCACTGAGACACTTTCTTCAAACACGATGTAAAACAATAAGGGTGAGTCAGTTTCATCCAAAGAGGATAATATCGAGGTGCGTTGATTTGAGCCCCTTTTATTTGTGACTCCTAGGTAGATGTATGAGGTGTTGGGCATCACAAGTGGATTTACATTGGAACTATTGGATACTCACTTTCTTTTTTTGGGATGTGAGATAGAGATCCCCATACTCTCTTGTTTCAGATTCTTCGATAGAGCATATATGTATATCCTATTACAGTACCCACTCCTTGGGTTTAGTTACTCTCTTTCCAAGAGAGGCAAATATTTGTGAGGTATTCCACATGATTTCAGTGTCTAAAATCTTATGGTTGGATGAGTCTAATCTCTAGCTATAGGTAGCGAAGAATCAATGAGGTGTTCATCTCCTCACTGTTTTGATCTCTATGTGTTTGTATGAGTGTACCTTTACTCTCTTGTTGGGTTGATATGTACTCTTTCTATTCAAATTTACCACATATTTTTCTCTCTACTACTTTCTCCTTGTGTATCTCTTACTACTCTCCCATCACCTTTTCAAGACATTCTACTGGGTATGTATATACTCCCCCCTGCATGGGATTTGCCTAACATGTTTCATGTCTTTTGTAGATGGAGGAAAGGTCGATCATGACTATAGAAGAGCATAGGGATAAAATATTCTTAGACATCGTATGGTGGTATTAGTTGGGATTCAGTAGCCGGGCTCTCTCAACTATTACTTTCCTTCATTTTGGGATTGGTTTATGGTTGGGTGTGTGTTTTTCACTTATACTTTTCTGTTGAAACTACCATACTCTTATACTATCTATAGGTCCATGCATTCTAATTTAATTTAATTGCAGGTTTCACTTTTTTCTACTTTTTGACCACACTTTTTCATTGAGTTAGCTATTTGCATGTGTATAGGTTCTTAGGCAAAGGCCTCCCCGAGTATTTTGTGCCTTTGTCACTAATCACCAACCCCTGGCCTATGAAGGCGAGCTTCGGGTAGTTGTGGATCAATCCCCATATTGGGTCAGGTCGTGACAGAGTGATATTAGATGTGGTTTTACCCTTAGGATGTTGTTTGGAAATTTCTCTAAAAAGGTATTGGTTGGGTTTAGAGAAATAGTGTCAAAGTGTATCGAGATTGACTCTTAGGCTAGGGAGTCCAGTGATGGTATGAGCAGCCGACATATCCATTCATCAAGACCCTGATTACCTGCTTATCAACTCAAAACCATGAGACATTTGTTATAGGAAAGAATGGTACACGCATCATATATCATTGACTCTTTGAATTTCCTTCTTGATTATGCTCCCCATTTTTGTTGATATATATATATATATAATCATATGACCCTAGTTATCTATGATAATTTTCAAGATCCCTCTTGGATTATAGCCATCTAGGATACCAGCTTCAGTTCATAGCGATGACCCTATGAGTGATGAAGCCTTAGTTCAGGATCCATCACGAGATCCCCTTCCTCCTGGTGGGTGAGTAGTAGCACCCCCACCCCTTGAGAAACAGATAGTCCCAGCCGAGTAGGCTGAGGATAGATACAGGTTGAGAACACTCCACAATTTCCAGTGATAGAGATCACTAAGGTTTTGTGAAGAGACAACCCCTCATGTTGCAGAGGTTTGACGTGAGGTAGTTTTTGGGTTTTTCAATTTATGTGGACCCCAACAGATTAGATGGTTGTGTTGGAAACTAGTCTACGCCATAGATAATTCAATGGATCCAAATGTACCGACAGATGACACACCTGTATTGAGTGCATTCCAAGAGTTTTAGATATATAGGTTACATCGGTGTAATGGGAAGATAAACTCCCTCTTCTTATGTGGTAGAGGATTGGAGTGAGCATGTGGTGCAGATGTGCTTCTCGGATAGGAACCTTCCCAATGGTGGTCTTGGTGAATGATTCTCTATGGAATGTGTGTTCAGGGTGATATTGAGAAGTGGAGAGATTAACCTAGAATCATTCCATAGCAGTAGGATTAGACTCTACAATGATTCCACAACATGGATTGGTTTCCTACCATTAATAATTTCTGGGATGCCACTAGTGGGTGTGATAATGTTTTCTAGTTTGGGTTTATCTCCATCTGGGAGGGGAGAAGACATGATGGGTACGAAACATGATTTACATGTCTATATTATCTTGTTTGTATGAGATTACCCTCTTATCCTTGACGTAGATTTTGATTCACTTGGAAAAGGAATGACTTCAACATCGAGATGTATTTTTGTGACATTCTCAAAACAGTGTAGGGGAGACAATGCCACCCAAAGAAGACAATATCAAGGTGTGGTGGATGAGTTCATTTTACTCTAGTGTTCTATGATGGTGGATGTTTCTAGGTTGGTTACTCTCCTCCCATGAGCGGAAAAGACTCACGGGGTTTTCCACATGCTTCCTGGGTCGAGCTTCTCGTGGATGGATGAGTCTACCACCCTATATTTTTATTGGATAATCATTCATTTCAGCGTCATCCTAGAACAAAAGATTCTTGAAAAGGATATGAAATAGTCCAACCAGGGGTGGATGAGAACTATGGGGTTTCTTCAGTATATTCGTCAGGTTAGCGAAGGTGGTGTTCCACTAAACCATATGATTGCAGTTGGACCAAGTATCATGGTTCCTTTCCACCTGTCACAGTTGTGGAAACATGTGTCTGTATGTTGAATGATGTTGGACAAGTAGAATATGGATGTAAGAGTATTTTGACCTTGGTGTTTTCCTCTAAGTGTGTTATTAGAAGTAGCACGGGAACCCTTGGTGAGCTCACTGGTGTGGGATTCCTAGTTGCAGAGCTCATTTTATTTTCCTCGTGGCTAGAATTTTTATTTTTGAGGATGAAAATATTTAAATGAGTTAGTGATGTAGAGACTCGGGTTTTATCATATAAGAATTCAGAATATATCTAGGAATAATTTAACATCTGGGCACTGAGATAGTGCATGATTCTGAGGCCAGGGGTACCCGAAATTAATTTTATAAAAAAATATTAAATATATATTCAATGTATGCACATGGGTTTTTAGATATAATAGAATATATCCAAAAAGGTTGAATATATTTGAAATCTGAGGCTATTGTGGCATCTTGAATTCAATTTTCACCCAAGGCCCATCATAAAATGAGTCAGTGTGAGGTGTTCGAACACCTCACTTGTTTACAGTACGTTAAATTGATGAATTAAATTATTAATTATTTTATTTAATAGCTCAAACCCAAATAACTCATGAAAGATGACTCAAATGAGAAATCCAATTTCACCATTGAGTTTATAATGCAGGGTTTACCCTAGGCGTGTTATATCCTTTTCAACATTGGGAGTTTGGATAATGTGCCATCATGGGTGAATAATTAAATAATTATTTATTTAATTATTTTATTTTTGACCTAACATAGAAATTACCTTTAAATGTATTATTATGAGAATTTCCCTAGGTTTAGTTCAGAATTTCATAATTTTCCAGCAAGAGCACATCATTCATCTAGAGATTTCTTTCAAATAACGATGAACAAAGAATGATAAAGAGACCTTGAATTTAGTCATATTGAAGTGAAACAAATGCAACACAGATTAGAAAAAACGTTATTCACAAAAAATAGATCCAATCTCTAGGTAGGACTTGTCCTTAGTGTTTTTACGCCTCTAATTAAACTTTGAGAATATTGATTTCCTGTTCATCAATCTGCGCCCTTACACGATACCAAAAAATAAAATAAACTACTTTTGTTACTTTTTTAATTATTGTTATTTCTCTTCATTCATCATTATAATGATGATGAATCAATGCTAACTTGAACAATATCTAAGGTTATTCGTCAAATTTGTTAATCATGATTTTGTTCTTCATTCTCCCTCCACCCATTGCCGTCATTTATTGTGGTCAGTGGTTCGATAAACACCAGACTATGAATCGATGTGAAACTGATCCTTGACCCGTTAGATCGTTTATGCAGACATGAATTCATGATCAATTGAGGTGAGATATTGTTTTATGGGAGTTTGGAAACATATCAAAGAATGGTTCAAGGGTTTCCATACTCTGTTTGGCGAGGTGGAGGTGCGACACTTGGGTGGCATTTCTTGAGTATATGGGATGGTTGGGATATGAAATTCAGGGAAAAATTAGGCAGTGGTAGACAAGGATTTAATTACAGGGGTACCCCCTTGCAGATGGTGAGGTCGAGGGGTTCAACTGGTGTGAGTAAGGCGAGCATGCAAGGTGGTCCGATGCGGTGGAGAAAGTGACTCCTGAGCAGCACAACGGCCAGGGCGAATAACACTATGACCAGAGACATTGACAGATTCAGTGGACATGAATAGCATGGGTTAGTGTCTAGGGATAGAAATAGGAGAGGGGAAACCCTAATAGAAAAAAATAATAATAAAATAATAATAATAATAATAATAATTATTTAAACCGCCATAACTTGCACATGGGAAGTCTGATTCATGCACCGTTTGTAGTGTTGTGACCCCGTTTACGATACATACATTTTAAGAAAATTTTGTAGAATTTAATCTAACTTGGGACCTAGGCGTTTGAAATTTCTGTGGAACATTAGATTTAATAATATTATTAAATATTTGACCCGCCACATCTCACACATACGACGTCCAATTCATGCACCATCAGTGGTTACATGACTCTATCTTTAAGACAGTATATTCAAGACCAATGTTAGATATTGAATTCTAGTTCTTGATTTGGGTCCACAAAACAACCGATAATAATAATAAAATTATTGTTGCAGAATATTACGTCTATCATAACTCTTCCACCCGACATCAAATTGGTGATCTTTTAGTGGATTTGTCACCCTAATATTGAAGTATATTTTTTTAGACTAATATTAGGATTTTAAATTGAGATTGAGTTGTGGGACCCATGAAGCCCAGATTGGCCATATTGCGGTGAAATGTGTCTTTTTCACCAGGTGTATGTTTTGGAAAAATGAATAGCCTATCTCATGAGTTTTTCCATGAGGATTGAAATGGTGAGATCTGTATATCTTATTTCAAAATTGAGATGTGGGCCCCAGAAGGCACTATTCATGCACAATGGTGTGAAATGTAGCCTCTTCAACGAGTGTCTGATTTAGGTGAATGAGTAGTCGATCATGTGTGTATTTTCACAAGGATCGCAATGGTGTGATCTATTTGGTAATCTGAGTTTGTTTGAGGTGAAATTTTAGTGAAATTATGTTTTTTACCTTTCGACCAATGACGAGAATTGTCCGCTCCTCAACCTTTTGTCCAGATATTCCATGTACTCTAGGAGTACACTCAAACACATAGGGGTACATATACACAACTTAGTACCTACGGATGGATAAGTACATGACTAGGTGACAAGGTAGGGTCACACATTGTGTGAGCCCCATATGCACTATGTACCTCATTAGGAATCATATACCTCTCATTTACCCTTCTTTTGTACTCATATTTTGGACAGTGAGATGCCTAACCTGAGCATTTTTCCATGTAGAATGCATTGGTGACTTGGGAAGAGGATTCCAAGATATAACATGAATCTTTTGGGTTTGGAACGTATATAGATGGCACTCAATAACAATAGAAATCAAAATTATTACCAGAGTAGTTCCAAGATGGCCCTCTAGCTAGTATGGGCAGTGTAGTCCCCGATGATTCCAGGTTGAACCTCCAGCTAGGCTGGGAAGTGTAGTCCCTCATGATTCTAAGTTACCCTCCAATAGTATTTGGGAAGTGGAGGTCCTTGATGTTCTAGGTTGATCATCCACCTAGACATGGAAGTGTAATCTCTAATGACCTTCCAGGAATGACCCTCCATCCGGGCTAGGAAGTTGTGTTCCCTTGAGAACTCACCAGGATTACGCTCCAATAGTGTCTGGGCAATGGTGTTAACCGGTGGCTATCTACAGTTTTACCCTCCAGTAGGACTGGGTAGTGGTGTTCCTTAGGGACAACCCAAAAGCCCTCAACTGTGCGGAACAATAACGTGGAGTGGTTCGAATTACCTTTGGACTCACAAGGAAGTGGGGAACTTCCCCACTGAGATGTGTTCTTGTGATGTGATCTAAAACCATGTAGGTGAGTTAGTTCCATCCAAAGAGGATAGTATCGAAGTGCGTTGATTTGAGCCCCTTTGAATTATGAATCATGTGTAGACATATAAGGTGCTAGGAATCGTAAGTGGATTTACTTTGGATCTACTGGATACTCACTTTATTAGGCCGAGCTGTGAGATGGAGATCCCCTTTCTCTCTCTTTTGGGCTTCTTTGAATAATCATATATGTATATCATGTCACATTACCCACTCCTTGGGTTCAATTACTCTTTTTCTAGGAGAGGTGAAGACACGTGGTGTATGGAACATAGTTTCTATATCTATATTCTCATGGTTGGATGAGTCTACTCTCTGGTTATAGGTTGCGAGGACTCAACAAGGAGTTCATATCCTCTCCGATTCAAGCTCCTTGTGTTTGTATGAGTATACCTTTACTCTCTTATTGGGTTTAGCTGTACTCTTTCCATTCACATTTACCATAACTTGTTCTCTTTACTTCTTTCTCCTAGTGTATCTCTAACTACTCCCCCTTCACATTTTCAGGGTGTTCTACTGGGTATGTATATACTCACCCCTATATGAAATTTTCCCAACACGTTTCATGTCTTTTGTAGACAGCAGACAAGTCTATTGTGACTATGGAGGATCTTAGGGATATGGGTTTCTTGGACCCTATATAGTGTTCATAGTTGGGATTTAGGATCTATTATATATTATCTTTTACTCATTTTTTGAGTTTCCTTTAGGTTGGTATAGGTTTCTAGTTGGGTGTGTGTTTTCCCCATTACTTTCCAGATGACACTACTATACTCTTTTACCATCTATAAGTTCATACAAGTTCATTTTAATTTATATAAGTTTTCACTTTTTATACTTTTCCTCCCACATTTTCATTGAATTGGATATGTGTGTGTAGATATTCTTAGGAAAAGGTGTCCCCATATGTTTTTGTACCTTTGGCACCTGTCTTGAACCCCTGGCCTATAGAGGTGGGTTTGGGGTAGTTTTCGCTCGATCCCCAGCTTGGGCCGGGTTATGGAACTTTAGGTGTGTGATGTTATGATATTGGGATACCATTTTCTAGATAGGTAACTATCCCCTAGATGATATATTCCTTCTATTCTAGAAATGGACAGGCTTTCCCCGTAATGATTGTGTGACATGCTAAGAGATAACTAACACTGGATGAAGTAGGTATAGTTGATCCTGGGGGTATCCTTAGAAACTATAGATCAATTATGATTATTAAATTCACTTCCAAAATTTTTTTTATTATACTAATCATATCAAATTGTGAATACATTTTATTTAATGGTTATATTATGGAAACAATTGGTTGTGGCCAACTAATTATTTACTCACACTCTTATTGGGAGATCATAGAACTTCGATACCCAATCAAACATCATGATCACATGTTCAAGTAGGGTAGAGGCCTAGTAGTTCATAGTTATGTGGGATATCCTGGATAGAGTCCATATATGAGGCTAGAGGATAGTATCATAACCTTATTGTATTTTATTTTTTATCATCTATTTTTTATATGTTATTAACCCAGTTTTTTTAAAGGTTGGGGCCAAAAACTCATTTATTATTAAAGAAAATAAAATACCTCTTTAACTGGGTATAGGGAGACCCATTACATAGCCCGAAGTCCCATTGGGAATTTAAATAATAATGGTAATAGATTAATTTTATTATTACTTATGTTGTATTCTGGATTTTAATAACATTACTAAAACTATATCGTGACATAAAATTCAAGGCTAAAGGTTAATTTATTCTTTGAAAATATCACACATGAATGCATGATGAATCATGAATATTCATATTGGAGCTTCCTTGTCTATGAAATGTGTTACTTATTCCAATGTGTTTGGGAAATAAAGTTCTTAGATAATTTATATGGATGTTATTTTGAACAAGTTCATAATAGGTATATGATTAAAAGCTCCCACAATGGTATCATATAAAAGATTAAGGGTTAATAAATTTATGGGAACTCCCAAGAATGAATGTGTTACCGAGTTAAAATAATTTAATGGAAAATCATATATCCCCTTATCATATAGAATAATAAATATGGAATTTTTTGGATACAACATTAACAAGATCACTAACCACATCTTAAACCAGAAGAACTGCTTCTGGTCTTTTAGAGGATGAATTGCTCTTGTTAATATATTCCTCACTTATATACTAATGCATGTTATCTCTGTTATAAAAGTACCTAATGAAACCATATATGTGATTAAAAAAATTCTAATGAACTTAATTTTAGATGTTAATTAAGGAGGAATATTGCACTAGGCATCTTGGAAGATAATGGAGAAGCAGATCAAGGAAGGAGAGATCAATTTAAGAATCATGGTGAGACCCATGTATGGAATTCATGTGATGCTCTCTTGGGATATTATTAAAGGGAGTTATTTATGGACATGGTTCATGAGAAATAGGTACAAATAATACTAGAGAGTATGAGAATATTTTTTTAACAAAACATTTACTATGAAGAGATGTATGATCGAACAAATTGATATTATGAAAGATTAGGTGAGATGGGTGGTGGGATATGGTGATATAAAATACTGGAAATATAACTGGGTTTGTGATACTCCCCTATTATTTCCAGGACATCCTATCCTAGATATCTAATTCAAAGATTCTAGAATATTCATATGTTTCATAAATATTATGATCAACAAAGATAATAAAATTCTCTATGTAAGAACCATCCTAGTGAACGAACCTGATAGGTGTATTTTTTTAGAATCACCATATGTGCACTTTAGTGGTAGGGACTTCCATGGGATGATGGATGAAGGTCATGAACCTGATGTGTTTCCGAACAAGGTCTGGTGTGGATATTTACTAAAAAAATTTAAATTCATGGTCTAGTGTTTGAGGAATCAAGCTTTACCCATGGATGATAACATGAAAAAGATAGATTTTTTTGGAATCCGATTACCAGTGTTGTAACTCTCCTAATTCAGAATCATTTTGACATATCTTCTTCAAAGTAAACTAGACACGTATCAAATGGGATAACATCAAGTAGTACATGGTACTTTCTATGCATGGAAGTCCATCTTAGAGTTTATCACATTTGGTTCTAGGGAGCTAGACAACATGGTGTTTAAGTGAAGATCCATGGAATGATATTTTCAGTAGTGTTCTAGGTGATTTGACGGGCAAAGAAATATGTGAGGGAAAGAAGATGATACTCTCCCTTATGTATCCAAGTTTGAGTAAAATATCTAGTGGTGGAGCTTAGATCTCCCATTTTAGGAAAGGGGACTTCAGTTACATTAATTAAGGGGGATCTTGTTGAAGGCATTTTTTTCAAAGAATATGGTGAGATAATTATGAGCCCTAGGATAAATTGATACCACCCAACTCAGAGATGAATTTAATTTTTACAGTTCCTGCATGCATGGAGATATGAGAGTAGAATTCCAGTGAGAGATGATAGGGGGTCAGTGTTGTGTGGCTTCAACAACTTCTATGGGTTAGGTTATTCATTTGTGGAAGGAATAAGGGCCATTGACAATGGTATTTAATTGTGAAAAATTTACAACATCAACATATAAATGGTTGAATGAAATTATATAGTATTGGTAGGGTTCTTTAAATTAAATATAGAATATTGTGGGACATTTATTATTTTATCAAGAACTAGAGAATGTTATTTGATCAAGAAATTGTATTTATCCATAAAAAGTGGGAAGGAAAATTTTTAGTGGATGCATTGAACAAAAAGTGATTCCCAGAGAGAGTATCATAATATATCATTGTACTAGGTCACTCCCATAGGAATGAAACCTCATTATTTTTGGTGATGTAATCAGTCTCTACCAATTTCTCCCCCTGACCCCTTTATCCATGAAATAAAAAGATAATTTTTAGTTAAGGTGTTATGGAGTGTGAATCCCATATCATGAACTCCTTTATTGATGTGAAGAGTTGAATAGACCAAGGTGTTGGGGAAATGGTGTACTTTAATATGTATATATATATTCCAAATTCAATGTGTTAATATGAGGGATATGATTAAACTAATCCTATAGTGGTATTAGATACACACTTGATAAATGAAAAATACATAAAAAAATGATAAAATATATTGTATAATGTTATGATATATTCACATTATATAAAATTGATTTATGATTTTTTTATTATAGCTATAAAATCTATAAAAGGGGAGTGAATTTAATTTTAAAGAAAACTTTCAATTTTTCTAACTTAAGATAATAAAAAGTTTGGATGTTTCAAATTCCAAACCGATTGGAGTAAAAATAATAATAAAAGTAACATAATTTAAAAAACTCATATATTATGAAATATATAAAGTAAGTACAACTATTAAAATAAAAAAAATATAGAATGAAAATAATACATTAAATTTCTAGATTGAAATATGAAAACTCCTTTAAAATATATTATTAAAGGATATACACTATTTTTAGTCAAAGGAACACTTAACTTTTAATATAATGTGATAGGAGGTTTAAAAATTGGATATAAGGGATAAAAGTTTTGATACATTATAATTTTGTTAATCTAGACAATCTAAATATACAAGCCCGATCCTAGAATCATTTGATAGATGATAGTAGAAACAATTCTATCATCAATCTCCTCTTTGATTAGATGATTGAAATTAAGTCTTATCTACAGACTTCATGAAACTAAATGTTTATAAGCACACAAATTACTATCCCTAAAATCTTAGTAATCACACATTATCAAAAGAGAGTAATTACAAAAAAGAAATATTATATATTTTATAATCTGTTCCTTACAAATGAAAGTTCTAATAAACATTCTGAAAACTATCACAAATGAAATATCTCAAAAGAGCCAATTTAGTTCAAAGAACAAATATAATATTTTTTTTGCACATATTTCTTGAAGTATAAATCTCAATTTATGTACGCTAATGTAAGAAAATTCCAATGATAAAATCCGAGTTCTTCAGGAATGAGTGTCAACTCTAAAAAAATTGGAAGGTTCAACTCTATCTTTGGTTAAAGTGAATCGAGTGACTTCGCGATGTTACAGACATTGCATGGATCAGAAATATATCATCAGAAATAAGTTATTTAGAAGTTAATTATAGACACACAACTTAACCAACAATCCTAATGTTAACTCAAATATATAATGAAGTGTATAATTATTTTCAAGACTAATGAGTTTAAATAATTTATTTAGGAAATGAATCAACAAGACTCATGTGAAAAGTGATGAACGTTTTTATCCTGTAATCACTTGGTTTAAGGATATTTTTAGGTAGTGGGCTTCTTCTCGAACTCTATTTGAAAGATCAAATGCCTTGTACAATAGTCCAATAAAACCCTTAGGAATCCAATATCATTATATATTACCAAATTAATTACAGAAACATAATTTTTCTATATCACATGATTAAAGTCCTAATGATTATATGAGATAAAAATTAAAATGAATTAAGTAATTAACATGAATAAGATATATGTGGTTTTATAAGATACATATTATCGAATTTATTTGAATATAATCATATAGGGTATGTATATGATACATATAATGTTAATTGTGTGAATTAATATAAAAACCTCCATTAAATATCTATGTTTTAGTTTCATTCTAGTAAGAATAACATTCTTCATGACCTTGATCAATCAAATAAATGGGCCATGCCTAATTGGGTATTAATGATCTCCATATTATGTGAGGAGAAAAGGGTACAAATTATTCTAATATGAATATTGGGTGAAACTTGGCTAGGAAACCCAATAGGATTGGCACCTGGAGGCATGGTGTTGAGAATATTCCTATGATATGTTGGGAAAGATATTCTTCAATAAAAAATACATGTGTTTTTTTAGTTACAATTCTCATGAGTTGTTTACCTAAATATTTATGCCTTAAGAGACAAGATTATTTTAGTTAAGACATATATTAATATGGATCTTGGACAAGAAAATTTATAATAGTAAAGCTTACTGTTTTATTTGTATTATATTCAATAAAGGACCATATCGAATAATAATTTACACAATACTAATAATGAAACCTATTTTGTTGTAGATATTCATGGAATTAAACACAAACTCAAATTTATCAATAAGATTTGTCCTTGAGAATAAAAAAGATGTTAACAATCTCATTGATTGGTATTATAATTTTAGAATTATTCCAAAAATATATATTAAACTATATATCTTAGAGTAACCCAAACCATATGGTAAATTTGGTTCAACCTCACAAGAAGTAAAAATACTTATGAAAAGTATTATAAGAATTAATATGACATAATATTTTGTCTATTATTAACCATGTTTACAATCCTTAGAAGCTATAAGAAGACATGAAACCAGTCAATATAATTTAATAACTTAATAATCAATAAAATAATAATATAGGTGAATAATTATATATTATAGAGAACAATTTCTATAACTATGAATCATGGATATTGTATATCAAATTCACATAACACAATTTTGGTATTGTGTAGTTTCTCAATGAATAGATAAAATTTATTTAGGGGGAAGCATACCAAGTAGAAGGGAATAAATAAAGAGTTTTTATATTATTTTTGGGTATAATGAATCTACTTTTCCATAGTGTATTGTTATTATTTATAGATGAATATTATAATGTACCATCAAAAAATATAAATTTGTTTTTTATTTTTAATATATATGGAATGTTTCACAGTTATAATAATGAAAAAATGTTTTTTATTTATATGAATAAAATGTTTCATGGTTACTAAAATATTTAATAGATTATATATATTATATCTTGAAAATATTTTCTATAATGTAAAAATAATATGGTCAAAATTAATGATTCGAACTCCTCTTATCTTTTGTATTGTCACCTAGAACATATAAATAAGAATCAAATACAATATCTCAATAATGATGGATTATTGAATTGAAAATTTTAAAAATCCTTTGATGAATGTGAATCTTGTATATTATGTAAAATTTATAATTAGACATTTAATGGAAAATGGAAATGAGATAATGATTTATTAGAACTTATACACAGTAATGTATGTGATCCTATAATTAAAGTAGTTAAAGGTGGATTTTTGTACTTAATTAACTTTGCTAATGACTTCAGTAGGTATGGGTATGTCTATCTTATTCAGCACAAGTATGAATCTTTTTAAATGATTAATGTGTTCAAAATTATAGTACAAAATTAACTTGGAAAAAAAATATTAAAATACCTCAACTGACCATGGTAGAGAATATTTGACTAATAAAATTAATTACTCACTATTAGAAATTTAAGCTATACCAATGGTTTAGAACTATTGGAATAGGATCTCAACCCATTTATATAGCCTATACCAATGGTTTGATGAGCCTTTGGGTGTAAATATATTATTATTTGGCTATGAAAATAGTTTAAAAAACACTAGTATATATATTTATACAAATCGTTATCAAACCATTGGTATAAGCCTATAATAATGGTTTTGTAAAACCAACTGTATAGGTCTATACTTACAGTTTTATAAAACTATTTTTATAGGTAGTATAAAAAACAGAGCTATGTTTCAAACGTAGGATATCTATATTATTATTCAACAACTTAAAAACTAACTTATGATGACTTCTATATATAAAATTAGATATATATATATATATATATATGTGTGTGTGTGTGTGTATAAAAGTAATTATATATTTTAAATATTTATCTTTATAATTATATATAAAAATAGAAAAACAATAGATTAACCGTGACACCTTTCTGGTAACTAGTATAATTTATTTAATATTTTATATTCTATTATCCATGACATTTTTGGGAGTTGAGGGTAAAAAATATGAGATTTTATGGAAGGATTTCAATGCACATAGTTATCGCATGAATTAGTAAAAATACGACAACAAATTTGTGTTTATCTAGCACTAGTTTAATGCACTGATAAAGGCCCCCTTTATCAATGCTAGTAAAGGTGCTGATAAAGGGGGGCTTTATCAGTGCTAAAAAAAGCACTGATAAAGGGGGGTCTTTATCAATGCAAAAAAAAAACATTGATAATGGAGTCCCTCTATCAATGATAATAAAAAAGTTCTAATAAAGGTGGACCCTTTATCATTACTCATAAAAAATTACTAATAAAGGGACTAATTTAACAACATTAGCAAAAAAACATTAATAAACGATATATTTTATTAAAAAAATTATATGTCATTAAAAATAACATATTAATATATAAATGTATTTGTATTGATATAAATATAATAAATTCTACTGAATATGATTTATATAAGGATAAAAATATCCATTTACACTTAGTATATAAGATATTTAGTGAAATATTCCATCACAATCTTGATGTCTTTGTGGTTGTGTTTGTGGATGACATCTTTGTGTACTCCAAGTTGAAGGAGAAATATGAGAACCATCTAGTAGCTTTATTGGAATCTATAAAAAAGGACCATGTATTTATGAATACATCTAAAATTTAGTTATTGATTCATGAAGTGAGATTCTTGGGCCATGTGATATATGAAAATGGTGTTTTGGTAGATCTTGACAAGATCCAAGAAATGATATCTTGGGAGAATCCAAAGAATCTATTTGAGATTAAGAGATTACTGGGTTTATCTAAATACTATAGGAAATTAATTAAAGTCTTATCCAAGTTTTATTTTCCATTGATTTCCTTCACTCTAAAGGGGTATAAATTTGGTTGGGATGAGAAGTGTTAGAGGTATTTTTAGGGGTTTAAATTGAAGTGAACTTAAACTCCAGTTTTTATTCTACCGGAGTTGGGTAAGGGTTATACCATGTATTGTAATTATTTTGGATCATGATTGGGGTGTGTTTTGATGTAGCTTGACCATGTGGCGGTGTATGAATCTTGTAATTTATTCCCGCATAAGTAATATTACCACACTCATAACCTCGAGTTATCCTTGGGGATGCATGAATTAAAGGCATGGAACCACTATCATTTTAGGGAGAAATTTGAGACATGTTTGTACCATAAGATTAAGAAGTATATATTTAATCATAGATATATGAATCTCCATTAGAGGTTCTGGGTGGAGTATCACTATAATTTTAAATTCTATATAGTTTACCCCCAAAGGGGAATATGGTAGTCAAAACATTGATTAGGAAACTATTAACTCTGGTTATGGGAGAATATGTTGAGGAATGGATCCCAATGGGATTTTTTTGATGAGATGAATTTAAATTTGGAAGAGGAGAAGGTGATTTTGTATTGTGTGTTAGACACACCTTACTTAGATGATAGAATTTGTCTTGATCATGCTGATTATTTGTATTTTTATTATATTAACATCACTTTAAATGGTGAGGAAACCTTGGAAGATTGGTTTGAGTCTCCAAATGGTTCCACTATGTTAGGAAGTAGGCATGTAATTACTTTGGAAATAAGGTTGGATTTATTATTGAGTGAACACCATTAAAATTGGTCCATTCACCCTGGGGCTACCAATATGTTATATTATTTGATATGCTGGTATTGGTGGCCTAGTGATCAGTATTTCTTGAGTGACCCCTCTTATACTATGAAGGTTCTAGTGGCTATTTTCATATTTTTGTCCTTCCCAGGTGATGTCCCTAGCCATCTATGAAGGTCAAGTGATGGATCTCCAGTCTGTCCTTCTCCAAGAAAACAAAAGAGTTCTTATGAACCCCATCCTAGAATTTTTCTTGGTTCGGTCCAGTTTTCTTCCTTGAATGGATACCTCAGGTCATCTCCTTCAATTGAAACTACTCCCACTGATAATTCATTTTAAGTAATAGATGATGTTGGGGAGACTATACTGCACTTTTCCACTACTAAAGGTTATTCTAAGGTGGTTAAATCCAAGATACCTCCAAGTAGTATTGGTACCTGATCCAAAACCAAATATGTGGATGGTAGAAATATCTTCGAAACTTCACTTGAATTTGGCCCGAAGGGTATAACTTCCCTTACTCAATGATGTAATCAATCATATGGAATTATTGGTGTCTAGGATCTTTATCTACAAGTTAGTTTATCATGACGTATGTCTGGAATAAGAATTTTTCCTTTTTAGACATCCTAGAACCAAAGCTCAATTCTTAGTCAATAAAAGTCATAGATTGAATCCTTAACTTAAATCACTATATGAATGGTCATCAAGTTAATAATAACATTTTAATTTTCTATAATGACCAAATACAAATTGATTTTTTGTAAGTTATAATAAGAAACTCTCTATTAAGATAAGCATTAGTTAAGGGACATATCTTCTTTCTATTGTTTATGAAAAAT
The DNA here is from genome assembly GCA_963277665.1 of Viscum album. NCBI lineage: Eukaryota > Viridiplantae > Streptophyta > Magnoliopsida > Santalales > Viscaceae > Viscum > Viscum album. The sequence continues at coordinate 1,006,724,600 of OY728131.1, forward strand.
GTGACCCCAATTAGAGAAAATAACTTTTGAAATATCTTTTATCCTTCAATAGTAGCCCATATGCATGGTTTGTTGGAGGAGATTTTAATACCATTATTAATCCATTTGAAAAGAAAGGTGGAGGCCTTTACCCAAAAAATTATATTTAGGACTTCCAATCCTTTAATGATTGTAATTAGCTCTTGGACATGGGCTGCTCAGTGGATGCCTTTACTATTGTAATAATCAAAGGGGTAGTAGAAGAATATGGAGTCTTCTTGATAGATGTTTGGGAAATATCTAGTCCATTTATACCTTCTATAGATCCTCTATGACTCACTTTTACATATACTTATCATAACACTCTCCCTTTACTTTTTATGTGCATTATTTTTGGGATGATAAAAAGGGGGTTTTCTCCACCAGTTTACGGATTCACTTAGAAGGTTTCATAGAAATGATTCTTTCATATTGTTCTTTATTTATTGAGAGGTTTTCTTGTGTTTATCTAAAAAATTAATTAATAAGGCTCAAAAGTTACATTCTTTCTTGGATTTTTTTCTCCCTAGCCATGATTTTAACTTTTTCATCCTCTATGAAGATATTCATATACTATATCATTAGTTAAAATCCCAATGGAATGTTAATTCCCATGAGACCATGTCTAGTAAAATGGTTAGGCTAGAGGAATCCTTACTCAACCTTAAGAAAATTTCAAAAGAGAGATTTAAAGATAAATGTTTTGAGTAACAAGAAATAAATAAAACCTAATTTAATTCTTGTATTAGGGAGAATAAGTTTCATGTGTGGCTCAATATTCCTCTTCTAGAAGGACCCTTTACTAGTGATGGAAGTATTGTAGGTCCTATACTAGTGAATTATTTCTCTGGACTAGTTACTGGTAAAAATCACTATCAATAGGGTCTCTTTCAAGATTGGAGAGAACATGAATTAGTTGTTTGATAACATTCAAGATTATATTTATTACTAGGACAACTAGAGGATGGGTTCTCTATTGGATGAAGAGAAGATTTTTTAACCTATTAAGACTCTTAATCCTAAGATCTCATTGTGTCATGATGTTTTCCTTGGTTTATTCTATTCTGATTTTTGAATAATTATCAAATAGGATGTGTTGTGTGCTATTCAAGATCATTTTGGGGGTAGAAATTTACCAAGAGTCAATTTCGAAACTATTCTGGATCTTATTTCTAAAGTCAAAAATTCCAATAGTTTTGGGCAGTTTCATCCAATCAATATATGTCTTTTTTCTTATAAGGATTTTTCTATCATTCCCAATAAAATATTATCTCTTCCTTTTCATCTTTAGGTATCTAAAGAACAACATGGTTTCATAAAAGGGAGAGGCATTCATGGAAATATCGTGCATGCTCATGAAATGATTAGTGATCTTTAAAGGAGAGTGATTGGAACCAATTTGATGCTTTAGATAAATATGGAAATGCCCTATGATCAGATGGATTAGACTTTTATTATCAAATTTATCAAGAAGTGTGGATATTTTGGATGGGTATGTGATATTTTATTTAGGTGCATCTCTTCTCCATAGTTCATAATTACTATAATGGTAAATAGAATTGGTTTCTACAAATCCTTAAGGGTTTGAGATAAGGTGACCAAATTTCACTTAGCCTTTTCATTATAGAATAGTATTTCCTTAGTAGGAACCTTAATAAGATTTTTTAGGAATGTTTGATTCATCCTTTTAAAGGTAGGTATGTTTTCCCCGATATTTATCATATTTTCATTGTGGATGATATACTATTTTTCATCAATGGAAGTGAAAATTAGATCTATAATTTTAGATTGAATCTAAATTATTATTGAAATAAAGTAGGTCAATGTGTTAATATCAATAAAAGTGGTTTTTTTTATTTCCAAAAGGTTCTCTTATAGGAGATCCAAGCTCATTCAAGAAAGGATTTTTTTTTATTCTCAAAATTTTCCTTTGTAATATATTTTTTCTTCTTTATTTAATGGAAGGGATATAATTCATCATTATGATAACATTATTAAAAGGATTTTGGGAAGTATCTTAAGAAGAAAAAGTCATTTTATATATTTTTAGGAAGGATTAATCTAATAAATATTGTTTTATCTTCAATTACCTTATATATTGTATCAGTGTATATTCCTCCCAGATAATTGATTATGAAGATTAAAATTCTTATTAATAGTTTCATTTGGGAATTTTATTGGAAGTTTATAGTATGTCTTTTTTCATTAGGGGTTTCAATCTCAATGGAATTTATGTAAGTATGTCATGTTTTTGGGATAAAATAGTTTGTGAGGTTATTTACATGGTTTTTATATTTTCTTCATTTATCAGAAGGAAGTACAGGGAGTATCCTTTTCATTGATCCAACAAAAATGATGGATCTCACATATAGATAACCCTGAAGATACCTGTTCCTCGAATTATAGAATATTATATATGGATCGTTGGGTGTGATTAAATTTTTTTTTGGAAACATAATTGGGTGGGTTCTATTTTATTCTTCCCTTTCTATATTGTCTTGAATATTATCCTCCTGCATGCATGTTCCTATTCTCAGTTCACTATTGTAGTGCTCAAAGGGGATTAAAATGAGGTGATGTGTAATAGTTATTTTCTGGGGATCTTGATCAGTGATTCATCACTTCTTCTCCTAGAAAACTTACCTGATTGGTTTTTCATATTATGAATCATTCATCTTATATTTTTGATATTTTGGGCTCAAAAATACAGGGAAAAGATATATCACGGAAATATAGCATTATTCTCTAGAGAATCTGCAATAATTCAATTCCTAATGATGATAATATTAAACATATTTATATCTATCTGGATATGAAGTGAAATTGTTGTATTAATGATCAAACATAAAATATTTTTCATTTGTTCGTCCATAATGAATAGACTGATTATCTGTGGTTTTAGGTTGTAGGTTAATCATTTTATATCGGAATCATGAGCTCAGTGGATTATTTTTTTCTCAAAAGTTGGGAATCACTCATCCAAGATTTTGCACAGGCTAAGGGGTGGTCTTTCTTATCAACCGTTGTATGATGGATTATATAGGAATAATAGAATTAAGTTATACACCAGGGTATTCATCCATATCTCCAATACATTAGGTTCAAGTTAATGTAAATTCTCAAATCCTTTGTAAAGTAGTGTAATGATGTTTCCATACCTATGATGATTCACTCATTTATCTTTTTTAAAGATTCTATAGGAGATTTTTCACATGGGAATAAGGAATATAGTGTATGAGTTGGATGGTATACACCTGTATATGGTCTTAAGTTCAATATAGATTTTTATTTTCTATAATGAATTATTTATGGAGGTGGTTTTGTTTGTGAATTTTGAGGATAAGTCATCCTGGTTTTCTGAAAAAATTGTTGAGGGATCTTCAGTTGTGGAAGAGGAACTGAAATTATTTTAAGGTCTTAAATTAGAGAAGGCTAGTTCAATAACTTTATTAGAAGTGGAATTAGATTCCTCCATCATGGTTAATGCTTTGAATGTTTAGCTAGAGTGTTCTTGGAATATTATTTACCACGTCAAGACTTGTAATTTCTTACTCCATTCAAACTTGAGGGTTGTTCATACATGGAAGGAGGGTAATATATTGGTGGATATGATCACTTATAAATGCAATCATGATGACGGGATAATGGTTTTTCTATAATTATGGTTTTCTTACTGTTGACTATGATATGGTTGTGTGAGGGGATTCCCTCAGTCTCCATGACTTTCATTCTATGTGACTTTTTTCTTTTTGTTGTTCCTTTCTTATGTTTTTTCTTTATTTTTATAAAATATTTCAATTATCAATCAGTTAGTGAGGAAGTGGGATAATATTTCAATGGATTTTGTTATCGGTTCGCCACACACTAATAGGGGAAGGATTTTATTTGGGTTGTTATTGATTAGTTGATTAAGTCACCCCATTTCCTAAGCATTTGGGGGATGAAGAAGCTAGACTAGCTTAGAAACCTATTTATCTGAGAGATCACGATACTCTATGGAGTGCCTTTAACTGTTATACCACATAAATAATATTAATTCACTCCATGTATTTGGAGTAGTCATTAATAAGTAATGGGTTCTCATCTCTAGAAAAGTACAACGTATCACCATGAAATAAATATCTATATTTAACAGGCCATCCAAATCCTCAAGGATATGCTTTGAGCTTTCATGATTGGATTTGGTGGTTCTTAGGAGATGCATCTCCCATTGGTTGAGTTTCCCTATAAAAATATTTATCAAGATTCTATAATATGGATTCCTTTTAGGGTCTATATGGATGATTGTATCAATATCATTTCTATTGGATGGATTTGATTGAATTAACCTTGTTGGGAATGAGTATAATTTAAGAGATAAAAATAAATGTGTAGTTGATGCAGATGAAGTTGGTGAAAAATTAGATTAATAAAAAATCTTATTTTTATTGTAGATTCCATCCATTAGTGTTTTCAATTTGGGAATAGTTGTTTATGAGGGTCTCCCTCCAGTTGGGACGTTATTGATTTTGAAGATAAGATAAGAAAACACCATGATATAAAAGGTCATTTAAGGTCATAGAGAACCTCAGGAAGGTGGAATATTAGTGGAAATATCCATTAAATATAACATCTATACATTATGTGTTCCACATCTCCTAGTAAAAGAAATTTAATCCAAATCTATCCATAGTGATCTAATGGGAGGATCTAGAGGTGGAACTTGATACCTCTATTGTTGAGAATCCAATTTATATATTGGATTATAAGAATAAGATTTTGTATGGTAAATCAGTTCCTTAAGTCTAGTCGGGTATCCAATATAGCTAAGAGAAAATGGAACATGAAGTGTTGGTGAGGGAGTCGTGGCCTCATATTTTTATGGATTAAAAAACATAAAGGATTTTTGGGGAAAAAGTGGCATGGTTTGGATAATTGTTACATCCTCTAGTTAACTGATATATTTTAATTTTTATTTTATTTCTATTTTATTTATTCTAGGATTTTGCAAGAGTCATGGGTAACAAATATTGGATTTTGGGGAAGTCGTTCAATTAACACTATTAGTGCATGACTAGTAATAACAATGATACTAACTATGAGAGACAAGATGTGGGGGTCTAGAGCTATTTTCATAGTTTGATAATGTTTTTATAACTATGAGTACTCTCTAGAAAAACCATGTGACCAAAATGTGATTTCCCGACCTGAGAGCCACTAAAATGGTGGCCGAGATGGTTTTCCACATGGACTCAAGCATCCCTCCCCCTATTTCAAAGGCTAATGACTAATAGTGAGGGTCTAAATGTGGGATAATGGGGATACTATACTCTCTGTATCATTAATAAAACATAGAGGAATCATAAATAAGTAACTACAGAAGCAAATGAATAACATAGTAGATGAAGATAATAACTGATAGTCAATAATAAATGATTACATAATCAAGCATGAAGATACTACAATATAAAACAATAGAAATATAAAAGGTAATACATAATCATACATAAAAAAGTAATAAAATACCAAAGGCTATCTCCATGAGAATACTAAGCACTGTCTTAGTGCTATGATCTTAATATCTTATTACACAAGTAACAACACATAAAATATCAATGTCCCTAAACCTGAAACCATGAGGTATTTTTAGGTACCAAACTGTGGACCAAATAGGATTTGAGATAAAATTAGTAGGCCACTAGTAATAGTGTATAATGTAATCTAGTCCATGGATATAAAATAAGAAGTGTGCAGGTATATCAAAAGTAAAGAAGGGTGATAAATGTAAATGATATCAAGTTGGGCTCAAGCTCTCCAAGGACATCTGACCGACCATACCTACTATGACCTAAGTTGGTAATGTCTCTGAACAAGTTCTATAATGTGTATATATATATACATAGATGTAAAAATGTACACACATACACACACACACACACACACATATTCATCAGTGAGGACCCATGGATTAATGCCCATGCATCCACATAAGGAAAATATAACAAGTTTTATATTTTAAATAAAGGTAACCATGCATGAGGATCATGTATAATAATGGATTCCACACCCTAGTATAATTTGGAAATAGGGGATACTATGAATGAGTATCATGTGTAATAAGTCACACCATTCCCAAGTATAATGAATAATAAGGGACATTATGCTCAAATATTATGAATAATGAGGGACACCTTGCCTAAGTATCATGAATAATAAGGGATTCCATGCTAAAGTATCATATGAAAATGAGGGATTACATGCCTGAGTAATATGTGTAATAAGGGATTCTATGTCCAAGTACCACAAATAATAATGGACTCCATGCCCGAGTATCATGAAAAATAAGGGACACCATGCCCGATTATCATGAATAATAAGTCATTTTCCATTCAAACATGCAATTAGGACATTTACTTTTTAATAAACATGAAGTACATTGAAAAAATACATGACATTATACGAATAAATGAAAATGATTAAACACTAAGACAATATCAATGCAAGTTATATAATTAGGCCATTTCATTTATAGATAATCGAGAATACCAAGGGAAGAACCCATGACTCACTATCATTCATCATGATATAATTCATTAAAGAATTAACTCCATTAACCCATTCATAATTATCAAGAAAAGAATATGTAATAAAATTACTAATATTGATAAAACCATTTAATTTACTTGGTCATCTCACAAGAAGTTATCATGCTCAACACACCCATAGGGTGGTTTAACATAATGGATAACACAAAAAAATATAAAAAATTTGATTGAACTCACCCTATGTGCTGGTTCTAATTGACGTTTTCACCCACCAACCAATATAAGGGGTCTAAGGAAAACAAGTTTGTGGTCTAAACATTTCAATTTATGGTATTTCATGTTTAATAAGAAACACATTGAAAGTCTAGCATGTGAACCAACGACTATAATTTATAAATTATGAAACCCTAAGGGTAAAGAAACCATACAACTTACCTCATGCTTATGACGCTTCACTCATACATAATTGGGATTTGATTCAATATGGAATATGAGGAATCAAAATAATTTAAAAACTACATGAAAATTGATATAATTATATCCCATGAAGAAAATGTATGATGCGATAGAGAAATGATGTAAGGAATTTGGAGGAATCACATAATAACCATGGGATATTCGACATAATTGGTGACAAGAAGTTCTGAGCTCATATAAGGGAGATCCATGAATGACTATCCAAGAGGGAAAACCCACAAGAGGATACTTTTTTGTGAATAGGATTAGAAAGAGTAAAAAAAATAAAGGATGTAGGGGGAAATTTTGCATTTCACCCATTTTAAAAGAGAATATGGTTTGGCTACACAGTTTTCCAAACCATGTGCCAATCATACACACCAACTAGTTAACTTGCATTACCCATGCATGTATGGGACACAATTTTGAAAAACCATGCATATCCCACGCGACCCCTCTTTAGTTTTATACATACATCTCACATGACCATGAAACCTCAGGTGCATGGTTTGAAAAAACCTGTGTCACACCTTACAAGGCCATATGATTTGGGTACATGATTAACACTAACTGTGTGTTCCCCTTGTATTTAAATAATCTGTGTTTTTGGAACCTAACACTCCTAAAACTCACCTAAACTTCCAAGTCAGGTCTTGAGACATAACCCCATCTAAAAACATAACATCTATGTTTTCTAAGCCTCTAATTTATATTATATGGCTCAATTTATGATTATTTTTATCCAACAAATTAAAAGTTTATAACCCCTTGAAATTTTCATCCCAATCCAATACACGAGATGTTTCAAAAAAATTATTAAGATAGATGACCCACATGATTTGTGTATGGTTTGAGAAAAAATGCAACCAAACCATTCATTCTAACATATTTCTAAAAAATGTGAAATTTACCACTCTACCCTTTTGAAATTTAATCCAAATTTATAAAATATTCCCCTAGTCACACACCTCAATCACTCCTTTCCATTGAATCTCATCTATCTTTCCTCATGGATTCTCTCCATCTTTAGTGGATTTCTTATAGTTTTCTCCTACTCTTCCTTTCATATTACCTCATTCTTCCATTTCCATGGCGTTTTGAATCCTGAATTTTATAGGGGATAAACCTAGGTCTTGAGTTGTGGTTGTAATATAATTTATTTTTTGTTTAGTATTTCAAGGACCCTCTCATTAGTTTTTTATATATTTATAATAAGATAAACACATTTGCTTCAGAGTTAATGTACGTGTGACTAAATAGTGAGATATTCCAATGGAAACTCTTAATCATTGATTTTTCTTTAGTTTAAATTGATTAATTATGATTATTATGAGGTATCACGAGATGTTAAATGATTTATTGGTGTGATTTTGGTCATTTTTCAAATTTTAATGCATTTTAGGATAGATTTCTAAAAACATTAACTTTATGCCTTAGAAATGTTTGATGCAATGTCTTAAAATTGAAATTTGGTTTCAAATTAATTTAGAAAAGGTTTTTTAATTATAATTTATCATATATTTAGAATTACCTTATTTATGTAATCATGGGGATGGATTATATATTTGTTTGTTTATTGGATTCACATAAGAGATCTTGGTTGAGTTCGTAGGTTAGATGGATGCAACCCCAAGTGTAGATTGTATTCTAACTAGGGTTACTTGCTTGATTAAACTAAGTGTGATAAAATGAAATATTGGTTCCCTATTAAGGCAATTTATCTCTTATGAGAAGGATGACAATTTTACTTTATGTCGGCTAGATTTCATAGGGGCATTTCTAATTTCCTTAGATCCATAGGTTGATCCCACGGTTTTTGATTTAGGTTTCCTATTTCCTATTAAAATATTTATCTTATGATAGCTAAGATTCTATATTACCCTCATTTTTATTCATATTTACTCTATTACCTTTTTTTATCAAACATAGATTTGTTTTTTAAAATCAAAGGGATTTATAGTCTATTTTTCAAAGAAATTATTTTCAAAATATTGTTTTCAAACTTGAACTAATGGTATGAATGATGATATCCATTATATATATTCATAGTGGAATTCTTATGGGAATTATCCTCACAAAATGTATAGGCCTTTGGTCATATATAGACTTGGTTTTATAGAAGATAGGTAAAACCAAGGGCACCATGCAGTTTGGTGGATCTTCTTTAGGCTTATCATCCTTATAGGTTCTACTGATGTAGGTGACCATGGGTCACAAGGGGTGGTGGGATCATATAGATCAATTTTGGATTCTCAACGATTTTGAGTTATTTGTGTCACCCTCCACAGTCTTGACTTATTTTGATGTATTTTGTATACGATTGTTTCTTATCCCTTTTTGATGTTTATTGAATTATTTTTATGAGTTTTAGTTAATTATTGTTTATTATCATACTGTATTTATTTATTCGTATATTTTAAATCTATTTATTTTATGGTGGAGGTGTACAATTTATGTTTGGTTTAGGCTAGACTTTTAATATAAATCCATGTGTTCATTATTAGATTCTAAGGTTGAAACCATTACAAAATGATTTTATTGTGATATCCCGCTGCTTCTCTCCAACCCATGGAAATAATTAATGTGCTTCATGCATTGTACTGAGATAACTTGGATGATGGGTTAGGTTAACTAATTTTGGTTCATTACATTAACCTATACCAATGGTTGTAGAGAATGTTTGGTATAGGTACCCAAAAATATTGGGACTTATAACAATAGTTCAATTAAACCATTAGTATAGGAGAAACCTATACCAATTGTTCATTTAAACTATTGTTATAGGCGACACATATATCTAGAATTTTCCAATCCATTAGTATAGTTGAAACCTATACCAAAGGTTTTTCATACCTTTGGTATTGGTATATTAGTATAAACTATATTCTGAGTAGTGAATATCCATAAGATTATAAAATTGTGTTATAACACAATCCACATGGTAAACCATAATTAAATGGTGTTTGTAAAATGAGAAATTGAACTTTGTTGGACATGGTTTACTTAGTTATTGTAACACCCGAGACTTTTATAAGAAATATTTTGTTTTTATTTTATATAAATCATCAAAGGAATCTTTCACTACACACAACAATATCTTGGCTTGCTTTACACGCAATCCCGACCTTCTTTGATAGCTTGCGTCGTACGCAATACCGAGTTTCACTAAACAACGATATGCTATTAAAATATTTTTAAAACTAGCCATTATGAATAGTAATAACCACTTTTTGAAATTTTGTAAATTTTATTTTTCAAAATGGACTTAATTTTTGGATTTGGAATATCGAAATTATCCTAGGGTGAAATTTTGGTATTTTTCTGGAAACTTTCAATTTTTGATGAATAGTGAAAACACTGGGTTACTATTTAAAAACCAAATTTTTGTTTAAATAATTATTTATTTTATTTAAATTTATTTTAGGTAAAAATTGATACATAATACCTATATAAGTTCAATATAATTCATTGGAGTAATTTTATAATAATTTTAGATATATAAAAATTTTATTGAACTTTTCACCGTCTTTTACCCACCTCCTAGGAGAATTTGCAAATTTACATAAAACATAATTTTACCACTTCTGTTAGTGGAATTTCAAAAATCTAAGAGACACGGTTGATGTCATTAAGTAAAATGTAGTTCATTGAGATGAAAATAATTTTTGATGAATAGTAGCTTTTTACTTTTATTTACCACGGTTAAAAGTAAATAGGGTAATTAAGAGTAAAAATGATATTATTATTACCCTAACACATGTCCTAATTCTATTGGATAAGTGTAATTCGACCAAAAACAACCTTATGAATAAAAGATGACCATTTAGGCCCACTTGGATTAGATTAGGACATTTATTATTAATTTATTTAAAGAAGGGTTAAAATAGTTAAAATCAATGTTTAATAAGTAAATAATTTTTAATATAGGGTTATACATGAGATAAATTAGACTATAAATATTAATTAGAAAGTTAAATATATTTCCTACATAATGGTATTTTATTTGTAATTTTTGGACATTAAATAATTTAATTTATTTATGACACAAAGATGATGCAGTAATTATCTTATTAATGAAATATTGAAATAATTGATGTTATAAATTCCCAAATAAATGTAATTTGAGAATTTTTATAAATTAAAATAATTTTATAGGTAACTATGACATGTTAGTATTGATTTAATTAACTTTTTTTGAACTAATAATTCTGTTATAATTTTCATAAAAATCAATTACTAAATAGTGTCAAAATTGACATAAAATAGTTTTTAAAACAAATATTATATTATTAATTGTTATTTTATTTCTAAAAATCTAATGTTCGGCCAAATGACTTAGATAAGGTTATATATATTAATAATAAACAACTTGGGGTTCTTTTGGCTTGTTATAGTATGTTTATTAACCTTATAGTGTAAGAACACAAAAAGACACGGTAAAAGTAAAATTATCTAACTTAAAGTTAAATATAAATGATAAGGTTAAAGTAGTAAACTAAACTTGTCCAAATTCTATTGGATGAGAGTATTTCGACCCATACCCACCTTAGATTCAAAATAAATCAATTTTGAGCTATTTAAAACCGAATATGGCTTTATAATAAAATAATATTTGTAGTTTTTCCAAAGGATTCCCTCTCCTCCCTTATAAAAGGGCACATCCTCCCTCTCTTCCTCACACCACTTTGAGCCTTCAAGCTCGGACAACCCCTGACAATTTCTTGTATCCACTTCCCTAGAAACATCCTAGAGGTCCTGGTCTTTTTCAAAGACCAATTTTAGTGCCCAAAAAGGAGGTCTCAAAGAAACATCTCAAAGAAGAGGTAATGTTTGTTACTGATTCTTTCAACTTTATTTCTTATTCCACTTATTCTTATTTAGTTTTTTCATTATTAATTAATAACATAAGTATCACTCATATATTGATATTTTATTATAAGTATGAAACAACCCTATTTCACCATCTATCCATCCTACGGAAAATGAAATCACCGCGCGTGCGTACGTACGAAATACAGTCTCCACGCCGTGGTGTAATCTATTTTCCACCACCACGTTACTTGGATGGTTATAATTGTGTAAAGAATGAATATATATGATTATTTTAAAGTGATATTTATTATGAAATAGTATACAACACTCCAATAAAATTACACGATCATGGGAATGATATCATCGCTCGTGCGTACGTACGGAATACCGTCTCCATGATGTGATGCGACTCGTTCTACATGAATTTCATTGCATAATGATTACATAAATGAATTGAGTGAATAAATATGATATATATTACACTAATACCATTCTTGAAATGAGGTATCTATAACCTAAAAAGAAGAATAAGAATTTATTCGACAAAACACGCATAAGAACAAAAAGTAATAAACACCTGAATAACATGTAGCAATGAAATATTACTAATAATAACTAAGAATATGACCATATATGATATCATAACAATGATTATGATTCTGTAATAATTCAATGACATTATTTAAATCATTATACAGGAGGTTTGGACACTTACGAAGCAAATCGGACCTAAGGTAAGGGAAATATAACAATCTCATTTTTATCCGAGATTGTTTATACTTTGAAATTTATTGGGGTGTATTTTATCATCCACATCCATGTTTCGTCAATAGGTAATATTATTTATATCCACCTAAAATTTTTTAAATCCAATTTTACCCTTTGGTGAGTTTTTAGTAAAATAATTGAACGGAATATTTTGTCGTTTTTCGTACGAGGTACTTTTTGACTTTTCCGACAATAGTGCGAGAAGAATGTTTTTTTATCTTATACGACATGAATGGATTTTTAAAACATTATTTCCAAGAAGATTACTTTACAAGTTTTCAAGTTTATTTTTAATCAACTTCTTTTAGTTTAGAATTGTATGACATGTTGAGAAAGGAAAAGTGTTTTTGAAGTAGAAAGGATATTTTCCTCAAGAATGGAGTTCAAGTGTTTTATCAAAATTATTTTCCATATAAGGTAATAAAGGGTTCTGTTTCTATCCCTATTATTACATTGATTTGATTATGTTGTGATGGAATTATTTTTATTAATTCCTTTATCTTATATGAATTTTTTTATGATGTCACGATGTTTAAGAATCCCATTTTTATTACATGGGTTATGCTATGATGCATGGTTTATGATTTTGTGGAACAAATAAGAATGGTATCATTATGAGATGGGTGGGACCTATATCTCCCTCCAACGCATTGGGTAAAGATTTTATATCTCATGAGCTAGACATGGATGGAACGGCAGGTTAAACTGGTTCAGTGAAACAGGACTGAAATGAGGAATGAACTCGGTTCAGAAATTGACCTTGTCCACCAAGATAGTCATGGCAATGAGTCTTGACTAATAAGAAATGATTCTCTATGATTATGTGTGTATTCCACAAAGATTCATGTTTTATGTTATGATTATTGTGATTAAATTTCACTACCATGATTTATTCCATGTTATGAAATTATGATCTCTTTTGTAGGGTAAGATTTCCAAAATGTTATGTTCTTATGAATACGATGTGATTGATACTTCTTTTGTTTACCCTTACTGAGCATTTGAGATCACCCTTTTGTATGTTTTCTTTCCCTAGGTTAGGAAGAAGGTTATTAAGTAAGATATGCCAAAAGAGACTATAGATATGATGAAATAAATGGGAGAAAGTGTAGATGCTTTATGAACCAGTTGTTTATGTTTCCCAGTTTCTAAAGCCACTATACCTATACGGTCCTTTCATGGTTTTTTTATATGTTGTAATAAGTGTACTTCAATTTTGAAGTACTAACATTGTATGTAAAGTATGGGTAGTTATAGTTGGTATCAGAGGAAAGGTATAGTCAACCTTTGGAAACTAGGATGTGAAAGCCTTAGTAAGAACCCTAAGGATAAGTCTAAGCATAGAACAAAATATTAGTGTTTTAGAAATGGCCATGAATAATCTATGATAAGACCTTAAGTGTGAAATTTTATTCTTAATTATGTGGTTTTCCTATTATAATTAGTGTTTCTCACACTCTTCTTCTTGGTTTTAGTCAATGGATGGAACCCTAAGGTACCATGTTAATGCGGAATGCGACGGGCAATGCAATGATTGTCCCCCTGAGCAACCAAACGTTATGGGAGCTAGAATGAAAAATCTTGTAGCTATGCTCACACAACTTTCTCAAGCTATGAATCATGCAGGACTTCCAAATGAGCAAAGGAAGGAGCAACATTCTGTTGAGTCCTTCATGAGACAGCATCCACCTTCATTCAGTAGGTCTACTGATCCATTAGTTGCTGAACAATGGATCAGTACTACTGAAAACATATTTCCAGTTCTTCAATGTTCTGAACATGATAAAGTCATCTTAGCAGTGTATTGTTTGGAAGGTGATGCTGATCAATGGTGGAATCTTATCAAGAATACGAGTCCAAGATATGAAATTGAGTCCATGGAATGGGACGAGTTCAAGAACTTATTTTTCAATAAGTACCTCCCTCGTATTCTCCGAACAAAGATGGAGAAGGAGTTTCTTGAACTAAAGAAAAAGGACAATGAATCTGTTGGTACCTATGAAGCAAATTTTACAAGGCTTTCAAGGTACGCTTCTGGTATTATTATCCAACCTGAGAGTAAGATAGATCGATTATTTAGTGGCTTAAAACCAATTCTTAGAAGGGTGTTAGCCATAAGGGACTTCAATAGCTACGAGGAAATCATTCGATGTGCTCTCAAAGTTGAGATGGAGATTGGAGTAACCCATGAGTCATATGGATTTGATAAGAAGAGGAAAATGGAATTCAAAGGAAAATATAAAGAGAACACTGAAAAGAAGATGAGTTTTCCCTTATGCTCAAAGTGTGGAAAGAAACATGGAGGGAGTTGTCTTAAAGGGAAAAGTAAATGTTTCAAATGTGGAAAGGAAGGTCATCGGGCATTTGAATGCCGCAATGATGGGAAGAAGATGTCTAGTGATGCGAACAATGAAAAGGAAACACAGAGTGAACCTCCTACACTTCAATGTTACAAGTGAAAGGAAATAGGGCATTATGCCAATCAATGACCTAATCTAAGTATTGTTGATGATGATCGACGTCAACAAACTCTTAAGGCTAAAGACAAAGGAAAGTCACATGCAATTTCTATCAGCGACGTGGAGTACGATAACGAAGTGGTGAAGGGTACACTTACCATCCAATCTAAAGTAGAAAATGTTTTATTTGATTCTGGATCCACCCAATCCTTTATTTATGAAGAATTTTCTAAGGTTATCACCGTATTACCTCAAAATGTAGATGTTGAGTTAGCTATGACAACCCCTAATGGCACAACAGTCGCATCAAAAGTTTATAATTCTTCTCCGATTGAAGTTTGTGGGAAAGTGCTTCCTGCAAATCTTGTGATCCTACCTATAGTGGAATTTGATGTGATTCTTGGAATGGATTAGATTTCTCTATATGGAGCTCATATCAATTTCCAAAGAAGGGAAGTCACATTTCATATTCCAGATCAATCCTTGATCGTCTATCGATGAAAGGATGAACATAACCTTCTTGTGGAAATTTCTTCCATACTATGGGTCTTGATTCCAATAAATGAAGGTTATTTATCTCAAATGGTTGGTGAGAAACTCAAGATTAAGAATATTCCCATTGTACGGGTGTTTGATGATGTCTTTCCGGAGGAATTTCCAGGTCTTCCACCAAATCGTGAAGTTGAGTCTTCAATAGAACTCATACCGGGTGCTTTACCTATTTAAAAGACACCTTATAGAAAGGACCCAATTGAGTTGCAGGAATTGAAGAAGAAACTCCAAGAGAATCTTGATAAAGGGTTCATACGCCCTAGTGCGGCACCTTGGGGAGCACCTGTTCTGTTTGTTAAGAAGAAATATGGATCAATGAGACTCTAGATTGATTATCGATAACATAACAAGATCACTATCAAGAAAAAATATCCTCTCCCGTGCATTGATGACTTATTTGACCAACTACACGGAGCTCAATACTTTTCCAAGATTGATCTTCGTTCAGGGTATTATCAATTAAGGGTCAAAAGGGAGGATATACCAAATACAACTTTCCGTACAAGGTATGGACACTATGAATTTATAGTGATGCCATTTGGTCTTACTAATGCTCCTTCTATCATCATGGATTTGATGAATAGAGTCTTTAGAGACTATCTAGATCAATTTGTGGTAGTCTTTATAGATGGTATTCTTTTATATTCAAAATCAAGGAAGAACATGAAGATCACTTGAGAATTATATTGAAGACCCTGAGAAAGGAGAATCTTTATGCCAAATTTACCAAGTGTGAATTTTGGATTCAAAAAGTTTCATTTTTGGGTCACATAATCTCAAAAGAGGGGATATCTGTGGATCCAGAAAAAAAAAGAGGTTATCAAAAGATGGTCGAGACCAACAACAGTAACTGAGATCCAAAGTTTTCTTGGTTTGGATGGATATTATCGACGTTTTGTGGAAGATTTTTCACTATTATCTAATCCACTCACCAGGTTGACTCAGAAAGGAATTATGTTTGTTTGGACGGAGGAATGCGAAGAGAATTTCAAGGAGTTGAAAAGAAGGTTATCCAGTGCACTTGTGCTCACACTGCCTTGTAGTGGAGAAAGGTTTTTGATCTATAGTGATACATCCAAGAAGGTATTGGGGTGTGTTCTTATACAAAATGATATGGTGATAGCTTATGCCTCATGACAGTTGAAAATCCATCAGCAAAATTACCCAACTCATGATTTGGAGTTAGCTGCGGTAATCTTTGCATTATAGATTTGGAGGCATTATCGTTATGGAGAAAGGTGTGACATTTATACTGATCATAAAAGTTTAAAGTATATTTTCACACAAAAGGAGCTGAATATGATCCAAAGAAGCTGGTTGGAGATGATTAAGGATTATGACGGCTCAATTCATTACCACCCTAGGAAATAAAACAAGGTGGAAGGTGTATTAAGTCAACAAGACCATGCCAGTTTATCCATGATGAGGGTCACAAAAGATCCAATATTTATGGATTTACAAAGGGTGGATCTTGGAATTATAATGGAAGGGGAAACAAATCTTATCTTTCTCAAATGTATGTTCTACCATCTATACATGTGAAGATTAAAGAGGCACAGAAAGAAGATGTAGAGTTACAAAAGAAGGTGAAAAATGTTCCTGAATTCAACCTTGATTATGATGGGATAATAATGTTCCGGAATCGGGTTTGTGTTCCTCCCATCCCCGAATTAAAGAAGGATATGCTAGATTAGGCTCATAGTTCTTCATTCTCTATTCATCCTGGAAGCACGAAGATGTATAGGGACCTAAAAGAGTACTTCTGGTGGGATGGCATGAAAAGAGATGTTGCTGAATATGTCTCTTGATGCTTGGTTTGTCAGCAAGTTAAAGCTGAGAGGCAGAAGTCTAAGGGGATGTTACAACCATTACCCATACCCAAATGGAAATGGGAAAACATCACTATGGACTTTGTCACAGGACTTCCTAAAACATCCAAAGGCAATAATACTATCTGGGTCATAGTTGATCGTCTTACAAAGTCTTAACACTTCATTTCCATTAGAGAAGATTTCTCTCTTGATCATCTTGCCAGGATATATGTAAAGGAAGTGGTAAGATTTCATGGAGTACCACTTTCCATTATATCTGATCAGGATCTGAGGTTTACCTCAATGTTCTGGTGAAGTCTTCAGCATACTCTGGATATAGAGTTGAGTTTCATCACTGCTTATCATCCTTAGACAAACGGTCAGTCTTAGAGGAAAATTCAAACTCTAGAAGATATGTTGAGAGCTTGCTCTATGGATTTCAAAGGTGGTTGGGATCAACACCTCCCTTTGGTGGAATTTTCTTATAATAATAGATTTCACTCTAGTATTCAGATGGCTCCTTATGAAGCTCTCTATGGAATGAAATGCAGGACTCCAACTTGCTGGGATGAAGTTGAGGAAAGAAAGCTATTAGGACCTAATCTTGTAGATGAGATGGCAGAAAAGTTCCGGTCTATTCAACAACACATAAGAGAAGCTCAGAGTCGAAAAAAAGTTATGATGACAACCGAAGAAAAGACTTAGAGTTTCAAGTGGGTGATAAAGTGTTCTTACGAATATCTCCTTGGAAGAGAGTAATGAGATTTGGAAATAAGGGAAAGCTGAGCCCTAGGTATATCGGTCCTTTCGAAATATTGGATCGTGTTGGGAATGTAGCTTACCAATTGGCGCTTCCACCGAATATCTCTCAAGTTCACGATGTGTTCCATGTATCTCTCCTAAGAAAGTACATACCTGATCCTTCACATGTACTCAGCTCAGAAGTTGTACCGTTGGAACAAGATCTTTCTTATGAAGAACAACCGATATAGATTCTCGATCATAGTGAAAAAGTCCTATGGAACAAGACCACTCACTTGGTGAAAGTTTAATGGAGGAACCACCAATTAGAAGAAGCTACATAGGAGCTTTAGGATATGATGAGGGAGAGGTATCCTCATCTGTTTGTTACAAGTGATGAATTTTGAGGGTGAAATTCATTTTAAGGGGGGTAGAATGTAACACCCGAGACTTTTATAAGAAATATTTAGTTTTTATTTTATATAAATCATCAAAGTAAACTTTCACTACACACAACACTAGCTTGTCTTTCTTCACACGCAATCACGACCTTCCTTGATAGCTTGCGTCGTATGCAATAGCGAGTTTCACTAAACAACGATATGCTATTAAAATATTATTAAAACTAGCCGTTATGAATAGTAATAACCACTTTTTGAAATTTTGTAAATTTAATTTTTCAAAATGGACTTGATTTTTGGATTCGGAATATCGAAATTAGCCTAGGGTGAAATTTTGGTATTTTTCTGGAAACTTTCAATTTTTGATGAATAGTAAAAACACTAGGTTACTATTTAAAAACCGACTTTTTATTTAAATAATTATTTATTGTATTTAAATTTATTTTAGGTCAAAATTGATACATAATACCTATATAAGTTCAATGTAATTAATTGGAGTAATTTTATAATAATTTTAGATATATAAAATTTTATTGAACTTTTCACCGTCTTTTACCCACCTCCTAGGAGAATTTGCAAATTTACATAAAACTTAATTTTACCGCTTCTGTGAGTGGAATTTTCAAAATCCGAGAGACACGGTTGATGTCAGTAAGTAAAATGTGGTTCAATGAAATGAAAATAATTTTTGGTGAATAATAACTTTTTACTTTTATTTACCACGGTTAAAAGTAAATAGGGTAATTAAGAGTAAAAATGATACTATTATTACCCTAACACATGTCCTAATTCTATTGTATATGTGTAATTCGACCAAAAACAACCTTAGGAATAAAATATGACCATTTATTCCCACTTGGAATAGATTAGGACATTTATTATTAATTTATTTAAAGAAGGGTTAAAATAGTTAAAATCAAAGTTTAATAAGTAAATAATTTTTAATATAGGGTTATACATAAGATAAATTAGACTATAAATATTAATTATAAATATAAAAATATTTCCTACATATTGGTATTTTATTTTTAATTTTTAGACATTAAATAATTTAATTTATTTATGACACAAAGATGATACAATAATTATCTTATTAATGAAATATTGACATAATTGATGTTATAAATACCCAAATAAATGTAATTTGAGACTTTTTATGAATTACACTAGTTTTATAGGTTAATATGACATGTTAGTATTGATTTAATTAACTTTTTTCGAACTAATTATTCTGTTATGATTTTCACAAAAATCAATTACTAAACTGTGTCAAAATTGACATAAAATAGTTTTTAAAACAAATATTAGATTATTAATTTTTATTTTATTCCTAAAAATATAATGTTCGGCCAAATGACTTATATAAGGTTATATATATTAATAATAAACAACTTGGGGTTCTTTTGGCTTGTTATAGTAAGTTTATTAACCTTATAGTGCAAGAACAAAAAAAGACACGGTAAAAGTAAAATTATCTATCTTAAAGTTAAATCTAAATGATAAGGTTAAAATATTAAACTAAACTTGTCCAAATTCTATTGGACGAGATAATTTAGACCCATACCCACCTTAGATTCGAAATAAATCAATTTGGAGCTATTTAAAACCGAATATGGATTTATAATAAAATAATATTTTTAGTTTTTCCAAAGGAGCCCCTCTCCTCCCTTATAAAAGGGCACCTCCTCCCTCTCTTCCTCACACCAATTTGAGCCTTCAAGCTCGGCCAACCCATGAAAATTTCTCCTCTACACTTACCTAGAAACATCCTAGAGGTCCTAGTCTTCTTCAAAGACCAATTTTTGTGCCCAAAAAGGAGGTCTCAAAGAAATATCTCAAAGAAGAGGTAATGTCTGTTACCGATCCTTTCAACTTTATTTCTTCTTCCACTTCTTCTTCTTTAGTTGTTTCATTATGAATTGATAACATAAGTATCAATAATATCTGATATGTTATTATAAGTACTAAACAAACCTATTTCACCATCTATCCATCCTACGGAAAACGAAATCACCGCGCGTGCGTACGTACGGAATACCGTCTCCACGTCGTGGTGTAATCTATTTTCCACCACCACCTTACTTGGATGGGTATAATGGTGTAAATAATGAATATATATGATTATTGTAAAGTTATCTTTATTCTGAAATAGTATAGATACACTCCAATACAATTACACGATCATGGGAACGATATCATCGCTTGTGCGTACGTACGGAATACCGTCTCCACGATGTGATGCGACTCGTTCTACATGATTTTCATTGCATAATGATTACATAAATGAATTTAGTGAATAAATATGATATATATTACACTAATAAAATTATGGAAATGGGGTTTCTATAACCTAAAAAGAAGAATAAGAATTTATTCGACAAAACACGCATAAGAACAAAAAGTAAAAAACACCCGAATAACAAGTAACAATGAAATATTACTAATAATAAGCTAAGAATATGGTCATATATGATATCATAACAATGAGTATGATTGTGGAATAAGTCAATGGAATTATTTAAATCATTATATAGGAGGTTCAGACACTTATGAAGAAAATCAGACCTAATGTAAGGGATATATCACAATCTCATTTTTATCTGAGATTGTTTATACTTTGGAATTTACTGGGGTGTATATTATCATCCACATCCATGTTTCCTCAATATGTAATATTATTTCCATCCACCTAAAATTTTTTAAATACAATTTTACCCTTCTGTGAGTTTTTAGTAAAATATATGAAAGGAATCTTTTGTCGTTTTTCGTACGAGGTACTTTTTGACTTTTCCGACAAAAGTACGAGAAGAATTTTTTTTAACTTATACGGCATGAATGGATTTTTAAAAAATTATTTCCAAGAAGCTTCCTTTACAAGTTTTCAATTTTATTTTTAATCAACTTCTTTTAGTTTAGAATTTTATGACATGTTAAGAAAGGAAAAGTGTTTTTGAATTAGAAAGGATATTTTCCTCAAGAATGGAGTTCAAGTGTTTTATCAAAATTATTTTCCATCTAAGATAATAAAGGGTTCTGTTTATATCCCTATTATTACATTTATTTAATTAGGTTGTGATGGAATTATTTTTATGAATTCCATTATCTTATATGAATTGTTTTATGATGTCACGATGTTTATGAATCCCATTTTTATTACATTGGTTATGCTATGATGTATGGTTTATGATTTTGTGGCACACATAATAATGGTAGCATTATGAGATGGGTGGGACCTATACCTCCCTCCAATGCATTGGGTAAAGATTTTATATCTCATGAGAT
Organism: Viscum album; assembly: GCA_963277665.1. NCBI lineage: Eukaryota > Viridiplantae > Streptophyta > Magnoliopsida > Santalales > Viscaceae > Viscum > Viscum album. The sequence goes on from OY728131.1 coordinate 1,006,746,424, forward strand.
ATACATGGCTGGAACGGCATGTTAAACCGGTTCAGTGAAACAGGACTGAAACGAGGAATGAACTCAGTTCAGAAATGGACTTTGTCCACTAAGATAGTCTTGGAAATGAGTCTTGACTAATAAGAAATGATTCTCTATGATTATGTGTGTATGCCACAAAGCTTCATGTTTTAAGTTATGATTATTGTGATTACATTTCACTACCATGATTTATCCCATGTTATGAAATTATAATCTTTTTTGTAGGGTAAGATTTCCCAAATGTTATGTTCTTATGAATACGATGTGATTGATATTTCTTTTGTTTACCCTTACTGAGCATTTGAGCTCACCCTTTTGTATTTTTTCTTTCCCCAGGTCAGGAAGAAGGTTATTAAGTAAGATATTCCAAAGGGACTATAGATATGATGAAATAAATGGGAGACAGTGTAGACGCATTATAAACCAGTTGTTTATGTTTCCCAGTTTCTAAAGACACTATACCTCTACGGTCCTTTCGTGGTTTTGTTATATGTTGTAATAAGTGTACTTCAATTTTTAAGTACTAACATTGTATTTAATGTATGGGTCGTTATAGTTATGATTCATATAGGCACTTCTTTTTTACTTTTGCGGCTATTCATTAGAACTAATTCATTTACACTAAATCATATTCCATCAAAGTCCTTTAAAAATTCACCTCATGAAATGTGTTTTTGGAAGCATCCTAATTTATATTTCATGAATATTTTTGGGTTATGAGGTATATGTATGATGCATTACCTCAAGAAAACATTAAAATAAGTTAGATAAATGTCCATTTGATAGTTATCCCAAATTGTTAGTGTCTTATTATTTATATAATCCATTTGAGTACAAAGTAACATTAGCTCAATATACTACCCTTCTAGAAATAATATTTATTTTCAAAAAAGAATTACTAGGAGTAAATTTGAACTTGATTAAGTTTAAGACATAAAAAATGATGTTAATCCTAATATAGATGTGTGAGAAAAAGGTTTTTTTGAAAATGATCAATTATATATACATAATAATTATATATTACTAGTAGATTTCTACAAGAACCAAAGAGATATGGATTTATCATTTTCTATTAAGGTGATGTAACAGTCAGGGAAGATAATCCCACATCTTACCAAGAGGCCATTAGGTGTTATGACCCTGATAGATTGTTAAAATAATGAAATTTGATATACGATCTATGTACACTAATCATGTTTTTAAACTAGTGGATCCACCTAAAGGAGTGAAACATATGTGGTTGAATTGGGTCCATTACTAGTAAAATAACAAGGATGGTATAATGTATATCCACAAAGAATTCTTGGTAGACAAAGGTTTTAAATAAATTCATGGTATCGACTATAAATAATCTTTTTTTGGAGTGTCTATGATCAAATATATTCATATACTATTTTACATAAAAGGATATTATGATTATGAGATATATCAAATGGATGCGAAAATTGCATTCCTTTATTAGAGAATCTTCAAGGAAATTTATAAAGGAGATATATGAATTAAATCCCTTTTTTGTATATGATTCAATAATATCAATCAATTTTTATAATTAAAGGATGATGTAAAATCATATGAACCCCTATATACTTATGATACATGACTATATCATATTATACAACCCATGGGTATATTGTAAAACATGGTTTAGAGAAACAATGATATTACCTTCTAAATCACAATATATGATTAGATTATTTCACAAGTAGTATTATGTATTTTTTTCATAAGGTATGATATAAAAATATATTATACAATAGAAATTGTGGATGAATGTTAAGAGTTAACATTAGGATAATATTACCACAATTTCTATTGACACACATATGATGACACTAATGAAACAAGTATTTAATATGGCACATTTATAACAGAGTTTATAGAAAACCAAAATTATATATGTTTTTTTAAATCAGTTATAGTATAATTAACTTAATAGATCATTTAATATGTTTTCAACATCATTTATGGGATACATGATGTATAAAGTTTATTTTATACATCAATTATTTGATAACTGAGGTCAAAAATAGATTTTCTATCTTTGTTATAAGATAACTGATGTAGAAAACCATTTTTAAAAAGTAATAAGTCAGTCCAATTTTTTTCATTCACTCTCTCAATTTATCCCTCCATCAATCGTATTCTCAGTATTTTAAACCTCCAATATTTGATTTCCCATTTTCTTCCTCAGCATCACTATTACTGTCACCACCCTCACTCACCGCCATCAGACCACCCTCACTCTCCACCATCACCAAACGATCTATTATATCACCATTATTAGTAGGTTAATCTCTCTACAATTTTATTTTACCTTGTATTTTATTTATATTTTATTTTTTTCACAACATCGAAGTCATTTTAAATTTACCTATTAATTTTTACAAAATTATATTATATTGGGGATGATAAAAACCCTATTTAATTAGTAGTAAATCATAAAATGATTATTTAATTATGGGGTGTTTATGGATAGTTGTTTTTATACATTGTGGTGAAGGTTTATTATGCTTTAATAGTCATATGAGATTAGATTTTGAATGTATAGTGGATTATATACAACATTGACCTAAATTTTTTTGCTATAATAGTAGATTATATGAAATTTTTATATTTACCACGAAATAGGTCATTATACTTTTTGTTTTTATTAAAATTTTATGTATATGATGAATATATATTTATATGATCCATCATATTGAAAAATATAGAGTCCCAATTATCTGTCACCATGTTTTTGTGGGAGGAATAAGGGATTTCCCATTACTATATAACGATTCTATAATAGTTAATGTATTTTTTACTAAACAAATAATTAATTAATATGTACAATGATTATATAATGGGGTTTATAATGATTTAACTATTTGTTTGCTCATCTCCTTCAAATGATCATGTAGAAACTAGTTTATTATTTTAATGTTTGATTAGCCATCTCATTTTAAGACATAAAATAAAACATATTTTTTCACATTATTATCATTTTATTAGGTCACTCATTCCATTATATCAATCATAAATTTTGTAATCTCATGTTTTCTCACTCTAAAATATTAGATATTATGTGTAGACTATTTTTTTACTATTAGAATAATAATAATAAAGGATATTGTAGACCTATTTAACATAGTGCATGGCACTGTCACTATCAACTTTTGTATTCTCTTATATTTTCTATTTTATATATAACATTTTTCATAAACTTTTTTTTAATTACAAAACTTTTATGTATATTCCCGTTATATATGTTAAAAATCAAAATGAATTATATGCCTTCAAAAATCTTTTTTCTATTTATATTATTACGTTTCATTGTTTTTATTGTAATTTATAAAAGTAAATTTGAAATTAAATTTCAATATATTGCATCTTATCTTCAATACAAGTAAAATTTTAATAGTTGAAAATGAGTCATGTTAAGTTTAATGTAAGGCATACTAGTAATGAATATGAAGAAGTATTTTATTATTGTTTTTGAATTTTTCAAAAATAATATTCAAAATAAAATGTTCCAAATGATAACTTATTTTTCTATCTGTGTTTTAAATGTTTAAATATACAAATTTTTTACAGTATAGAAATAAAAAATCATTTAATTTTTCATGTTTTTAATCTGAGTTATAGTCTGTGGATTCAATGGGGTGAAATTTGGAATAATTAAAGATCTACTAATGATAAATATTTTAAATATAATAAATCAAATCGAATTAAAGAAATGATTCATTATATTAGAGTAGAGGTAATTGATAATGCACTGATGATCTTGTGCCACGATGAAGATGTTGAAAAACCATTGTATCTAGGTTATATTAAATGTATAGTTTTATTAATAGTCTTTAGAATTATTAGGTTGAAGTATTTAAATGTATGTAGTGATAAGAGTTTTAAAATGTTTCTAGAAGTATGGAAATACATACTTCCTATAGAAAATGATATTCCATATTCACATTATAATGCAATGAAAATACTATTCCCAATGGTTTTGGGGTCAAAGAAGCAAAATGCATACCTGAATGACTGTGTGATATATAGGAAGTAATATAAATTTTTATCATAGTATCTAAAATATGGGAAATCATGATATAAGTTAAAAGAAAAATCAGTGGTTTATTTATTAATATTAAAAATCCTATAAAGGAAATTTTGTATCTTCCTATAATTCATCATTTAAAAATATTATTTTAATATTTAAATAATATAATAATTTTAATATAGCATACATATGAGAAAATATCTGATGGAAAATTACATCATCTAATTGATTGTACACAATAGAATAAAATTGATCAATAGTTTCGTACCTTTAGAAATAAAGTTATAAATCTCATACTTGGACTCTGAATATATAGAATGATTATGTATCAGAGCCTTATAAGAAAACATTGTTCATGGAATATTCTCTTAGTAATTTATAACTTATCTCCTAATTTTTTTATGAATTAGAAATATATACTATCGAGTTTATTGATTTTTGGACAAAAAACTCCAATAAATGATGTTAATGTTTTCTTATCACTATTAATTTATTATTTAAAATTTTTATAGGAGGAAGGTATCTACGTGTATTCTTATTGTAAATAGAATATTTTTTTTTCATGAAATGATTATGTTCACTATAAATGACTTGAAAACATATATAAATTTTCCCAGATACAGTGTCAAAGGGAATAAACCTTATCGAATTTAGAAAGAAGGGAATTCATATTATCAACAACAACATAAGAGAAAAACTACATAAATGGTTCATAAAAGGTTTTTTATGGATCACTGTTATCAATGATTAAACCATTAATTAAATAGATCAAAATAATTTGATATTTCTCTAAGTCCTTTGTCTAGTGATCAATATTTTCATAGGGTAAAAAACATTGATGTCATATTTTTTATGAAAAAAAATATGTTAATGATAGAAATATATGGATGAAATTATCATCATTTTATAAAATTACATATTGAAGATATCATGAGGTAAAACATGACATTGAAATCTTGCATGTTGAGAATAATATTTGTGAAATTTTTAATGGAACATTATAAGATATTAAAGGATAGATTATGAATGGGTTGGCTATAAGATCAGACTTACTAACAATGGGAATATGGTTGGAGTTAGCTCCCAATACTAAATAAAGAAAAACATACCTACTAATGGTTTTTTCATACATTATCTAAGAGGGATAAAATTAGTTTTCTCTGATGCCTCTATGTTATCAAAGTTCCGAAGGAGTATTTTTGAAATGTAAAAAATTTTATGTCACTAAAATATTTGATGATAATGGGAATGAAATCTCATTACTATGAGGTTATGATGCATCAACTTCAACCAGTTTCATTACATGGGATACCACCCATATTTTTTATATTCACTATTATTAAGTTACATTATTTTTTCAATTACATTTATAAAAAAGTGATGTATTTAAATTCATTGAAAATTTAAAGAATGATATAGTTTATATACTTTTTTCAACTAGAAATGTACATTCCCCCATATTTTTCTATATTATAGTATATTTAATGGTTTACATTTTTCAAAAAATAAATCGCTGCGTTCTCATATATATATATATGTTAGATATATTATTTTAAAAGGAATATGAATATATTGAAGGGGTATTTTGAGAATCCATATCGAACAAAAGCCCATATTGTTGAGAAATATATTTCCAAGGAGGTGGAAGATTTTTCTAAAAAATAATCCTATTGATTAGAGAACATCAATTTAACAATATATCATCATAAAATAGTCATTTTTTAGGGAATGGGGATTGATGAGTTGAAAATAAAGATTTTGATAGTCCAATAATGAAATAAGGCCTATTTATAAATCTTGAAAAATATAAATGATGCCACACTATAGATAACATCTCATACTAATGTGTTAAAATAATGTTATCTAGAAAATAACGATACATGGATATTGAATGGATATTAAAAACATTTTTTATAATGGTATAAAGATACTTTGTATGGTAAATTAGATGCATTAGAAACATTGACATGGTTAGTCTGTGGCCTAAGTTTACATGAAATAACATGGTCCATATATGGAAAAAATTGATATAAATTTTCTACTAAAGATAAATATAGTGAACTAAGCATTTTACACTTATTATTATATGATTTTTAACATAAAATTCATTAATTACTACCCAAATATCATGTCGCCTAGAGTATTTAGAAAACTATGTACATAAAACATTAAATGAAACAAAAAAAATATTTATATTTATTATCCTTAGTGATATCCTAAATCACATTGAAATTTTAAAATATTATCGGATAACCTAGATAATACATAGAAGTAATGGGTGAGTTAAAAATCATAGTAAGGGAATAAACATGATAATGGGACATATTAAGATATCATGAAAGGGAAGACTCCTGAGTAATAATATGGGAGAAAAACAAATATAAAATGGTATCATAATATCATATAAACATATTAAATGTGGAAAAGATATATAATATAAAATAAACATGAGTCAAGTCTAACTACCTAGAAAACATCCCATGGTCAAAAAACTCCCTTAATGGATTAGGTTTACAAAATAATCCCTCATGTAACTTCTCACGAGACAAAACCCATTACCCAATGTGTTGAAGTGCTATCTGGGAGCACCCATCATAACATTTACATGGTTATGTGACCCAAAAAAGTAAATCAATCATAAGGTATAAACATAAGAATTACCCATGTAAAGAAATGAGTTGCATAATCTTGCCTCATATCATAGTCAAAAGAGATTCATAAAGAAGGAATTTGATAAATGAAATTAAGCCATGTATTTCCCTATCAAAGGAAGGGATAATAAGATAATTATATATTATAGATACATATATACAGAATTTATAAGAAATAAATAACACCAAATGTTATCATAATTTATGAAAATATCTTTAAAAGATCACATGGAATATTTCTCGAAGAAAATCCCCTTTTCACATTGAAATAAATTCTTTAAAATACCAAAATTTATAAAATACTATAGAAAGTATTTTGTTTGAAGATAAATGGAATGCTTTAAAGTAATATTCAAATAACTGAGTATCCATGATGGTGTGAAATTAATTTCATACTGTATAAGTTAAAATAAAACATTCATTTTACACTTTTCTAAAAAATTAAAAAAGTACCTTGTATGGAAAAGGACAAAAAGATTACTTTTAAACCATTCTTGTATGAAAATTAAATAATGGGTAAAATAATATTTAATAAATCATTGGAGAATATTAAAAACATTTTTAATAAATATTTTATGGAAAATATAGAAAAGAAGAGAAAGATTCCATATCTAAAAGAAGATACAAGATCTGTATTACTTACAAACAAATTTATTGATGTTTCATAATTAAATAAGGGAATAAAAGGATACAAAAAATGTAAGAAACATTCATGAACACATGAGAATACAATATATGTGGTTTAAAAAAATAATTATATATGATTTCCCTAAAGGGAACTTTGAACATAAACAATCTCGAAAAGAAAGGAAATTGTAACATAAACCCTCTACCACTTTAGAAACAACAAATAAAATATCCTTGGATGAAGTAAAATTAGTTTTAAATTAAAATAATATTAATAATGAAGGATTTATGATAATATATATAAAATGGGTAGCATAAACACTATATTAAATAAATTAATCACGTAACAGTAAAATAGGTTTCAATGAAGGAAAATTAAGATGAAATACTTTACCTCGAGTTCAACTCATCGCATACTTAATTTAACTTAAAAATATAAAATTAGGTAAATTATTTACTTTATTAATAATCTTTTTCAATTTTATTATTCCTTTTTTATTACTATTATATATTTATTTTCTTAATAAATTATGTTCGCATTAAACGTTTTGATGATATTCGATTCGTATATCCAAAATGACTTCCGTAAGTTGACTATTATAAAAGAAGTAATTATTCAATAATTTATAGAATAAGAATCATGAAATAATTATAATTTTAATACATAAATAATAATTTTAAAACAAAACAAGAAATATGGTTATGAGAAATGAACAATATTACAATCATAGAGATGATAAGACATATGTACTCATGAGTAACATTTCCAATTTTCAAGGATCATGATGGAAAGAACATAAGTTTTATAGAATAATAATTATATCATATATAACATATTATTTATTTAAAAATACCTATATATATAATCCATGAGATTCGACGATGAAAATTAAATAACATCACTTTGTGGAGGTGGTAGTATACATATATGCACAAACAACATTATCAATTTTCATTGAATGGAATGGTATGAAAATATATGACATATTAATTTCTAATAATGATGAATATTTAATGATTATAATATATATACATTAAATATGTCATCATAAATATCCATGAGAGGTGATAATGTAAAATAGATTACATCAGTTCGTGAGGCAGTAGTCCTTCATACACCTGAATAATGGATTTATTTCCCATTTGATGGAAGATGGGATAGATGTAGGTTATAAAATTAATATATTAAAATATTAGTATAAAAAATATACTGATATTATTATATCATCATTTTTGAATATTAATTTAATGAGGTTTTAGAAGAAATAAAAAAATGCTTTGTTTAGAACAATAACTTTTCTTCGGACAACCTCTTCAGGTTTGCACCAGAAGCCTTCCAAGGAGGATTTTATAATAAAAAAAAGCCTTATAGTATGTGGTAAGGGTAGTAGGGAAGTAATTTTTAGGCATTTTTTAACCAAACTTCTTTTTAATTGTGAATTAAAGAGGATAAAAGGTTCTGTTTTATAAGTGATAAGAAGTGAAATTTTTGAAAACACCCAAAATTATTCAACAATGGGAGGTCACTCATAATAAAAGTACCTAAAAAATTGTTAAATTATGTATTAGAGGAAATAAAAGGTCCATAAACACCTAAAAAGTTTTTATAAACTTTTTAAAACATTTTATTATCTTTACCTTTATGGTTACTCACTTTTACAATTTTAGTTTTCACTACGGTAACTTTTTTTTTACCTAGGTAAATTATCCTTTATGAATAAGAATCAAATTATACTTATTAGATAATTTATTGTCAATTAATAAAAATATTAAATCCAATTTACCAAATAATAATCCTATACTTTTAGAAAATTAATTTTAACATAATCACATGTAATGTGCATACTTCGTTTTAACCTCAATTGTGGAAATAATTTTTTACTACTTTTACTATTAATTATGAACAAAACATAAGTTAAAATAATTAAATAATATTAATTATGATAACTGAAAATATATAATACATTTTTAATGTAAAATCAGATAATTGGAAAAATTTAATTTAAAATTAATCCCACAAAATGTGATGAAATGAAGTTTTTCAGAAAAATGAAATTTTCAAGAAATAAAGGATCTTATATTAAATCTATGAATAGAAATAATAATTATATTAATTTAAATTAATATAAATAAATATATAATATATAAATTTCATTTAAATATTTCTTTACGATGGGTTATCTTAATTAATTAAAATTTATAAACTGTATGCACATAAAAATAGTTTGCAGAAAACTACCTTTTAATAATAAAAATATCTTATACCAAAATCATAAAAATATATGATTCAAATGAAAATAATTAGAATACTATAATTAAAATTTATTATACATAAATTTAATACCAAATCCAATATATAATTTAAATTTTAAATTACATGATTTATTGAATGGAAATGAGAATATTTGAAAAATTGACAATTTTCACTATTCACTAAAAAATAAATCATTTCATAAAAATAAAAAATTTAAAACTTTTTAAATTTTGATATTATTATTTAAAAAATGAAGTTAATTTTATAAAATATATTTTATAAAAGTTACATAAATTAATTATAATATTTTCTTGAAAAAATAAATAAAAATTATTTTTGAAGAAAATGATTTTTTTGAAGAATAAAACGTCTTCATTAAAAATTGAGTGCTTATTTACTAAGAATTTAGTAATAAATTTATTTTGAGTACGATATTTAAATATATTTAATAAGTAAGTTAATCTTATTCATACTCTCTAATTTAATAGCATGTGTATAATAGTCATATTTAAATAATAATATTTAATGGTTCTTTTAGGCTCAGTATTGCATGTCATATATACTATCAAACATAGTTTTATTTTTAAAATATCAAGATATCACATTCTAATCCATTTAATAAATATTTCATAATAATTTGAACTTGAAATCATAATTAAAGGGTTGATATTTGGAAATACCTTTTTTATAAATCTCACACCGTAAAAAGGGTTAATAAAATTTTCTCTTAAAAATAGGGAAAATAAAATATAAAGGACATAAAAAACTAGGTTTCCAAATAGGATAACATTAGTGGTAATTAAAAATATGGATATAGATAAAATAAGTAATGTCCAAATAATCATAGAGATTTATAGAGAACATTGATCATAATAAAGTGAGTGATCATGATCAAGTTAACGACCACAAAACAATAAACCAAAGAGGTGTTAAGAATACAATATATTCATTGAAAATAAAGGTAATATGATAAATTTTTTATTCCAAGATCCTTTACAAAGATATTATGAATTCCTTACCATATATAATATGAAATTAATGAAGATATACTTACTTTATAAGTAATATTTCATCCTGTAATAAATTTCCACCACAATCAACTATTTTGGTACAAACAATGAGTATTTTAGATGTCTTTTTTATACTTTAAGAAATAAAATAAATTTATAACATATCATGTAATCCAAAAAAGGATAGCTATCAATTCCTCCAATCAAAATAAATTTTTAAAAACTAAAATGGTTAGCACAAGGTATGATGATTCCCAAAATTAATAAAGCTTCATATGATGAAATAGAACATCAATCTATAAAGTCAAAAAAATAACACCCAAAGTTAAACATATATAATTTCATAAATAACTCAACATAAAATTATTTAAAATATTCCTAATTAAGGTTTAAACCCAAATATTTGAATTATTTTACCACATAATTATCCAAGATAAATTTAACATTTATCTCCCAATAACCGGTCACTCTTAAAGTCTAATAAAAAAATTTCTATTTCCTAATCATATATGATAATAATTTCAATAAATAACTTAAATCTATATAAATCCATAGGAAAATCATATATACTTCCCAAAATTTACAAAATCCTTAGATATTTTATGTTTCTTATAACCAAAACATCATTTATAATAATACTTCTATAACATAATTCTAGAATTCCTATACAAAAATTCCTCAACCTTTTACCTCAAAGATTAGTATAACATATGTTTTTTCTAGGAATAAGAGTTAAACTTTAAAAAAGGTAAATTAGTCAGATAATTCCTAGGATTATGACATTTAAGATAAGGAACTATAAATGGATCTCTTGAATGAAATTTATTTCTCTCCATTTAACTCCTCGTCTTTAGTCAAAAATTTATTTCTCTATTCCCTTCTCTCACACATAAAATGTTTTATTATTCTTTTTAGACATTCTACCAGGTTTCTCATCCAACATTTCTTACATAATTTAAATTGTGCCTTTTTCATCCATGTTCACCTCTACCTACACTCTAAGTGGTCTCTATCTTTCTCTTCTTTGGGGTGTCTGAGAGTTGGTTAAGGTTAATTTTTTAATCATATATCATGATAAAATATTTTCCATAATAACAATATCTTTCAATTTAGCCATCATCCCTTTTGGTTTCTTTGAATCATTGCATTTTTTATCACATTCAGTGTTAACATCATTCCTCCTGGTTCTATCCATTGATTAAAACTAAAAATAATAGTATAATAAACCATAATCATAATCCAAAAAATATTTGATAGTATGTATAAATCCTGAAATCATATTTTTAAATATTTTAAACCTTAGGTTTAACCTAGGTCATCCATGATTATAATCTTTGGAAATTTTTCAAGCTAGTTCATAAAGAAAATGTGAATTAACCTAAGAATATCCCTCCGGAATGTCAAGCTAGGTGTTCAATAAGGGAACACTCACCATGAATCATAATAGTGGTTGAGATATAATCAAATTACTATTTTTGAGGTTATTACCCAAGATTAATCTGTGGAAAATCCATGTCCACTTATAGTATCTGGACTGGGATGTGTTGCTATGAAAACCATATAAGCTCTTCCTTAGGAAAAAAATTAGCATGTTATCTTATACTTAAAATTATCCGCATGGATTTTAAAAAATTTCTCTAATGCTAATAACTAAAAATATGTATAACTTTTTCTAATACCAAATATATCTCTTAAATCATTTTAAGCATAATATTATATGATTTTTAACATAAAAATCCATTAATTACAACTCAGAGATCATGAGGCCTAGTGTCTTTGGAAGACCAGGTACATAAAATATCAAAATAAAATAAGATATAAAATCTTTATTTTTATTCTACTTAGTGATCTATTATATATATTTGACCTCTTAAAACTTCATAGGATAACTAGGGGAATACATAAAAGAAAGGGGTGATCTAAAAATCCCAGTAACGGAGTAAACAAGATAACAAGGAAAAACATTATATCATTAAAAAGAAGGATCATGAGTAATCATATATAAGAATAACATAATGAACATGGAATCATAATATCATAAAAACAATGTAAATATGGATGAAATAAAGATCATGAAATAAACATGAGTCAAATATAACTTCCTTTACAATATTAAATTATGTACAAAGTCTAAAAATGGATAATTTTTACTCTATAATCCCATACACAACGTCTCATGGGAAAAAACCATTACTCAATGAATTAGAGAGATATCTAGGCACACTCATCATAACAGGTAAATTCTTATGTGTTCCAAAAAAATAGAAATCAATAATAAGGTATAAACACAAGAATTTACCATTGAAATAAATGGGTTGTATAATCTTGCCTCATATTGTAATCAATGGAGATTTCATAGAGAATAAATATTATAATTAAACTTAAGGCATATATTACCCCATAAAAGGAAGGTCAAATGATATAAGTATATGTATAATATACATATATATAAATAGAATTTATAATAAATTTATAATAGAGAAGTTTGTAATCATTGATTAAAACATATTTAAATGATCAGAAGGAATATTTATTGAGGAAAATATCATTTTCACATGGAAATCACTTCTTTAAAATAAAAAATTTTCCTAAATAATATAAAAAACATATTTGAAAAGAACCATGGAATATTGTAAAGTATGATTTATATAATTAAGAAATATTGAAAATGGGAAATTCGATTAATTTTGTTTAAGTTAAAAGAAAACATTACTTTCACTCTTCTATAAAAAAATCAAAATGTAACTTGTTCAAAAAAAGAAAAAAATATTCCTTTAAAACATTTTTTAATAAAAGTAAAATATGGGTAAAATTTTATTTAATAAATAATTATATAATAATAAAAACACATTGAAAACATTGTAACAAAAATATAGACATTGAAGATAAATATTCCTGATCTAAAATAAGATACATGATCGGTATTACTTAAAAATAGCTTTGGTGATGTTCCTTTATTCAATAAGGGAAGAAATGGAAATGAAACATATAAAATAAATTAATAACTATATGATAAAAAGATATATGTGGTTTGAAAAAATATGCATATATGATTTACCCCAAAGGATCCTTGAATACAAATAATTTCGAATTTAGAAGAGATTGTACCATAAAGCCTTTACCTATTTAGTAACTTTCGGATCGAATCCCACGGGATGAAGTAAAATTCTTTTTTCCATAAAAATCCATGATGTTTGAAGTATTCATGATATAATATGGAAAATGGTAATAATATACACCATATAAAAAAATTAGGATCATAAGAATAAAATATGTATCAATGAAGGGAAATTGACACAAAATCCCTTGCCTTGAGTTTGAATCATCATAAACATTATTTGTCTTCCTGAATAATAAAATTATTTTAATTGTTTACTTAGGAAACCATTTCAAGTTCATTATTCAATTTATTTTATTTATTACCATGATATTCTTATTTACTTAATCAATTAATTTCACATCTGATGTTTTGATGATATTCTGTTCATATGTTCAAAATGAATTCAGTGAGTTAACTAAAGTAAAATAAGTCATTGTTACATCATCTAAAGAATAATAATAATGATATAATTATCATTTTTATAAATAAATTATACTTTTAAAACAAAGTATGAAATATGTTTTGTAAAAATTAACTACATTACAATCATTGAGACGGTAGCCGTATGTACGCATGAGTTTCATTTCCAATTTGAAATGACCATGATGGAAAGAAGGTAAAATTTATTAGTATTTATATAAAAATTATTATATAATAAACACCATATTATTTCTTTAAATAAATATTAATATAGAATCCATTTTATATAGTGATGAAAAATAAATTGGATCACTTTATGGAGGTGGTGGTCCACATGTACGCAAGAATAACCTTATCGTTTTTCAATGAAAGGAAAGGCAAATAAATATTTAATATATAAATTTTATAGAATGATGATGTTTTTATGAATATAATATATATAAATTAAATCAATAATCATAATTATTATTGATATGGGATGATGGAAAATTAATTAAATTGGTTTGCGAGGCGGTAGTCCACCATACACATGAATGATGATTTCGTTTCTCATTTGACGAAAGAGAAGATAGATGTAGGTTACAACATTAAAATAAAAACATATCAATATATGTTATATAATAATTTTATTATATCATTATTTTTTATAAATATTTTTTGGATATTGAATAAGAAATAAAATAGAATGCTATGTGATGGACGATTCCACTTCTATGGACAACCTCTTTGGGTTTTCACCAAATTCCTTCCACTGAGGGTTTTATAATCCAAAAAATAAATATAGGATGTGGTAAGGGGGTTGAGGAATGTATTTTTGTATATATAGGAGAAAAAAAATATGATCTTTGAGTGTGAGAAAAATAGGAGAGGATGTTCCCATTTATAAGTGAGATGGATGGACAGTTTTGAAAATACCCAAAACTATTCAATAATAGGAAGTCAATATCAAGAAAAGTGCCTCCAAAAGTTAGAATTTCTGTAGTGAAAGAAAGATAAGGCTGATAAAAATCTCCAACAATAAAATATAATATTTTTATAAATATTTTATTACATTTAACTTCATGGTCACTCACTTTTATCATTTTAGTTTTCACCATGTTAACTAGTTTTTTTACCTAGGTTATTTATCCTTTAATCCTAAGAAATAAAAATTATTAGATAATTTATACATAATTCTTATAAGAATTAAAACCAATTTATCAAATAAAAATACTATTTTTGTGGAAAATTAGCTTTTACAAAAGCGCGTCTTACACAAAAAACCCTATTTTAAACATAATTATGGTAATAAATTTTTACTATTTTTACTATTCATTATGAAAAAATAAAGTTGATATAATTAAATAAAAATAATTATTATGATAATAAATATGGAATAAATGTTATAAAATTAATTTCATATAAATGGAATAATATAATTTAAAATTAAATTCAAAAAATGC
The DNA here is from genome assembly GCA_963277665.1 of Viscum album. Lineage (NCBI taxonomy): Eukaryota > Viridiplantae > Streptophyta > Magnoliopsida > Santalales > Viscaceae > Viscum > Viscum album. Next base: position 1,006,761,982 of record OY728131.1, read on the forward strand.
GATAAAAAACAATTCTTCAAGAAAATGCATTGTTCAAGAAATAGATAAACTTATATTAAATATATGAATTGAGATGATTATTATATGAATTTAAATTAATATATATATATATATAATCTATAAATTACATTTAGATATTTAATTTATAGGCTTTATTTAAATTAATTATAAGGGATAAACATTAAGCACTTTAAAAAAGATTATAGAAAATTGGGTTTTAAGCATATGAAAAAACATATAACAAAATCATGATTTTTTTTGGTTAAAATGGAAATTTATAGATTATTATAAATAAATTAGCTCATAATTCACTTTAATAATAAATACAAAATATTATGGTACATATAAATTACTTTATTTAATGAAAATAAATAGAATTATTGTAAAAATTTATAATTTCTACTATTCAAGGAAAAATTAACCATTTCAGAAATATACAAAAATTTCACCCTAAGTTAATTTTGATTTGATTATTTAAAAAAAGAAGTTAATTTTATAAAAAAAATATTCTAAAACTTCCAGAAATTAATTATAATATTTTATCACAAAAATAAATAAAAATCTTTTTCGAAGAAAACATATTTTTTGAAGAATAAAATTCCTTAATGAAATATTGAGGGATTATTTCATAATAATTTATCAATAAATTTATATTAAGTTGTATATTTATATAAATATTTAATAAAATATTAAATAAAATAGTTAATTAGATTCATACCATATAGTTTATAATGGGCATATTTAAATAATCATATTTCATGGTTTGTTTAGGCTTGGTGTTGTGTGTCGTATAGACTGTAAACCATAGTTTTATTTTTAAAATATTAGGGTGTCATAATCATAAAAATTTTCTAAATTAAAAATAGAAGTGTTTTGGTGTTCGTTTATGTATTGATTTTTTTATTACAAAGGAAAAAATCTAATCACCCTTTCAAGTGCATATTATAAAGTTATTGAAGAAATACTGAAGATTGATTACCTTAAATTTTGAGTTCATATTTTCAACTATAAATGGTTTTTAGTATGGATAGTGTTAAATAAAATGAATTTAATATGACACTAGAGAATTTGAATAGACTGCAATACACAGATGACCCATTTATCATGGAAATAAATGAAAAATAAGTATTTTATGTTATTGATCCATAAAATGTGATGAATTTTATCATTTTACATGAAAAACTATCTTTATGTGATTAATTAATTGATAACAATGAAATCCTTACAAAAATAGATATATTAGTTGAGGATATTGATGAACAAGTCAAAAAAACTGTTTATACAATACAAAATAATCATGAATAAGGCATATGTAAAAAAAATCTTTTGCAATCTCATAATATTATTGGAACCATATATTTATTTTCTATATAAATTCAAAAATATTGTAAAATTTTAGATATGATACTTTTAATTTTGAGTGTTATTTAAGTCACATATTTTAGGAGATATGATATATTAATTGTATTTAGTTTTATTTATCTAATCTTCTAATTAATCAATTTGGTAAAATGTTATATGTACAATTTTTAATTTATTAAACATGTTGGATATATTTTTTATATTATTTTTCAATTATTTTTCAACTATATTTGAAATATTTGGATTTCTATAATATTTTAGTAATGTTTTTTATTTTGTCTATATCACTTCACTATTCCTAATTTTTTTAAACTTTTTATTATAATATAGTTTACCATTTCAAAAAATATGAATAAAAATGTTTTTCATTTAGTTTCGATATGGTTGTATCATTTTTTGAATAATTATTTAATTTTCTTTATAACTGATAAATTTTATAATATTTTACTGATTGGATTTTAATTTTATTTTCATAATAATTTCAGATCTAACAACTAAGTCCCTTAGATATTATTTGGAGGATCTTATATATACTCTATCTTAGGATAATCATCATTCTTTGGTATATGAGCCTTCTACTTCTAAAGGGAAAGGGAAGGCTTCTAGGGTTTATAAACAAGGTGGCACACATTTACTTAATTTATTAGTTGACCCTAGGTAGGACTAAAGAATAATTATCAAGTTTGATGATAATGGGAATCCTACATGCCCAAATTCCCAAAATTTTATTATATTATATGTTTATAATCTTGAGTGAAAGTCAAAATTATGATTTCGGATTGGAGAGGTGTTGACTAAAGGAAACTATCTATGCTCTAGGATACCATTTTAGTAATATAAATTGTTCTTATTATTTTATTTATCAAGACATGTTTTTTTGATTTAGGTTATTTTTCATTCTCATCAGATGAAATATGATATACCTGATACTAGAAAGTTGGGGTCTGGTCCAGTGGTATAGGCACCCCACAATCCTACATCAAGAACATGACTAAGTCTTGGTGGCCTTAGTATTTTCGATTTCAATCATGGATGGAGAAGAGTAGGACCATAAATTATGGTGGAGGAGGAATCCTTGATAGTGGAAGGGGGTGATGATGCTCACTTCAAAGGGGAAGAAGGGGGACCTCGACTATGCACATCAGTAGCTTGATAGTCATAGACGGCTAGTGATAGGCCTTTAGTGGCAGCGGGAGCATCGATATCGAGTGGATCAAACATTATGATGTGAGGGGGAACTTGATAAAGAGTCATCATCAGTGGAGGTAAGAAGAATTAGTGACACTGATGGACCGAGTTAGCTCTAGGTTGACTCATGTGGTAGTAGGATATCAAGTAGTTTGGAGGCATGGGCTATTCTTGAGCTCGAAAAGGATAAATCTAGGTGTAGTCCCCAGAAGAAGATATTTGGAGAAAAAATAATCCAATTGTAGGATAATCGGATTGGGAATGATGAGAGGGTATGATCTTATCCATCATTACTAAGAACAACAAAATTTTTCATGGGTAATTTCTTACAAATAAACCTTTTATGATCAGGAAGCTTAGATCCATCACAAAGAAGTATCTAGGGTGGCATTGTCCAATGTGTTTGGTCTTTGGAAATTTAGGTGTTTTGGGCCTTGATATATTAGGCCTATGGTCCATGTAACTTTCCCCCTCAACCCATTTAAAAAGGGTATTATCATAAATAAAAATAAAATAAAGGCCATTGGGTTTTTAGAGTGATATACTTGACAATATAGAACTTAGGAGGAAATGTTTATCTTCTGATTTGAAGAGGAGGATATATTTTAAATCAAAACTAACTTTAGATTCTATTTTTGGTGAATTGAAAAATTAAAATCCATATAATTTATATGGATTACTAAATGAATATACATGAAATATGTTTGTTGAAACTAGAGAGAAGTAACATTTTTTATAAGTGAAATCTCAAAATTTTAAAGTGTTTATTTGTATAATAATTAAAAATGATAATATTAATTATTTTTATCCCTAATTTACTAGAGATAAGGTGATATCATAAAAATGTCTAATTAAAAAACATATACCCTCATACCTTATCTCATGAAGGGAATACTTTTTTTGAAGAACAAATGATGGATGAAAAATTTAGAGCCAAGTCACCAGGCTCTCTAGAGATTGGACTTCCTTCCCCCATAGCCAGAAATACAAATTAGAAAAGGGATCAGATGTTAAAAAATGGAAAATATCTTATATATGAGGAAAAGGATATATATTATAATATTATAATAAGTTATTTTAGTTAACTTTTAAATCTATTTTTTCTAAAAAACAAATAAATATTCAAAATATTCGGTACAATATTACCTTGAGGATAAGTGTACACATATGAAATTTATACTTGAGGGTTGTATTGATAATTTTACTGATTCATTAAGGAAACAAGAAAACCTCGAGTCATGTATGAGGATACATGGTGGTTGTATTAATTTAAAAATTGTTTGGTTATTTTGGAACTTCTTTGAGGGATTATTAAGGGAAAATAGACATTTTAGAAGCTAATGATTAGGATATGGGAGAGACGATAGATGATAGGATTGTATCCTTAGTACAATTGATGTTTACCAACATATATATATTGTTTCAGGCTGAAATACACTCTGCCTACATATCCCACTCCTCAACCTCTGCCTGAATATTCCAATGCTCCACCCCTCCTCTAAAACTTCTCATCTACTTGTTAGTTATATATTTCGGATCCCCAATATCATATTGTAGATTATGGGACCATATATAAAATTGGGAATGCCCTTTATCATCATCATATAAATAAAGATCAACATAGGGTAACAATAAAATATATTATAGATAGATCAGCTAAAGTACCATTCTCTAATAACGAGGTATCTACAACTAGATAAAGTGTGCGACATTTTTTACTTTTTTCATCTAGAATTTTATAATAACCTAACATCGATGTATACTTTAATTATATCCTTTATTTAATATTTATCATAATTTTTTTAATATATGTATATATATATTATAGGAATACATTAAAATGTAAAGACATGTTCTATAGAAAGAAAAAACATGTTGAGACATTGTCGATATCACTTCCAATTTTTTGAATAACTTTCTATATTACCATAATACGATTTTTTGAGTAATATAATGAAGTTCCAATGAATACTGAAATTTTTGGGCATGATTATACAATGATAATTTGTAAGAGGGTAGATACTAATTAATGGTATTTTGGGTCTCATTGTAATGAAAATATTTCCAAATTATGTTAATTATCATATTTATTTCAATTATATAAAATTACTCTAACTTCATACCAATTTCTATTTTTTATTAGGTATCTTCATACACTTTATATTTAGTATTAAATAATATCAATGTATGGATTCATTGACCCAAAATTTATTTCCCCCACAACCCAAATAATGTAGGATGAAGAAAAATAAAATTATATATCCAAAATATTCAAAATTATTTAACAATGTCTTGGATGATTCCTTATATCAAAAGTTGTAAAAAATATATTTAATAATATATTTTTAATAAATAACCACTCATATTATATTTTCATATATTAGTGTCCATTGGATTTTGGGTTTTATTTGTCCACATGATAGTAAACTTTTATGGTTAAGCTACATATATAGGGAAGTGTGATAAAACATCATAAATGTATTAAATAAGTAAGTTTGATTATTTTTATACTTATATCTACTATAATATCATTATATTTTATTTTATACTTATCACATTTTAATAGGTAATGGAATCACTATAAGGAGGCAAGATGAGCGCTAACAATAAGTATCAAATATGTTTTAACAAAGTAGAATTCATTTTTAAGTATTATAGCTTAATAAATTGTAAAATTTTAATTTTCAATTGAATTGATAACTTATTTTTTAAAAAAATAATCTTACAAAATAACGAGTTATCAAATTTGGATATTATATTTTACTATTTATGTATGAAATAAAAAAAACTATAATAGTTAAAAAGGTACACAAGGTTGAATTTTATTATAACATTTACCTTTTTTTATATTGACATTATATTGAAAATAAATGTTTAATACCTTTTTTTAAAATTTTAATATTTTGGATGATCCACTCACTTTAAATAAAAATAAATCAAAATCATCTCCAAGTATTATGGGAAGATTATTTTTTTGAATTAATTTGGTTTTAGTTTATGTAGATTTTGAAACATTAGACTTCAATTGTAAATTAGTTTTAATTTGAAACAATTATTGATGTAAGTATCTATTATAAAATTGTATATTGGTGTTGTTTTCTACTAGTATTTCTATTTTAAGTATCTATCAATAATTATTTTTTAATAATTTTTTACATCGGTTATTGAATAAATAATGTGAAATGAAAATTTTTAAGTGGATTATTTTTTATAACCATCATAAAAAGTTTTATTTCATGTTACTTATTAAAAAACTGATAGAAAAAACCTTATGAATTTTAACATTTTGTGGAAATTTATACTAAAATTTTTAATGAACCGATATTACATGTTCTATTTGATGTTTGATTTGTATAATAAATGTAAAAATGTTAATTATTACACCACTTACACTAAAATATTAAAAAAAACACATTAAAAACCAAATAAATTACACTAAAGAATATTTTTTTATTAGTGTAGGATGGATCAAAAAGTTTTTTATACCTAGGTTAAATGTAGTTTTAGTGGTAACGCTAGGTTGTATCTATATAGGAGTATAAAAAACTAATTGTGAATTTTTGTTTGAAAAAGGGAGGTTTTTTGATCTATGTTGGTTTTGAAAATAAATGTAAAGAAAGATATTGAAAATAATATTATGAGAACGGTTATTGGGGTAGGTTTGGTTTTCTAATCGCAATACTATCATAGTCCTAAAATTATTCAACTATTTTTTATATTAACTGGTAAGTGATAAGATTAAACATTTCTTCCTCTTTCACCCTTGGTTAAATGGTTTTGGTTTGAATATCCTGATAAAAAATCTCATCATGGCCTACCCTCTTTCCTATTTGTGAAATTTTTATAATTAATCACCCTTATACGACTTAGGCATTACCCAATCAGTTATTTCCCTTTCTAAAAAATCTACGAGTTCCCATTTCCTTTTCCACATGTTCTAAGAATCAAAAATAACTTCTCATCTCAACACATGCCTATTCCATCATATAGAGACAGAGGATGAATTGAGGGAGATTATGGATCATTAAATAGGGATAAAAACAATGAATAAAATTAAATCCTACATAATCACATTTGATATTAATAACTACCACTAAATATCAAAACTATTTAACATGTAAAAGAGAGATTTATTCAATAATTTCTAAAGTCTCAAGAATTAAAAAATAAAAAAACTCCAATTTCTAAACCACATGAGAACTACCCATATATTCAAAGGGTAAAATAGATGAATAAAGAATAATAAATAGTTATAGTCATAAAAAAAGAATAAAAAACAATTATTAAAAAAATATCTACAAAAATTATAACCAAGTACCATTCTATAGAGACCTAGTTACATTCTCTTTAGGCTGGATAAATCCCCCCTAATACCATTTTTTCATCTTTATAAAGTTTCATTTTTATTTGTAGCTTCCAATATTTCATGAAATTCAAATTCTTGAAAGTACACACTTTTCTTTCCTTGCACTAAATAAAAATATCATGCATATAAGAATCCATGTGGCTACCGATAATTGGTTGCTTGAGTGATGATGTGGCACCCAAATTCTCTATTTGAATATCATAATTATTCACAATACTTATTTTATTAATTTTTCAGAAATAACTCTATCAAATTTCTTATACTTATTAAAATTTTTAGCCTTTCCCAAAGTAAATTATCTTATCCAAGAAATACTCTAATGAATGAAAAATTATATTATGTATACAACAATTATTATAAAAATAGTTGAAATTTCATATGACATTTTTAATTTTCATACACATGTATTAAATGTTATACATGTGGTAAAATTACCTATATCTAGACAAAATTTCTTAAGAATGGCTAAATGTCTTACACATAAGATAATTCTACAACACATAGATGAAATCTCATATGCCAATTGAATTTTTATTTTATTAAATTTTAACATACTTAAATATCACATGGTAGATCGAAATATATTCCATCTTCTCAAATTTCATATATGTAGGAAAATTCTCCTACACAATTCACAATTTTTTCTACAAAGGTGTCCTAAGACATTTTCCTTAGCCATTTTTTTCGACATCAACACAATACTTATAGAATAAGTTTTAAACATCTCAAAAATAAATTTTAGGGCCATAAAAATCACATCATTTAATATTATAAAAACATAAAAATAGAAAAATATAAGTTTAGAATTTAATCAAATAATTCTAAATATTAAACAACCAATTAAAAATTAAATTTTAAACAACTCCTATGATTGATGCCAAAGTAAAACCATAATATAAATATAAATCAATTACCCTCAAAATGATAGTTTACTTGGATTTAAATCATTAAAGTACTATGTAAAATTAGTGAAAAAAATTATCTTATCAATTATCACACACTTAATCCTTTGACTCCCAAACAAGTGATCTTTAAAAAGGGTAGAAAAGAAAAATTCAAACACTATCCAATGTGAGTTTCATTTTCAAAAACATTTTTCTCATGTTATCATGTCTTCTTCATTACATTTATTACACTTTCCTCATTAAGTAAATCCAATTAATTTAGACTTTTTTATCCTATCATACACATTTATACCTACCTCTCTTGGATTTTATCTCTCAACAAACAAGTACGAATTTCAGGAAAGGATTTTATCATTTTATGTTTATGCTTGGTCCACTATATAATTGATGAATTTATTCATATCCTCATAATTATTCAAGTATTTTTTTATATCATGATGAATTCCTTGGATTTTCTATGGATTTATTTTAATAATTACTTATGAGAAAATTATGAGGTAGATTTATAAGGTTTTTCTCCTTGATGAAACATAATGAATGATTTTAAGTTTACTTAAATAATGGTTTCATCCCATATCATCATACTATATTGTAAAAAATATAATAAAATTGGTTTTTACAAGTAAATATCACACTCTTTTATATTTTAATAGTATAATAATTTTTATCTCTTTGTTTCCTTTGGTTGAATTTTAATTTTTCCATTTTTATTCTACTATTAGAGCTAGAGAGGGACTTTGAATTTCTTTTAGTAGGTGTGAGATTAATATTTTTTAGATTAAAACATAATTTCCTTCTATATTTAAACCTTTCTAGGTCCCTCCTTAATAAATTGAAAAATGTACTTCAAATAGATCTTATAAAAATCACTTAAAAACTTATTTCAGCTTAAATTTTCCTCAAAACTCCTTTATAGAATCTTGGTCAATCCGCCTTAGAGAACTTTTAGTATCGTAGATATATTTATTCCCTCTTACCCCATTTTTTGGTATTTTTTTCTATAATTTAGATATTTAATTTTGTATAGAGGTGATTTTGTTTTGGGAAGAAGAGGGAATTTTCATTACAAACCAATGGAAGATTTCCATGCTTAGGCTTTGATGATATTTATTTCATCTTTATATCCTTCAGTTTATTCCTTTTTTAAATTTAGTAGCACAAAATTGTTTGTAATTACTAAAATTAACTAAAATATAACTTTCAAAATAGATCGTTCCAGTTTACTTTACTCCTCCCCCATAATTGAATTCAACGTAGATCATACATCAACTTGTAGAGTGAGTTAGAGAGGTATTTTTGGATTATAGTGTGTCTTCATTAAAAATTCATTCATTTTTACTGAGGGATTCAAGGTTAAAATGTCATGGTTGGTTCTAAATTAAATTTCATTGAAAAAGAGACTCAAAAATAAAGAAAACGATTAAATCATATATAAAAGATGGTCCTAAAATGATCAAAGGGTTTAACTAGATTATTCAATAAGTTTTTTTATCAAATAATATCTTCTATCTATTAAGAATGAGGGTGTTGAAAATAAGATTAAAAATAGGTTTATAATCCTCTCAGGTAAGTGATTAAAATATAAGATAGTATGTCATGGAATGTGATTAAAAATAAGTGAGCTTTACATGAAATTCACATACTTGGAATTTGAAAATAAGTGGATTTAAACATTCATCTTGGATGATTTAATGGATCAAAACATTTTCTCATCAATGTATTACCTTAAAATTTTCCAATGATATTTAAATTAAGCTCTATAGGTTTTAAAAATACACTAAAAATTGAAAACAAACACACCATAATTGGAAAAAAAGAAAAAATTACAAAAAAACCAAAAATTAAAATCCCTAAACTAAAAAGGTTCCCTAATACAAAATTATATGAGATAGTGTCTCCAATAAATTAATACAGATTTGGAATGTAAGAAAATTTTAAATGTAATAACAATAAATGAATAAATGTCCCAGACTGGTACAACCTAATGGGTTTTTGGGATAAATAGGTTGGAGGAGTGGTACCTACTCTATTTTTCTTAGGGAATGTTTCCATAAAATATCTTCATCCTATTAACATTAATAGGTAATTGGGTTTCTTATCCTTCATTCACAATTGTTATAACATCAAAAGGATAGAATAAGTGACTATAAATAGTCCCCCTCATATGAAATGAAATTTACCAAGAATAATCTCAAGTTTTGAGTTGTACAGTAATACATAGTCCCTTGGATAGAAGTATTTCTACTAAATAATTTTTTTAATTATCCCCAATATTTATTTATTTTTAAATTATTTAATTATTAAAATATTCTCTTATAATTTATTCTATCTCCCTTAACTATAGTTTCCTATTTTTTCCTGAATTTTACATGTTCAAATTCATATATATCACTACCCGGTATACTTTATGATCTAACTATATAGGATTGTGAAAGATATTTATATAAATCAACCTACATAGAAACATCCCAATGAGGAATTTATTTTATATACTATAAGCCCATATAATGTATTCTAACATTTGGATCTAGTATTTTCAGTTTTGTTTAATATTTTTCTAAATCAATCATTCAAATTATCTATCTAAAACTTCATATTTCGTTTCTTTATATAGATAGTAGGGTGTGGGGTTTTTTGATATACAATCTACTTCCTTATTAAATCCTCATTATTATATTGCGAAAGTGAGTCACTAGATCACTAATGTTTAATATTAGAACACAAAACATATAAAATATGTTATCTCTGACAACATCGCACACAACATTACCATCATAAATTTTAGTGGATATGTCTTCCACCCATATTAAAACATAATCAACTGATAATAACATTTTAGTGTTTCCAAAGATCTAGAAAATTATCCCATAAAATATATTACATATACCTAAAAATTTTCAAAATATCTTATTGGTTTTTTATACATTTCTTATCTATTAGATATTTTTGTTATTAATTTTAATTTCTCAAATTTTTTATAAAATTAATATGAATATCTAAACAAAGTGGAATAATAAATTCCATATTCTAAAATTTTTAATGTTTTCCTTTTGGGTCTAAGGAGGACTCCTAAGAATAGAGTGTGACAAAATTAAAAAATACATTAGTTCTCACTCCTATGTAAGAATATTTTTATCACTTGGTCATTATAAATTTTCAAAAGTAATGAAACTTCCCTAATATAAAATTTTGAGTCATATTTTAATATTTTAATTTTTTATCAATTGATGTGATATTGGGCATGAGAGGTTACTATAAATTTAACCATATCAGAATAACAAGTTGCTTATCCTTTTAAAAAATAAAATTTCTCTCCTGAAATGTGACCGTTTAGTGTTTTTTGGTCAGCAATATCTACTTTAGATGTGAAGGGTAATCTGATCAAGTGACTAGACACCCGGTTATCATCTTCTTTCAAATATTTAATATAATAATTATATTATTTAAGTAATAACATTAATCTTACTATCATGGGATTTACTTCTACCATCTTAATCATGTGTCTAATGGTTGTATGATTAGAAAAAACGGCCACATCAGTTTTAAGAAATTAATATCTAAAATTTTATATAGAAAATAAAAAGGACAAATATTATTTTTACATGGATTTGTAGTTGAGATGGAAAAAATATAAGTTTATAAAAGTATTTTCAATGAATCTGGGTTTCATTTAAATTCATTAATAATGTTCCAATCCCATATCTTGGTTGGATGCATCACAAATTAGCTAAAACAATTGATCTCATTTGGGTGGAAACATCATTGATGGTGTGATAAATCTTCTATTCAAGTCATCAAATACTTACCTTAACTCATTATCAAAGTCAAAGTCTTACTATTTAAAATGTATTCTAGAAAGTGGAAGACCAATCTTACTAAAATCCTTCATAAACCTCCTATAAAACATCCAAATCCTTGAAAATATATAAAATTCTCCACACAAGTTGGGTTAGGAAAATAATTTATGACTTAAACTTTTCGTTTATCCACTATGATTTTATTTTGTAAAATGACATGACCAATTACTATTTCTATTTATTCCATTAAATTAATCATTTAATAATTTAAAACTAAATTATTCTCAATTCAATTTATCAAAAAAATTTCTAATTTTTTCAAGAAATGATGAAATGAATTTCTAAAAATTGTAAAGTCATCCAAAAATACCACTAGATAGTCATCAGTGTGATCATAAAATATCATTACTACATGCCTCCAAAATATTCCTAGGAAATTACATAATCCAAATTGTATTATTATATAATAAAAGTTTGCAAAAGGACATGTAGAGGCTCTCCTTTATTAGTCCCATGGGGAAATTAGTACTTAAAAATAAATTAATAAACAATAAGGAAAAGAGTAGTCAGTTCCCTCTACCAATCTCTCCAACATTTGAAAAATAAAATGAATCAAGAAATTATCCTTCATAGTGACCCAATTTAACTTTCAATGGTATATGAAAACTCTTTATCTATTCTGAATTCTCATAAGGATTATCTCATCTTACCCATTCCCCAAAATGACCATTCCTATTTTTTTGGGAACTCTATGAATGTGGCTGACCCATTGTTAGTATGAAATGGGGTCGATAATATCTAACTATAAAATTTTCTCTGTTTTATTATTAAATATATCCATCATAGTAGGACTTATCCTCATTTTGGGCTGCCTAATAAGTCTCATATTTTCCTTATGAAAAATCCTATTTATGCTTATTTTGTTATTAATTACTGTAATATCAGCTAAATTCTAACATATTCATTGAAAATTATTTCTCATAATCTCAATAAATTTATATTCTAGATTTCTAGATATGTTATTATAAATTATCATTTGAAATATTTTTCCTTCTATGAGGTACACATATTTCAAATCAACGTGAAAGGGTTTTAATTCTAGATTTTGTGGTTTCTCTAAATATGAAATTAGATTTGGGTTTATCACCTTTAAATATTGAATATAAATCTCAGAATATGACATAATATCTTCTTCTTCAGGTAAAAAACAATAAAAATCCATTAAAACACTCATAAGTTATCTCTTCATCTAATCTATTTTTTTATATATATTTTTAAAGATTCATTATCCATGGGATTTTCAGGCATAAAATGTTTCCCTTGAGATAAAAATTATTACAACTTACCTAGATATTCATTGAGTTTAGTCTCTTCAATGTGGGAAAGTTTGATAAGTGAATGGTCCCCTATAGGGTTCCTCATAGGGTGGAAAATGCTAAAGTGGATAGTCCTGTCTCCAAAATATACGGTGAGTGTTACTTCTTGTACATTGATAATTTTATTATAGGTATTTATGAGTGGAATCCCCATAATTATGGGTTAGTGGGATGGTTATATTTCTTTTTCTATGTTGAGTATATAGTTTTTTGGGAAAATAATATTCTACACTCTCACTAGCACATCCTCCAAGACTCTTGCCGGAAAAGAAACAGATCAGTTTACAAGTTGTACCATCACTATTATGTGATTAAATTATCATATCTACATATATGTAAACGTATAGTGATTAATAACATTAATAGATACAACTAAATCTAAAAAAATCATAAAATTTCATGAAACAAATGGTTCAAGGGATAAAAAAGTTTCAAGGGTATTGATACTTTATAGGTAGTTCTGGTGTGATTAAAGTTGTGACACTTCATCCCAGTTTGAACCTTTCATTCCCATAAAGATTTATCATTATTGTTTCAAATATATTAAATAAAATTATCATATATGGGGAATTTTTGAGGGATTTCAGATGGATAATATTAATATCATCTTCTTAGAATATTTATAGAATTTCTCTTTGAAGTTAATTCTCTCAAATCTTTTTGGAATATACCATTCTTGATGAGAAAGGTAGTGAGAGTTCCTTTTTCCTATTTTTTACTTTTTCAAAGGTATTTATTATATATATATTCTTATCCAAACATTATATTCCTCATATTTATTATTTTCCTCTCTAGATTGATTTTTAGGCATCTATTTAGAATCTATAGAATTTCCTATATAATTATACTCAAGTTATAGTCTCTTAGGTTTAGGTTCATATGTGTCTAGTGGTTGAGGATATTTTACACATTTTAATGTCACCATACTTACATTTTACTTGGTATTAATTAAAAATTTAGATATTAGTTTACCTTTGGTTTTTGATTTTTTTACTAAACTACTAAGTTGATTTTGTAGTTATTTCACTTCATTCCTTAACTCCTCCATGTTATGTATTTATTGCTACTTAAAAGTGTTTATACATAGTTCAAGTGTTAAAATTTCTTATTTTATTTATAATATGGGGTTTTTAGTAATAATATTGTGTGTAAAAATATTTTTATTATAGTTGGAATGGTGGATGGCACTGAAATTATTGGCTTTACTACTAGAATGGGTGATATTGTTGAAACTAGTAATGAAAAGGTGGTCTAGCCTAATTCTATTGATTTTTAAATTTATATTGTACTTGGTAATTATCTCTCCATAATTGTTCAGTCTTTTGGTATTGAATTAGTTGAAATTATACAACAAAATTTCTATTCAATGTACTTCAAAACACTTGTCAATAAAATGGTGATGTGATGAACATAAAACACTACCTTGGTTGGTTCTTGCTGTTCAATCATATATTTCAAATTCATTTATCTCACAAGACTGGTTATCTATTTAATTTTATATCCTATCAATTTAGATGAGTCAAAATTTCTTAACTCATAAATACCTATGACACCAATACATCTAATGACAATCTATTATAAACTTTGAGAAATTTTCTCAATCAGTCCCTTGGATTCTACTAGTGAATTTTCTATGATATATCTTTTAGATGAATCTAGTAAGTTTTTTTCTATATTCAAAAATATTAGATAGAATAAGATATGGAAGTTCTGTTTCTCTATAACTTTATGCGGGTATTTGGATTATTGATTATTGAAACTCACCCATTACTCATAAAGTGTCTCTCCTAAAGATTTTTTGATGGAGTAGATTTATTTCATATGGATGTTCTTTATTATGTGGTAAAAAAATATTTGTAGTAATCTTCTTTTCAAGTCATCCCAATCATGTAAATCACATAGTTTTAGGCTATACAACCATTCCTTGGTGACACCTTCTAGTGAAAATGGGAATTATCTCCAATTAACTTTCTCCACAACCACTCCACTTAAATTGAAATTTGAGCACACTAGGGGAAAATAATTGATGTATATATTTAGGCCCTCATATTCAAAGACATTAAATTCTAGAAGTAATTTAATTATACATGTTTTTAACTCAAAGTAAATTTATAAATTAGGGATGAAAATTTTATTGTTTATATTTTCAAAATATGGTGAACATCAGTCTCTCATTGTTTTATTTGGGTTTAATTCCATAGTGGTAGGCTCATAGTTAACACTTATAGTTGAATTAGGTCATTTGAGATAAATTTATACCAAATTGGTTTTCAAATTAAAGTTCCTTATCTTTGGTAACATTGTTTTTTCAATTCCATTGTGAACAGAACAAAGTGGGTTAATAAAATATTGAGTCTTTCATTTTAGAGTTTGTGATTTGGAAATGTGTACCCCAATGGAACAATGTTTTTTATGTACCCATCATGGGATGGTGTGAAAATATTTTTATTCCTATGTTAAATGTAGTTATATTGTTAACCTTTGGTTTTCTCCATAAAGGAGTGTACAAAATCAGCGATCAATTTCGGTTAGAAAGGGGGAATGTTGTGGATCTATTTTCATTTTGATAAGAAAAGTAAATAAAGATATTTTTTTTATTATAATGTAGATTGGGTCAGGTTTGTTTTTCAAATTGAAGTTCTATCATAGTCCTTCAATTATTCAACTCTACTTCCTGTTAACTAGTTAGTGGGAGGATTCATAATAACTTTCACTCTCACCCATGCATAAATGGTATTATTGAGAATTTTGATATCTAAAATAATATATTGGTATACCCTCTTTGTTATGTTTGAAAGTGTTATAGGTAAATTACCCCTTGTCTAGATAGCCACTACCCAATCATGTCTAGATCTTCCTAAACAACCCAAGTGTATCCACTACCCCTTCCACAAGTGATAAAAATTCTCAGGCAGTTCACTACTCAGACCATTCTTATTCCATCATATATATACTAGGAATAATTAGAGTGATATTTTAGATCAATTACTAGGGAAAATAACAATAAACATAATTATTTATAACACATTCATATTTGATATTAATAATTGCTAATAAATATAGAAACCTGTTAAAATGAAAAAGGGAGTTTTATTCTTTGGAATGTAAAGACTCATTTATTAAAAATATAAAAACCTTACCTTTTACAATCACATGAGAAATACCCCTATATCCTAAGGGTAATATATATAAATAAAGTAAAATAAATAATTTCATCAATAAAAAAGTAAAAAATAGAAAAATGATCAAAAAATAATAATGGCATCGACCATGATCAAGAACCCACTTTATAGATCCTTGATTCCCTTATCTTTCATCTATTTAACCCATGATATCTATTATTTTTAATTTTTATAAAATTTAATTCTTCTTTAGAGATTCCAATCTTCTACATAATTAGAATTCTGAAAAATTTGATGGTTTATTTCCTTTCACTCAATTGAAATATCATGCTAACAATAATCCACACGGATGCCTATAATTTGTTTCATGAATGTTGTAGTGTCATCCAAAATCCTTATCATTAATTTGGTAAATGGTCATGATATTTAATGCATGAGGTTTATAATAACAATAATTTAATATTTATTCTTATTCTGAGAATTATCACAATTTTTCAAAGTAAATCATCCTATGCAAGCAATACTCAAATGCATGAAAAATTATCTTACATGTAGAATAATTATCTTATCCATATATAAAATATCATATGGCTTGTTAAAATATCGTACTATTAGATGAAATGTTATACATGGGAAAATGACCTATTTATAAATGAAATTACCTATATGGGGCCAAATGGCGTACACATAGGATAATCATCCTATTCAAAGGTGAAATGTCATATTCCATATGATGTTTTCCATTTTCAAATTTCAGTGTAATTTAATATCATGTGGTATATCAAAATATCTTCCTAGATTCTCTAATGGATTATTTATAGTAAAATTCTTCTACGTGGCTCACAAATTGTCTTAAAAAGGCATCGCAAGATATTTTCCATAGCTATTTTTTTCATAATATTATCACAATACTTCTAGAATAATTTTTAAACTTCTTGAAATCAAATTTTGGGCCTTTAAAATATGCTTTAGACATCCTATAATAGCATTAAAATACCCAATGTTATTTTTTAAATATATTCTAAAGATTCAAAATAAGAAATAATGAATTAAAAAAAATTTAAACAACTTATACAACTGATCCAAAAATTACTCATCTTATATAAATATAAAACAATTATGATCAAAATTATCATTTTGTGGGATGTAAATCAGTCAAATAACAAGTAAAATTAATGAAAAAATGATCTCTATCAGATATCATCAAAGGCTCATTACAAATGTTGTAATTCATGAGAGAAGTATTCATGCATGAGGTGTATGAGGAGGCTGTTTTACTTAATCATACTTTATAATCAAATTAGGAAATATATGTGATAGAGGGGGATGTACTTAAGGGACTAAAAAATTCCTATTATCACGCGACAATAGTTTGCTATCTTGTTTATTCATGTTCTTCCAAACAAATTTGGAACCCGATGCTTTTAACCTATTTCATCTTTTCACGATGAGGTGCTTGCACACTATTGTGTGAGAAGGTTTCCCACTCACATAATGAGATATACAAGCCCAACCCCAGGATACACCATAGAGGGAAGAATAAATTATTTTTTATTTAGTGATTTTCATTAATAATAGAGGATGATGATGGAGAAATTGTTTATTCAGTGTTAGGTATGCACTATTTATTCCAGTTCATAATTTAATATTTCTTTAGGTTTTATATTTCTAATCACGGTGAACTAGTTTGGGGATTCATAATAATTTTTACTAACTTTAATAAAACTTATTAGATCACTATCAATCCTTGAAGTTGTATCACATCCTACCATGTGTTTATATATGTGAAATCATGCTGTGAAATGAGGATTTGGATATTGTATTGCATATTGTAAACGAATTATAAAATACGATTCATGGTTTTTTTCTTGAATATCAAACTATGGATTATGATGTTAAGATATGGTAAATAATGATTTAGTATAAATCCATATATTTGTACAGATCATATCATATGATATTGAGATATTGGAATATATTATCTCAAAACCATGTTTTAAAAAATAGATTATCACAAAAAATAATAATATATATCTAGATATCATAAAATATGATATGTAATATCCTAAATATTTACTAGTTTTTATATCATAAAATATGACAGATAGTGCCTGCCAAAATTTTATGAATAATGGATAATGATTTCCCCTAGATATTGGAAAATTATTATGAGTCATAACATACAACATCCATAAATCATAAAATATGACTCGAGATGAATTTTTTTCTTTAATTAAACTATTAATTTAATGTTATTATCCATAAATTGTTTATAAATAATGATAAATTTTGTTTTGGTTATGTTCATTAATTTATAAAGAGTTTAAAAAATAATTAATTAAAAGTAGTTTATAATTAATTAATAATTTCTACGAAAAAATTATTATTAAATATTCCTCAATATTAAATGTTAATGTTAAAGATACGTTCTATCAAATTATATGGCATGACTTATAACTTATAAATAAATTGTTTATTTATAAACCATAAGGGTAATTTGTAAAGAGTTTATAAATTACAAAATAAATCCAAAAAATAAGTTTTTAAAATTTTAATATTATGAATTGACCATAACACTTAATTTGAATTATTCAAATTAAGGGTCTTATTTTAAATATTACTAAAACCACATTGAAAGAGTTTATATGATTGGTTTTATCAGGTTTTAAATAATTTTCTATATGTGATATTTAGATCGCATAAATATTTTAAAGGGAAATGGTTTCTAATGAAAAATATAAATGAGTATATACTATAAAATAAAAAAGTGTTTGTATTCAACATTATGATATTTTAATAATGAATAGATAAATTATAAAGAGTATTTATTAGGTTTTATTTATGAGTTGTTCATAATTTTTTTTATCTTATGTTAAAATATTTTAATTTTTCATATATTTAAATTTGATTCCCTCAATTATTTTTCATGAATATAAATTTTTTATATTGTTAATATGTATATGGTTTAGTTTAAAGTCATTAAATTAATTCTTATACATTTTCATGTATTTTTTTACATGATAAATATGATTACATAAGATTTACTTTTCATTTACCATGAACTCAATTTGAAATTAATGTTATTATCTTGAAATTATGTTTTTTAAAAAATTTATTCATATTATGATTTAGAGTTATGATGAATTTGATTCTCTTTTGAGTAATTTATCCCCGTGTAATGGGAATTTGGGTCAGATTTTCCACTATAATGGAGGTTTATGCCCTGTTCTATACTGGTGTGGGTCAACTATCTTTGTCTACAGACTTACTCAAGTGAAAATTATCAATTTTATATAATTTTAAACCTTGACATGAAAATTTCATGTCCCTTATTCATGAGATGCATTGGGATTTTGTAAATATATTTGGATTCTATTATTGGGTGATTAATACAAACTAAGGTTTGTTTGAACAGTTACACATCAATATAGGTTTAACATATTTATTTGGTGGATGAAATAGGATTCCAAAGTAAATAATTATAATCATTTTTACATAATCATAATAACATGATATAATATGGTTAGATTAAATTTCCTTCACAATATTAACCAATAGATTCTTTCAAAAGATGAACTTGTCAAGAAATTAGTCATTAAGTTTGAGTGACCCTAACAGTTAGGTCCCTAGGGACTATCTTATATCAAAAAAAGAATTAATGAGGTGATCTTGACTATTATGTGCCTTATTATTATAATTTTATTGGGGTTACTATTATCTAAGAAACCCTAACCCTAAAAATAATATAGTAATATGGATAAGTTTATATCCATATAATGGATCTGGATAAAGAGTTATCCACGTATCTATCTAAGAGTCATGTATAAAACAAGGATTTGTTTCTATTAAAGGATATGATGAATCCAAAAAGGGGTCATCATTTTAGCGGGAGATCATTTAATATAATTCTCTATTAAATGGAGATAAGATTTGATACACATCTAATAAAATATTCTTTTTTCAGATAAATAACAAAATTATCATCAAACTTTGCTTTGAGATCAATTTTATATGAATGATAAGCTTAATGAAATAAACATTTAAGAATGGTAATCTAATAAGAGTTCTTAGTTAAAAGAAATCAAGTGTGTTAAATAAACCTCTTATTGAGTAACAAAGTGTTGAATTTTTTTAATAAGTGAATATAGACACGTATGACTATAATAGAATGACTCACTTAAGGTATTAAAGTCATTAGATGAAAAATTACCAAAGTAATTATAGTCTCAACTCATACAATTAATGTGATTGGGCATGTAAATGACTCAATGAGGCTTAGTGTTTCCTTAAGGTTAGTCTTGGTTAAGGATTTACACAATTTTAATTTATAGAAATGTTCGAATAATATGGATGATTTTATGAAATTTTTACCATATTATTATCGAAGTGTTGAGAATAGATGAAATGGGAATATAGTGTCT
The DNA here is from genome assembly GCA_963277665.1 of Viscum album. NCBI lineage: Eukaryota > Viridiplantae > Streptophyta > Magnoliopsida > Santalales > Viscaceae > Viscum > Viscum album. Next base: position 1,006,782,519 of record OY728131.1, read on the forward strand.
AGGTTCTGGTGTTGTATTGATAGTACAAGTGGGTAAATGTTTAAATTTTAAGAAGAAGAGTTTGTTGGAATGTCCAAAAATGTTTCTTTATGTACCCATTCAAGGCCATTGAAACATAGATGTTATCAAGAAGGAGGATTAATGATTCTGTGTGATGGGTTTGTTTAACATATCTTAATGGGTTTCATAGTGTCATATCTATTTAATATATGTTTCATAGTTTTATTAATACCATCTTTTATACATTCCATGTATAGTTTAAACGAGTCACATCGCTTTGAGGGGGCGGTAGTCCACAATTCCACAAATGATGTTATCATATTTACAAAAAATGGAAAGTATAAGGGTTTCTGCTAAAAAAGAATTAATAAGAATAATGACATAATAAATATCATATATATCGTATATAAATAGAGTGTCCATCACAATTTCCACCATGAAAGGTGGTAAAGGAAAAATGATCAATCGTCATTTCCTAAGGCAGTAGTTCCCCGTACACAGAAACAATATGCTTGTTACCCACAAGATAATGGTTTCTGTATGTGAAGTTATAAATATGAACATAAAAAGTCCTAGTATATTTATGATATTTTTTCTCATAAGCATAGAATAAGGATATTTTAAGGGTTGGAGAATGGAAATAAAATCGAAGAGCATGAGGAAGTTTGTTACCTCTTAATCTAGTAACTACTTTTGGTTTATACCAAAAGGATTCATTGGATGGATTAATGACCAAGGGGAGGATTATAAAATGAGTTTAGGGATGTTGAGGATCTATTTTGGAGGATCTTGGTTCAGAAAAAGTGTCAAGAGAGGTGTGAGTAAGGGGTAGAGTGATTGTCTTTTTACAGTGGATGGGGAGTGACACTCTTGTAAATATCAAAAGGTATTCATTAATGGGAGGTCTACCTTACCTAAAGTAGCTCCAAAAATGGAAACATAATGGATTATATGAGACTAATGGTCAATAAAAACCTCCAAAACACAAAAATACGTGCATTTTAATAATTTGGTTCTTTAAATTCTTAAATTCCCCAATTGTATCATTTTGGTTTTTATTAAAGAATCTAGTTTTTTAATATAATTAATTTAACATTTAAGACGAAAATAAAGTTAGATTTATTAGAATATATATATCCACTTAATTATTAATATTATATCTAATTTATAAATCAAAAAACCCATATGTTTTGGAAATTAATATTAAAACAAGCACATATGACGTACTAAAACACTAATTAAAACCGGACCATGTTTACAATGTTTTTACAGTATACAGGTCAATATGTTAATTATAAAAGACTAATTGTGTCACGACCCATCCCCCGGGGCCCATATCGTGACAACCCCAAGCCCTCCTTTCATAGTCCAGGGGCTGACGACTAGTATCAAAGGCGTAAATCGCAATACTGGGAAGGCATTGCATTTATAACAGCAAACAAACACAACAGAGTATGCAACTGGAAGTAAAACACTAAGTAAACTATATAAAAAATAGTGTGCTCAAAGTAAAGGGGCCAGAAATACAAGCCCAATAGTAAAGTAGAATACAATTGAAAAGAAAGTACAACTGAAGAAAAGAATTAAAGTAGCTACTAGTTCATCCTCCGGAATTCCCACCTGAATGGTGGGTACAGATGGCCCCCTCATCACCCTAAGTCCATCCGTCTGCTCCGTGTACATCTCGCCGAGTGGTCCACCTCCAGGTACCATCCTGTTCTGCTACTCTCTACCCTGATCAATGATGTCCGTCATCTGCAACCAACACAACGAGGTGTAGGCATATCTCGTGCAGGGGTGAGTATAAAAATACTTAGTAGGGACCCTGAGACCCTCAAGGTCTCACAAAATCCAACAAGGATAACCACAAAGTATGAAAACAACGGATAACCCTTACTTAGGTATATACCCATACAAATACCTAAGTTATTTAGTAAGCCATATCAATCATGAGGATAACACGAAAGTCATTGACTCACCTCAAATGAGGATTTTAGTGAAGTATAGAATTAAAAATGATTAGTCACGAAGCTAGATCATCTTATTCAGTCAAGAGGAACTGTTTCTGACCATACAGAGTCTAACCCACATAGGATCGTTAAGTACTAACCCCCAAAATGACCCACACAGGATCTGACCCACACAGGATCGGTATGTTCTCACCCTCCCCGGATCGCTGAGCGCTGACCCACACAGGATCTGACCCACACAGGATCGGTATGCGTTGACCCACATAGGATCGCTAAGCGCTGACCTCCGTATGATCTGTCTTCAACCTCTGCCTCACCATTAGCCAGTGTATTCCTCGCACCCAGTGCGCTTGAGTTCCATAGAATCTTCCCTTGAGATATCGGTCATACATAGACCGCCACTAAACTCCCCAAAGGAGTAACCCAAAGGTCCTCCATGTTGTATGGGTTCCAACACGACAGACAGTTCGTCAATCAGATGCCCGGTCTGTGAGTTATTGGGAATTCCGTTCCAGGGGCCCGGTTGGTTTTTAGACTCAAAACAACCCGACCGTACTATAAATGTGTTCAAATCTCAAGTGGGGTATTCCAATAGAACATTCTCTCTCTTAGTATTCCATCGCTGCATGCGGTTCATCAATCGGACACTCGTAGCCCAGGATATGGGGAAAAAGGTGTAAACTGGCCATAGCGGGTCCGGGTTTGGTCCAACTCAGTCAGACTGAACTGGCCTGACCCGAGTCCAAACCGGGGTCCGACCCAGTCTATGGGTCCAACCCGGTCCGAGGAAGCGGCTTGGTTTGAAAGGGCAGCCCGACCGAGGGCAGCCTAGCGAAGGCTGCCCGGACAATGGCGACCCGACGAGCTGGCAGCCAGCATGGCCAGCTGGCCACGTGTGGGGGGGGGGGGAGGGGTTTACACCGCCATTCCTACCACTCAAAATCGGTGCCTAGTTCCATTTCAGGTAACGCGCGAGACTTGAGGGGTCTCGCCTTGTCCGTCTGACCAAGCGGCCAGCCGGTTCCGCCCACCGGCGCGGCGTGACTGCGCGACGCCCCTCCGCTGCGGACCGACCTAGCTGCGGCACTTCACCACTGGCATGAATCAATGGTACCGTGTCCCTCCGTTGTGGAACACCCTGGCTATGGCCCTTTGCTGTCCTTAGCGTGGCACGATGGCGTTGTGCCCTTTTGGTGACCCGGTGGCCTTGTGCCACCGGTTTCCTTCACAGGCAGCCTGATGTCGACCGTCGCTGCTCCGCTCCGTGGTCGTCAACCAAATCAGATAACACAAAGGGGGAGGGTCTGGCCTTGTTCGTGTGGTCCGATCCCTCCTCGTTATGGAGGTATCAATCGACATATCTCAATCCATACATTCAATGACATAGAATGGAAACAATAAATCTACTCAAAACCCCCTACCTCGTTTGATGATGATCGTTGACGAAGTCATGGGAAGGCAACGTCATTTCGTCAACGTTGGAAGATGAAGAGTTCAGAGAAGATGAGTCGAAGATGACGTTGTCGGCATTCTTCATGGGCGGCGGTGCTTTCTCTTCTTGATCCGGTTGAAGAGGGAGAGATTTCATCGTTCTTCATTGGTGGAAGAGATGTTATTCATTGGAAGAGTTTGTTCCTCCAAGTTCTTCCAATTTCTTCCTCCTCTCCCAAAGGTTCCACCAAAAGATTATGCCAACAAAAAATAATAATAAAATAAGACATCTTATTAATTTGTTGGCATAAAGAATTAAAATGGAGAATTAATTAGGGGGGGTTCCACTTAATTAATTCTTGTCTGTAAGCACAATTTAATTAAGGGAGTTGGCACATTAAAATAATGGGGGAAGGTGAAGAGTTCAATTGATTAATGGGTAGTTAAATGGGGTTAAGAAGCTCGGGTGGGACCCACTAAATAATATCCTCCCAAGGGAGGTTATGTGTGGGTGGCCCCACCTCCATAGCCTCCCATGGGAGGTTAGGGTGTCGTGGAACCCACCTATAACCTCCCCTTGCAGGATTAAACTGCCTCAAATAAAAAAAAGTTAACACTTTATTTTTATTAAATTTAAAACCCCAAAAACCAATTTCCATTTTCGTTAGAATGCAATTGGGGTGAAGGTCTCGCTAAGAAATCACCGACACTGTGAGTTCAATGGTGCCCTCATATTTCAGTTCCGAGCACTGGTTCAAAAGATATAAAATCTCGCTCGTACGTTCAATAAACTTACCCGAACTAAACTTCAGAAATTGATTCTGGTCACACCGGGCCTCGGAATCAAGTGCATTCAGAAACTGAGGGCTCGTAAAAATTCCCATGAATTTAAGAAAAAAAATTCCACAGAATTTCCGGGTCTTTACATTCTCCCCACCTCAGGGATTTACATCCCCATAAGCTACAACTCACACTAAGGGATGAAATGGGGGTACTGAGCACGCATATGAGCCTCCGGCTCCCATGTGCTCTCCAGGTGGTTCCCGTGATACCAGCATATGCACACCAGAGGTATCGACCATCCATATAGGACCTTCTATTGTCGATCATAAATCTCCACTAGAACCTCCATGAAAGTCTCCCCGTCATCAGTGTCCATCTATCCATGGTCGATGATGTGGGATGGGTCATGCACGTATCTCCTTAGCTGAGATACATGAAAGACATCATGTACCCAGTGCAACTGAGGTGGAAGATCTAGGCAGTAATCCACATCGCATACTCTCCTAAGGACCTGGAAATGTCCAATGAATCACAGAGATATCTTGCTTCCTTGGCCAAATCTCCATAGACCTCATCGAGGTGAGACCCATAGAAAGAAGTGGTCACCATCCTCGAACTCCAGAGGTCTCCGTCTCCTATCAGCATACATCTTCTGCCTGCTCTGTGGAGTCTTCATCCACTCCTGGATGATTTTCACCTTCTCCATGGCAGTGCATACCATCTCTGGTCCCACTAGTGTTGTCTCCCCTGGGTCTATCTTGCATAGTGGCGATCTACTAGGTCAACCATATAAGGCCTCAAAAGGTGCCATATCGATGGTGGAGTGATAGCTGTTGTTGTAGAAAAAATATACCAATGGTAAGTGATCCTCCCAGCTATGACCAAAGTCAAGAAAACATACATGGAGCATGTCCTCGAGGGTCTGAATGGTCTGCTTAGTCTGACCATCTGTCTGAGGATGGTAGGCGGTGCTCAAGAGAAGCTGTATCTTGAAAGCCTCCTGCAACCCCTTCCATAGCCGGGAAGTAAACAGGGCTTCACAGTTAGAGACAATAGAAGAAGTTACTCTATGAAACCACATAATATCCTACACATAGAGGTGTCCCATTCTCTCTACTAAGCCCTGTTCTCTGATCGGTAAGAAGTGGGATGACTTGGTGAGTTAGTCAACGGTCACCCATATTGAATCATGAATCCTGGATTTACGTGGAAGACCCATCATGAAGTCCATGGATATCTCGTTTCAATTACACTCTGGGACCTCTAAGGGCTGAACCAAGCCTTCGGGTACCTGGTTCTCCACCTTCACTTGCTGACAAGTGAGGCATCGTGAGACAAACTCCACAACTGCCTTCTTCATACCTGGCCACCAGTACTGTCGATGAAGTTCCTGGTACATCTTCGCCACACCTAAATGTACCGCTAGAGGAGATGTGTGAAATTCCTCAACACTTCCTCATGAAGTGATAATGGTACTATAGTACGTCCTATAAATAGAATGACGTACTCCCCACCTACATAGAATCCATCAGGTGCTTGCCCTGCGGATATCTGTGCATGTCGCATCTCGCAGTCCGCGTCCCCATGCTGCGCCTCCCTGACTCGCTGATGAAGTGGAGGAGTGACTATAAGAGACTGTAGAAAGGATACTCCATATCTATCCACAAGGATATCTGTAAGGTAGCCAGCTTTTCTATCGCCTCTCCTAGAAGCTGTATACCAGATCTCCTGCTGAGTGCATCTGCAACAACGTTCCCCTTCCCAGGAGTTTAGAATATCTCGAAGTCATAGTCCGGGAGGAACTCAAGCCAACGTAACTATCTCATGTTCAGGTCCTTCTAGGAGAAGATATACCTGAGACTCTGGTGATCATAGTATACAGTAAAACGCTCGCCCATCAGATAGTGTCTCCACATATTCAAGGTGAAGAACACTACTGCTAACTCTAGGTCAGGGGTAGCATAGTTTTGATCATGCTGTCTCAGCTGCCGAGAACCATACGCGATCACAGCTCGCTCCTGCATCAGGACACACCTGAGTCTGGTCCCTGATGCTTCATAGTAGACTATGTACCCAACACCCTCCCTGGAAGCTTCAAGATGGGGGCACTAGTCAGCCTCTGCCTCAGCTCCTGAAAGCTCTACTGTAATCTCTCCAACCACACAAAGTGTTTCCCCTTCTTCATCAAGGCTGATAGTGGTTCTACAACTCTGGAGAAGTCTAGAACGAACCTCCGATAGTATCCAGCCAATCCTAGGAAACTTCGTACCTCCGTCATACTCCTGGGTGGCTCCCAAGCTAGTATCGCCTCAATCTTCGCTGAATCTACTGCAACTCCAGCCTCCGAGATGACGTGTCCCAAGAAGTGAACCTCTCAAATACAAAACTGGCACTTTGAGAGATTACCATATAGATGGTGCTCTCAGAGTGTGTCCATTACTACCTGCAAATGGTAGGCATGCTCCTCCTCAGTAGTCGAGTATATCAGAATGTCATCGATGAAGACAACGACAAAGCGATCGAGGTATGGGTGGATGATCATGTTCATGAGACACATGAACACTACTGGAGCATTGGTTATGCCAAAGGGAATAACCAAGAACTCATAGTGGCTATACCGACACCTGAAGACCGTCTTCTACACATCCTTGTCTCGAACTCTGAGCTGGTGATATCCTGATCTGAGGTCTTTCTTAGAGAACCATCGAGATCCCTTGAGCTGATCAAAGAGGTTTTCAATCCTCAGAAGTGTGTACTTGTTCTTCACGGTCACCCAGTTTAGGCAACGGTAGTCAACAAAAATCCGCAAGCTCCCATCCGCCTTCTTGGAGAACAGAATCAGGGATGCCTAGGGAGAAACATTGGGCTGGATGAATCCCTTCCCCTGCAAGTCCTCTAGCTGTACCCGCAGCTCACGAAGCTCAGCAGGAGCCATCTGATATGCTGGAGTTAATATTAGTGTTGTCCTAGGGTACAAGTCTATGTAGAAGTCCACCTACCTACAAGGAGATAGTCCTGGAACATCGTCAGGGAAAACATCCACGTACTGATCCACCACTACAGGATAACTTGGACTCTCCATGTCAACTACTCTGAGGGTAAGGCATGCCAACTGATGAGTGATCGGCTGCACCCTCCTCTGAGTAAGTCTGTTATGTTCTACAAAGGGTCCTTTCTCACCGGTGAAGGTGAAGCTAGTCCCATCCGTGCAGACACACCACATATTTCTCTTAATACAGTCTATCTCAGCGTAGACTGTTTATAACCAGTCCATAACCAAGATGACATCGTAAGGCCTCGACACCACTATGAGGAGATCCCATCCGAAGCTCTCGCCTCCTAGAGTAATCTCACACTACCAGCACTATTGTGTAATCATCGAGTATGCTATCGTAGTAGTCTCTAGCCGTAAGGATCGATCCAACGACTCCGTCGGAATTTTTGAGCTCCGAACAAGGGCAGTGGTAGGGAAAGAATGTCTGGCACCTATGTCTATAAGAACTACATCTAAGGTGGAGTAGAAACAGATAGTACCTCGAATCATCTCCAGAGCGCCATGGTTGTATGCCTCAGCTACCTGAAGCTGAGATCTCCCCTGTTCGCCAGCTCCCTATGATCGGGCTGGTCCTCCTGGTGGTGGTGGTGGAAACACCTCGAAACATCTTCCATCGCCAACTGCTCAACTAGCTCCTCTGCCACATCTGCCTATACCCAGTTGAAGGCCTCTATCGAACCTATACCTCTACCGAGGAGGTTCCTCAACTAACTACTGATTGTCTATAAGGAGGTTTAGATAGTCACGTGCCATGTGACACTGCCCGACGCATGAGTAGCACTGCCTGCTCCTGTCATATGTGTCTCTACTCTGTGTTCCCCATAAATCTGATCCTGAGTCATGCGGTCGACCACCTATGGGTCTAGTCCTCTTGGTCCTCTCCGTCATCTGTCTACTGCCAACTGCAGAAGACTCCGCTCCATGTCGACTAGTAGTGGGTCTCACTGCTGGTGAATGGTCAGCAAGGAAAATATCCACTTGGAGGGCTCTCTCTAAAACCCCTGCCTGCATTGGGATGTTGAGGGAGATCATCGAGGCTCTGATATCTCTCCTGAGCCCTTGATCGAAGGTTCGGCCCCTGGAGAATGGGTCATGCACCATATCTGTGGAGTAGCGTGAGAGGTCGGTGAACCTCGTTGAGTACTGCACCACTATCATGTTACCCTGATGTATATGAAGTATCTCATGTATCCGCACCACACGAAGGGTGTCTGGTAAAAACTCCACCTGGAATGGGCTCTCGAAGTCTCTACTGAGCAATGCCACCTTGTCCTGGACCTGAAGCATCAGGATCCACCATCTGCCTACTGCTGCCTGAAGGAGACTCACAACAAGAATCACCATGAGGTCTGCTAGTGTCCCTACCAGTCTGAAGACTCTCACCACAACCTCCTGCCAATCCTTATCCGCCTGTGGGTCCATCCCTCCCCAGAACCTAGGTGGCCTCTGGTGCTAGAACTCATGCAATGTGCTCAAAAGGCGTGCATCATTTTCTGTGATGGATAGTGGTATCGGTGTCCCAACGAGTTGTGGTACCGCTGGTGCCTCCGCTGGTAAAGGACCCTGCACCGAGGCCTCATCGATCGGTGCTCTATCATAGTGTACGACTCTCGGGGCTCTAACTAGTCATCTATGGGGAGGCATCCTGAAAGAAACAGATGTGACACGGTCAAAAAATTTATACCTGGTGAGATGTCATGGTTGAGATGATTTAAGAAAACTTTAAAGACACACATGTAATCAATGTTTTCACGCACTAAGTCAGAAATCATTAGTCAGGGTCCTGGTGTATGGATACGTCGGCCGCCACACCAACACTAGACTACCTGAACTAAAAACCACACTTAGTACCCTTAACACTATTTCTTCACATAAGAAAAGATCATAGTTCTATGTTTTTCTGTAGAACCAACTCCTTTGATACCAATTTGTCACGACCCGTCCCCCGGGGCCCGTATCGTGACTACCCCAAGCCCGCATTCCTTAGGCTAGGGGCTGGAGACTAGCACCAAAGGCGTAAATCCCTATACCGGGAAGGCATTTCCTTTATAACAGTAAATAAACACAATAGAGTACACAACTGGAAGTAAAACACTAAGTAAACTATATACAAAAGAGTGTGGTGAAAGTAAAGGGGTCAGAAATACAAGCCCAACAGTAAAGTACAATACAACTGAAAAGCTAGTACAACTGAAGAAAATTAGTAAATCAGCTACTGGGTCGTCCTTCAGAATTCCCACATGAAGGGTTGGTACAGATTTCCACCTCATCACCCCAAGTCCGTTCGTCCGCTCCGTGTACGTCTCGTCGAGGAGTCCACATCCGGGTACCGTCCTGTTCTACTACTCTCCACCGCGATCAGTGCTGTCCATCATCTGCAACCAACACAATGAGGTGTAGGCATAGCCCGTGTAGGGGTGAGTATAACGATACTTAGTAGGGACCCTGAGAACCTCAAGGCCTTACAAAATCCAACAAGGATAACCACAAAGTACAGAAACAACAGATGATCCTTACTTAAGTATATGCCCATACATATACCTAAGTTATTTAGTAACCCATCTCAATCATGAGGATAACAATAAAGTCATTGAATCAGATCCAAACAGGATTTCAATAAAGTATAGAAGTAAAAATGATCAGTCATGAAGCTAGATCATCTTATTCTATCAAGAGGCACTGCTTCTGACCATACAAAGTCTGACCCACACAGGATCGATAAGTACTAACCCCCTTAATGACCCACACAGGATCTGACCCACAAAGGATTGGTATGTGCTGACCCTCACAGGATCGCTGAGTGCTGACCCACACAGGATCTGACCCACACAGGATCGGTATGCACTGATCCTCACAGGATCGCTGAGCGCTGAACTTTGTATGATCTGTCTCTAACCTCCGCCTCACCACCAGCCACTATATTCCCCGCACTCGGGGTTCTCGATTTCAGTAGAATCTTCCCTCGAGATATCTTTTATACCTTTACCACCACTAAACTCCACAAATGAGTAACCCAAAGTTCCTTCATGTCATAAGGGTTCGAACGCGACAGACAGTGAGTCAATCAGACACCTGGTCTGTGAGTTATTGACATTTCCGTTTCAGGGGCCCAATTGGATTTTAGACTCAAACCAACCTGACCGTACCCCAACTATGTCAAAACCTCATGTGGGGTATGCCAATAGAACCATATCTCTCTATTTTTTCTTTCTCCACAATCGATTCTTCAATTGGACACACGTAGCCAAGGATATGGGCAAAAGGTGTAAACTGGCAATAGCGGGTCCGGGTCCAGTCGGACTCAGTTAGACTGACCCGGCCCGACCCAAGGTCTAACCCAGTCTGTGGGTCCGACTTGGTCCAAGGAATTATCTCGGCCGAGGGAAGCCCGACTAATAGCGGCCCAACAAGCTGGCGGCCCGTGTGGCTAGCTGGCCGCGCGTGGGTGGGGGGGGGGGGGGTGGGTTGTTACACCCCCTGCCTTCCGCTCAGAACTGGCGCCTAGCACCGGTTCAGGTAACCCGCGGGACCCGGGGGGTCATGAATTTTCCGGATGACAAAGCGGCCAGCCGGTTCCGCCCACTTTCAGGGCGCGAAGACGTCGTTCCCCTCCACCGTGGTCGCGACCCTGTACTGGCCTCCACGTAGCGTGAAAGCATCGCACCCTTCTGGTGACCCGGCGACCATGCGTTGTTGGTTTCCTTCGCGGTCGGCTCGACGCCGGACATCACTACTCCGCTCTGCGGTCATTGATCAAATGAGATAGAAAAAACAGGGAGGTTCGTGCTGTTTTCATGCGATCCGATCCCTCCTCGTTATGGAGGTATCAATCGGCATTTCTCAATCCATACAATCAATGACGTAGAATGGAAATAATAAATCTACTCAAAACCCCCTAACTCGCTTGATGATGATCATTGACGAAGTCGTGGGAAGTCAGCGTCGTTTCGTCAACTTTGGAAGAGGAAGAGTTCAAAGAAGACAAGTCGAAGATGACTTCGGCAGCGTTCTTCGTGGGCGGCGATGCTTCCTCTTTTTGCGCCAGTTGAAGAGGGAGAGATGTCATCGTTCTTCATTGGAGGAAGATACATTCTTCATTGGAGGAGTTTCTTCCTCCAAGTTCTTCAATGTTTTTCCTCCTCTCCCAAAGGTTTCACCAAAAGATTATTCCAACAACAAAAATAATAAAATAAGACATCTTATTAATTCGTTGGCATAAAGAATTAAAATGGGGAATTAATTAGGGGGGATCCACTTAATTAATTCCTATCTGTAGGAACAATTTAATTAAGGGATTTGGAACATTAAAATAATGGGGGAAGGTGAAAATTTCTAATTAATTAATGGGGAGTTAAATGGGGTTAAGAAGCTCGGGTGGGCCCCACTAACTAATATCCTCCCAAGGGAGGTTATGTGCGGGTGGCCCAACCTCCACAATCTCCCATGGGATGTTACGGTATCATGGCCCCCACCTCCAACCTCCCCTTGGAGGATTAAACCACCACAAATAAAAAATAATGTTAACACTTTATTTTTATTAAATTTTAAACCCCAAAACTAACTTCCATTCTCATTAGAACGCAACTGTGGTGAAGGTCTCACTAAGAAATCATCGACGCTGTGAGTTCAATGCTGCCCTCAAATTTAAATTCTGAGCATCGGTTCAAAAGATAAAAAATCCCGCTCGTACGTTTACTAAACATACCCGAACAAAACTTCAGAAATTGATTCCGGGCACACCGGGCCTCGGAATCAAGCGCCGTCAAAAACTGAAGACTCGTAAATATTCCCATGAATTTAAGAGAACACTTTCCATGGAATTTACACGTCTTTAAAAATTAGTCCATTAAAAAAATCATATTTAATGTTTCATAACACTTGAAAATCACATGGAATAATTTTGGACTTTTATTAAATTTAAAACATTTAATAAAACATCATTTATTGTAAAATTACAGTAATGCAATTTTGACATTATTTATATAATTTAAAATTTAAAATATGAAAACAATATTGGCATTAAAATATTTTAATTTGAAATATATGTAACATGATATATTCATATATAAAAAATTAAATACAATAATTCAATCAATATACTTCACTTTAAATATTTGTACTATCATTTATTTTAGTTAATTATTAAGTAAATAATGAATACGTTGGTGTTTCTTAAGCATTAATAGTAACTAAATAATATTTAAAAATATATTATAAATTATTATTATAAAATTAACCCTTTTATATTTAAAAATGATTTGTATAACTGAAAATATGATGTTGTGTACCTATCTCAATTTTTTATAAATGTCAAAGCTAAGAAAAGTTCCCTTTTTGTCTTTTTTCTTCACTTAACATTTTATATAGGGAACACCCATTTAATAATATCCAAATATCCCATAAAATTTAAACCAAGAGGGTATGCAGTAAAAAATATTGGTATAAAATAGTTTTTTGACAAGTGTATAGGTAATTGTGACCCTTAAGATTAAGGTTTACTCTCTTGTTAAGCTTAATTTTTCCTTAATCATCATAATTAATTTTAATCACTTTCACTAATTTTATTGGTCAAAAATTAAGTTGGTATTATTAGACCAAAAATATTAAACTTATTAATTCCATGTATTTAATATTTTCAAAATTAAAACCTCATAATTGGGAAATTTAAGATTAACTCAAATCTCATAGACGTTGTGAGAAAGCAAGTTTTTAAAGTAAAAACACTCATAAGTACAATAAGTTTTATATCAAATTTAATATTAAAATGATTCCAATGACCAAAATTTGGATAATATATTTATAATAGATCGATTTTGACTTCAAGAACTAATGTAAAATATAATCTAATATTAATAATTATTTAAATGAAAAGATAGTTTTTAACTAAAATGCAGTATTTTTCACGATTCATCAAAAAAATAAACTTCACGGAAAAATACCAAAATTTCACCCTAATATAATTTTGAAATTAAAAATTAAAAAATGAAGTTTATTTTTTTGAATAAAATTTATAAAATTTCAGAAATTTATTTTATAATAGGTACTCTATTAAAATGTGGTAAAAATCGGCTTTGTGTTTAACGCATGATAACTCAGTGTTTTGTGTAACATAAGCTTAAAATAGTGTTTCATATAATGAAATACAATAGAAAATAGTAATTTAATTATAAAATTCAAAATTTCTAATGCCTTTGGGTGTTGAACACACTTTGTGGTTGATTTAGTGGGGATCAAGTTTTACTAAGAGAGACTCTCTAAAATAGTTTTAGAGTTAAACAAAAAAATGTTTTGGAGGGGTGTTAAAAAGGTATTTCATATAATGTGATACAATATGAAGTTAATAAAATCTTTCCAAAATAAGTTTTGATGATATCCAGAAGTTTTTTGGATATTTTATCACAAGGTATTGTGTATAATACAATATATAGTGAAATAGAACAAAATATTTCAGGATTTAGTGTATGTGGGTGATTGAAAGAGGTATATATCCTAAAGCCATTTTTTGTATATGATACAATATGACTAATTGTGTTTTATGATTTGAGGATATCATAAAATCATATAAGTCACTTCCTGTATGCAATTCATGGATATATCAAATTAAACGATTTAGGGGTATATCATAATACATGGTTTAGTGAAATCATGCTAGTGTTTGGTCAATCCTATCATAAGATTGTATCATTTTGTAAGAAGAATTATGTTTTTAATCATAATGTATGATATATAGATACATAAAATAATAGATATAGAAACATAACATTAAGATTTAATGGTTGACCAATCATACCACTTTAGCTATTATCAAAATCTCATTACAAAAGTTTTAACTAATGGGATAAGTATTCATTTATGAGATGCATGAAGTGGAAGTTTAATTTATTCATGTTTTATAAATTCATGAGTAAATGTATGTACTATCAATGAACATTTATAAGAGCTTATAAAACTGTTATATCATTGAATTATGCAATGCTAAAACATGGTGGTGGGAATTGGTATCCCACTAATATGATTAGAGATTCAGTCACAACTCATGGATACACCACAAAGGGAAGAATACTTTGATTGTACCTTAGTGATCATCATCAATCATAGAGGATAAATATGAATTAGTGGATGATTCATTATAAGGTATGTAATTGTTATTTCTGTTCTTCATTTCCTTTTTTGTGGGTTTTATCTTTTTAGGCATGATGATCTTTGGTTTTGGATTCTTAAAAATTTCTATTAACTATAATAAGTGTTATTAAATCCATATTAATACCATAAGTATATAAGATACAACATGAATGTTTTGACGATACAATAAATACTTCTAAGATTTTTAATCTATAACATTCCATTTATGAGTAAAAACAAGATTCTTGGTGCTGAAATATTATTTTTTATGTATCTATCAAAGTTCATTATTTAATTAAAAATAAGGTTGAAACTTGTGTGTATAAATGAGTTAGTGGTACTATGGTTTTATTTATGATTTTTTATATTGATGAAAATAATTACATTGAAAAATACATCATAATGTTAAAATTAAGGAAACATTGGTTGGAAAATTTATTCTCAGTAAAATATTTTGGTGAAACAATGTACATACTCATTATAAATATCTATATAAATAGATCTAAATGAATTAATTTCCTTGGTCAAAGCACATACATTGGTAAAGTGTTGAAAATTTTTAACATTGAAAAGAATAAAAATGGTTAATGATCAATATTATTATTATCCCACTATAAAGACTCAAAGAGGGGGAGGGTAAATTTATGTTTAAAGGAAATTTATAATTTTATCCCACTATAAAATATAAACTTCCTAGTTGTTATAAAATATGAATATATTAGAGTAAAATAAACAAATGCCACATAAATTAAAACAACATGAAGTTAAAATATAAACTGAGGTAAACAATCAAATCAAAAATAAGAACAATATAGACAAAAATTAAACATGGAGTTTTTGGTGACAATATGTATACTCCTTTAAAATATATTATTAAAATATATTACTAAATACTACTATTATAGGAAGTATTTTCTTTAAATACAAATATATTATAGGATCAGTACCCAAACCTAATGGTTAATGGTTTTTAACCTATTAATTTGTTGATATAAATGATTTAAAAACAAATGTTTAAAACCATACAAATTATTCAACAAACCATCAATAATAGGTGTCTTTATCCACAATCTCCCATTTAATAAACATGATTAGTAGAAATTCCTTCTTTGGACATCATTAAACTCAATTTTTAGAATTATTTCAACCATTAGGTTGTAATGTTGGATTTTTTTTCAATTTAAATTTTATTGAATATCTTTTGAAGAATGTTGAACTATGTATAAAAGACTAGTGAAATATTCTATAGATTTTGGAATTAGAATTATCATTTTGTGACTACAATAATTACACTATAATTGGTGTAAATGTTGTAAAAATGAAAGTCTTTTTTTATTGGGATTATAAGACTTTGTTAAAATCTGAGAAAAGGGTCAGATCTAGAAATGGGCTCATGCATTGCAGTAGGAAAGAAATTTAACTTGAGAAAATGAAAAATTAATCTTTTATAAGATTCATTAAGGGAAAATTTTAGTAGTCACCATAGAAAATTATAGATTAATTCCCACCACAATAGGAATGGTCACGATATCACCAAAAATGATGACTATAAATTAGAAAGTACAAGTATATATTCTATGAGTCATTCAATTATTGAGTATGATATCTTAATTTTTTTCATATTTATAGTTTTATGTTTCAATCCAGGACACACAATTCATTCCATGAAGAATATTAAGAAGATTTCATTGGTTATAGAGTGGAGATGCTTTCCCCAAGAGGATATATCACACCATGAAGAATTATTGGGTGATTTTTGTGGTTCTATAGACACAATTATAATTTTGAGAATTAAATAATTCACCTTGAAAGATTCAATTAAAAAATATAATAGATATACTCACACTGAGACAACCTATCATGAAAAAGTTATAGGGCCATAATTTGGAGCATCAAATTGTTCGTCATAGGAAAAAGATTACACATCATGAAAAAGAAATCCAAATTGTGAAATGTATAATATTTGAGGAAAGTGAAAAAATCATGTCATGATATTTAGATAATTAAAAATGAGATATTTAGTTTATGAAATTGGATATGGTGATTAAACTTAAAATACACCATGATAAATGAAATCAAGCCATGACCTAGAATATTTTTGATAATGTACACCTCATGATTGAGGAGGTCACAATGGTAATGAGATATATATAATCGATTCTAGAATTCAAAATCATTTTGGATTTTTTGAAAATTCATGGGACTTAGAAATCTTTATTAGAAGTTATTGTATAGTTTTGAATACCTATTTAGTTAGTTGAATGTGAAAAATTTATGGCACATATTTTTAAGGAAATTAACCTTTAATTTAAAAGGAGAATCAAATGGAGGTAATATATAATAAAAATATAAACATTTAGGGAAACGTATAGAATATAAGAAAATTAAAGAATCTGGATAAGTAGTGAGAGGAGAGACTAATGTTGGAAGAATTTCATTAAAGATTCATACTTGAATAAGAAATAATAAATTGATGAAAATACCCTCATTGGACTGGTGGTTTTACTCTTATTGAGAATGTTAGAGTTGATTCCCTAAAACCATATACTTTTTACTTTTTATTGCCTATATATTCATTGTATTTAATATTAATTAACATCTTATAACAATATGAATTTTATTTTTCATAACATTAATGTGGTAATGTTCTTAGAGTCTTTGTATCATCGAAAGTTCATAGTCATTCTCCGCTATAATGAGAAATGTGAAGTTCCATGATGGTATTATTAAATATATGCTATATTAAGGGATGAAATATATATTATAGGACACATATTATGTATGATATTGAGTGTTAGAGGCTCATAGATATTGAAACTTCTTCTCATGAAGTTTTCACATAGCAATATCTAAGAGAGAAGGTTATGATAACAGACCTACTTTCATAAGTTCCATATATATTTTTTATTATATATTCTTATATATAAATGTGTGTATTGGTACATAAACATGATATTATTATTAATCTGTATCACGAGTCATGCACTTAGTTATTTTGATGATGACTATGATGAAATATGCATGTGGAAGGGTAAAATATGATGGGCATGTCAAGAGTGATATAAAATTAAAGAATAAGTCATGAAAGGATTTATCTATTATGTGTTAATGAAAAAAATATATCTCAATCCCTTTGATTGGAATGATTTTTTTTTGAATAATTATATGCCCCTTGAGATGCTCTCAATGAGTTTATTTCAGGAAATTCAAAGAAAGATATCAAAACTAGCGAGCTCTGTCCCACCCATGCCTCAATAGTCGGGGTCCAATCCTTTTTCGATTCACACGTCACAATCCATTCCCCTACCTAGGGACCTTACAGAGTTATAAATCTCTAAACCCATTGAAAACCATATTCCATGTTCTTAATAAATTCCCAAGATCCATGATTGAGTCACATATCACATCTCCTGAGGGAGATATTTCAGACTATCACCTATAAGAAACACCTCCCTATAACACACATATATCCACAAAGTAACCACCTCGATCATATCACTTTATAATAGACTAATAAACCCTAATAAGGGTGGTCCTCATAACACATTAGATGTATGTATATCACTCCCATCATTCTTAGGCCCAAACCTCCCATTATTTCCCAATTAGCTCAAAGAAACCAACCCAGCCTAAACATGTCATATTTTACATCCCATGACCCCAAATCTTTCTAATCAACTAAACAAACACTATTCCTCATTGTAGACATAGTCTCTAGGTGATCCAAAAATACTCAAAGTGCAATAGAGAACTTGTTCCACCTATAGGAGGATCATGCCTATCCTATCTCTTTCTCATGGGTTCTCTTCATCCCTATCTATCTAAACAATCCCATGTGATATGAATGTAGGTAATAAATCTTGCATAATTTGGGCAATAAATTTATGTTATAAGGACATCATAATTCTTTATAGGATTTACCACTAAATCCATGCTCTGTATTCCCTAAACCAAGATCTTCCATGCATTATCCGAGTTTTTCTTTCCACCCAAGCTCTTATCTCAAGCCATACAACACAAATAATTAACTATAAAAATTTATAATTAATTATTTAACTAAATCCAATAAGGATTATTCAACAAAAAACTCACTAGGAATTACTTTGTTACTGAAACCACACCCAACTACATGCATTCAAATTTCTAGGATCTCTTCTCACCAGCACCCATGAAATCCCCATCGTCCCCACCCAATTTCACCATGATCAAGAGGAATCGATGCCAAAAAAGTTCCCAAACTTGACCCAAAATAAAGGAATTGTAAAGGGGAACCAGCCAAAGAGCCCATACCCGAGTGGTAAGGGCTTCTTCTTGGAATCCAAGAGACCCAGGTTCAAAACCGGGTGGAGGTAAATTTCTGGGGTACTGTAGCAGTACTATTACAATCACTGTATCAGTACTGTAGTAGTGACTGTAGCAGTTACTGTTCGGTACTGTAACAGCCGGAACTATTCACCCGATTTGGGCCTTCGGGCCACCAGTTTGGGCCAATAGGTCTCCAGGGCCTTCGGGTCGTCAAAGGCCTTCAGGCCACAGGGTTTTCAGGTCACGTAGACTATAGAGTAGCCCAGTTTACACAGAACATGCCCTAGAAGAGGATCAGAGCAATAGGAGTAGCAGCCACCAGATGCAGAGCTAACCCGATTGGAAGAATGAGAGGGTATGTCAGCCGCCATTGGGACTAGGCACTGTGCAACTTTGTACGGGGAAATCCTGGCTGACCAGTAAAGAAAAGTGGGGAGCTAAGGAGATCAATGATGAAAGATGCTGGGGAGGGACAGTTCTGGTGGGATGGGCCTACAGGTCATGTAATGGGAATGATATGCAATAGGAGTAGCAGCCACCAGATACAGAGATAACCAGATTTAAAGAATGAGAGGGTATGGCAGCCACTATTGGGACCAGACACCATGCATCTTTGTATGGGGAAATGCTAGCCGATCAGCAATGCAAAGTGGGGAGCTAAGGCGATCAATGATGCAAGACGCTGGGGAGGGGTAGTTCTAGTGGGCTAGGCTTACAGGTCATGTAATTGGCATGGTATGCCTCTGGGTCTTTGGGTCATGTTTTGCGGGTCATGTCGGGCTTTGTGCCTTGGGCCTATGGGTCATGTACAGGTTCCCCTTTAACCCTTAAGGGGATTGTCTATAATAAAATAAAAAACAAGGCCTTCAGGCCATTTGGAGGTAAAGGGGAACCAAAATAGATGAAGGAAGAGGAGAAACCTACATGAAATCATTAGGAAATCACAAAAAAACATCCCCCTCTGCGGGGGTTTTGTAAGAACCCAAACTTTTATATAAGAAATTATCATTTTGATTAAAAATATGTTATATTTATTAATATAGTATAAAACACATGCATCATATAATAATAAAAAGCACTTATATATATTATTTTATAATATTAAGTTTTGATAATAATAATAATATAATAATTCTGAATCATAAAAAATTAAATATAAATGTAAAATATGTTAAAATAAATGGTTGATTAAAAAAATAATTTTATATTTAGTAAAAATATATATATTATTTTCATCCAAATATATTCTTATAAAAACTTTATAAAATTGAAATTGAAATTATTTTCAAAAATTGGGTTTTAAAACACTAGTAACTTGTATATAAATGATAATATAATTGATAAAACCTAAAGTAATTTTTATAAGGTTTAGAAATTTGAACGGGTCATGAATATTAGTATATATAAATAAATAAGGATTTCATTTAAAAAATGAAATTTATAATATTTATAAAACTGTTTTGATGAAATTAATTTTATTTTTGAAATTATCACTTCAAATTTAGCTTAGATTTTTTTGGATTTTTTTTTAAATATTTGGGGAAATGTATGAAAAAAAATATTTACAAATACCATAACTTTTATGAAATCATCATGATATATGCATGAAATAAAAATTAATCATAACACACAAAAATTCTAAAATAATAATGTATTATTAAATAATGTGAATGACACAGAACACCAAGCGTATAAGGGAATATAATATCCAGAGTATTTTTAAAATATTTATTATTTTTAATAAATTTAATCTATTTTTAGCCTATAATTCATTTAATACTGATTTATCTTTCATTACAAACAATAATGACTTTATTCAATGGTGTGAATTACATGAAAGATCGAGTTTTACTGAATACTGTTAATATTATTATTTAAAATGACAATTAACTCCTAGTAATTAAATTGGTAGTTATAAACAGTGTTAACTAATATATGAAAATATTTTCTTGAATTCATTAGTTACAAATTAATTAGAAATTAATGTATAAACCAATTCAATATAAAGAAAATGTTTTTATAAAAACTATTTTTATGCCCCAAAAGAATTTTATCTTAATAAATTAAATTAATTACTATAATTGGGTGATATTAATAAAACTTATAAAATATTTTGAAATTCATCCAATATATTTGATAGGAATATGATAATAACAAATCAATTTTATTCATAAAATCTATATATTTCTAAAGATACTTTTTCACCTTTTAATAATGCATTAGTTTTAAAAATAATATTTTTACACTTTTATAAATTTTATTTGAAATAATAATCCTCATTTATTAAATTATAATGTCAATATTATCTTATTTAAAATTTTTGGTATTTTTTCTGTGAACTTTCGTTTTTAATGAATAATGAAAAATACAAAATTTTAATTACAAACTGCTTTTTCATCTAAATAATTTTCCATTTTAAATTATATTTTAAATTGGTTTCAAAGTAAAAATAGATCAATTATAAGCATATTAATCCAATTTATGTCATTTTAATCTTTATTATTTTTAATTTAGATATAATAATATAGTAAAATTTGAACTTTTCACTTTAATAACTTGTTTTCTTGTCCCATCTATGAGATTAATTTTAAATTATTTTTTTTCCAATTATGTTAATTAAATTTGGAAAAATAGATTACTTATTTGGAATAATAATAATTTATAATTTTTATTAAGTCCGAAATAATCTTTGACCAATGTTATTAGTTAAAACAATTGAAATTAATTACAACGATTAATAGAAAAACAAATTTACTATGTAATAAAACTTTAATCTTAAGGGGCCAAATGACCGAGAAACTTGTCAAAAACTTATTTTATGACCATATTTATACCCTTATGAACTAATTCACGAATGTTATGATTTATAGAGATACTATTTGATTAAATATACCCATATAATAAGTTATGTTATGAAAAAGACAAAAAAGATTCTTTTCTTAGTTTTAATTTCTATAATGCTTTGGGATAGGGAAAACATGACATATGTTCAGTTATGTATATAATTTTTAAATATAGCTAAGTTATTTATATCTTGTTAATATATTTTAAATTTTAAGAAATTAATTAATTAAAATAAATGTTTAAGAAACACAAACACGATAATTATTTAGGTAATAATTAATTAAAATAAATGATAATATTTTTTTTAAAAGTGAAGTAAATTGAAGGAATTATTTCCTTATATTAATTTTTTAGATTATTAAATAATTTTAAATTGGTTTAAAAATAATATATTTAAATTCCATCATTTTATTGATATTCTTAAAAGCAAACTAAATATATAATGTCAAAATTAACATTAATTTTATTTTATTATAAATGTTATTTTATTAAATTATTTAAAATTACAAAAAATAATATATTATTCAAATTAAATTTTAAAATTTTAATAAATATAAAATATGGTATATTAATGGAAATATTTAAATTTTTTAATCAACATATTGAACCCTAAATAGTAAAAACATTGTTAGTGCAATTATAGTTTAAAACATTGTTTTTTGCGCATTACTTGTGCTTTTGTTAGAATTAATTTCCTAAAAAAATGAGATTATTATTTTATAAATTAGATATAATATTTTTAATAATTGGGTATAATGTATCTGATATGGTTCAATTTAATTTAGTCTTAATGAATAAATTATGTAAGTTAGAAAATTAGTTACCTTATTAAAAAACCAAAATAAAAAAAGTGGGGAAACATGGAAGTCAAGGAACAACATTATAAAAATGAATTTTTTTTGTGGTGGAGGTTTATAGAAATAAAATTACATAAAATAACTTAATATTCAATTTTTTAGGAACATGAGGTATGTGAGATCTCTTAATAGTGAATAATTTTGAGTATTTACCAGAATGTCACTCATCTTCCACTATAAAAGGGACTCACTCCCCTCACTTATTCACAACTCCAAAAGAATTTTTATCATCCAAAAACATCCAAATTAACAAAAAAACTCACCTAATATCGTTATTGTAGCATTATATTAGTAATAAATCAAAATTAGGATGTAATTAGTGCAAACATAAGGAGGATACCCGAAGAAGAGGTCATGATTTTCTAAAAGTGCTTTTATTTCATTTTCTTATACACCTCCTTCAATTATTATTATACCATGATTATATAATATAAAAGTGTTTTAAATAAGCTAAGATGTTTTTATATTAAATTCATGACCTAAAACTACACACAGGTCCATAAAATTGGATACACAATCATCATTAGTTTGTACGACAAACTACAACCTTGCAAACTAATGTCGTTCGTTCTTCCATTACTACCTTTAAAGGTTTTAAATAATGATTGATTTATATTTTATATATGATATATATGATATTTATAATTTCATTATGATTTTATAATTATTATATGACCTATAACTTCTTAATTTCTAGTTTTTGGGAACATGATAACTTCGTTCATGTGCACGACAAACTACCACCTTGTGAAGCGATGCGATTCATTCACGCTTAACATAGAATGTATTAAAGACTTGTTTAAAAAAAATACAGAATATATGTGACATAATAATGATAGTGTATATATATATATATTATTTACTTTTATTTCTTTAAATATGATAAGAAAATGAAAACAACATTCATGCGGATGTAGGCCTACCGTCTCCATGAACAGTGTATTTCATTTCTTATCACCAAATTTTATAGATTAATATATAAATATACCAATTTCATATTATAGTTATATCATTTTTTAATTTATATATATAATTTAATAATTATATAAGTCAGAGGAATGAAAAATAACAAGTCAAAACATACTCAGGAAACAAGGAAATTAACACTCAAAGCAGTGAAAATAATGAATGGTTATTAACAAACAGGTGATAAGATGATATAAACGGATAATATATGAAATTATAAATATTAATATGGTTATTATATATGTTAATATAATCTAAAATACTATTATTTATGAGGTTAATGAGTGTTCAACCCAAAGGGAGAATAAGGTAAGGGATTTCATCTTAATTTACATTCCATTGAGAAATATTTGTTATTATGAACCAATTAACATTAATTTGGTTTATATACTACCAATTGTAAATCTAATATAAAAAATAATTCATTATTCATGGTATTTTGTGTTTGAATTTGAATTATTTAATCCTAGGGGATTTGATTTGAAAATTACCATGTGATAAAAGTTAATATAAAATATTTTGTGGTTGTTATCTTTCTCATGAAAAAATAAATTTATTATAATCAATTTTAATTGTTCATTAAATTTATCTTAAATATATATATTATAGTGTTATTTATAAGGATATTTTCTAACCTGTATACCATTGTCACATACGGTGTTTTCTTTGAATGTTATTTGATTAACTCGAAAATATTGATAAATATGTATCATTTACTCAGTATGGATATTTCATAAGAAAGATTGTTCATTAATTGAAATTGATTATTATATATATGAGGAATGATTTTTACATGAAATAAATGGGTTGGTCTGGTTAATTAAATCCAATAGATGCATTGGCAGTCTTATGAGATGAATTAGTTGGGTAAATAAGATGGGTTTTTACCCAGAATGTTTTAAACTGTATTGAGGATATATCTTAATGCTAAAGCTATCATGTGTCTAGGAAAAACGATGTCCAATAATAAATAATTTACATTATTTTTTATTTAGTTTTTAATATCCAAGATATTTTCACTATGAAAAAATATGGATGCATTTCATTCTTAGTTTATTGATTAAATAACACATGTTTACAGTTATTTACCTTTCCATATTGTTTATTCTCTTCCTTATTAGTTTATTGACTTCATGACTTGTATTTTAATTTATTTACCTTTTAATATTGATTATGATAATTGATTCACCATTACTAACACTATATTTAACCCTTACAACATATGATTTTACAATGTAAGGGTAACATACACTAGTTCAGGGCTACTACGGTCAGGGTCACTATAGTTGGTATAATATGAATTTTTGTTGGATCTTTGGAAAATAGATTTAAGAAAACATATATTAGTAAACTTAACCCTAATATAGAATTTGTGGATATTTATTGAAAAAAATCCTAAGGTTTTAGTAAGGTAGATATTATGTTTGTCTTACTATAAATATATCCTTGTCTGGATACTATAAGTGGATGTGGTTGTGGAATATAAGTACCTAGGGGTAATAACTCCAAAAGGGTGCATCTAGCTTGACTCGAGCATAACATGGTATATGAAAACATTCCTTACAACACACCTAGATTTATATTCCTAGGGTATATTCATTACATAATTCACATATTCTTTATAAATGATTATCAAGGATTTAGAAATAATGATATCCCCCGAGAGACTATGTTTATGATTACGAGATTATCCATGCATGAAATTTTAAATTTGTGTTAAGTATTTCACTTGTTTTGAAATTATATATCCTTTTCCATAATTATATGACATAATCTATTGTACACCGTCATTTAAAAATGGAACCTAATAGAAGGAAGGAGAACCTCACTGATTCATGTGATCCACAAGGTATGAAGGATCATATATTTTATGGTCTTATGGAAATATTTCCAAGGGAAGCAGTTACCAACAAAATATCTTCATATGAGGATATAATATCATGTTCTAAAGATATAGATAAATAATTCTCCATGTATTATGGCTTTGAGGGATGCATGATAACAAGAGGAAAACTTGAAAAAAAATGGATAAAGGAAAGAAGAGAAAGAATGATTTCCCCGCATGTGATAATTATTGAAAAAAACACCATTGTATATGATTAAAAGGAATGAGAGTTTTATACAAGTGTGGATAGAAATTTCAACATGATTATTAATTCAAGGGTAAGAAAAATACTGTTAATATACAATTCTTCAACTACAAAGAGATGAGACACTACAAAAATCAATGTCTCAATCATTGAAAGAATATTACCCAAAATAAGCTAATGGATCATGGTAAAGCTTATACTATTACAAAAAATGAATAGGAATGATTAATATGACTATGTTTATATTCAAGAATTATCTAATTTGAGTATTTATTAGTGATGTACTGGTTATAATAATTATGAAATATAAAATACTGTAATGTAGTAATTTTCATTATGGATTTCAAAAATGTGTGTGGAATGGAATTTATGGCTAAGTAGAATGATTTAGTAGCAAGATTAACGTAATGGGAAAGCACATGATTGAGGGAAATATAAAACAAAATATGTTCCTAATTTTTAGATAATGATATTGAGATAAAGATATTATTGATATGTATAAAGTAAATTAGATAGTAATTATTACCTTGAAACTAACTAATGATTTGTTGACAAAGTAGTTTATTCCATAATTCATGTATTTTAAAACATTTTTTAATGTAATATATCTAACTAGATAATTAATTATTAATTAGTAAAGAATCATGAATTTTTTCAATAAGGATATATGGAAATTGAGGTTTTTACCATGTTTCAAAAGAATACATGATAATGGTATTAACATGTTTGGTATGTGATGATTAAGAGATACATAATGTTGTTTGTATTAATGATAAATATATTTTTCAAATTTAGTGACGTTATAATGTTTTGGATCATGATATTTTGGAAGGTACATGAGGTTACCCATTTAAGAAATGGTCTTGGTTGATCTTTGAACAAGGTTTTAGAGATTAATTTATTACTTTACCATATAATGTAACCTATGATAATAGATAAAGTAGAAATAGTTTTAGGAACAAAAAAATGATAATATTATGTTTATAAAAAATAAATGTATCAAGTAAGTATATTTACTTACATTCTTTGAGAGTGAAATAATTCCTCAACTCTATGAAAAGTGTCTTGAAGAATAAATGTTATCGTATTATCATCATTTTTGATGATATTAATAACCTTTGTCACACCTATAGTTTATGGATTTGTGGGTTTTAACATTACCCTAAACATGTTCTCTCTACCTCAATATTCAAGTATTAGTTTTCTATTACATGTCCATGTTTTAATTTCCCACCTATGTTCTTTTATTTGGAAACCTATTTATGTTATTATTATAGATAAATTTTATACTTTTCTTTCTCTATTATTAAGAGGATGTTTTATTAAATATTTTAAGATGTGTGTTTTTTAGTATTGATATTACTAAATTTAGAACCCTTGATTACCAAGGTCATGTTTAAATTGCAAGGATACAATCAATTTAAAGAGGGGAGAATGTAACACCCCAAAATTATAAAACAATAACGTACTATTCAATAGAGTGCATGAAATAAAACATGAAGTGTAGAAGGGATTATAATATCCCAATAATTAAAAATATATTTACTATAATAAATAAATCTAATATATTCTATATCTTTTAATGCACACAATACTAAGTTAGCTTGCATTGAACGAAATAATGACTTTATTTGATGGCTTACATTACACGCAAGAGAGAGTTTTACCAAATAATATTTATATTATTATTTAAAATGAAGATTAAATCATATTAATTAAATTTATAGTTATAAATATTATTAACTAACTTATAAAAACTTACGGTTGAATTCACTGGTAACCAATTAATTAGAAATGAATGTATAAACCAATCAAATATAAAGGAAATGTTTTTATAGACATTATTTTTATTTCCAAGAGGCATTTTCTCTTAATAAATTAAATTAAGTACTAATCTTGAATGATATTAATTAAATTTATAATTTTTTTTTGAAATTCATATGATATATTTTATAGGAATATGATAATAATAAATCAAATTTTACCCATAAAAGTTGTATTTTTCTAAAGGTAGTTTTTCCACCTTAAAATGGTGCAATTATTTTTTTAAAATAAATATTGACACCTTTATAAATTTTATTTGAAAACAAAAATATACTTTTTGAAATAGTAATATAAAAATTATATTTCGGTGAATATTTGGTATTTTTCTAAGATGTTTCATTTTTTAATGAATATTGAACAATACTAAATTTTAATTGAAAAATTATTTTTCGTATAAATAATTTATAATGTTAATTTATATTTGAAATTGGTTTTAAAGTAAAATTAGATAAATTATAAATATATTAATCCAATTTAGGTAATTGGAATCATTTTTTCATTTAATTTAGATAAAATAATATAGTAAACTTTTGAACATTTTCATTTTAAAAACTCACTTTCTGGCCACATCTATAGGATTAAATTTTAATTAATTTTTATCAAATATGTGAATTGAATTTAGAAAAATTGATTCCATATTTGGAATTATAATAATTTGTAATACTCTAATAATGCAAACAGAATTTTTTACTAAAGTGATTAGTGGAAAGAGTTAAATTATTTATAACGATTAATAGAAAAACAAGTTTATTAAGGGACTGAACATTAAACATAAGGGGATAAATGAACTAGAAAATTTTACTACACTAATATTATGGAAATATGTATTCCCTTATCACATTATTTAATATTTTTATGAGTTAATGGTATACTATTACATGAACATTACACATATAATAAGTTAAGTAAAGAAAACAACCCAAAATTCTATTCTTACTTTTAATTTCTCTAAATATTTGGGATATGGTAAAATATAACATATTTTAGGTTATGTATATAAATTTAAATATAAATTATTATTTTATATCATGATAATTTATTTTAATTTTTTAAAGATGAATTATTTACTTTAAATTCTTTAGAAATGCCAGCATAGTAATTATTTTGTTAATAATTGACTAAAATAAGTGATACTAAAAATATTAAAAGTGAAGTAATTTGAATGAATAGTTGTTTTAAATTAATTTTTAATATTATTACATAATTTTAAACTAGTCTTAAAATAATATATTTTAATTTCATCATTGTATTGATATTCTTAAATTCAAATTAATTAAATAATTCCAAAATTAACATTAATAATATTTTATTATAAGATTTAAAATCACTAAAAATAATATCTTATTCCAAGAGTTTTTTAAATGTTAATAAATAAAAAATATGTTCCATTAATGGAGCAATTTATCTTTTAAAATGGACATATTTACCCCTAAATAGTAAAAACTTTGTTATAGCAGTTACGATTTAAAATAGTGTTTTTGTGCGTTACTTACGCTTATGTTAAAAATAATTTCCAAATCACAGGGAATTTTAATTTTAAAATAAGATCTAATATTTATAATTAGTTTTTTTAATTATATAATAAGGCTCCCTCTATTTTTTTCTTAATGAATAATTTACCTAGGTTATAAAAATGAACTTATTTTTATGTTAAGGAGATGTTTATAGACCCTAAATTACTTAAAATAAATTCTTTTTTAATTTTTAGGGACATTAGATAAGATATACCTCCCAATAGTGAATATTGTTTAGTATTTACAAGAATACCACTCTTGCACTATAAAAGGGAATTCACTCCCCTCACTTATTCACATGACCCAAGCCATTTGGATTATAAAAACTGAAATCATTCACTTTAAATATCCCCTAATGTCATAATATAAACCTTATATAGGTACTAAAGAAAATTTATTAAGGAATTAGTTCAAAACTAAAGAGGATACCTAAAAAAGAGGTAATGATTTTCCAAAAATTATTTTTATTTAATTTTCTTATCCACCTCATTCAATTCTTATTATATATTGATTATATATTAATTTAGTGTCTTAAAAATACTAATATATTTTTATTATAAGTTTATAAACTATAACCACACACCCTTCTATAAAATGGGATACACAATCATCGTTTGTTTTTACGGTAGAATAACGCCTCGTGAACCGATGTCGTCCATTCTTCCATTACCACTATTAAAGGATTGTAATAATGATGAATTTATAGTTTATATAGATATATAGGGTATTTATAATTTATTTATTCTTATTTAATTATTATATGACAAATAAATTCATTCTTTCAATTTTTTGGGAATATGATAATGTCGTTCTTGTGCACAACACACTACCGCAACCGAAGTGATGTGATTCATTCACAGTTTACAAGGAATGTATTAATTATGAATTTAATAAAATAAAGTAATATATATTAAATAAAATTGAAAATTAAATAATGTATATATATATACATCATTTTCCTTTCTTTCTTTTAATATGACAGGAATGTGGAAACAAGTTCATGCATACGTACAACCTACCATCTCCATAAATAATGTAATTCATTTCATATCAACAAATTTTATGGATTAATATAAATATATTTATATATATATATATATAATTTAAATGATACTCAAAAATGGTTTTACTTCTATATATAATTTAATCATGATATAAGTAAAAGGAAAGAACAATAACAAGTCAAAACATACTCAAAAAACAAGGCAATTAACACCCAAAATAGTGAAAATAATGAAAGACTATTAACAAAAGGAAAATAATATGTTATAAAAGGATCATATATAATTTTATAAATATTAATATGTTTATTTTATGTGTAAATAAAATTGTTAAAACCATTATATTGTAGTTTAAGGGGCATTCAACCAAAAAGTTGCGTAAGGTAAGAGATTTCTTTCCAATTTACATTCCATTGAGACTTATTCGTTGTTATGGACCAATTCAAATTTATGTGGTGTATATAAAACATATTTAACATTTAATATCATGAATACATAATTATTCATTGTATTTTAAGTTTCAATTTGAATTATTTCATCCAATGGAATTTGATTTGAAAATTACCAAGTGATAAAAGTTATTGTGAAATCTTTTGTGATTGTTAACTATCTTTTTAAACAATCACTTTATTGTAATAATTTTAAATAATTACTAAATTTATCTTAAATAACTATATTAATATGTGATATATATGGTAATTTCATTAACCATAAACCATTTTTAGATATGGTGTTTACTTTGAATTTTTTTTATTAACTAGGCTAATATTGAAAAATTTGTATCCTTTACTCTATACATATATTTGATAAGGATTATTGTTCATTAATTTAAATAGATTATTAAATATATTATTAATGTTTTTTACATGCATGAAATGGTTTGGGGACTATTAAATGCAAGACCCATGATGCATCTGTAGTCTCTTGAAGTGAATTCTTCGTCCAAATCAGATGGATTTTACCAAGTATGTTTTAAACAATGTTGAGGATACATCTTGATGGTAAAGGAAGAATGTGTTCGGAAAACATGATGTCCAATAACTAATAATTTCCTTAATTTTTTATTCATTTATCACTATCCAGGTTATTTTCATTATGAAAAAATTGGATGCATTTTATTCTGAGTTAATTGATTAGATGATATGTGTTTTCACTTATTTAGCTTTCCGTATTGTTTACAAACTTCCTTGTTAGTTTCTTGATTACATGAATTTGTGTTAATTTATTTACCTTTCCATATTTATTCTACTAATTGATTTATTATTTCTTCTATTATATTTAACACTTACTAAGCATTTGAGCTCACCCTTATTTTTTTTCTTTTCCCCATGAATTTCATGAAGTTTACTATGGATGATATGTAAGGATATGTTAGAATAATGAAGTTGTTTTTTTGTAATTTGTGTATTAAAATGTAATATGTTAATCTTGTATGTATCTAGTTTACCAATACTACTAAATTGATTGGTAATTTAGGATGCGATTCCTTATTTATTATGCCAATATAATGGTAGAGAGCATCGATTATGGGATACTAGGGTTAGGGTCGCTACATTTATGAAGCATTTTTATTGAAAAAAGGTTAAGGTGTGAAATAATGAATTTTAAAATATTAAGTTGAATTTAGATACCTATATGTGGCATTTTGGAACCATAATTATATTTTTTTAAAAATTTTTTTTTGGTTCTTTTCATTGAATTGAGCAGTTCAAAGGTTTCATTTACTTTCTGGCTGATTTAAATATAAAAAATCCATAAATATTTCAATAAAAAAATTTAATAATAAACATTAATATTCATGGAATATGTCCTAAATGGTAAAATAATCAATATTTTACTCTAAAGAACCCCTATACTCACCTTATAAATACCAAAATTCTCCCCCACATCTCTACACACAATTTAATATTTTTTTGATAAGAAAAAATTTGTTAAAATAGATCCCCAACACTCTTAGACAAATCATATAGTTTTTGATATACTTAAAAGAGAACCCTTTTTTGGAATAATAAAATAAGAAAAGGATCTATCCTAATAATTAAGGCAAGAACTCCTTATCACTTTCTCATTTCTATTCTTTTAAATTTTATACTTATACCACTTCTAAATATATTATAACCATTCTAATATTATGAAATCAGTATCATTTTTATTCAAAAATGTTATTATATTGATTCAATAACCATTATCTACCTTCCACCTATTCATTATATAATGAAAATGTCACATATATTATAGTTGATTGATAGCGTCAATGGATGATGTATTTAATTTTTCACCATCACCTTACATGTCTGGTGTTAATGATGGATTTAATGAATAAATATAATACATTTGACATTATTAATATTGTGGAAATATATATTGGTCATTATATTAATGATATTAATAATAAATGATTATATTTATTTTAATCACCCAAAATGAGCATACCAGGTCTTTTTTCATAATCATAATCTATTTTACACAATATTTTGAGATCTATAAATTTTTTGATAATGGAATGGTAAAAAATATACAACTCTAAAAATTTATATATCATGTAACTATTTCATATACGCATTTTACCATGTTCAATAGACTGAAGCGGTTTTGAAGGAATTCAATGAACAACCCAAAGAGGAAAATAAGAGCAAAACCTATACAATAAATAAATAACACATGGTAATTAATAGCACAAGAAAAACAATATATATATATATATTATATCTTCTAAATCAAGTATTTAAAAAACTTAATTTGGTTATCCAGGCGGTAGGATCCATGTACCAAGCATGTCGGGATATGATGTAAGGGAACTTCCAACAACCCTCATTTCCATTGGGCTATGTGTTTTATCTCTATAAGTCACTTTAATTATCTATTATTGTTATGTAATTATTCTAAACTCTATATATATGTGTTTGACATATATACCCTGTTAATTTTATCTTTATTTGTTGGGGTTCTTCATTTTTTTCATGTTCCCTTATTAATATTTCTTTAAAACAAACCAATTTTGAGATAACTTTCATATTCGTTTTTCTGTTTCATGTGTAAATATTTTAATGATTTTTTCATTACCTAATTTATAAAAATAGTAACCATTTTATTGAAAAACCATTCTATTTTATTACTATTTTTAAGGAAAAAACCACTTTATCACTTTTTTATACTGTTCTTTAATAATTCCTGGAAACATAGTTAAAGAGGTTCAATTATATACCTACTTATCTACTCATTTATTCCGAATTTTCAACCATTGAACTTATTATTTATCACTTATGCCTCTTTGTAAAGATATGAACATATAAAAATATTCCTTTTTTTCTTATCTTAAAAATCATAATAATATATCTTTTGGTTATGTTTTATGATATGAATATCTTTTCATTCCATTTTTATTGGGTTTTCATATAATTATATCTTAGGTATATATTATATATGTGAAAAACATATTCATGTAAATATTATTATGTTATAGGTGGGACCAAAATTATATGTCCCCCAATGCATTGGGTAATGTTTTCAACTCATGTGATACCCTGTATAATTCATGGGCAGTAATGCCATCACACTATGATATGTCTACATGGTAGTGAGCATTAACTTATTATTATGTTGTGATGTTTTATACTATTTCCACATTATTATGATGTAATGAACCTAAAATATTTGAAAGGACTAGTTAGGATCTGTGTGACCATTGAGGGGTGGGGGGATTAATTGTCTATATTTTTAGTGTTTCCTTTAAAAAACATCATTCACCTTTAGTTAGAGAGAATTGACTCTATAGAAATACAACACTCAAGAAAATTCACATGAACAAAATAATGAAAAAAGTTCACTACTCAAAAAGAGTATATTGTCCTTGGCATGATCTGTAAACAATTAGAGAACATAGATCCCCTAGAAAATAATTCTTTGTGGTTTACAAAAAGATGGGTATATCCATCACTTGCATTTCAATATAGTATATGTATAGCGAATGTTATCCTCACATAGATAATATGATAAAATATATTTTTCAAAAATGAAATGAACCTTCACCAATAGGTTTTAACTCGTTATCACTATGCCACTTGAAATATTCACACTTTCCCTTCTACAAGTCATATTTTTTTATTTGATTTACTTAATAGAAGTGAGAAAGAAACTCTATTATTATTATTATTATCTTTATGCTCTACTTAAATCCAAACAACAACACACAATCAATATATGAAATATATAATATCAAAATCATATAGAAACCACTACATTTTTTCTTTCTTCTTAATTAAAATATTTATGAAACTGTGTAAATAAAATCAAATTCAAAACTCTAGGAATATCAGATCTAGTATTCACAATAACATCCAAAATAAACTACTTCCATAGTTGATTGTAATTGAATCGAAACATGCAGTAATATCAAAACATTTTTACCCTTAATTAAACATGCATTTTTTTAATAAATCAACATGTATGTATCAATATATAAATTTTATGGTGACTGGATTGTGATAACAATAATCTCGGTATTAATTATTATAAAAGCCAAAAAAACCACAACTTATTATTTCCAAAATAATTTTACAATACACCAAATGCAATTATAATATGAATTTTTATATTTATACATATTACCCTTAATTCACGGTAAAAGAATTACTATAATTTTTTAGCTTCACAACGAACTCAACCAATTCAAAACCATAGAAAAAACTATTCATGAACCATTTTCCTTAGTTGTCTATTCATGTATGTAATAAATTTTTCATACATGAAATAAATCAACATCATGAATAAATGATGCACTTGATATATTTTCATACATAGATTCGCTCACAAATGTGACCAATTTACTTACATATCTTATTTTTCTACACAATCCATTCACATACACAATAAGGAATTTAGGTACATATATTCTCATACATAATATATTTTCATACAGAATAGAGCATATAAGTATGCATATTTTTTCTAATATAGAGGAAAACACGTATGTAGATATTCCATTACCTAGAAAAAGTATGACAATTTTGTATATATGGTTACGTACTTCATTAACTAGTTTAGAGAATTCATATTCTCTATTTTATAGCCTTTTCAATTCTTTAAAACTTTATCTAGAATATTATCAAAATAATCATGATAAATTATATAATTATATTTAATCACTAAAGGAACACTTCGATTTAAATCAATTGATACAATAACTCCTCCAACAACACAAACATATTTATGTGTTAACAATTAAATAAAATACCATAAGCATTTCCAGTTCTTGAACATTAATTATTCACCGATATAAATCTCAAAACCTCTTGGTATTTTTAATACCCCCCTTTTAATTTTGTTGTAAATCGTGAAACATAATTCCCTAATGCTATGAAACTCGAGAAATGTATCAGTATCCAATAATTCTAATCATAATTGATTAGGCTTAGTGTAGGAAACATGAATCATAGAATAATAAAACCATGTTTTCTATAATTAAATGATTGATAACATCAAATAATCATAAAAATTTAATAATAAAAACTCACTTAAACCTATAATAAATAGTTACTATATCCATTTTGACAAACTAATAAAAAAGTTCACATATGTTGATACCACAACATACCCCTTTCAAAAAACCTCCCAAAATATATTTTCCCCATGATAGGTAAAACACATTTAAATGGATATATTTCACTTTTCATATTTCTACCCTTTGAAAAAAATATCCAAATACTATAAGTGATAGGGGATAAAAAAATAACTTAGCCTTGAGGTGGATGAGGCCGATCACCCATCTTCAACATCAGATTCTGAAAATATTCTTCTAATAATATATTAGAAAAAAACATTAGCAATCTTATCCACCCAATGTTAAATTTTTATTATTTAGAAACTTTTAAGGGATAAGTGACAACCCTTACATCTTTCCAGTTTCATCACCAAAGGACACACTAGATTTGTTGAAAAACAATTTACGTTAGCTGGAACTAATTTCCCTAAACAATATCCAGGGGATAGAATGAACCTGGAAGTGAGGGGAGTCCTTTAAGGTTCCTTCATATAGATGGGCCAATTTGTCCCATGACTTTTTATATTCCTCCGTGTTGATCTTCCTCATGTTGAGTACTCTAAGAAAAATATAGACATGCTTATATATCTACTCTTCGTTCCCTTTAGTAGTGGTCACAAGAAGTGGTATCATCTTCTCTGACGACTTAATATTTAGATTGTCCTCTACCATTTAATCTAAATGCATTATAATGTCAATGTATTCTAGCACCGAAGATACTTGTTTCTAAGGGACTTCATTGAATCCTACATCATGCTACTGCCTAGGATCAATCAGCCCCTTATCACCCATGGGAATGATAGGAGCTACATCCTCATGTCCTGCATCCACCAGGTTCTTGGAGATGTCGGCCCCCTCATGTTGGTCAGAACGTTTGTGTTTGTTCAGGGGTATGGAGTCTCTAACTGTAGGAGCCTTCAGTGGTAACTTAACCTTGTATACAGATCTAGTAACAGGAGGACTTGGAAGATTGGAGTAGTCCTTTCTACGACGCTCCCTTCAGTTGTCCATAATGAGGCCATATGAATCTATAATTTTTTCCCCTTCCATGAGGAGGATATAATGTATTCATCCTCAATGTGATTTATACTTGAATGCTGAACATGATTATTTTAAAAATTTATATCACATTAATTATCACATCCAAGAAGAAGTGATAATTTTACTCCAACTTTTAAACCTTATAACTTCAATTTCATCCAAATTAAGCAAGTTATATAATGAGTTTCATCCACATATTCTACCTCAGCAGTGCTCAAGGTCACTTAATTATTGTTCTTAGTGTGCTAACACAAACATCTTTCATCTAGGAAGAAAACTCCACATGAAGTTGTTCTTTTATCATCAACACAACCAACTTAATCTACACTAGTGTAACAAAATAAATCTACCTATCCTATGCTATCAAATTTATACTTAAAATAAATTATTCCATTAATATATCTAAAATTAATTTTTTCTAGGACCAAGAAGGGACTATATTGGAGAAATTTGATATCTAACTCAAAGTGTAAAAACTTACACTATTAGCAGGAATTGTATCATTATTATAGTAGGTATTGTAGCATGTACTGGTTGGTATTGTAGCACCTATAACTATTTATCTATTTGGGATTTCGGGCCACATTTTTGTCCTCATATATTTCATGGCCTTTGGGATAGTAATTATTTCATGCCACCTCAAGGCCTTCAAGATACCACAAGGCCTTTGGGCCACCTCAAGGCTTTTAACCCACCTAAAATTGTGCTTAATAGACTAGGAAGACTCTACAAGGAGAAACTTTAGATGAGGATTCAGAGCAGGTGTATTCACTAGAGAAGAAGCTAATGGATATTGATGAAATATAGGGTATGGAATTACCACCGGGACTATCCTATGCATGCAATGGAAGCCTAGATGAACATCCATGTAAAAGTGGAGAGTTGATATCATGATGAAAAGGCTGGGGAGGAGAATTTCCATGTAGTTATAGTCTTGATATTTACACTATGACCTACAAGTCTTTTATTCTATTAGCCTATTGTACTTTTAAGGGTTCCCCCTCATCCCTTGAAAGGGGGTTTATAAAAAATCAAAAAAAAAGTCCTTTAGGCCATTAGGGCAAGCTATGAGATATAATATTATTACAATTAACTTCATAATATTTTAACAATAATCCTCCTTTCATTGATCATCTTTTGAAAATATTACTCCCACTTAAATATGTGTGGAAATATTCATTGAATATTCCATGACAAACCAATTCAAATAATAATTAGTTTATTTTTATTAAGAAAGTAAATTGATGCTTTTATTATGATAAATTTGTTGAGAATGGAAACATTTCTTCTCTCCCAACATATAAATTTAAAACAACTCTTTTATCTCCTTATAAAATTTCTCACAAATTTATTTAATATTTCTAGAAAATATGTTTTCATCTACATTAAAAATAAAAAGAAGATATTCCAATTTGGATTATTAGATATAAATATATTTTATACTCTTAATTTTCTAAAATTAAACATCTTAAAAAAATTATCTAGTTTATATTACCAAAATATTAAATCATGTTTCAACCCATATAAGGAATTTTAATGGGAAAACATAGTTTTCATCTTTACTATGAAATAATCTACATGGTTTCAAAATACATACATCCCTTTTATAGTCACCATTGATGAAATTTTACATGAATTCATTTTGGAATATCTAGTATTTCCTTTGTGATATATTAACAAGAAATATTCTATTGGTATTAGGCCATGAAATTGGTAAAAAAGACTCATAAAAACCCACTCATTCAACCAATGAATATAATTTTCAAACAAGAATTTCTTTATTTATTACCAATTCACCCTTTTATTTCATATTGTTTTAGAAAATACACTTTGTTTCAATTATATATTTATTTTCAACTTCATGAACCATATACTGTCTCATTTTCATTATCTGATTCAATTATTTATTTACCACACCAACCTAATATTGATTCTCTATTACTTATTCAATATATCTTTGCTCGACATGTTAAAATAATAAGGTATGTTCTATCCTAAATTTTGTTCTTATTTGAACATGTTTCCCTTAATATATAATGATATTATAGACCTTCAATTGTTTTCTTAGTTGATGATGTGATAAATAAGGATTTTTTTTATTCACATGAAATAAATGAATCTTCTTCTACTCCTTATATAATATCAATACTTTCATGGATATTAATGATTTCATCATAACTATTATCAAACACAGATTTAATTTCCCCTTTAAAAATGTATTTTCTCCTTCAATTTCCAATTTTTCATGTTCTATAACCTTCATGTCAAATGAATAATTTTTTAAGTACCCTTGTTGAAGAATCTATATCCTCTATTATTTGAGGGGTATCTAAGGAAGATACCATCAAAACCGATTTGATCAAGATTTCCAAGAGTTTATCCTTTTATTTTGATATTACCGGGACTTCCATACATCCATAAGTACTTCAAACATTGAGTATAATTATAATACTACTTATATATAGATATATTTAAATTTGTTTTATAGAGTAAACAATTTAGAACGTGAACAATTACACCCATAGTTTGTCTCTAACAGAACTGAAATTTATCATGTAACATGAAAATAGTTTGAGCCATCTCATCTGGAATAATATTATTTATTCCATTCACACTATTCTGTTTTTCATGTATGGTGTTCCAGACACTTGATAAATAAAATTTTTCCTAAGAAAATCCTAACATTTTCCATTTATGTATTTTATACCATTATATATTAAAATATTAATTATAGAGTAGCCAAATTTTTTCTCATCACATCTCATGAAACTTTTAAACATATTAAAATCCTTTGATTTATGATTCAAAAACATAATATATATAATACGATAAAATAATTTATAAATGAATTAAAATACTTATCTCCATTTTTTAATTTCGTTATAATGTTCCCACACATGCTAGATTGAATAAAATCTAAGGGATGAGATGAATGTATCCCAACCTTATTTCATGAAGGATATAAAATTTTTCCATTATGTTATATATGAAAACACCAATATCTACTTCTTTT
This sequence comes from Viscum album, assembly GCA_963277665.1. Classification (NCBI taxonomy): domain Eukaryota; kingdom Viridiplantae; phylum Streptophyta; class Magnoliopsida; order Santalales; family Viscaceae; genus Viscum; species Viscum album. The sequence continues at coordinate 1,006,821,874 of OY728131.1, forward strand.
TAATTAAATAACATCACAAACACTTTCTCTATGTGTAAAATAAGTTCAAGTTTCTTTGTCATATATGGAAAATCCTTATTTTATTGAATTTATTTTCCTCTACCATACTTAGATAATAATAATTATATCCATCCACAACCCGAAATATATTTCCCCTGTTTCTTTTTCCTCTTATTAAAACTTATTTATATTCAGTCTTTTTTATAATAAAACCACATCTTCTGAAGATTACTTCATTTTCTTTATTAAATAGCTATTAAACACTCAACTTAATGTGTTTTAATCCATCAACAAATAAATCACTTATGGATTTTTAGTGTCACCATCATTATAATCTTTAGGTTTCACTTCAACTTCACTTTCATCATCTTCCTTATATTTAGATAATTTTTTTATCTTTTTTATATTTAGAGATAATATTATTAATTAATTTTGAATAAGACTTCTATTTTTCCACTATATTATTTATATTTCCTCTTGGTTTAAATTATTCATCATCACTATATTTACCATCCTTAAATATTAGGTAATTTTCTCTAAGGTTTCAAGTGGATCAATAATTAAAACACATTAATGGTAAATTACTTTTATAATTACATGTGTTTCTTTAAATGTTTCAAGAAAATAAAAGGAAATAAATTCATTAAAATTTTTACTCACTTAATCTTCTAAATCAAAATCACAAACCTCATTGTCAAAAAAAATTATTTGAATTTTCTTTGTAAGTGGATTTGAAGGATATTTTATTATCATTATTTCACTTTCTATTGCAAACATTCTCTTTCCTCATATCATATATAATGAGAATAAAATAAAAATAATCCATATAGATTGTATCAAGATATTTATCTTACAAATATTACACATTAACATTAATTCTATAAATAATAATTCTCAATATATTTTTAACAACTATTGAGTCTTCTAGTTTTACTTAAAGACTTATTATGCTATTTAAAATGTCATTAGCCTTTACAAATAACTCACCCATATATTCATTAAAAATAATTTTAAATCTTTATATCTCAATATATAAATTTAAAACTTTTAATTATTTACTCTCATTTACCGTTTAGAAATGTTACTGAAATTATCCTATATTCCTTTAGAAGTTCATATTCCTTTAACCTAAAAAAATTCACTTTTCGGGAGAGATGAAAGAATTGATTTTATGGTTTCTCTATTATTATCTTGATTCCTCTTATCAATAGTTGTTAAGGGAGACACCTTAGTAGTAGGAGTGAAACCATTTGCAATAGATTTACAAAATTCATAAATAATGTATAATATAAAGTGTATGATTTTATAATTTTAGACATGATAGTTCTTCACATTGAACTCATGAAACCCATTTCTATTAACTAAGTTATAAGCATACATGGTAGTCTTATACCTCTTCTAATATCCAAAAGTCAATAAAGAAACCTACCTTTGATACTAATTGAAAGGACCATTCAGGATCTGGGAGACCACTAATAGGGGAGGGGGATGAATAAATAGTCTTCCTTTCTATGTTTTTACCTTTAAAAAACCTTCACCAATAGTAAGTGGGAATTTATTCTACTAAACTAAAATACACAATCACATCCATAGGATCATAATAATTTACAAGTTTGACTATCCAATAAGAGTACCTGGTCCTTAGTATGAAATAGAAATAATTTGAGACCATATGTACACTAGAAAGAAATCCATTATGGTTTAAAAACATTATGATATATCCATAAGATTCATTTAACTATTGTCCATTTAAATTGAATCTTCTTATCATATAGATAATATGATATTTTGTTGATATAATAAAATAAAAATTCACCAATAGGTTTCAACACATTATCACTACACGGCTTGAATTATTCACACTTTCCCATATGAAATTCATGTCTTCTTCCTATTTGATTTCTTTCACAACAGAAAATAAGTACTCTCTTCTTCTTTTTATATATTTAAACATAATTTCATAAAATGACACACGACTAATCTGTAATGTCTATAAAATCTAAATCATAAAAAGAAAATTATTCTTTTCTATTTATTTTAAATTCAAATATTCATGACACTATTTATAAACATTGAATTCGTAATTTTAAAATTATCAGACCTGGTATTCATAATAACATCAATAATAAATAACTTCAATAATAAATTATAACTACATTGAATCATGCATAAATTTATCTACTTATTACCATTATTTAAACATGAATTTCTTCCATAATAAGTCCATGTATATTTACCAACACATACGTTATATGATTATAGGATCTCACCAACTATAATATTTTAATTATTCTAAATAAAAACAATGAAAGTTTTTCCTCCCATTTTCAATGACAATTTCACAATCTAGTGAATGAAATTAAAATATTAATTCATGTAGTTAGGAATGTTAAACTTTATTTGAGATAAAATTATTTCCACAATCTACGAACTTCATGGTCAAGTCATCTAATTTGTATCTATACAAAAAATATATATGTGAAAAAATTTCCTACATGTCCATTCATTTAATGAATTAATTTATCCTACTTTATTAAATATACTATAGAAATAAATCACATACAGAAACGATTTTCATATGTAGATTCAATCACACATGTGACCATTTATTGTACGTATTTAATTTTCCTATAGGATCCATTTGAATATGCATGGAATTATGGTATATATATTTTCAAATGTAATCTATTCACATAAACAATAGTGAATTTAGGTATGTAGATTTTTATAATGTAGTGAAAAACATGTACATAGATATTCCATTAAGTTAAACACATATGCATATTTTGAATATGTGGTTATGCAATTCGTCAACTGGTTTCTATAATTTATCTTCACTATTTTTATAGCCTTATACCTTATTTTAAACTTCATCCAAAATATTATATCAAGAATCATGATAATTAATATCATGATATTAATCATTTGAAGAATACATTACATTTCATCAGCTGATTTGACAAATCTTCCATTAAAACACATTTTTTAAAATTAATCCAAAATCTTATATTAATAATCATGATAACTAATATCATGATATTAAGCATTGGAAAGAATACATTACAATGCATCGACTGATTTGGAAAATCTTCCATTAAAACAAAAATATTTATGTGTTGACAACTGAAGAAAACACCATAATCCTTTCCACTTCTCAATCATTAGCTTCTTCACCAATAATAATCTTAAAACCACTTTGTATTAACAATATCTACCTATCTATTCCATGATTTCATGTGATTATTCTCTTTTATCACATTATATTTCTTAATAATGTTTATTCCCTTATTAATATTTATAGATAACCATTTTCTTAATATGCCCTCATGGTATCCATTGTAGTAATAAAAGAATAAGGGGATTTTAGAAAACCTTATGATGATAAAATTAAATGTTAATTAGTTTATTTAAAATTTTATATATTGTGTATCTAATATCCCAATTATAGGAGATATTTATATTAATAGGTTGTTTTTTATGATATTTCATTTTAAAACCGTGTAATAATATGTGAATGGGTCTCAAGATTATATAGTTGGTCTTAATGAAAGGGGATGTTTTTTAGGGGAATAAGTTAGTGAACCTAAAAGGAAATATAGCATGAATAACCTATATTAATACCAAGAAATTATTAATTTAGTATACATGTGAATCTTATGAGTTATTTTTATTTTTTACGTTCATATTTTTAATTTTATATGATTATTAATTTCAATATTCTTATCCATAACATTCCATATTTTAGTAAAATTATAGAAATAAAAGGAATTAATGCTCCAAAATCTACGATAGACAATATAATGATTTACTAAATAATATACCTAATATGAAGGGATCATGAGTTGATAACCTCAAGATATTACTTTCATAAATGATTGAGGTTATTAAAAATAACTTGTATCATGTGTAACTCCCTCTTTCTGCCAATATATAACAACATGAATTTGAGTCACTTGCATGGAAAATGCCTACAACTTTGAGGGTATATTATGATCCCATAATTTCAAAATAATTTATTAATTCATTTGAGAGGATATTACATGTCTTCAAATACTCTGAGAAAGATAATTTTATATTTAATGTCTATAATTTGGAAGGATAAGTTGATCAATGGTGTATATGGATAATGAATACATTACCCAAGGAATAAATTGAATCAATAGAGTGAGAAAAATCCATGAAAATATTTTTTGATAAATATTTTTCTTATATTATCTATCTTAAAATATATAGGGAGTTTATTTACACTCATAAAAAGGTATGATGAATCAATTAGGCCATATAAGAAAAAAATCACAAGTATTTCATGGCATGACTATATATTTTCATTAACCCCAAAAGTAAGTTTGAGTTGTTTTTTAGTGGACTAAAGAAAATTATTTGAAAAGCCTTTAAAATTAGATACTTTTGTAACAATAAGAAAATAGTCATATGCGACCTTAAAGTTAGGAAGGATATATGTGGTTTTCAATGGTATTATAGGGTTAGATATAAAAAGGAGGTGAATAAAGTTCAATTTTGGAGGACCAATGGGTAAATATCATGGTAAGAATAAATTCAAACTACCCACATGTCATAAATATGGGTGGAAAATTTGAGAATCTATCACAAGGGAACAAAGAGATGTTATAAGTACATAAATGATGGGAATCATGATAATGAATGTTAAAGGGAGTTGAATAATCCAAATAATATGTTAGAAGAGAAGAAGGATCCAATCAATCATCCACCTATGGTCCAATGTTTTAACTATACTAGACATGTAAAATATACATGTTAGTGTACTAAGAAAAATCTTATCAGGGATAACCGACAACAACAACATTAAAGGCCAAGAGAGAAAGGGAAGGCTTATAAAACCATTATTATTGAGGTGGATCACATTAACATCCCTAACCTCAGTATCCTAGAGCTGATGTTTACTCTATTACATTGGAATAATATATAATAGATTTCATTCTAAAGAAAAAAAATGTTTAGTAGTCTTTATAAACTAGATACATATGTAAATCTCACAAAAATAAATAATTTGAATACTTGAACTGATTAAAATTTCCTTATTTATATACTAGGAAAGGGAAATAAAATAACGGTGATATCAAATGAATAATATGGGTTATTTACAATGAAATCTATTGTGATTAAATATGGCGTAATCAATATGGAAAAGAAGATAACTAAAAACACATACCATTTAATCTATAACTTCATGAAAAAGAATAATATGGTAAGAATAAATAATGATCAAATAATTATATATTAATAATCACATGATATTGAAAAATATCCATAAATATAATAACTATTCAAATAATCACTAGAACATTAATAACAAATCATACAAATTTGGAATTCATAATTTCGGACATTATTAAATTACCTTCAAGACCTCAAGCCAAGACATCATACATAAATGGGTAAGGCCTTGACCAAATACACAAACTAGTTTGTATAATGATACCTACTTATGAATTGATAGGCTATAACAGTCCCTTACCATCCCTTACTAAGTTCTATTCATTCATTATATTAAAAAGGAGAATAACAATTCAATACATAATAAATATAAACATTTGTATCTGGAAACTAACATTCAAAATATTAATATTTACCCAATTAAACTAATAATAAACCATCCACATAATGAATTAGGATGATATAATTATAACACGTCCCCAGTGGATCATAAATAAAATAAAGGGTTTTTGTCATTGATGAATAGAACTACAATAAAAAATCAATCAACCATTCTTGTAGGAAATAAACTCTATTACTTTGAAATTCACTTTTAATAACGAAAAATTTCAATAAAAATATTAAAAACAATATATTTGAAAATAATAATAGAATATTGTAAAGTAAGATTAAAATAATTGAGTGGTTATGATGGTATGAAATTCCATTCATTTAGAGTATGTTAAAACAAAGATTTAATTCCCATTTTGGCTAAAAGTCAAAAAGTAACTCATTTGGAAAATGACAAGAAGATTCCATTTAAACAATTTAAAAAAAATTTAAAAAATGGGTAAAATTTCTTTAATAAATCATTGTATAAGAATAATAATAGTTTTATAAGATTTAATGTGAAATATGGATATGGAAGAAAAACATTCCCAACCAAATAGAAAGCAAAGTCGTATTCCTGAAAAACATTCTTCTGATATCTTGTTTATATAAATGTGGAAAAGAAAACTAAATCGTGTAATTTTTAAAAATAAATATAGTAAAAGAAAATATATTGTTTAAAATATAGAAATATCATACAATTCCAATAATAGATACTTAAAAACATAAATAATCTCAAATAATGATGAGATTTTGAAATAATACATAACCACTTTGGTAACGTTTAAATCATAATCCCAATGAAATTATAAATTAAAATGAATATTTAAATATGATTAATATAAATTTTATCATTATATATCATATAAAAGGGATGTTTGTACACCACATGAATGAAATTCTGTGTATAATAATAAAATATGTTTTAATGAATGGAAATTGAGACAAGACACCATACCAGAGGTCCAAATAATCATTAATATTTTTTATATTACTAAATAATATACTTATATTAATTATTTACATGTTTAAGGAAAATTTTAATGTTTATTATTACTCTTAATTTATATTATCATGTTATATTTAATTACTTGATCATTTAATTTCATGTCGAATATTTTTATGATTTTTAGTTAATATGTCAAAAATGAATTTGGTAGGTCAAATATGGTAAAATAGTCCATTGTTTCATTATATATAGATTAATAATAAGAAAATTATTATAATTTTTATACATAAATTATAATTTTTAATGCTATAATAAAATATGGTAAGGAAAAGTTAACTACGTTACAATCATGGAGATAGTAAGCTATTTGTATGCATGAGTAAGGTTTAAATTTTTCAAATATCATTATGGAAATAAGTTAAGTATTATTTTATCTTTAAATAATTATAATAACATTATAAATAACATATAATATATTTAAATATACTTATATATATCATCAATGTAATGTCATGATGAAAACCAAATCATATCACATCATGGAGGTTGTAGTCCACACATATGCACAAACGATATTATCATTTTTTAGTGAACAAATTTTTAAGAAAGTAAATTAAATATTATATTTTAATAATAATAATCTTGTCATTAATATGATATATATATATATATATTAAATACATTATTACAGTCAACCTTAATAGGATTTAATGAAAATAGAATTACATCAATTCGTGAGGTGGTGGTTCACCATACACATGAATAATGATTTCATTTACCATTGGAAAAAAGAGTTTATGCGTAGAGGTTTTGACATTAAATAAAACCCAAATATATGGAAGATAGTGGTTTTATTATTTCCTAATTTATGAATAAAATTTTAATGAGGTATAATAAGAAATAAAATTATAATTCTTGATTAAGGACTACACATCTTATTTGAAAAACCTCTTAACATTTACACTAAAAATAATATATTTATGTGGTTTATGGGGAATTTTTTTGAAGTGTTAATAAAAAAGGAGAAGTGGTGGCCTTTTACAAGAGAGAAGAGGGGAACTCTTAGAATTTTATAATGTATTAAATTAATATAAATTAATATTTACTTTAAAATGGATCAAAATTGATAATATTAAAATATTAGATGAATATGAGTCAAAAGTATCTCACCCCATAAAAAATTTACAAGTTTAGGTGATGTTTTCTCCCTTATCTTCTTGTTTTAAACTGTGTAATCCATTTTTGACAATTACCACAATATAAAGGTTTTTAAAATTTAGTGGTTAATAAAATTACTATAAAAGTAAAAAGGCCAATAAATGTACCATGGATAATATTATCAACTATATTACATTTAATTGTATTAATATAATACATTTAGGAATTTTAAATCACTTAATAAGTCATTATGATTTATTAAATATCATTAATGTCAATTTTTTACACTATTCATTTAAATTGACTTTGAAAACATCGTGAAAAATATAGAATTAGAATATTAACCTTCAACACACCAAAAATATGTTATATTTATTTAATTCTTTTAACACTATAATTCAGTCAAATTATATTAATTTTAATATTTTTAAATTCATTTATTTTATTTTCCTTTTAATTATATAAATATAGAGTCGGCGTTGCGTAACCATTTAAGGTACTTATATAATTATTAGAAATTATAAATAAATTTAAATAATCAAAATAATTTATTATGATCAAAATAAAAACTATTTTCATTAAAAACATTATTTTTTCTCTTTATGAAAACCTAAGAGATATTTAAAAGCATGAGGGTGGTATTTTGTCATTTTTTTAACATAAAAGTTTATATATGTCCCTTTCGTAGAGAAGTGTCTCATAAAAAAATAAATTTATATATATAGTAATGTTATAATGGGTGAAATGAATTCATCCAATAATATTTAATATTAAAAATGGTGGCCTTATCACTTACATTTAACCTAGGTTAACCTGATTTATGTTTTTACTAGGGTGAAAAAATTATACTATTTTTAATATTTATTAGGGAAAAAAATAATCAGCACTTATTATATAATATTAATTATTATGAATAAAAATATTTAATTAATTTTACCAAATTAAATCCCTATAAGTGAAAGATAATGATTTTATAAGTACCATGCAAATCCCGATGGATAACAATTTTCCAATAAATACCTTTTTATTTCTAAAAGGTTTCTAATACCAAGATCATGTATAATTTTGATACATAGTTAATTAATTATGTTATTTATAACTAAAGTATACTCAAATTAAATTATGATCAAATTAGAAATATTATGGGGCCTTTTCAATGATAATTAATTACATTCTTGTAAAAAATGATATTTTCACTATTCATTTAAAAATCAATATTTTTAGAAAAATCCAAAACATTCACCCTAATTTAATTTTGGAATTATGATTTCAAAAATTAAGTTAATTTTTGAAAATAAAGTTTATGAATTTGGAATAAATTAATTACATTATTTCCACAAAAAAATCAATACGTTTTTGATGAAAAATAAATTTATGAAGCTTGTAAATAATTTTATAATAATTGAGTAATTATTTACCAATATATTTTATTTATATAAAATATTTATACATAATTATTTTTAATAATATTACTATTCATAAAAATAGTTTTAACAATTAAGTTAGAATGGTTAGATTCAAATATTTTAATTATATTTTACAGTTTGTTTAGACTCAATGTTTCATGTTACAAAAGATATCTATGAAATTATATTTATTTTAATATAAGTATATTCTAAATTAAAAGGGTGTTACATTATAACCCCATAAATAAATTTCACCGTTAAAATTCTATTTAAATAATAAAAGGTCAAACCTTTTTTAAAACCCACATCATACATTGGGATACAAAAAACTATTTTAAAAAAAGATGGTGGAAATCATAATGGTTACCTAAAATATAACAGATTAGGGTTCTTAGATAAGGAAACCATTGGTGGGAAGTTATAATTTGGGCATGGAATAGAATAATAATGTACAAGGACTAAAAAATATTTATACATAACATGGTATTGTGAAATTTAATGACTTGAAAACTATAAACCATTGAGGGGTGAAAAGACTATAGATTCCATGGAAATTAATGTAATAAGATAACATTTTTGTTTCATGATCAATTTTATAGTGTTGGGTAATTTATTTACAATATTCACTGAGATCATAAGTAATTATAATTACTTTACAATTATAATTTCATCTTTTAAACAATTTACACCACAATATCATCTTTCACTCCAAGTGATGCAAATTAAAGATGAACTTTTATGCCTGAATCAATAAAATAAGACTCTAATGGATCAAATAATCCAATAATGAATACCAATGTATTCATAATATATTTAAATAAAAGAAAATGGTTTTAAAAATTTATGATAATAACCAAAATTAATAAACCATCATATGAATAAATAATACATTCATCTAAAAAATGTAACAAGAAAACAAAATATTTCACATAGGTAATTCCTTAAATAAATAAACCTATATCCCAAAAAACCTAAATATCCTCAACATGAAAGAACGTTTTAGCCTTAAAGGTTATCTCATACCCTACATCTTACATCTTAAAAAACATAAAATCATGCTTTCAAAATAATCCTTAATGTTAAAACTAATAGTTATATATACCTCAACTTAATATAATATTCTCCAAAATATCCTTAATCTTCGGAAAATCATAAAAAATAATAAATTTTTCCCTAAAAAATGTTTCCCGGATTATAATTAATATATTTAAATCAAATCATTTAGGTAAAGAATTTCCTATTGAAAAAGAAATAATTTAATCTAGTGGTAGACATTGCACCCTTTTCACCCTTCAGTTCTGGGTTCAAGGCCTAGAGCCTTTTAGGATGTGACAGGTTATTTCCATGCAGATGAGTTGTCCTTTTTCTAAAACTATAATAATATAATTCTTATAAAATTCCAAAAAATATGATAAATATATTAAAAAATAACATTAATTATTGAATCATTTTCCAATCCTAGGTTTATCTATAAGATAACACATATGTTTCCAAATTTTAATAGAGCATAATTATCTCACATTAAATATCATATAACCCTAAAGGTTATTAACAACTCCAATCTCATGTATATAAAATATAATGTATCATTCCCCAGATAACTTTTTCAAAAAAATTTCTAAAAAACTAAAGGGTTATATTTAGATAAATTTAACCCAAAATAAGCTTAATCATGTTAAATTACCACCACAAAAAATCTAAAAAGCGGTATTTATTCCTTTAAACACATGATCAACCTTAGACTTATCATACTAAGAAACTTTAGGTTTATCCCATATAACTATGAAATATCGTAGGTTTCCATAGCTTCTATTCTCTAATTTATCATAATGGTTTGGAGAGAAAATATTAATTTAACCAGGAATATCCCTTAGGAGTATCAAACTAGGTGCATAGAAAGTGCACACTAACTATTCACCATAATTATGGATAATATATAATCGAGCGACTCTTTTAAGTGTTAATATCCCTAAATTTTTCTATGTAATAACAATGTCCACTTGTAGTTTCTAGATATGGATGTATTTCAAGGAAAAAAACATAATATTTTCCTTACCAAAAAAGTTATGATGTTATCTTATAAATAGACACATCCTTAGAGTTTTTTATAAGTTTATGTTCTCTAGTTTATGTTTTACTAAATCTAATTCCCAAGGTTTTTGCAAAACTTTCTCTGATACCTAAAATAACAGCCTCAACTTTAGTACCCTAAAATTTTTGGTTACATTATTGAATAGGTATAAGATAAAAGATATTTTATCCCAGTGGAATGAATAGTTTAGTTGTATTGGTAAACTAGATACTTACTTTTAATCTCCCAATTACATTTGAAAACATAAAAATACAATATAGTGAAAGTAAATGTTCTTCATTGAAGAACTCATTTAAATATTCCTTCTTCATATCATAGGGAAAGAAGAGAAAATAGGGCTAATCATATATTCCTATTAATAGTTACATACAATTTATACTATCATTATCAAATAAGGTATAATCAATACATAAATGTAGATAACTGAAAACTTATACCATTTAATCAATAACATGAGAATGAAGGATAATATTTTAGGAATAAATGAAGATCAAATAATATTGTATAACTAATCACATGATATTGAAACTTATCCATGAATATAAAAACTTTTCAAATAATCCCATGCATATTAATAAATAATCTCATAATTATGTAATTTATAATTTTAGAAAATATAAACTTACCATTATGGAATTTTTCCAAGACACCATATATAAATGGGTATGGCCTCAACCAAATACCCAAAATAGTTTGTCTCATGAGACCTATTTATGCATAAATGGGATATATTTGGTCATTCCAATCACTTACTATTTCTAATTCATTCATCATATAAATATGGTGAATAACAATTCAATACATAATTAACACAAACATTCGTATCAGAAAACTAACATAAGAAATGGTTATATTTCCCTCTTAGAACAAATGATAAAACATTTAGAGAAATAATAATGATGATATCATTAAAACAGATTCCCAATTTAGAATAAGTAAAATAAAGGTTTTCTTTAAATACAATAGAAATATCATTAAAACATTATTGAGGGGAATCCATTTTTTTACTTTAAAATTCACTTTTTAAAACTAAAAATTTATAGAAAAATTGGGGGAAAATTCATTTAAAAAGAATCATAGAAACTTATAAATGAGGATTAAAATATTTTAGTGGTCATGATGGTGTGAAAATATATTCATTCTAAGTATGATAAAATAAATATTCCTTTTACATTTTCAGTAAAAGTTAAAAAGTACCTTATTTATAAAACAATAATAAGATTCCATTTAAATTATTTTATAAAAATGAAAAATTAAGTAAAAATTTATTTAATAAATAATTGGAGAATAGTAAAAATAGTTTTTAAGCATTTAATTTAAAATATAGACATGGGTGAAAAAAATTCCTGGCCGAATAGAAAAAAATCCAGTTTTCCCTAAAAACAATTTGATCTCTTGAGTACAAAAAAAAGTTAAATGATAGGAAAACTAATATTTTTTAAAAATAACTAGAGTAGAATAAAATATATTGGTTTTAAGATAGAAATATCATATAATTCCCCAAAATATACTTGAACACAAACCATCTCAAATAATTATGAGATTGTGAAATAAACCATTACCACTTTTGTAAATTTTGAATCACCATAAAAATGAAAGAATAAAATTAAAATTAATATTTTAATATAAATAGTATAAATAGAATAAATATATATTATATAAAATGGAATTATATACACCATAGGAAATAGATTATATACATAATAATAAAATACGCCTCAAGGAATGGAAGGTGAGATGAAATACCTAACCTCGGGTCCAAATCATCACACATGATCTTTATCTTAATAAATAATAAATGTATATTAATTATTTAATTAATTGGGAATATTTTAAAATTTTATTATTCCTTTTAGTTTTTTATTACCATGTTATATTTAATTACTTAATCAATTAAGTTCACATCACAAATTTTGAGGATAATCAGTTCATATGTAGAAAATGACTTCGGTAGGATGAATATGGTAAAATAGGTCATTATTCCATCATATAAAAAATATTACTCATGAAATAATCATCATATTTATACATAAATTAAAAATTTTAAACTAATCATGAAATATGGTATTGAAAAATGAACTACACTATAATCATGGATATGGTAAGTTATACGCACACATGAGTAATGATTCCATTTTTTCGAGGATCATTTTAGAGTGAAGGTATGTATTATTTAATTTTTACATAGTTATAATAATATCATAAGAACCTTATTTTTTATTTATATATACTCCTATATATTATCCATATCATTTAGTGAGGAAAAATAAATCCCATTGCTTCATATAGGTGGTTGTCCGCACATATGCAGGAATGACGTTATCTTTTTTTCTATGAAAGAAAATGCAAGAAAGTAAATTATATATCATATATTAATATTTATAAATATATCATGAATAATATAAATATATATAAGTTAAATTCATCATTACAACTATTCATAAGAGTTGGTGATAGAAATAGAATTATATCGGTTCATGAGGTTGTAGTCCTCTGTAAACACAAACAATAGTTTCATTTCCCATTTGATGGAATCTAAAATGGATATAGGTTATTGAATTAATATAATAAAATATCCATATATGTAATATTTTATTTTATTTTATCAAGGTTTAATAAAATTTTAATGAGGTATATGAAGAAATAAATGAAAACCATTGATTAAGAAATAAACCTCTTCTTCAGAGATCCTCTTAAGGTTTACACCAAAATATTCTATAGGTTGGTTTTATGATAAAATAAATTCCTATAAAAAATTTAGAGAGATATAGTAATTTATTTTATCAGGTATTGTATTAACCAAAATGTTATTTATGTTTAAATAAAAGATGATAGGAGGCACACTTTTATAAGAGAGGGGAGGGGCACTCTTGGAATTTATTAAAATACTAAATTAATATAAATTAATTTTCAAGTTAAAATGGATCCTAATTGATAACATTAGAATATAAGATGTTTTTCTTCTGAATTATCTCATACAATTAAAATTTAACAAGTTTTGATTATTTTATCACCCATATGTTTTTATTCTAACTCATGTTATCCCTTCTTGACAATTACTATGATATTAACGTCTTTTTCACTTTAAGGGTCAATAAATATAATATTAAATGAAAAAAGGCTCATAAATGGACCATATTTCATATTATAAACCATACCCCATTTACATAAATGAATATAATATTTTTATAAATTTTATATCATTTAATAAAACATTATTTATTATAAAATATCATTAATTTCAATTTTAAAATTTCATTTAATCTGACATGAAAAACATAAATATAGAGATCTAATTAGAATATAAACCATTATAACACCCCAAATATGTTATAATTAACTAAAAAATGTGTTTAACACAAAAAAATAATTCAAAATACATTAGTTTTCATGTTAATAAAATCATTTATTTAATCTTCCTTTTAATTAAATAAATATCCTCTCAACGTTGCTTAAGCATTTAAGATAATTATATAATTAATAAAAAATATAAATAAATTAAAATCAATAAAATAATTTTATTATTATATAAATAATCATTATTATTCTTTCATAACTTTATTTTTTCCCTTTGTGAACACATAAGAGATATTTAAAAGCCAGAGGGTGACATTTTTCCTTTTTCTTTACTTAAAATATTACATTGGTAACTTTCATGGAAAAGTGCCCCATAAAAAAATAATTATAAAATATAAGATGATAACAGTTGGAATAAATACCTCCAAAAAATACTGAATATGAAAAATTATGGCCTTATCACATAGTTTAAACCTAGGTTAACCTGATTTTCCCTTTTACAATTGTGATACATTTTTACTTGTTTTACTAGTCATTAATACAAAAAATTAAGTTGTAAAAAATTAATAATAATAATTGTGATGATCAAAAATATTAAATCCATTTTTAAAACTTCAATCTCTATATATGGAATTTATTCATTTTATAATTAGTTTGCACATGGCGATGAAATACAATTTAATGAAAAATGCTTTTTTATGTCTAAAAGTATTTTTATTCCCAAATAACTTACAATTTTTATTCATATAAAAATAATTATATTATTTATGACTAAAGGATACTTATATTAATTTAAGATCAAATTAAAATATTAAGGGTCTTTTTCAATGAAAATAAATTAAATATTTACAAAATTGTTATTTTTACACTATTCACCAAAAAAAAAATATTTTCAAAAAAAATCCCAAATTTAATACTACGTTAATTATAAGATAGTGATTTTATAATCTAATATCATTTTTTATAATAAAATTTATAAAAATTTTATATATTAATTATATTGTTTTCTAAAAAAAATATAAAAAAATTTGTTGAAAAATATATATTTGAAGCATGTAAATGATTTACTAAAAATCGAGTTCTTTATTACAAATATATTTTACTTATATAAAATATTTATTAATAATTTTCAAAAAGTGGTTATTCCTATTCATACATTTAATATTATTAGCTAGTTTATAATGGTTATGTTTAAATGTTTTAAAAATATACCACGATTCATTTAAATTATATGTTTCTCATAACTTAAGATATCTAAGAAATCATATTTATTTAAAGAGAAATATATTCTAAAATCTCGGTGTGTTACAATCATGAAAATGAAGTAGAACAACATAAAATTTTATTCATTGAAGAATAATAAATATATTATTTTATTAAGTTTCTATTAATTCTATCAAATATTGCATGTTTTTTAGAAATATGCAAACACCACCTCAAGAAATGGAGGTTGAATTATCAGTTGCAACACCCCGACCCGAATCACCAGGTCTGTGATGTAATTCCACATGACCTCAAGTGGGGCTCCCTATACTCAAGGAAACCAACTTTATTGAGGGTCTAAATTGGACTAGGGGGAGAATACACCCTCACTAAGAGTTCATAATAACATATAAATAAACAAACATTTAACAATATACAATAAAATTATGTAGAAACTAATAAACACAACATCTATCATGAATGAATTAGTGAAACAATAAAATAAAGCCATCATGCCTGACTATAGGGATATTGATTTTCCACTAGTCTAATCATACATTGAAATAATTAAAATAAGGAATGTAAAAGGAGTCTCTACACCAAACTACCAACCTCATCTTTTCATAGCCTCCAAACTCATGGTGAGAAATATTTCTTAATGATCAAACCTGAGCCACATCCAAACCTATTTTCTAAACAAGTGTTGTATTCTCAAGTACCCAAGTTCTATGTCTACCTAAGAAGGGTTTGTGTACAACTCATTAAGAAACAACCATCACGTTCTAGTACCTAACCAATTAATATAGTGGATTTACATTTGATAAGCTCAACATAAAGTAAAAAAGGAAATACATAACTGTAAAAACATGGCATACAATCACCAAATCACAAGTAAGAATCAAACACTCATAGTATTAGTGGTCATGAAATTACCAAGATACCATGAAACCCGACCATACCCAATTCATATCAATTCTAGAGTAACATCAACAACCATGTTCAGCACATCCCCCCGAATAAGACAACCCAAAAAAATATTTGACACATCCCACCAGAAGTGAAAACCCTTTTACATGCTGATCAATGCCTATCACATCCCTCTTAGAGGGATAGTCCATATGTCTCAAACTCGTAACTAGCCAACAGATACATTCCCCCTTATAGAATAGTCTAAAAAGTGTTAGACGTATCCTTCAGGAAGGGAAAACCAATGTATATGCGGAATAAATGTCTAACACATTCCCCTTAGGGGAATAATCCATTTATATCCACATTTATTCTCAGAGGAACAATATATGAAATATATATATATATATATACACACAAGATGACATATCAAAAATTACATCATATCATGAAATATTTATAATGATCAAAAATGCATATGTGAGAAAATATCAAGCATAAGTCTTATGGGATACACATGCACACCACTTGTGATAAAAAATCTATAATAGTTCTCACGAGGATACACATGAAAATCACATGTGATAAAATTTCAATCATAATTCTCATAGGTCAAAATATATACAAACATTTGATCAACCATCGTGTATCAAATATAGATCCTTGGATTCTCATACATGGATATTATATATTTTTAGAAGAATATTAGTTAAAAGACACAAAAACATGCCTAATGACCATAATATTTTAGTTACTTTAAAAACTAGGTACACAATATTCTCATTGGGTGAAATATCTTCAACATATCCCATAAAGATATACAACATTAGTAATATTCACAAACACACCCTACTTAAAACATTTCTTCATAACCTTGGTAAATGAAACCTATGAAAGGGTGAGCATAGATGCTCTATAATGGTAAAAAGAGAGATATGTAAGCATAAAATGAACATAAGGGTATGAGAACTTGAGCATAACATTTGAGAAAAAACCCTCTATATAAAAGATGAGAATATTGAGTCATAGAATAAATATTGGCTATTTATATGACATAAATCATAATAAAATCAGAGAAATTGGTCCATGAGAGCATAAAATTGGAATAACACATTGAATTTTGGAATAAATGTCAGTATAGAAAATCATTTAGATCATAGTGAAGGATAAAGTGGCCATGGATCAGTTAGATTCCACTAAGAGGGGGGGGGGTTGAATCAGTAGTATACATTTTTTAAAAAATCTGTTAACATTAATTCATCCTATATGGATAATTAAAGTTTCTAACCCTCACCTTTAATAATCATCCTAACTCTAAAATCAATAACAACCAATAAAGTACATCACATAGGGTTTTTTAAGGTTCAGTACAAAGACCCACTCCTTGCGGTGTTGGTTAGAACTCACCACATGGATTATCCACTATAACCAAAGGTGATTACTATAGTAATTGGTTGGACCACCCAATTAAAAAATTATTATACCCACCAAGTTTCAATCAGCCTTCAACAGTTGGTTATACCCCCCAACATCACCTTCTTCACTGTGATTGGTTATACCCCCCAATAACAATCTTTATCAACTCATTAGACCCCCCAAATATAGCCGTACACATTATATAATTGATCCTTTATAGTAAGATAAATTTAAGTTCCTACTCCATAAGCTTTCAGAATCACACTAACTTGTGCAAAAGTCAGGTACCTTTGCACTGATGTTGGACTTTCTCAAATAATGTTTGATAACTGAATAAAATCAACTACATCACAACCCAACTTCTCAAGATAGAATTATTTATTCTATTGAAGACCCTACCTCACTTAACACTGAAAAATATGATACAAAAAAATTATTTAACACTAATAAAATTACATCCTGACTTCAATCTCAAAACACTTATTACTATTTAATCAATATTACATGTGTGATTCTACAGACATCATGCATGTATATAAAACACTACATGGTCTTCTCAAAAAATTAAAGCTTTAATTCATGTGTATGATAATTGTATTATATGAATGACATTTCATGTACATGTAATTTTTTTTAATTCACACCCTAACATAAAAAATGTTTAATTTCACAATTTCTTCACACTTTCTCAAAAATTATTCTTCATACAAATATTATTCACTATTTCATATTCAATGCATGTGTATGATTGAAGGATTACATATACATAATACTATTTTCTTAATGTGTGTAGACATTCTCAATACCTACATATGAATGATGTTCACACACACTGTTACCCTTATTTTGAACTCACATTTTCACACACACTAAACACTTTTCTCATTCTTTGCATAAACACTGTCAATTTTAATATTCCTTTACGTGTGTAAGAGAATTAATTTAAATATACACAATTTCTATATTTATTTTGTAAAAAAATATGAGTATGAGCTATTGATGTGTGAAAATAAAATGAAAACACATTATGAGGTGTCTCCTTCTTATTCAAATAATAGTATGTGAAAATTCAGTTCACTTCGCAAAAGAAAATTCTTTGTGGAAACAAGTTTCTTTTCAAAATAAACATCTAGAGTGTGATATACTTATCTAAGTCCTGTAGAACCCTGTCCATATTTTTACAAAGTGTAATTATGTATAATCCCTAAAAAAACTCTTAGAGAGTTCTATGAACTAATTTAAGGATTGCATAATATTCTTCACTAATTAGAAAAAAAGAAGTGCGAAACTCCTCTTCTGTGAACCAGACAGATTCACATTACTCCATTTTTCAGAAATAAAATTTTCCAAAAACTCAGTATTGGAAATGGATGTAGACCATAATATTTATGGGAATTGAAGATCATTATATAACCTTTTATAATAATGTATATGAATTATTTCATCATCATCTCAAACACTACACAGACTCAGATTTGGTTTGCATGATATCACAGTCACTAAAAATGATATTTTCTTATACACTGAATTTCTTCAGTTTCATATTTATTTATCCTCTAGAACTAATTATTAGGTGATTTATATCATCATGTAATTTTTAGGATATAAAAAATATGAAGATAAAACATTGATCAAGGTTTGGAAATATCCATGTGAACATAATCTTCTCAAACCAGCTCGATAAAGAAGAAAATGGACAGAGGAAAATGGATGGCCAAGATGAATTGATCAGCATATCACATGATTGTGGAGAAAAAATGATATAATAAATGCTTAGAATAAATAAAAAATGTGGTCAAGCAGTTATGAAAATTTTATCAATCAAATCACATGGTCCAGAGCTTGGCTAAAATGTACACCAGCCAAAATATTCAGATTGAGCAATCCGCTATTCTGATGCATTTGGTGAAACAGTTAAGGCATCCCACCTTGAAATGTGATTAAAAACATGGATCCTTTACTATATAGGATGATAATTCCATCCTATAGAAATGTTTAACATGCATTATTATTACTCCCACTTGCCTCACCCCACATGATGGTTCTACCTCTCCTTGCAACATACTAGCCATTTGGCCTCCAAACTTGCTAGCTAATTTTACACCTTCCCACCTGAGAAGTGGTGAAGGTACCTTAGTTGGATTGCTTGAAATAACTTTTTATATAAGTACAAATTTTACATAGAAAATATTTCATGTAATAAAATGGAAAAAAAATCTCTTGAAAATGTAAATCCAAACCCCTCAAAAACTCTTCAATGATCTTTTAAACATTTATACAAAATAAATCATTTTCACATGGAATCTTCTTAAAATGTTGTTAATAGTGTGAATATTCTATTTAACCAATGAAACTTGTCTTGTGAACTTAAATATCTTTCCTTAAATTTTCATATTAAAAAAATAAACATATTTAAATCTTTCACAAAACACTCATTGAAAACAATTGAAATTCGCAGTAAACTTCAATCTCACCGTTTTTAGTTTTATCAATACTCAACTATTAACATTATGTTTACATTTCATTCTTACCTTTACTATAAATGAATTAAAATGTGAATTTAAGAGTTTAAAATTAAAGAAAATACTTCTCAAGATCTAATTTTTATTAGCAGAAAGAAACATCACTTAACCAAAGCAATGAACATTTAGTTAATCAACTATAAGTCTACATGAGAAATCCTGGTGTAGAAAATATGAGAGATGTCACCTAAGAAACCAAAAAATTTTAAATCTTATAATTCAATACCATTCTCATTCTTTTTTCAACAATTTCATGACACGTATAAATTTTAACAAGATTGCTAAGATATTCTAAACACACATCTCAAAAAACGAATCCAAATGTCCAAGTGAAAAATAAATAGATTCTTCTTAAAATTCATATTAATAATTTGAGAGTGATAATTATTTTCAAAAGATTTCAAATTTTTGACAACATTATATAATTTATACCCCCCCTTAAGGGATGAATTTATCTCCATTACTTCCTTGTATGTTAGCACAAAATAATTTATATAGGTGACCAAGGAGGAACCAGTTTGTTACTTAAAAAAAACACAGCCCAAGAGCTTCCTATCAACCTTTCTTTTCCCTTATTCTTTTTAAACACTAATTTAGAAGATTTATCATTCATATATTGGTTTGTTAGAAGTATCATGAAATGTTATGTGTCTTACCCAATTTCTCCACACCATTCACACTTCAAAATTTTCAATTCATCATTTGTAGATGACTCTTCATCATCATTAAATTCTTCGCATGTCACCACTTGAACTTCTTTTACTCTGACAAGCTTCTAATTTTTTTCAAATTGTTTCATATTATCACACAATTCAATGGTTATTGTAGCTTTATTTAATATATGTATTTTTTCTCATATTCATTTTGAAAAATCTCAATTGATAAAAAACTCTACATTTCTTAGCTTTGCTTCCTTCTTGACCACATCTTCCATAGACTTCATTCGAACATTCATTTAAGTTTATCATTGGCAGTTTAGATGAAGTATGAAACACAATATTCACTTTCAGAAAATATCGTCTCATCTGCTCAACATTGGTCCCCATTGATTCATGTCTCCTCTTTGATAGTGACTTGTTATACCGGCATGAATAATCTTTATGACCAAACACTCCACACAAAAAAAATATCCTCTGAAACATGATCTTCTAGACTAATATAAATATATATTTTAATACTGTAGTTGTTTCCTATTCACAAACTCTAGATGTATTTTCTTAGGAGGAAATATTCTAGATGAATTAGTACACTCTACCTTCGTGGAAATTATTTTTTCATTTGATCTTTTGGGATAATTATATTTAGTTGTTCCTTTCATATCTACTTTATTAGAATCACAAAATGTAAATTGAGATTCATTTGGTTTAGAATCACCCTTTTTCTCTAAACCCTTATTTTCTAAAGGTCTAGATGATTTATCCTTAATTTCAATAGCTTTGGTGATTTTTTTATCTTATTCAACATACTTAGAGTTTCAAGAGAGAGATATTGTGTCTTAGATAATTCTTACTCTTTCTCAACAAGTATCTCTTCAAGATCATTCACCATCTTTTCAAATTCATATAATTTAAAATGGTTTTATTTTATTCTCTTCAATAAATACTAATTCTTCATTATCATGATCTTATTTTTGAATAGTTTTCATATTTCCTTATAACTCATACATCTTCTTGTTATTTTCTCTTATCTCATTAATATTTAAATCATGTTTCTTTACACGTTATTTTTTCTCAAAGTAGATCTTTTCAATTTATTTATTTAGAATTTTCTTTTTTTATTTAGTTAAATATTGTCAAAAGGATTAGAATCTATATTTTCTTTTAACATCCATTCTAAATTAGTTATTTCATCACCTTAATCACCTTTGAATGAGTCTATATATTTCTTATATTTACCCATAAAATAACATTTGATTCTTATAATATCTACTATCTTATGACTCACAACTTGATGATGTAAATTTATATATTTATTTTCTCATTATATTTATCTTCTTAGAAGACAACCACTTATTATGCCTCTTCTACTTCATTTTCTAATAATACTAATCCTCTTTATCTGAGTCTGTTTCATAAGACTTCTTCTTTGGGTAGTTACCAGAAAAATAACCACTATTGTGAAAATTCTAGAACTTTGGTGATTTTTTTATTTCCTTTCCATATTCCTATTTTTAAATTTCTTGAAAAAAAGGACATCAATTTATTGAAATTATGTCAAACTTCTTCATCTTCAGGATCACTTGTTTATGGTTCTTCATTAATTCTAGTTTTACCTTTTATCAAGTCATCAGAATCTATATCTTCTCTTTCTTTTTTCCTGAATACTATCAGTTTTCTCATTTCATATGTTAAGATAGTATTAATAAGTTCATCCAATGATAAATATTATCTCTCTTTAAGTGTTTCAATCTTTGAGTCGAATCTATCTAAGAAATTTCTCATAATCTTATTCACAATAGTAGAATCATTCATCTTCCCTCCAAAACCTCTGATATTTCAAACAATTTCATTAATTATTATAATGCAGTAATCAATAATTTCATCATCATCCATTATGATATCTTCTAAATGGCTTCTCCATATTTTAAACTTATATTTTCTAACTTTAATATATCTTTTAGAAATTATTCTCATATTATCCAAGATATCTTTGTCTGTTTGTAGACCCATCACTTTATTATAAAATTTTTCTGATAAATGCATCTTGATTTTATTTTAAGCATTTTCATCAACTTCTAGATTTCTTTTTTTAGTCAGATTCATAGAAACATCTTCATTAATTCTAGGGGAACCCAATATTGATGCATCTCTCACTTCCAGGTCAAGAGATAGAAGGTATGAAAGGATCCAATTCCTCCAACTATGGAAGTTCGTGCAATCAAAAGTAATAATTCCTTGATTGTTCAATAAATTCAAAATATCAATTTCATAGAATTTTTTTGGATCTACAATGGGTACCTTGTTCTCTAATACAAATTTAAGTGTTGAAGGATTAGTTAGATACCACTAGGGGGGGGGGGGTTTGAAGTAGTGGTATAGTGTTTTTGAAAAATCTTTTTCTTTTGATTCAACCTATGTGACTAATTAATGTCTCAATCCATCATCTGTAATACTTATCATCACCATACAAGTAGTAACCAAAAAGAAATCACAACACATATGTATTTACAAGGTTGGGTACAAAGCCCTACATCTCTACATACTGGTTAGACCCCCCAACATGGATTATCCACTATAATAGAAGGTGATTTCAATAATAATTGGTTACACACCCAATTAAAAACTGGTTATACCCCTTAGTTACTATCATCCTTCAATATTTGGTTAGAACCCTCCAATCTCACCTTCGTCACAATGATTTTTTTGACCCCCCAATCATGATATTTAGCAACTGGTTAGACCCCCCCAAATGCAACCTTCAACCTTCGCTTATTGATCCATTATAGAACTATAAATTGAATATCACACTCCACAAGACATCTGGGTCATAATGAATTGTGTACTATTCATGTACCTTTTCATAAATGTTGGACTTACTCAAAAAATATCTGATCACTTAATAAAATCAGCTGCCTTACTACACAACTTCCTGAGCTATAATTATTTCTTCTGGTGAAGACCCGACCTCACTTAACACTGAAAACTCAGATACAAAAATCTTCTGAAACACTGAAAGAATTACTTCCCCAACTTCAGTCTCAAAACACTGCTCACAAATAAGGAAATCTATATTGCATGTCTGATTCTACAAACATAATTCTTGTACATAAATCATTGCATGGTCTTTTCAA
This sequence comes from Viscum album, assembly GCA_963277665.1. Classification (NCBI taxonomy): domain Eukaryota; kingdom Viridiplantae; phylum Streptophyta; class Magnoliopsida; order Santalales; family Viscaceae; genus Viscum; species Viscum album. The sequence continues at coordinate 1,006,846,178 of OY728131.1, forward strand.
CACATCAAAGATTCAATTCATGTTTATGAATATTTTATTATATTAATAAAATCTTATGTGAATGTAATTTTTTGTTTCATGAAAACCCTAACATACATAATGTTCACTTGAATAGTTTCTTCACACTGTTTGAAAAATTATTCTTTATACACACAATGTTCACTATTTGATACTCAATGCATGTGTATGTATGAAAGCTTACATATAATTAATACTATATTCTTAATACATGAAATATTTCTCAATAACTTTTCATAATAGATATGCACATAGATTGTTACCCTTCTTCTTTCCTCGCCTTTTCACACACACTAAACACTTAGATCATTCATTGCATGAACACTATCAATTTTATTCTTCATTAACATGTGAATGAGAATGAATTTAAACATACACTATTTCTATATTTCTTGTTTTAAAACCCATAAGAGTATAAGATATTGATATGTGAAACTTAAATGAAAACATAGTACATGATGTCCCTTTCACCTTCAAAAAGTAGTATGTGAAAAGTCAGTTCACTTGGAAAAATCAAATGCTTTTCAGAAATAATTTTCTTCACAAATAAACTTCGAGAGTATGAGATACTTATCGAAGGCCCGTGTAAGCCTATCAATCTTTGAAAAATAAGAATTTTTTAGAATCCTTTGAGAAACACTTTGAGATTTATTTGTACATGTAAAAGGATAGTGTAATCTTATTCACTTCACACAAAATAAATTAGTGTGGAACTCCTCTTCTGTGAACTAGTCAGATTCATGATACTCCATTTTTCATAAACAAGAATTTTTTAAAAACATAGCAGCCAAAATGAATAAAGCACTCAGTATTTATAGGTATGTAATATCATTATAGAACCTTCCAGAATAAAAATGATGACTCATTTCATCATCATCTAAAACACTACACATACTCAGATTTATTTACATGATATCACCATCACAAAAAAATGATATATTCTTATACAATGTTTTTCTTTGGTTTAATATTTATTTCACATGTAGAACTGATTATTAGGTGATTTCAATAATCATGGAATTTTTACGATTTATAAAAAATTAAGAGAAAACATTGATCAATCTTTGGATAGAACCCTATGAACAGAAGCTTCTCGAACCAGCTCAGTGAAGAAGACACCAGACAAAATAAAATGGACGACCATGTAGAAACCAATTCTTCTTTGAGGCATGGATACCATGTTTTATATCAATTATTAGATTAATTTCTAAAATATGTACAAATAATAATTTCCATTGAGGTCATAGAGGGTTTGGGGGTGTCCGAGGCTAGTCTAGAGCCCAGAACCCATGTTTTGTGCGAAAAGACGAGACCACATGGTGAGTGAAAACTATAGGGGTTGGGCTGGATGACCATGAGAACAGGTAAGTTGTTTTATAATATCTTAAAAGGAAAAATTTCCCATGGTTTCCACATGGTTAGTAAACCATTCGGTGGTAACTGTGTGTTATTCCCCAAGCCTACAAGAAGTCATGTGCAATTGGCACAGGGTTTTCCATACCGTGTGCCAAAACCATGTGACCAAGGCTATGTTTGAGATTTTATAATTTTAAAATTATGTTAAATATAATATAAATCTAAATTTGGTCATATTATCATTCATAGATGCCTCACCCTCATCTTGAGTATCTCTCCTCTCGACTATTCTAGGAATTTAGCCAACTCTTTCATCTAAGCATGAATTTGAAGTCTGTGTGTCACCTTAGATCTATAATAGTGAGATTTAAATTCATTTTTAAGTATTATTTATTCTTCTATATATCTATTTCACTATTTGGATTTAGGATCATATTCCCTAATTTATCATTCTTCTTTTTCTATCAATCAGATTTATTCTATTCTGAGCCAAATTAGGACCTAATACTAGATGTTATATCTTGCACGAACCAAAGGTAGGTGGTCTCATGCCATTAACTCAAATATGGGATGTTTATATATGCTATCATTCCACACACTCATTTTATATTCACCAAAAGAAATTTAATTTTAACCCTATTATTTATAGACTTGGTCAAGGTAATTTAATAGGCTTATTTATGTGAGTTATAGGATGCATTCCTTGAATTAGAACCACCCCTTTGGGTGAGTTGTCCTTAAAGTGATCATTGGTTGGATTTTAGCCCTGGATTAATTTTTTACCCTATGATCATGGGTACTCATTTATGAGTTGTTATATAAATAAAATTGATAAATTGATTTTGGTATTGAATTTTAAATGAAATGAAATAAGGGTATGTGATGGATTACTTTCCCCTTGAACCATGTTTTCCATTTCCTATCTAAGCATGCTTTCAATGTTTTTGCCTTTATGATGTGAGTTAAGGAAAGTATATTCCATTATTTGGTTAAAATTAATATAATTTCATTAAATTTTTATTTTCCATGTGATTTATATGATAACTAATCCATGTGATACTTTGATAGTCCTTTTGGATTGTCATGTTAATAATGACCATGTGAGTATTTGAATGTCCTTTGAATTGATATCCTATGTGAGTTATGTCGAGACTATGTTATGTGGTGGATTGATTAATTTTGGAAAGCTCATATAATTTTATTTCCATTTTAGTAAATTAATGTCCATGCCTTTGAGATTGGTCTTTGCTTGATTCACCATTTTGAGGTGAGTTATAATGAATGCCTTTGGTTTTGACCTTGGCATGTTTAATGAAATTTTTAAATGAAATGTAATTGATTAAATTATTAATAGGTAAGGGTGATATGTGAATTTATATTGGAATTATATTGATGGAATATTTTGCCTACTTACTTATACGCTTTTGATGATACGTGGATTCACATTATAATTCCACAGACGAACTGAATGGATTGAACCTATATGTGCTAGGAGTGATATATGGATCCAAATGGGGGATGCCATGGATGGGCTCATTGAGGCTTGAATTTTATGTAGAGTGATACATGGATTCATATTATAATTCCATGCATGTATTAAAATATAATTGACTGTTTATGCCATGGGTGATACTCATGATCCCTTAGTGGACTACTAAGAATGAAATCAATTGGCATTGACATAATACATCACCTAGAGAAATACCGGGTTACTTTGTTGTTCTTTAGGGATCAGATTATAGGGTGTTGGTTGATCTTATATATGGGTTGATACTTGAATTCCATCTTAGTAATGTCAAGGATGGACATTGATTCTAAATGAACTAAATGAAATGAAAAGACTTATGACACCTCTCCAAGCCAAAACACAATCACATAGTCGGTCCGGACATGTATTGTTTAGATGAACTTCTAAGGAATTAGTTTCACTTCCAGTTACATGGGGGATGTTGAGACTGATCCACATATCAATACTTATAAATTCAATGTAATCAAATTTTTAAATAAATATGAATTGAATTAAATGAATTTAAATGAGAACTAGTGAATGTTGGATGTTTGTTTTTTGAGTACTTCCTTGAAAAATGGTTTTCTTATTGATCACCGCCTGCTATATATATTCACTAACTAATTGGTATAGATCATGGGTGGCTGTATATTGGGATTTAGTCTCAAAACCAATTTGGTAAACTTTTCAGACCCAAAAAGATTATATGATTATAGGCGTCGATAAGGAAAATCACCCTTCGACATGTAGTTGACTTGTTGGTTAGGAGCATGAGAGAATGGGACCAATTCGAGGCTTGTGATGCTACTGAGACTATTTTTGGCCATTTTTTACTTTTTTTGTATGTATTGTACATATAAATTTTATACATGTCTTGGATTGTTTATTAGATACAGATGACAGGTATCATCATTTCGTATATGAGATGTCTTCTTGAATTGTTTATCATATTAGTCTTCCACAGCTTACATCTGTTAACTATATAGTTTACTACTTCATCTATTTGTGTGATATTGTAATTATATTTTGTTACACTCTGGTGATGAGGTAATAGTCTCCCCATTGACAAACCTAGTCCCTCACTGCTAGTCAGTAGCCTCTGGCATTTGGAGAGGTACAGTTGAGGCCATGTGACCCACCGGGTATGGGGCACCGTTTAGTGGAATCCGGGTCCAGGTCATTTCAAAGTGGTATTAAGGATTCTTTTCTAGTTTTACTTACTATTTAGTGAGAATATAATGGGATAAGATGCAAATGGAGTGGTAATGATCTGTGCCTGAGTGTAGCTAACCCGTGTACAGTAAAAAGCCAAATTACCTCGAATTGAATTGTTGTTTTCTAGATTTTGACTATTATAGTTGATTTTATTTCACTATTGGGTTTGTGCATGAATTTAAAATTTATCATTGATATGATTTTTGGTTATATTATGTTTCAACCCGATGAGACGAGGGTATTCTATCTCATACATCCTATAGGAACCCTAAATATTCCACATTCCATGCCATTTAGGATGCATTAATGATAGAATGTTGTAGTGATGAGTGTTGTGATAAATATGACTACTGTTATGTTTGGTATATTGATTTTTATTATTGTGTGAAATAGGTGGACACCCAGATTACTCCATGAGGTGTATGGGCTCTCTTGGATCAGAATTTAGCAGATCATGGTTCAACATTAAAGAGAAACATGTTTTGATGTTCCATTTGTGGATGTCAAGATTGGATACATAAGTAGCATAGGCCCCCATGAATTAGAACTAGTAATACCAATTATTTACCCTTCTAAAAGCAAGGGTATAAACATGAAATTATTTTCAATTCAATAAATGTGAATGTGAACTCAGTTTCAAATGAAATCAATATGAAAATAAGGGAAACTAAAATGGATTACAGTAGAGATCTTAACCTGACCCAACCACAGTAGTGGGATGTAGGTAGTATATATTGATTATACTTGATTTTTTTTGACACCATGACCTGAACAATGGGGCAGGAAAAGGGGTGAGTTATTATAGAAGAATGTTTTTACCTATCTTTTTTTTGATATCTTCACTTTTGAGTTGCAAACCAGGATTATGTTGTTGAACTGCGGTAGTTGTTTAACATTATTGAATCATTCCAACACACCGAACACCAGTTGTATACTAGGAGAGTGGTGATGATCATACTCCAGATATGATATGTCATAGTCTACTAGTGGATCCTCCAGTTGTAATGCCTCGACGCAATAAGCCCAAAGCTGGTGCATTATTTTATTACATTGGCGTAATTATAAGGAATAAAATCCTAAATGACTAATCAGTTTAGTAGTCTTGGAAAACCTTATGACATAAATGATACCTATAATACATTGTAAAATAGATTATAAAACATGATACATCATAAAATGAAATAAACTACATCCTTGAAATATTTTTCAATGTTTTATTCTTCATAAACTGGGGAAAGGAATCATAATAAGGGTGATCTCAAATACTCAGTAAGGGTAAGTAAAGTGGAAGAAATAATGAATCAATGAGAATAAATCATCATGGAAAATTAAATTGCTGATAATTCATCCCATTAAAATAACTAGATAAGGAAATATCAATATTGCAAGGTAAGGAACTCAAACACATGCCATTAATCAATAAGCTGATAAAAAATGAATTCGTAGATATATCAATGAAAAATATCATAGATAAATAATGATAATAACTAAATTATAAATAATGTAAATTATAATTAATTGGACTCTTTTTCCTAGGTACATGGAACCGTTACTATCAATACCTTTCACAAGATGGTTTAAAACAAACTGGTTTCAAACCAATTTAGTTTGTCCAACCATAACTCTACTGTCCAGACCTTTCACAGGACAGTTTATCTTATATTATTTACAAAAATGAAGTGTTTTTTCAACATAATCTCCTCATGAGACTACTAAATCATTGAGGTGATTTCATTAACTGGCCCCCAACCCGTAGGGCTTACCTTAAAAGGTCCCCAACCCATGTCTTACCTATCCAAATCATTCATCAAATAGAATAATCAATTTAATTAATAAAATTTTCACTATAATATATCCATATTTAATAAATAATATATATTTATCAATAAAACCTCATAGTGGGATATGTAACAACAAGGGTTGTTGACATTAAAACATTCTTGAGGAAAAATAATCTTTAAACATTCCAAAGTGTCCCATACCACTCTGAGACTTTTAAATAATAATTCTCCATGAATTAAATGAAACTTATAATATCATGTGAATAAGGATATTCCTTATATAACATGTAAAAGGGATGTACATATAGTATATAAAAGTGAATTGGCGCATAATGAAAATATGTCTCAATGGAATGAAAATTAAGAAAAAATACCTTACCTTTAACTTCATTTTTCCATGTGGTCTTTCTCCTCCTGTATAATGGTTTAAAATTTGTTAATAATTTATTCCAGAACCATAAATTTTTTTATAATATTATATATCATATCATTATAATTTCTTATTACACATTTGATATAAATCATTCATTATATTCACTATTCCGAGTGTTAATTGCCCAGTTTAATCAAGTATGTTTTCACTTGTTATTTTCATCTCTAAATAATTATATCATGATTTAATCATCTATAGAATGTAAACCATGAATTAATTATATTATTTATTTATTACATATGTATTTATTATAATATATAATTTTTGGATATAATAAATAAAATGCACCATTCATGGAGACTGTAGGTCGTACATACACATGAACAATACTTTCATTTCTTTGTCATATTTGAAAAGTAAATGATATGTATATAAATGTAAATTATAATTCTAGTATCATATATTTTTAATATATGTTTATTAATATTATCCTTAATATGTTCCATGTATAGCATGATTTAATCACATCACATTGAGGGGGTGGTAGTCCACCCTTCCACAAGCAGTGTTATCGTATTTACGCAAAATTGAGAGTATAAGGGTATGTGTTATAAAAGAATTAAAAAATCATAAGAACATAATAAATATAATATATAATATATATAAATATATTTTCCATCTTAATAACCACCATGAGAGATGGTGAAGGAAAAAAATGAACAATCGTCGTTTTTAGAGGCGATAGTTCTCCATACACATAAACACTACTAAAAATTGGGGCATTTACGATATGATCACATCACAAATACCCTTTTTTATTGGGGCCCAGTCTCAAATGTCCCATTGTAGAAAAGTTCATTGCAAATATAATTTTTTCTGATGATCTACCGCAAAAAAGAAACTATTTTCGACGGGATACATATCTATTCCAAATAGATTTCTCATGGTTTTTAAATACCTTATTGCAATGAGTCATCACAAAAATCATGGGGGGGGGTTTGGAACCATTTTTTATGGTGCGCCACTATGAATGCAATTTGTGATGTGACCCGTCGCAAATATTGTAAAAAACAAAATAATAATAATAATAAAATAATATTAATATTAGTAAAATATAATAAAATATAAAATAATAAAATAATAAAATAATAAAATAACAAAATAATATTCATATATAAATAATAATAAAATTGGTAATATAATAATGATATTATTATTAATATTAATGAAATAATAATATTAATATTAGTGATATTAAAAAATTAAAAAATAATTAAAACCTCATTATTCACGAAAAATGTAAAAAATATTATAAATAACATAATAAAAAACACTAATTAATAAAATAAAATATAAAAAAAATAAATTAATAAAATAATAAGAAATTAAATAAATAATAAAAAATGTAATATTCACATCAATAAAAAAACTTTCTATTTAGAAATGTAGATAGTTAATATTACAAGAAAAATTTACATTCAAATGTTTGATCATAAAAAATTAATAGATCATTGAGGGGTAGGGTCATTTAGAGGAGATAGAGAAGATGGTTGATGGAACTCCATCCCTTAACCACAAGTCAAACATCGTAGATACTCCAGCTGATTCTTCTCATACTACTACCTCTATTGATACATATCCTCTTGCATCTCCTACTATTATTGCTTCTACTATAATAAGAGATCTTACAACTACTATTGTTACACTTGACACATCTGTTCCTACTCACTACACATACTCTCTATAAGCTCACACTGAGCTTGCATCTATTCCAGATACTCTATAGCAGATGATGATGACTCCCCATGAGCTCTTCTCGAGCTGGATGGCTACATCATAGTGATTCCATAATAATCCACAAGAATCAATTGATAGTCAATACCATCAACTTGACCTTTCATGAAGGCATATTGGGTTTCCTACATCCATGTCGTCTCATCCAATCAGTGGGCACTGGTCTGAGTATCGATCTTATATTGACTCTCAATATGTGTCTGAGACGTCGCAACCTCATATGAATCCATCAATTTCAATTTAAAATTAAAATAGTTAAAATATTATTTTTTCAGTTAAATTTTAAACTCCAAAAAATATACTGATCATAATCTGACACTGGCGAGCACCTCTAATCTCTACAATGTTCAGATCAGTATACATCCTCTTATAAATTCCAAAACCCGTAATATCATGTTTTTTGACTGCCTATATGAATATAAAATAAACTGTTTACATTATAAGTTATATAAAATATTTAAAAAAAGTACTTACCATATGCTCCTTATGAGTACTGAATATACGACTACTAGCTCGATGTGTCACCTCCTACCTCCCATGGTTTTGTCAACCTACTGATTATCTCCTCTGAAAATGACCACCCAAATAGTGTGAAAATAATCCATCCCAAATATGAGATACAATGTAATCAGTTCAGTGGACATGGAAAGACTGATCAAACCCTATCACTCTAGATTTTTCTATTTCTTTCCATCTCAAATTGTGAAAAAACTCACTACAACACTGATGCATATTCCCCTTCCATGACTTCCAGATAGCGTCACACATGCTCGCATCGATGGGATACCATTAACCACACAAATAATTTATAATATCACGTTATTAATTAAATTAATTTCAAAATAAATATTTTTTATTTACGTACTAACCAATGATCAAACCCGTGGTGCTGCACATCAATGAGAATACGATCTCATGAGACCCATTCTTTAGAAAAATAATTTCTCCATATAGTGCTCCCTTATTAAGTATCTATATGCATAAATCTATGAAAAAAAGAAAAAATAATCTGAAAATTCGTATATAAATAAATTATAGAAAACTAACTCAAATACATAGGTAAACATACCTCTGCACGGGTGGATCGAATCCAAGATGTGGATTTTACTTAGCGATAGGGTTAGGAATCATAAATCATGCAAGACCACACCCCCTCTATGTCCCCCAAAACCACCAGTAGTTTGAGGGTCAGATGATCCAAAATTCTTCTCATCCGAAGGTAGATCAGCTTCCGGCAACAGACGATACAAATCCTCATCCATCTGAAACCTGAAATGACTATTGTTAGGAACCCATTGAAAACCACTATTATATATAGATATATATTATATATGATTATAAATAGTATTTAATTGTGTCAATGTTCATCTTCATCCTCATATTCGTATATGAAGATGTCAATGTATTCATATTTCTAATCAACATCATCAATTTCCATATGAGTTTCAGTTTCATCATCTCTTGTAATTTCAAATTCATTGGTAACAACATTAACATCATCATCACCATCAAAAATTAATTGTGGAGTTTCATCATTTATATTTGTGTCTCTTCATAAAAAATATGGATTTGTAGAAGTCCCTTGAAAAATATCAATTCCTTCTACTTCAGCAGAACCACATTCACTAATTATTATTTATTACAACTAATTTTTATGGATAATTTATAATTACCAATGACACAATTACATACAGATTGGTGGCATCCATTTTTTTCGATAACTCATCTCTACTATCTCTCACATAAATCACTATGAAAAATATGCTCCGACATACGGATATCCATTTTTGTATGCATGAGAGTGAAAAGTAGGGAGGCCTCACAGCACTGGTCTCTATTCTCCTGCATATGAAAATGGATATCCGTACGTCGGAAGAGATTTTTCATAGTTATTTCACTAGAAGAAAACTGCAGAGAGATAAGTTGATATGAAAAAGTGCCTCTTTTTTTTAAGGCTCATCTCATTACAACTATCTCCAACTAAAATCAGTATGAAAGATCTTCTATGATCTATGCATATCCATTTTCGTATGCACAAGAATTGAGAGCAGGAAGACCTCCTCATGCATCTCTCCATTCTTGTGCATATGAAAATTGATATTCGTACGTTTGGACAGTTTATCATAGTGATTTCAGTGGGTGGTAATTTCCAGGAGATAAGGAACTTGGTAAAAGGGATCCAACAATACGCTGGAAATTATGTCAATTTATTAAAATTTGTTACGATTTATTATAATTTATTGTGAATTAATGCTAATCATTGCAAATTATTTCAAATTATTAGTAATTATTAATAATTATTAGTAATTATTTCTAATTATTGCTAATTATTTCTAATTATTATTAACTATTGTTAATTATTAGAGAGCAATTACTAAATATTAGAAATTAATTATGAATTATTAGAATTTAATTCTAATTATTACTAATTGTTTCAATTTATTACTATTTTTCAGTTTATTACTAATTCTTATAATTTATTACTAATTGCTACAATTTATTACTATTTTTTTGTAATTTATTACTAATTGTTGCAATTTGTTACTAATTGTTGCAATTTATTTCCAATTATTAGAATTTATTACAAATTATTTGAATTTATAACTAATTATTAGAATTTATGACTATTTATTAGAATTTATTACAAATTATTAAAATTTATTACTAATTGGTAAAATTTATTAATAATTGTTAGAATTATTATAATTTATTACTAATTATTGCAATTTATTTCTAATTATTGAAATTTATTGCTAATTATTAGAATTTATTGCTAATTTTTAGAATTTATTAGTAATTATGACTAATTATTAGAAATTATTAGAAATTATTAGAATTTTTTACTAATTATAACTAATTATTATAATTTATTACTAATTATTATAATTTATTTCTAATTATTATGAATTATTAGAATTTATTACTAATTATTACACATTATTAGAATATATTACTAGTTATTATAATTAAGATAATTTATTACCAATTATTACACATTATTAGAATTTATTACTATCTATTATAATTATTATAATTTATTACTAATTATTACTAATTTTTAGAATTTATTACTAAATATTACTATTTATTAGTATTTTTTACAATTTATTAACAATTATTTGAATTTGTTACTAATTACGATGAATTTATTACTAATAATTACTAATTTTTACTAATTATTAGTAATTGTTTCAATATATTACTAAATGTATCAATTTTTTACTAACTATTACAATTTATTAATAATTATTATAATTTATTACTAATTATTTGAATTTATTTCCAATTAATAGAATTTATTACTAATTATTCAAATTTATTACTATTTGTAAGTAATTATAATTTATTACTAATTATTTCAATTTGTTTCTAGTTATTAGAATTTATTACTGTAACGCCCCGACCCTTGTTACCAAGGGTCAATGCTTTATCTTAATACATTGGCATGATAATAAGGAATCATGTCCCGAAGGACCGATCGGTTTAGCAGTCTTGGAAAATACATTACATACATGAATGATACATTACATTTTAAAATGAAAAACAACAATAATAATGTCTCCATTGACCACATTCATATCCCTTAGATTAACCCTGCAGGTCAGTCATAATATACTTCTTCGCATCCTGGGAAAAATAAAACATAGAAAGGGGTGAGCTCAGATGCTCTATAAGGATAAAAATATAGCAGAAACTTTCATAAATAAGCATAAACATTTAAGGCAATGTATAAAACTAAAACAAAATCCTTTTAAACTTAAACTTCAGTATAATATGGCGAAGATAAATAAAATAATGTCATTTACTAATTCATATGGATATTATACTAGTTGACTAATGACATGTAATATCAATAGCTAATTTCATAATGATGGAATGCATAATGTCAGACTTCATAACCACATAGTCAAGGCCTTGTGCCAAGACTACAAATAAGATTTTGTTAAGGCCTTGTGCCAAGGCACTAGTTTGTCTCATGAGACCTACCGATGGATCAGAGAGCTATAGCGGGATCCCCCCATCACTTACTAAGTCCAATGCATTCCCCATATGAAAAGGTTTATACATAACATAAACATTCATATTAAAACTAGAATATGAAATGTTAATAATTTATCAATAAAACTTAAATGGTATAAAAATAACACATCCAAAGTCAAACATATCACAAAACCTTCGATACAATATGGAAGATTCGTATCATAATAAATCAACCTCAATCAAGAATAATATCCCATAAAGTATGTTATCATAGTTGAAAATGATCAGTAAAAATATTTGAGAGAAATATCCCTTTTTCATGAAATCATTTAAATTTCATATAAAGGAAGTGTTTTTAAAGATAGTTTTGAATCAAAGTGTCCCATACCACTTTGAAAATTTTGAAAGTAATTAACATTTTAAAACATTCATGTTCATATAAATAAATCCTTAAAACCATTTTGAAAACATGGACATTACCGAGAAAGGTTTAAAAGAATAAATATTTAAAACATTTAAAATTATATTTGAGTAAAAATCCCATTAAAAATAATCCCTTTGAAAACTCTTTTATGAAACATGGACATGGATAATAAATATTCCCCAATATATACTTACGTAAAAACAACCTCAGATAATAAAGAGACTGTAAAACTAACCATTAACTTTCACTTTCCATTGGTCGAGGGTATGTTTAGCCTTCTGTATAATGACCATAGTAAGTTATTAAATGATACCACAACCATATTCATCTTTATTATATCATACATGATTCATTTATAACTTTATACTGCCCATTTAATAATGATTTCAATGTTAAATTAACATTTTGGGTAATAATTTCTTTCTTTATCGTACGTATTTTAACTTGTTATTATTATTGACCCAACATTGTGTGCAATATTAGACTCTGGAGAAACCCATTGTTGGGTGTCAAGTATTCCATCAAAAATATCATCCCCTTTAAAGTAAAATTAATATTTAATTCAAAAATATTAATAAATATGAAAATGCCTTATTATTTATTTAATTGGGATGTTACCTCGATATATGAATCTCACTAATGTTTTATCATCCTAGTTTCCAATGGTTAACTGAACCTTTCCTCTAATACCAAAAATAGTGACCTAAGCTTCTCATACGTGGATATTTCATTTTTTCTATTGAATATTCATTAAATTACATAAACACATGCCTGAAGAACATAATAGTTTAGTTCCATTAAAGACTAGGTATACAATCTACTAATTTGGTGAGAGATCTTAAACATCTCCAATAAAGATCTCCCCCTTTATAACTATTTAAAAACACAACATACTTAAAACCATTATTCATAACATGGGGAAAGGAAACCTAAGAAAGGGTGATCTTAGATTCCTAATAAGGATAAAAAAGGGAGATATGTAAGCACAACATGAATATAAGGGTATGATAACACAATCATAACATATGAAAACCATACCCTTCATATCAAAGATCCAAATATTGAATCATGGAATAAATATTGAATGTTCATTAGAAACAAATCATATGAAAATCAAAGAACATGATTCATGGGAGATTATCAATTTCATAAGACATGGAATTTTGGAATACACATCATCATAGAAAATTATTTCCATAATTGTCAAACCTCACTGCCAATTCTATCATGATGGAATGTGGTTACTACCCAAACCATTATAGCAGTCTGGGTTCTCTCCCAAGACTGTCACAGTGAAAAAATTCCTTTACTAAACTGGGTTAACTTTCCATTCCAATCCTTCATATCACATGAGATATAAATATTTACCCATACATTGGAGGGAGATATAGGTCCCACACGTCACATAATGAAAACCATATGTATGTGTTCCACCAGATCATAAATCATTATTCATCTCAAAACCCATGAAATGAAATGGATTTTATAATAATTTCATTATATCAAAACCTATATAAAGGAGACAGGTTTTACAATAATTTCATCATTTCTTCATAACACAAACGAGGGAAAAGAACCATGTTTGGCAATAATTTTATCATGGTATAACCCATGGAATTGAAATTGGTTTCAAAAAAATATTTTCATCATAATAAACCATTAATAAATAGAATAAGAATGGTATCCTTGTTTCATATCCCTAGAACAACATAAATTACATCAAGGGATGTCATCTTAAATGGGGAAATATTTGGAAAGATAAATCAATTTGAAAATTTCTCGAGTAATATAACTCTTATTTCAAAATAAAATTTAAAAAAAATCATAAAAAATTTGGAAAATAATTATTTTGGAAATAAACTAGAAAATTTGTAAAATAATATTTTAAAAAACCATTTAACACATTTTTTGAAGAAAATATCTTTTCCACATTGATGTTTTTTAAAAAAATTTAAAAATAAATTTTTAAATTTGAAATAATATATTTTAAATCTAAATATTTTCCAAATATTAATGGAATTTTTTTTTGATTTTTTTTGAAACTTTTTATTGGAATCCCGAAATCTTTTGGTGGTCATAATAGTGAAAAATATTGTTCAGGTTGTTCATGTGAAAAACAAATAATCTTTTCACATTTTTGGTAAAAGATAAAAGGGAATAATTTAGAAAATGAAATTAAGAATTATTTCAAAACATTACAAATAAAGTAAAGCATTGGTAAAAATTTATTTAATAAACCATTTGAAAAATTTAAAAAAAAATTGAATTTTTTTTAAAAAAACATGATTTTAGAAGAAAATCCGCTTTCATCAAAAAATATTATTTTTATTAAATTTTTTTGAACTATTGAGTAAAAAAGATAGGAAAATAAAGGGAAGAAATTTTTTCTCAATAAATAACAATAGTAGAATAAAATTCATGAGTATCTTGAGAGTTGGATTATAAGATTTTATCCTCAGAAACATAGTCATAAAAAACCCCAATAAATGATTTCATTATATCATAAAATATTTAACACTTTGGTAACATAAAACATAAGAACCATGAAAGAATATCATTAAAATAAACTTCAAATATAATAAGTATTAATAATTTAATGATATCACAAATAAACTATTTTGTATATACACGTTGTAAAAGAGTATATGTGCATAACATAACCATGTGTCTCAAAGAAGGAACACTAAGACAAAAAATCACTTACCTCTTAGGTAAGTTTTGAATTTTAAACCCCATGAAAGATATATTATAAAATGGATAGATAAATATCCCTAATTTAAAGAAAAATAATCATAAAATATATTCACTTGAATTATAATGAAAACATAAAAATTAGGTGGTGAATATGGGATGTGTCTCACAGAAGTAAAAAGTGAGATGGAAATCCATTACCTTAAGTCTAAACATCCATCATACACATGATAACATCATTTATATTAAATATAAGTTGATTATAAATATATTACAAAACCATAATTATATGTTTCATAACATGTATTATATACTTTTCTCATTTTATTACCCATTTGTAAACAATTCCTTTTTAAAATCATGTTTCGGGTAATAACTGCTTTATTTTTCATGTATGTTAATAATATCAGTAATAATAATCATGAAATAATTTTCATATTTATAAATCCACAATACATTAAAGAAAAATCATGTTTTTTGTGAAATTAAGTACATAATGATCATGGAGATAGTAGGTCATACATACGCATGAGTAACATTTACATTTTTCAATGATCATTATGGAAAGGAGAAAAGTAATATTTTAACATTATATAATGATTATAATATAATAAAAAACATATTAATTTTATGAATATACAAATAAATATATTTTATGTGGTGTGGTGATGAAAACAAAGATTCATATCATTTTGTGAAGGCAGTACTCTACACGTACATGAATGATGTTGTCATCTTTCAGTGAGTGAAAAGGTAAGATATAAAATTTTATATTATATTTTAGTAATGAGTAATATGAAGTTAATATAATAATTATTTCATATATATCACATGTATTTATCCTTATTATCTTCCATGTAAAGCGTTAGTAAAAAACCAATCACATTTCTTTGTAAGGCGGTAGTTCACATTACACATGAGCGACATTATTGTATCACCAACAAAATGGAAAGTAAAAAAGTTATATATTATTTAGTTTATAAATATTAATAATTATTTTATAAATATAATATATATACTTAAAATCTATCATCATACCCAACCATGAGAGGTGATAATGGAAAAACTAATGACATTAGTTCGTAATGTGGTAGTCCACCATACACAAGAATGGTAATGTTGTAACCCATTTGATGGAAGTGGATTTTGGTTTAGGTCATACAAATAACATAAATTTTATCCATATATGGAATATATATAGGTTATTATATCACCATTGTTTAATAATAAATTAAGGAGGTATAGGAAGAAATAAAATAAAAATTCTAGTTGAAGAACATTACCTCTTCTTCAAGTATCCTCCTTAGGTTTTCCCAAAAAATCCATCATAGGTTGGATTTATAACAAAAATAAGGATTCTAGGATGATATTATGGATGTTTTAAATTTATTTGGGCTGCTAGGTTCTAAATTAAAATGGTTTTCATGTGTGAAGAAGATAAGATAGAGGTGGCCTTAAGTACGGTGAGTGGCACAATTGTAATATTTAGAATGAAAATGGTGTAACCTTTTTTTGAGATGAAAATTGATAAAAAATGGACCATTATCAAGCCTTAGACACATTAATTTCTGAATATTTCTAGAAAAAAATATTTTATAAAAAATTTTAGGTCATTTTAACTTTGATCTTTTTAGTTTAACCCCTAATAAACAAAACTTTACCTTAACCAAGAAAAATAATTTTTAATGTTTTTACTATTCGTTTTTTTCAAAAATTAAGTTTAAATTATTATATAATATAAATTATGATGATTTTTAATGTTGAATCCATTTATCTAAATTCAATTCACAAAAGTGAAAAGATTTATTTAAAATTAATCTCGCAGACATGACAAGAAAGTGGGTTTCTGAGAAGTGTAATTTTTCTCAAGCACCAGATGATTTTAGTTTAACACTCATATTGCATGAATACCAATTTAATTTTATTAATTTATAAAATATAAATTTTATTTAAAATATTACTCCTTAGGGATTATTTTAACAACTTAAAATGCAGAAACATTATGTATTTTAAAACAAGTTTAAGAAAAAAACCCATTTTTTATACCAAAAAAAAAAACATATAGTAAAATGCGATATAAATTTGATTAAAAATTAATTATGTAGATTATATATAATAAAAGTACCATTATTTTACATCAAAACATAATGGGGGATTTAAATAACTTAATTTATTGAAAATAAATGATAGTTTTACAAAATTAAATATTTTTCACTATTCTCAGAAAAATCAATATTTTCTTAAAAGTCCAAAAAATTAATAATAAATTAATTTTGATATGATGATTTAAAAAATGAAGTTCATTTATCAATTTTTTATAAAATATCTATTTATTAATTGTAATATTTTCTCATAAAAATTAATAACAATCATTTATGAATAAAACACATTTTTGATAAATTTAATTACTTTACTAAAAATTGATTAATTATTTACTAAGAAATATAAATAAATTTATGTTGAGTAGGAAATTTATATTTATATTTTATAATGTAGTTAATAATATTCATACTGGCCTATTTATTGGCTATTTTATAATTATCATATTTAAAATAATATTATTTCATGGTTCACTAAAGCTCGGTGTTGTGTGTAATGCATGCTTTCGAAGAAACTCATTATTGCACATAATACATGCTGAACTAGATGTTAAAAATAATGAAAGCTATCTAAAAGTTTAAATTAATTTGTAAAAAATCATAAAATATCGTGATTTTACAAAAATATCCAAAATCAAGCTAGCACATGATGAACCATCATGGCCCTTGGATCATTTTTTAGTTACATTAGGCATGGTTTCATTAATTTGTTAAGACCAATGCATCATTAAATAATTATAGATTACATGAAGTTCATGACAGAATTATGAAGAAATAGTTTTTCACCCAAAGTGTTGAAACTCACATCACATACCAATAACCATGCATAATACTATAGGGTAGAGAACACATTTACCTCAAAAAAGAGACAATTCCCATCCATGAAAAGTCTAGCTACTTTGTTAGAGTCATACAAGTCTATTCAGTCTCTATTGATCACGAAATGGTCATAACTAATTTCCATTATTTTCAAATTAATTAATTACAACTAAATGAAAATTAATTAAATTATTACAAAAAAATTACAACCAATGGTGAAAGGAATACTTTCCAAAGGACTTAAATGTTTAGCCGCAATATCATCCTACACATTTTTTACTTTCTCAACAAACTCATGAGATTAACTCATGAAAAATACCCAAATTAATTACGTTATTTGAGGGTTGATTCAACTCAATTATAACAAAAAATTGATTATATCACTAGGGTATATAACTTCAAGGAAAGCACAAAAAATGACACACTTTCAACATTATGGGATATCCTCTACCCATTCCAATCCAAAGCCCTACTATTTTTGAACTATTCCATAAAGGACTGGTGGACTTCTAAACCAATTATCTAATTGATATTATACCAACAATCAATTAGTGAACTTGATGAGCATGGGGAATATGTTCAAAAGATAATTGAGGCATCAAAGGATCACAAGGCATAATAATTACCAAGAGGAATCATCCATGATGAACAACATAATGAATGACCACTACTTGAGGAAGAATGAAACCAAGATTGATGAAGAAATATGTATCTTACATATATTCTCAAATTAATATAAACTAGATCCTCCCCATATCAAGGGTAACAAATGTAGGTAAGAGAAGTTACATGGAAGTGCCAATGGCTATAAAACTATGATAAAGGGACCTAAGTGGAAAAAATCCAAGTCACCCTTACTAATGAACTGCCGAGTGAGCCCTACTGGATAGCAAGCCATCATTCACTGACTAACTGGTTATGGTTCACCAAACACCTAATGTAGGTTTATTGTCTGGTCGGTGAATCTTACTAGGATGTAAGGTGCTACCCACCGCACCATCTAGCAGATGGTTTTAATAGAATTCCAGAATACTCTGGGCCTCCGCTACTAAAAATTTATGATTTGAGTCACCCATTGAACTTTATTTCAACTTTAAAAAACATATTAAATAGGTTTAAATAGGCCTCACCTAAGTTCATAAATATGTTTCTTTAGAGATCCATCCACCAGATGAAAAGTTAAAACTTATTTAGAGAAACATATCATGTAATGATGTGAGTAATTTAAATATCTCTACTATATCACTAATCATCCTAGAGAATTTGTGGTAGCATGAAAATCACACCTCCCAATGTTCCTTGATCACCACACAAAAATAATTCTCCATTTTCCATCCTCAAAATTCTACTCACCACCCCAAGGTCACACTCATACCCTAATTCTCATCGTGCTTATCTAGCATGAATCCAAGCACAAACACCAAGACAAAATCTTTGAGTCATCCAATATTGAGACAATGATCACCGACTCCATAAAACATAATACACTATAATATATTTTAAATATTACTTCTAAAGTTTCAAGGTGATCCCCACCAAATAAATCAACCTGAAGAACAATATTTTGGAAGTCCAAAAACATTCCTAATGTGGTTTAAGTACATCTCACCTGGTCAGATGAAAAACACAGGTTACAAGTCAATACCAAAACCTCATTCCAAGTTTTCAGATAAACCCATGAATCTCTACCGACAAAAAAATATATGTACATGATGACATTTTCAAAATTCCCAACCCAATCCTTAAACGCATATGTTGTACCTAATACAATGATCTTGATGTGGTTCCAACCCACCATATCCAGTTTCATATGGAAACCCCATTCGGTTTCCTTCGGGACAAATTACTATAAAAGTGCCTGACCTCAATAACCGTAACTTTACAATGCTACTAATTTTGATATTTTAAGACTCAGAGGAACTTTTCAATAGACCATACATCCTTACTGATGTCTATAACAACTTCTAAAGACTTTCCCGGTTGATTCACTGACCACTTGCACCATCCACAAGGCACTCACTCATGAACCAATACACCATCGATCCAACTCACTCACATATTTCACAAACTACATTCCATGTTCAATTCTCACATTTGGTCTCTATCTAGAGAGACATATGAGCCAGTCATTAAAAATTCAATGTGGGATTATACACTCACAATTACTTTAAACATTGGTCTTTCAGAGTCACCATTTCCATTCAACGACCTGTCTTATGAAAGATTACGACCCTTTACATGAGAGAGTCATTCACTACAAACTTAAATTATGTTACACACTATAGGAGTATCCTTATCATCACCATGTAATGAAAAAAATATATCCACCCAGGCCATGAATAGTTAATCACCAAATATAATGACTAAATGTGACCATATATTCACATTTTCTTTCTAATAGAGACGCCATATGCTCACACATGGATTGATGAAAATAGAGTTCACTACATTCAAAACCCCATTATTGAAATAAGGTACATCCTTTAAAAACCAATATTTGGTTTATAAACTCCTACATAGTTATATGTCATCACCATACGTAAACCTCTATATTGAACTCTGATATCTACATCTACTAAAAACATAGGTTGAACAAAATATTTCATCCTGATCCATTATCATTATCGTTCCCTACCATAGAGACATATCTATACTAAAAAACCTCTGGGCTACTAAACCATATGTGGTTCACACCAAACATACAAGTTTCAAAGTCTAAGTGTGACCCTAACCCAATTATGTTAGTGATGTATTTTCACTAGCTCTTATGGGTTCATATATAGAACAAAAAATATTCAATTTCATAAGTAATTTTAATCAATTAAAACCTCCCCCAAGAACAAAACTCGATTAACCATTAACATGAATAAATTCTCACTCAGGTCTCTCCTAAGAAGTTTGGGATTTCGACATAATAGTAACTAGAGTCACATATCTAAGGCCAAAATGGATTTCCACATAACCCAAAACAAGGTCTCACTAAGTGTCAAAAATAAAAAAAATTATTTAGAAACATATCTATATAATTCCATTGTGGATTTGATATTAGGTCAACCATGTCGAGGTCATGGTCACTTAGTTCAGTTAAACACAATTCCCCTATCCACTAGATTTATTACATTACATAGGTTATATATATAACCTTAATCAACTAGACATATCCAACAGATACTCACATAAGATTATTACTATGGAAATTAATACCTAGAAACAACACAATAAGGTTCAATACACCATATGTTCATAGACTGACTACATAATTATTGTTCCATCATCATCGACTAGGTGAAGCACACAAGGTGAAAACATATAAAGAATCCAATTGTTATAGCATTGGTATAATCCCATTCAAGAAACACATATGTCATGTGAACCCTATATACTGAATATGATTCACGTGATTCCTCTTCCTGATATTACAAAGATTCAAATTCATATAAAACTATAAACCTCAGAATCCATGTGTATCACACAACATGCAACCAAATAATTGTAATACCATAAAACATGAACATCAATACCATGCCTTGGTAATATATAATTTCCACTAGAATGGTTTTCATGATTCAAAAGACCAATTTTGATCACAATCTTAGACATATTCCCATGTATCCTATCTACTAACTCAACAAATTAGGAAAATAAGACTGATATGATAACATTTTTTGACACCCTGAACCAAATCATCTAGTTCAGGACAGAGTGACACATGATCTCATGCATTCCTCCCCATATTCTAGATTCATTTGACTATAATTGATGGTCTATATTGGATCATGGGGAGACTATAATCACAACTAGAGTTCATAATAATAGATAAATAACCAAATTGAAAACAATGTACTATCAGATTATGTATAACCCAATAAATGTACCATTTTTCATGAATAAATGTAGAGAATAATAGACTCAAAATTTCATAGTTGAATAAAAGGTCATTGATAAGCCATTGGGATTAAAATACCTACAAATAAAAAATGAACATAATTAAAAGGAGTCCTTGCACTCAACTCAATGACTTAACTCCTCCTGGTGTCCAAAATTATAGTGACATATTCCGATAAAAAATCAAACATGAGCCCCAAACAAACCTTTATCTATAACAAGTTACTGATGCTCTGGTACCCAAGTTCCATGTCCACTTGCAAGGAATGTGAGTACAACTCAGTAGGGAACCACCAACATGGTATCGTTCATAACCTTTGAATATAATGTGCATGCATTTGATAATATTAGAAAAAATTATGTAAGAAATATATAAGTTTACAGACATAGAATATATCCACCAATGTACAAGTAACCAAAAAACACCCATATGATGAGTGTTCATGTGATTACCAACCCACCATGAACCCCGACTTTCCCTACTTCATCTCTATGCCAGAAGAAGGACAACTAACCATGTCTGACACATCCCCTCTTGATGGTATAATACATTAAACATGTTTGGAACATCATAATAGAAGGGATAACCCGTGTACATGTCGATCAATATCTAACACATCCTTATTAAGGGGATTTTCCATATGGATCAAACCTATAACTATCCACATACCGTATTCTCCATCAATTGAATAGCCCAAAAAATTTGACACATCCCACTAGAAGTGACATCCTTTATATATGCCAACTGAATGTATAACACATTAATCTATGGGGAACAGTCTATATGGACCAACATTTATGATCATTGGAACACCACATGTGATATGTATACACAAACACATGATTAAATATAAAATATCACATCATATCAAGACAAAATCTTATCAATCACAAGTCCACATGCGATCAAGAATAAATCATAGGTTTCACGGGGCTACATACACACACTAAATGTGACCAAACATCAAGAATAGGTCTCATGAAGTTATACATAGGCACAAACACACCCACCCCACAAGTGATCAAACCTTTTCCATCAGCCGCTAACATCATGCTGGTGCACAAGAGAATGTACTGGCCCCTGACACTTTGTCCAATTTCATTAAGCATGGTTACTTTAATTAGTAAAGGCCAATGTATCATTTAGTAATTATAAATTACATTAATTTCATACCATAATCATGAATAAATGGGTTTTCTTTCAATTTGAATAACCTCATATGCAATACTTATAACCATGCATAATACGATAGGGTAGAGCACACGGGGCCACCTACCTAAATATAAAGCTAACTCCCATACAAGAAAATCACATATGCCTTATACAATTCATCCAAGTCCATTCATCATCAATCAATCACCATGATATCCAAACTCATGCATGAATATTTTAAATTAATTAATTACAAGTAAATTAGAATTAATTAAATGATTACACGAAAACTTAAAACAAAAGGAGAAACAAATAATTTTTGAAGGACTTATTGAGTCTCTTTACTTTTCTGAAACCAAAACTAACCACCCATAGTAGGCCTATAGCATTCATCTGATATCGTTCTGGGAAAACGACCTATGGTGAACAACATAAAAAATGTATTTAATACACTGAAATAGGAACCTCTATAATAATTAAACAAAGTCACATACCATAGCTACAACATCATTCAATGGAGTATTGAAACTGCTAGCATACTCTTAAGTCTAAGTTAGGAAAAATCCCAAAATCCATTCCATTATCTAGTGTTAAATTAAACCCAATTTAACTAAAAACCAGAAAATATATCACTAAGTAAATTTTTTTAATGAAATTAAAAATAAATATGGAAATTAATCTTTAAAAGAATTCCATTATCCATACTAAATCAAATCCCCATTATTCATAGACCATTCCAATAATGATAGGGGGAATTTTCATCCATTTATCTAATTTAGATCATAAAAAGAATCAATCGGTGGCCAATATGCCCAAGGAAAATAGGATTCAAAGTGAGTTGACAAATAAAAGGTTTACAGAGATAAGACTTACCAATAGGAATCATCCATGATGAATGAAATAATGATCCACAACCACACAAGGAATCTGGAAGCCAAGTTTAATGAAGAACAAAGGAACATTCCTAGATTCACCAATAAATCTCTCCTAGATCAACTATCGATCATGGTCAACTCATTGAGGGAGGAGTAGCGAGGTGTACAACTAAATGAAACTTAAAAATATGATCTAGGGGGACAAATAACAAATGGTAATAAATGGATAAAATGACTAAAACACCCTTTCTAAATCACTTACTAATGCAACCCACTGACCACCTAGTGCTGGATCATCTGCTTTCCATTGAATTCTTCTAGGAAGTACGGATACTACTAGCCTTGCCATCTAGATGGTGGCTATAGAAACAACCCTGACTCTTTAAGGCTTTCTTCAACAAAAACTAAAGCTCTTAGTCACTCACGAAGACTTATTCCAATTCCAAAACACCTTTTAATAATGTTTACACATCCCACACCTCCGCTAATAAATCTATTTTCCCAAAAAATCCATCCATCAGATTAAAATTTCAAGCTTCCTATGAAAAACATAACCATTAATGATGTGGGATGTCACATTAGTGAAAACATAACATTGTGAAATCATCATATATAAAGTATATAACTTTTCCTAAGTTATCATTCGTTAGATGAATATCCTATAAAACCTTGTTATTCTATCTATAGCGGAATATTATTCTATACTAGGAATGAATTTTCTATATTTATAAAGATCCAACATCAACTACCTAGGTAAGGCAATCAATTTCTATATTCTAAATAAATATTTCATTCTTTAAAAGTGTAATGAGGATGATGATTATTCTTTGGAAAATCCTCCTCAAGTATAGATATTCCAAATTTAAGAGTAACAATTTCTGGTATAAATGATTTATACAAAGAATAGGATCCCAATTGAAGTCATTATTATTATGAGGGAATATACTGTTGTGTTTCTTGAAAAGTTTCTTAGTCTTATACTTGATTTATAAGTGGAGTTATCAATTGAAATTATACCTGGATCACTACTCATATCTAAGAGTCCTTATATAAGGACTCACATTTAACTGAATAGCTAAAGAATAAACTATAAGAGAAACTAGAAAAGTGTTTCATATGGTGAAGTTATTCTCTATGGGGTGCACAGGTTCTCGTTACTAAGTAGATGATTGGGTCAATTGATCTCTACATTAATTATCGAGGACTCAATAAGATTATGAAAATGAAAAAGTATCCCTTAACATGTATTGATGAATTGTTCAATCTACTACATTGGGATCAGTACTTCTCTAAGGTGGAATTTCAATCCGGATATCATTGATTAAAGGTGAAGAATTATGAAATTTCCAAGACCACATTATATACAAGGTATAGACACTATGAGTTCATAGTGATTGCATTCAGACTAAAAAATGACCAAAAACATTTCATATTCCTTTTGAATTAACCCATTAATGACTACATCAAAAACATTATGGTGGTATTTATAAATGGTACTCTTACATGCCAAAAATTAAATAAGGAACATGAGGAGAATATGAGTACTATGGTAAAAAATTTAACAAATGAGAATTTATAATAAAATTGGAGTTATTGTGTATTTTTTATTGATAAAGTAACATTCTTGGGGAATTTTATCATAATCAAAATGATATTTGTATATACCTTGAAGATAATTGTGATTAAAGAATGAAATATACTAAAATCTTTAATGGTGATCCATAGTATCATTGGAATAGCTAAGAAATATCAATGATTTTTAAAGATCTTATATCAATTCTCAATCCCACTATCCTATCTAACTCATAAGAGAGTAGAATTTTTCTAGAATGGTAAATTTTAAGAGAGATTCATGGATTTTAAGAAATGTATAATAAATCCAACCGTACTCACACTACACACTTATGGGGAAGAATTTTTGATCTATAGTGATTCTTAAAATAAGATATTAGGTTATATAATCCTTCAAAATGATTTGTTATATCCATTGCCTAAATAAATTTGAAGATTCAAAAGAAAAACTATCCCAATAATGATCTGCATTTATCTATAATAATATTCACATTGATTATTTGTAGTCATTATCTATATAGAGATAAGTGTGACATATGTAATGATAAAAAGTGTTTATAGTATATATTTACACAGAAATAAATCAACAAGCATGAATGACAATGTCTAGAGATGATCAATGACTGTGATTTATCAAACCAATACCATCCTGAGAAGGCGAATAAAGTGATAAATTCTCCATGTATAAAAGACCTTGGAACCCTATTCATGTTGATAATTGAGAAGGATAAAACATTATTAGACATGTAAAATACATACATGAGAATCAGAATGGAAGGAACAATATGTTTACTTTCTCAAATTATCACTCAATCATCTATTCTAGACGGAATTGAGAAATATCAAAGGGATGAAGTGAAGATACAAAAGAATGCGGATTCTATAATAAAGGTAATAAACTTAAATATTAACAATAATATAGAAGGATATGTGATATTTAGGATATAACCATACATACCATAAAATCCTGATGGTTAGAACTATTGACTGATACTGATAA
The DNA here is from genome assembly GCA_963277665.1 of Viscum album. Lineage (NCBI taxonomy): Eukaryota > Viridiplantae > Streptophyta > Magnoliopsida > Santalales > Viscaceae > Viscum > Viscum album. The sequence goes on from OY728131.1 coordinate 1,006,872,721, forward strand.
CTTAATATTATCTATCTATATAGGAAGAAAAAATATGTATACATATCTTATAGGGAACTATTTATGGGAGAATATAAAGAAAGATATTGTTGAATATACATAAAAATGCATGGTAAATTATCAAGTGAAGGTAGAAATAAAAAAGTACAAGGGGATAATAAAACCATTACTCATACTTATATAGAAGTGAGAGAACATTTCCATCTATTTTTTCCAGGTCTTTCAAAGAAATCCAAGTGAAATAATTATACATGGGTTGTAATGGATCATATTACCCAGACAGATCACTTCATATCCATTTAAGATGTTTTTCACTCGATATACTTATAAAGATATAATTTAGATAAGCAGTGAGGTTTCATTGAAAACCACTATCAGTTTTATCTAATTGAGTTCCTAGATTCATATAAATGTTCTAGAAAAGTCTTAAACATACCCTGTACACAAAGTTGAACCTCAATATGGTCTGTCACCCAAAACTAATATCCAATCTAAATGGATTATTTATACACCTAAGAATATGTTTAGATCTTCCTCTATGGAATTTAAAGGATGATGGGACCAAAATATCCCTTTGGTAAAGTTCTTATACAACAAAATATTCTACTCAAGCATTTAGATGGATCCTTATGATGTCCTCTATGGAAATAAATTCATAACTCCAACATGTTGGTATGGAGTTGGATAATAATAGCTATTAGGACTTGAATTGGTTTATAAAATAATAGGCAAGGTCAAATCTATTTAGCATCACATTAAATTACACATAGTTGATAGAAGAGATATGATGACCATCATTTATGAGACCTGGAGTTTGTTGACAGAAAGAAATTTTTCTTTTATATATCCCCATGGAATAAATTCAAGTGGTTTGGGAAGAAAGGAATTTTAAGGCCCAAATACAATGGCCCATGTGAGATTTTTTATTGGATCAAAGACATGTCCTATCAACTAAAACTCCAATAAAACATATCTAAAGTGTATAATGTGTTAAAAATGTCCCTCTTGAGGATGTACATACTTGATCCTTAATATGTATTAAATATAGGGGTAATTTAGTTTGATAATGAACTTTATTACATGGAGTATTTAATAAAGATATTGGACCATATTGAAAAAATTATATTTAACATGAAAACTCACCTTGTCATTTTTTTTGCGGAACCGTAAGTAAAAAGAGGTAACATGTGAATTTGAGGAAGTAATGAAATAGATGTTACCTCATTTATTTTCATCTTAGGGTGTTAAACAAAATTTAGGATGAAATTTATAAATGTGAGAATAATGTAATGACCCCAAATTTTATATAAGGAATAATCCTTCTAATTAAACAAATATCATATTTTGTAATGTAATATAAAACACATTCACCACATAATAAAAAACAAAAACACTTATTTTAGTTTACAACATTACATTTATAGAATAAAAATATAACATATATAAATCCCAATAAAATTTAATTGAAGCGTAAAATATGAAAAAAAATTGATTTAAACAAAGAAAGCATGCTTTTTTTAGTAAAAACATATATATATTTTGTTTTAATTAAAATTTATTTTTATAATAAAATAAAAAATTTGAAATAAAATTTAATTTAATAAAATGGCTTTATAAAACACTCGTTATTTTTTATATAAATTATAATACAATCTTATGAAATCATAATTAAATTTTTAAGGGTAAAAATTTTTACCGTGTAATAAAATTTAATATTTTTCATTAAATAAGGATTTTATTTAAAAAACAATTATCTCATATTTATAAAAATAATTTGATAAAATGAAATATATTTTTTGAATTATCACATGAGATTTATTTTAGGGTTATTTTTTTAGTTTTTTCATAAAAAATTGATTTTATGGTTTTTACAAATACTATAGATTTTAGGACATCATCATGATATAGACATGAATTAAAAATTTATTGACCCATTTTATTGACCACAAATATGATTAAGTAGTAAAATAATGATTTTAAAAGTGTTAATTTGAATTTATAAACCTATATTTGAAATTTTGGAACCAAAATGAAAATTTATTTTAATAATGAAAATATTTTTTATTTTTTCATTTAATTGAGTGGTTCAAATGTTACATTTGGTTTTGGATTGATTTAAATGTCAAATAAACCTCAATATTTTAATGATAATGTATTAAATTTCATGGTAATGATTAATATTCTTGAAAAATGGCAGACATGATAAAATGATAAGCATTTTTCTCTAGAACTCCCCTCTTATCCCCTTATAAATACCACCCTTAAACACCTCACATATACTCACACATTATGATTATTAGATATATTTATTTTTTCAAAATTTAATCCCCAAAAATCGTATCCACATCTTATAGGTTCTATTCACAACAAAAGACCACCCGTTAAAGAGATAAAACAATTTATAATGGATTTTCCCAAGTAGTAAGTTAAGAACTCGTCATTAATTTCTCATTTCTATTCCTAATTTTTTTTTCTACTGATTATCCTAAATATATTAGAATAATCCAGATATTATTACATTAGAATCACTAGTGCACTAAAATTCTATTATGTTGATGGAATAAACATTATTTACCTTCCAACCATATATTCTAAAATGAATGTATTGCATGTATTGTGGTCGTTTCACTATTTCCAAGGATAATGTATTTCATTTTTCCTCACCTCCATACAAGTGTGGTTTTAAAGATATATTTAATGGGTTAATATAATATTTATGAGAAGAATAATATTTTGGAAATTTAAATTGTTCATTATATTAATGCTATAAATATTAAATCATCATAGTGATTTTAGCTGTCCAAAACGAGTATACTGAGTGATCCTTCCTAATTTGAATATGTTATGGAAAATATATTAAAATATATAACTTTTGTTCTATTTTAATGATAAAAATAATTACTCTAAAATTATAGAGATAATGGAACTATTTGATAAACACCTTTTACCATGTTCAACACATCTAAGAAGTTTTGGATAAATTAACCAAATAACCCCAAGTGACCGATGGGAGAAAAAACTGTACAATAAATGAATGCAATTTGATAACAAATTTACCTTAAAGAATAAAATATATATATGAAATTTTTTATTTGTAAAATATTTTATAATCTTAATTTAGTGATTCAGTCGGTTAGATGCACATACTATGTGACTCAAGACCTATGTCTACCTCACATTCATTATCTATTATACACTTTTACTTCCATTGTAATCTTTATATATGTTTCTCACATATATAAATAGTTTATTTTTCAATTATTTTCAATGTTTATACGTGTTTTTCAATCTGCCATCTAAATATTTATTTAAAAGTATCCCATTTAAAGAGAAATTTTTTATTCATTATTCCCATTCATTTGTTAATATTTTAAGTTTGTTCAATTCCATGATTTACAAAATTAATAACTATTTTATGGAAAACTATTATATTTTATTACTTATTTTAAGGAAAAATCCTTCTATTATTCTTCATAGGTTATTTACTCAATTCTTAAACATAATTTAAGAGGATATATTATATACAAACTTATCTACACCTTTCTTTTGAACTGTATTCCTTTGACCCTATTATTTATGAAATATTCATCTATATTCAAATATTCATGTCTAAAAATATTTAGTTTCTTATTGTCATGGGAATCATAATGATATATCATTTGGTTATGTTTTGAGATAATATTATATAACCGAATCCATTTTCATTGGGGTGTCTTACACTTATTCCTCATGTAAAAATTATTAGTGAAGAACATATATGCATATACATATTTCAATGTAAAATGTTGAAAAATAATTATAAAACCACCCAAATGCACTGGTAAATGTTTTCATGTCATGAGATAGCATGTATGGTGCATTGTTAGTAAACCTAACACACTATGTTATATTTACTTGGAAGTGATATTGGACTTATTCTTAGGATTTATTATTTTATGTAATTATAAATTTCTTATGATACCATGATAAAATTATATCTACCCATCTATGCCATGACTTTATTTTATTATTCTCTTTATTCCAGTTATGCCTCCTGACACTTATATAATATCTCTTAATCACGTTTAATCCCTTATTAGGATATACAACTGACCCTTTTCTTTATATATGTCACTAGTGTATATAGTATAGTAATAAAAGAACAATGGGACTTGGGATAACCTTATTAAGATCAAAATTAAGTTGAATTTGTTTATTTTTATGTTGATTTATTATTAATTTAATTTACCAAAGACACTAGACCTCCATATTTTTAGTTTTCATTTTATGAAATTTTATGCTAAGAATCATGTAATAATATGTTTCTGAGTCTTGAGATATTATCGATTTTAAAGGATGCATAGGTGGAGGAGGATTAATTGAATATGTTACCCAACATGATACCCCATTATCTTAAATAACAATGGTTGATGAATCCAAAAATACAAGTCTAATTATGATAAAAAACTTCCCAGACGTTAGTCATGACATGACTAGAGGGGAAACCTTGTGACATGTCCCATATCTCAACAAGTTTAGAACATGACCAAGGGGGTACATGGTGATACCACCCAACTAGATGGTATGGCCTTGGTCCACCTACATCACAACATAAACTCTCTGGGTCATGTTTCTACTACTACAAATAAGGTGACCCCAATCCTTAGCTAACACCATAACTATGTAACCCCTATGAGTTTCGACAAGATTCCTCATGAAATAGAACCACACCCAAGGTCCTTAAACCTCATGATTTATCCTATTATACATCATAGCGTGATTCATAACTGCTGACCATAATGATGTGACTTGTAGCTTAAATATTTCCTTTGATATTGTTGAAAATTCATTTTCTACCCACAATGTGGGAAACTTATAGATCACTTTTATATGTAACACAATGTGTAATTATATACACTAAAAGTTTCCATAAAGCTATGATATATAATTGGATTCCAATTAACTTTTTAAAAATTTTAAGTTCAACATCATTTCCTTGATCATCTTTTGAAAACATTACTACCACTGAAATAGGTCTGGAGATATTCTTTGTATATTCCATACATAACATTTTCAAGAGTTATGTATAATACTTATCTTGTGAAAAGAAATTTTACCTTTTCTTATGAGATATTTTTAGGAAAATAAAATATTTCATATCTCTTAGAATATACATTGAAAATAACTCCTTCATCTCCTCAACAAAGTTATCACACATTTATTTTTTATATCCAGAAAATATGACTTCAACTATAAAAATAGTATAATGAAGATAAAACTATTTGGAATATTTGATATAGATATTATTGTTCACTCTTCCTTTTCTGAAATTAAACATCTTTAAACAAGTATCCAATTTATATTACCAATATCTTAGATTTTGTTTCAACCCATATAAGTCCTTTTTAATCAGAAAATATAATTTTCATCTTTACAAAGAAACAATCCACATGGTTTATTAATCTATAAATCCCTTTCTAACTCACAATTAAGGAAATGAGACTTTTCATCCATTTGGAATACCATATATCACCTTTATGATATAATAACAAGAAATATTATAATGGTTTTAATCCTTGAAACTAGTGAAAAGGTCTCATCAAATCCCAATCCTTCAACATGTGAAAATACTTCTCAAAAACGTATTTATTTATTTCTTAATGCCACTTCAACCATTTCATTTTGAAACTTTTAGAAAATCCACTTTGTTTCAATCACATTTTTATCTTCAGTTTCAGTAACCATCTTCCATGTCTCATTTTTTTGTAATCTAATTCGATTCCCCATTCATCACATAAACCCACTCTTGATGCCCTGTTATTTCTTCAACATATCTTAGATAAAATTCATAAAATAATTCGGTATTTACTATCGTAAATTTTGTTCTCATTTGAAAATATTCCTCTTGATCTCCAATGATATTATAGACCTCCACTTTCTTTCTCAGCCAAGTATGTGATAAATTATGTTTCTATTATTCACTATAAATAAATGAGTATTATTTTTTTCCACTCAAAGAATCAATAATTTCACTATTGTTAATGATTCCATCCTACTTCTCACCAAGAATATATTAAACTCCCCCCTTTAAGTATATATATTCTTCTATAATTTTTTCTTCTAAATATTCCATCACTTTCACTTTAATTGAAAAATTTCTTCTAGTATCCTTGTGGAATCATATGTATCCTCAACTATTTGGGTTGTATATAAGGAAGATACTATAAAAAACTATTTGATAAAACATAAAAATATTTCCACCTTTGAATTTGATAGTACAATTACTTATAAACACCCATAAGAACTTAAAACATGGGGCCTGATTATAATATATGTTTTATAGACACATGTATGAATTTGGTACATATGGGAAAAAACTTCTAATGTGAAAAACTTCCCCCGTAGTTTTTCTCCAAAAAAAAGACATGTATCGTGTTTAATAAATATTGTCCGAGCCATCACATACAAAATTCTATTATTCCTTACATTTAATCCATTTTATTGTAGTGTGAATGGTGTTCCAATATCATAATTAATACCATTATTCTCAAAAAAATCTTAAAACATTCCATTTGTGATTTCATCACTGTTATCTATTTAGATATTCTTTATATAGTAGCCACCTTTTTTCTTATCAGTTCTCCTGAAACTTTTGAACATCTTAAGAGCCTTTAATTTATGTTTCAAAAATATAATATATCTAATATGAGTGAAATAATCTTTAGAAAATTTAAATTCTTATCTAATTTTTTAATTCAGTTATCATGTTCCCAACATATGATATATTTAATAATCTCTAAAGGATAATATGCATGTACCCCAACCTTCTTGTGTGAAGGACTTGAATATTTTCCCTTTTGGAACATATGAAAAAACCAATCCCTACTGATTTTTAATTTGGGAACATTATGTATACTTCCTCTACATATTAAAATATTTCATGTTTATTTTTTATATATAGGAAATCCTTCTTTTCCATAATTTTTTTCCTCTTTCATATAAAGATAACAAAAATTTTATCAATAACCATCATTTGATAGGTTTTCTATAATTATTTATCCTCTTGTTAAAACATACACATATTAAATAATTTTAACAATAAAAACATATTTTTTACCTATAACCTCATTTCCTTCATAAAAGAGTTACATACCTCTCAAAATATTGTTTTTTAATAAATCAATAAATAAGTCACTTATGGATTTTTTTAATTTTCAATGAATTTTATCCTAAGGAACTCATCATTTTCAAAGTTCATTATACCATATTTATAGTATTTAACATTCTTTAACAATTTTAAATCTCCTTTCATATGTAAAGAACACCCACTACCCAATATCCAAGGTTTATATCATTTTATGGATTTGAGTTCATTTTCAAGAATAAGAGAATTCTCTTTTCCAATTTCTTCCTTCTATTGACACAATTGAGTTTTTTTAACAAAATTTTGTTGGGATGGTATTACCAAAATAAAACCATTTTCAAGGTTTCTAGGATGGTCACATCTCTCATAGAGAGTTTCAATAAGTTAGATTTTATTCTTAATCATTAAATAATATTTTTAATATTTTTTTGAGTCTTTCTTCTTTAAGTGGGATGATTCCCCCTCAAAATATATATCTAATACCTCCTAGATCCATTATACTTTTTATTACTGAATTAGAAAATCTTTTCTGTATACCCAAATACTCTATAACACCAAAAATATACATAAAAAACAAATTTTACTTTCTAATAGGTGTGTTTTCGATAATTATATAATTTAATTCCAATATTTTTCTAACAATCAATGTTGAATCCTATTTTTGAATCATAATTTTTATCAACTCAGGACATCTTATTATTCATAATAGACTTCTTCAATGCCTTTATAAATTCTCAAGTTATATCATTTTTTTCATTAATGTTCTATTTTTAAATAATTCTAGAATTATAGTGTTTACTTGTTTTGGATACATTAATGGACCTCATGAATTTATTTTTCTTCTAATACACTTTCCCAATATCTTCAGCACTTTTATCTACCTTTGATATTGTTCTATTTTGATCTTTATATGAATTACACACAACACAACTTTCAATAACCACCTAAATGGAATTTTGGAAGTCAAATAATCCTAGTTTATCTTCAACCAATTTCTATTGAACTGGATCAAATAATTTATCCTTTCCCCCCACATTTTATTCAAGATTTATGTGGAGATTTTACTCTTCATCAAGAAACTTCTTCTTATTTTCAATCTATTTTGAAAATCTAGATTTTTCTTCAACCACTAATTCATAATTTAATGTAGACTAATCTTACATTTTAATTTATTATTCTCTTTCTCAATATTAACACTTTTTGAGATATATTATTTAAATTCTATTTTAATCATGATATCCATTCCAGTTTTATCTTCTTCGTCTTTAAGTTTATTACTTTCTTCACTTGTAAAATCCTCATTATTCACCTTTGGAATATTTAACTTTTCAGAACCTCCATCACTGAAATATTTAGCTTCTAATTCAACTTATGTATCATCATCTTCCTTATATTTGAAAAAAATATTCTCTACTTAATATTTATAGAACTTATTATTCAATTTTTTTAACAAGACCATTATTTTTCTACCAAACTCTTTAGATATCCTCTTGGTCTTCCTTATTCATCATCAAAATCTTAATCATTCTTAAATCGTAGAAAATTTTCTCCCAAGTATACAATGAATCTATAATTAAAACACTTTTATAGTAACTTTACTTTATACATACATACTCTTATATTCATATTTCAGGAAAAAAATACATGGATTCATCGAAATTCATACTCACTTGATATTTAGAATCATAATCACAATCCTCTTTGTAAAAAATATCTTTTACTTTTATTTCCTAGTGGAATTGAACACGATTTCATTTTTAGGATTTCAATTTATTTTGAAAAAATTATCTTTTATCATATCATATGTAAATATAATACTATGAAAACAACCAAAAAGATTATATCAGTCTCTTTATGTTATAAAAACAAAACTTTGAAATTAAATCTTTCAGGAATAATTCTCATTATCATTTCAACAACTTTTGAGCCTTCCGGTTTTTTCCCTGGATTCTTAAGGTAATCAAAAGGCCATTAGACCTTATAAATACCTCATTAGTATATTCATTATCTATAATTTTCAAATCGTAATATCTTAATCTCCAAATCTATAACTTTTAATTCTTTACTTTCATGTTTTAATCATAAATGTTGGTGAAATTATCCTAGATTATTTAGAAGATCCAACTAATTTAACCTGAAAAAATTCACTTTTAGAGATAGTTTAAATAATTGAATTAATGGATCCTACATTATTCTATAAATTCCACTATTTTTTATTCTTTAATGGAGTGATCTTATCTAGAGGAGTGAAACTATATGAGATAGATTCAAGAAATTGAAAGATGATGGATAATAGAAAGTTCAACATTATATCCTTCTTGTTATGATAGTTCCTCACATTGAAGACATGGTTGTCTTATCCCACTTCTAACATCCAATATTCAATGAAGGAAAATGCCTTTTATATAACATTTCTAGGAGGTGGATTAAAAATAAATTAAAAATCATCAATTCTTATAAGTACTTAGGGAGACTCGATCTAGAGAACTCCCACAAGAACCAAAGATACGTAACCACTAGGCTACACCCATGGGGGAATGAAACTTAACCTTGATAATAATTGAAAGGATGATTGAGGATTTATATGACCACTAAAAAGGGATGGATGGGGGAATAAATTCTCTTCTTTTTTAAATTTTTCCCATAAAAACCATTCACCTTGAGTAAGATAGAATTGATTATATTGAAATGAAAAACACTATATCACCCATAGAAAAAAAAGAATTTAAATATATTCCATTTATAGTGAAAATTACAGTCACACCAATAATATGATAAAACAAATTTTGAAATAATGAAATTAAACTTCACCAATAGGTTTCAACACATTATCACTACACTTCTTGAATTTATCACAGTTTCCCTTTCACAAGTCATAACTTATTCCTCTTTGATTTCCTAAAAAAAGAAAGAATAAACCTCTCATATCATTATTCAATTTTTCTTTTTCTTAATTTATCACAATAAAACACAACCCATCTAGAATGACTCTAAAATCTGAATCATGTTGCGTGTAATTTCCCGACCCAAGAGGCACTAAAATGGTGCTCCGAACTGGTCGGTCACATATCCCCAACCATGCCTTCCATATACCAGAGGGTACCGACTAGTAGAGAGGTTATGATGATGGTATAGTTGAGACAATATACCCTAATGGTTAGAGTATCAAAAAAATACATCATATGAAGACAACAATAGAAGAAATATAAATGAAGAATGAGTTGCCGAAGAATATTAATAATTGAAGAAAATAAGAAATGAACAACACCAAATATACAACAATGCATATAAAATTGTCTATTATATAAAAGAGGATAAAATATAATGAGTAATAAATAAAAAATGTATTGATAGAAATAGAATCTCTAAGGGATATCACTACGAGCATCCTAAGCTCTGGCTAATTCATGTTTTCTTAAGCTCTAATGTACAAGGGTCACATCAAAAACATAATTCAAATTCTTGAACAAAAAAATATGAGGTCTACTCAGGTACCACAATGAAATGGAGGCCTAAACAAGGTGTGAATTATTATTATTAAGACACAACTAATGGTGTTTAAAGTTATCCATTCCATAAACATAAATTACAGTAGTGTGCAGGTAGGACATGTAAAGATGTAAATAAATAAAAGTAAATAAGTCATCTCTGGTTCCTCAATGATACATGGCCGACCATATATAGTTTTTCCTAAGCCAAAATACATCTGAGTATATATATATATATATATATATATATCTTTATATATACATAAAATATAAACATAGTAACATTTATAGCCATATATATAGATACATAGTATTATTCAGGAGCTAGGGCATATCTTAGGAGTTCATATGTAATAAAGCTCATAATAATAATATTAATCACATGATAGAAAGTAAGTCTTGTAATGCCTTAGGATCATGTGTAACATAAGTTGAATGGACATGACCATATATTATAATAAATATAGGACTACATTCCAAGAATCATGAATAATAATGAGGAGGGTCTTACCCAGCCTCCTAAATAAGGGGGTGGGGAACATCATGACCAACAACCCAAGTGATGTGAATTTCATACCAACATCCACAACCATGGTTGAATGACACATCATATCCAATGACTCTACTCAAGCTACCTTCAATTATAAGAAGCTATTAGGTATTACACATTCCCTATGAGACCTTTGCCTAATGTTTTGTAAAGAGGAAACCAACATCACTCAAGGAACAATAGATCCTTTAGGTATAATTCATTTAACATTATTTAGTATACCATGTGTTCACCCATAAAAATAATAAAATCCATTTATAAATAAAAATTAAGTCCATGACCATAAAGATTCCATTTCTCATTCCAATTATAGATTAAACATGGTCATGCACTTAAACCATTCATTCATTACAATTTAATATATAATAAAGGAGAGGATATGTGATTTCCATGCCAATATCAGTTCACCCACCAAGAGGGATCAAGTACAACTAAATGTATTAGTGGAAAGGTGTATTGTTCAAAAATAGAAATCAATCTATAGGAAAGTGGTAAAATATAGGCCATGCTAACATGAATTCGAATATAATTCATCAGGTTATTTCAAAAATAAAGTAGTAAATTACCACTTATGAGATTTTTTTGTCTCTAGGGTGTAATTTAGTGGAGTGAGACATCCTTCCAAATTCAAACTAATGAACTGAATTTCATTTTATAAGACTATAAACCTCAACATGTGGTTTGATAAAAAAAACTAATTAATTAAAGGAATTGAAGAAACACACTCTTAAGGGGTGGTAACTGTAACATCCCATTACTATTTTATCATGTAAGACCTTAACATCAACGTGGTTTTCACCTCTATTGAGATTGGAAGGATACCTATAATGGTGAAGTCAAATATTTGTGTAAATTTCACCAATAACTGTTCATTTTTGCAATATGTAGAGAAGTTACACACCGTGTAAAGGTTGTTGGATGAATGTCATGAAAGTTGACTTAACGCTATGAAAGGATACATTGCGTGACCATGAATTACACGACGTGAGTTATTAAAAGGTCAGTTTTTATCGGAGGTGATAGTTTTTCAGCGTATGTGGATTGTGGGAGTTACATGTCATGTAACTAGGTCACACATCTTGTAACATCCCACATTTAGTTTTTAAAGAAAGTGCATGGCTGTTTTGTTTCAGTTACTGTTTCGCACGGATTTCGGGGATGACCTCCTGGACGGAAGATTCAAACGTTCCGATCGGTTTCTAGCGGGTTTGTTCGTAGAACCGGAAACATCCAATGATTCAACATCCGTTTGGACCTACTTTCCAAAGGTAGGCGCTCATTAGTTTGTGGACTAATGAGGCTTAGGAATTTGCATTGGTCGAGAGGATGGGAGGTCGGACTCATCACACCTTTTTGAGGGGAATTATTGTCTACTCCGGGACTCTCTTTATAGATTTAAGTTATGTTCGTGAATCCTTATTACATTACCAAGTATAAAATGAGCTTTCCTTTAGTTTTAACAATTAATGATTAAATATGCAAGAAATTTAGAGAATCTTTTATATGTATTCGAGGTTCTTCATCAATAGAGAATCATCTATATCTGTTTAGAGATTCTTGGTCAATGGTATCCTTCAAAACATTTATATAAAAGTCTCTTGGTCATTATGATGACCAGGCTGGTTTTAAAGCCACTTAGTGGGGCACTTGAAGTTTATCGTCATTCAGAAGGACAGGGATTATTTCAAAGTTGGGATCGAACCCATAAATGGGCTACCTACGTATCCTTTATTTTGGAAAAGGAATCAGAACCCACGTAGTTCGAGTTATGGAGTATGATGTTTATGATTGATGGCTCAAAGAAGAATTTCATAATTACTTTTACACTCTAAGCTCACGTGATTCATGCTCGGTGTGAGAAACAAGAGGTATTGGTAAAAATTAGACAATTGTGCCATGAAAGATGCGATCATAAGAAATTGTTTGGGGCTTATGTATGTATGACTTCCCAAATAGATGAAGGTTTAGGATTTACTTTTAGGGAGAAAATCCACGAACAGGGTCCATAAAGGTATATGTGCTTCATGGAGATTTGAATACTCTAATCCTGGGGCTTACTCCTAAGGAGTATGCCCAAATTAGGAGGGGACTTATGATTGGGTTTTACTCCTGAGAAGGATGCCCAAAATATTGACTGGAACTTATTCTTGAAAAGGAGGCCCAAGTTAGGGGACTTTGGGCTTACTCCTAAGAAGGATGTCTGTATTTGAGATTGGGGCTTACTCCTGAAGAGGATGCCCAAAGTTAAGGAATTAAGGTTTGGGGCTTACTCCTGAAGAGGATGCTCAAGTTTGGGAACTTTAAGAATTTGGGGCTTACTCCTGAGGAAGATGCCCAGATTAAAGGATTTATAACTGGGGATTATTCCTGAAAAGGAGACCCAGGTTAAGGATTCTCTCATCTTAAAGGATGAGGTTGAATGAACGAACTCTCAATATTTGGTGACATAAAGATGTATAAATCAGTAGGTTTTGAGAGATATTCCACCGAATTCCTTTCAGATAAGGAAGTCAAATCAAGAAATCATACCATAAATGGATTTGAAGAGTATCTTGAAGACTAAATCTTGAATAGGAAAGGTGAAATGGCTTAAGAGGGGTAAAATGGGCAAGATGGGCACCCAAAAAGGTAGGGGCACGCAAGTCTTGAAAGGCGCGCAAGTATTGGTCGTGCAGGTATACCTGCGCGACACATGGTGTACTTGCGCGATTTTCAACCAGCATTGAAATACTTGAGAGACTCTTTATTAAACCCTTTAGAATCCTCTTGAGGTTCTTCCAGAAAAGGGACGTGCAAATTCTATTGAAGGAATAAGGCTGCGCGCAAGTATGATCAGTTCCCTTAAGGGCTGGCCATTCAGGCGCGCAAGTGTTGATGAGTTTCAACACTTAGGCCTTCCTACCTCTCTTTAGATCTTCCGTTCTAGGTAATAAATTACCTTAGAAGTGTTCCGGAAGCTTTGAGAAGAGACTTGGGCGTCGGGAGCTTCAATCCGAGTTTCTGGAAAAAGATCCTCTCGAATAGGGGGCCCACAGGGTCTATTTATAGGCAAAAGAAGGCCCTGGGCGGTTACCGGGCAGTTACCACTTAGGTCGCGCAAGTCACTTGTGCGACCAAGGTCGTCGCGCCAGTGTACTTGCGCGACAGTGAGATAACTTGTGCGGTGCAGTTGCTTTTGATCCTGTGTTCATGCCTTTGTCAATTTTTGATGTTTTCTTCAAAGGATGAATCACTTTGAGCTCAGATATTCCCCTTTTCCGTTCTTTAGATTCTGTGAAGAAAGGAGCGTCAACAAAAGTCCCCCCTCAGAGTTGGATCAGGAAAGAAATTAGGATTTGACTATGAGGAAATTGAATACATTCAAAGGAAAAGGGTGCGCACATGTCTTCAGGGCTCAGAGGGCAGCGCGCAAGTGTGCTGGAACTTGACTTTTATTCAGAGTTCCTTTGTCTTTTGTGGGCAGTTTAAAGTCATGCATGCCGGACACAAAGAGGCTAATGTTTAAGGTCGAAATAGCTTTGACAAAAAATGGGTTAAAATTGATTCAATTCCTTGACAATTTATCTGAAAACATATTACCATACTCAAGTATGAGGGAAAATATGTAAATTATGACTTATGAATTTTTGAATCTGAGGAATGATATGAAAAAGAGCTAAAAGGCATTTGAAGAAGTAGTTTCCAAGAATGAAGTTACTATTATTTTACAAAACCCGTTAGGGGGTTGAAATATATAGGGCCACCTAAGGGCATTGGCTGCATGGTTAAATAAATAGCATCTTTCGGCTGACAAGTCTGTTATGTGGACTGTTTATGCAAGGCCACCTATGGGCGCGTGCTGCATAGTCAGGCGAAATAAGTCTTAGTAATTTACTTTCCTAGTGCTAAAAGCCAGTGAAAGTTTATGGAGATTCAAATTTTCTAAAGTATAGAGTTTGTTGTATGGAAAGAGGGACTTGAATATGGAGAAGATATTTCCAGACAAGATTATCGAAGAACTGGGTGAATATCACTCCCATGAAGGTCTGACCCAAACGTAGGGAAGAAGAATAAACCATAGACTTGAATACTTTCAGATCATGAAAAAGGATATGGGAAAAATATGTTAAGGATGACTATTTTTTGCGGATCCCTACATACTGTCGTTTAGGACAAATAAGGACAAAAGAGGCATTCTTCCCAAGAATGAAGTTACTATTATTTAACAAAACCCGTTAGGGGGTTGAAATATGCAGGGCCACCTAAGGGAATTGGCTGCATGGTCAAATAAATAGCATCTTTCAGCTGACAAGTCTGTTATGTGGACTGTTTATGCAAGGCCACCTATGGGCACGTGCTGCATAGTCAGGCAAAAGAATTCTCAGAAGTTTGACATTTTTGTGATTAGAAGTCATGAAAAGGGTTATGAAGATATGAAAATATTTAAGGTTAGGATTATAACACATAAAGATGGGTATTGTCCAATGTATATAGAGATACATAGGTCAATGAAAACTATAATCATGTTGTGGCTGGGTCCTGAATTGAAACTTGGACTTCACTACGTATCTCATAAAAATGAGAATCAAGCCATACATAGTTCTTGAAATTCAATTTAACGTCGTGCAGGACGAAAGTATGAGTGATCTTAGTTTAGGGTCATAGAATTCGGACCATAATAATTAATACATAGTGTGTGTTTTCATGAGGACTTTTCAGCCAAGGGACTGAAAGTGAAATTTGGGGTTAGGCCCAAAAGACTTGGGACTGGATTCGAGGGATACTCGAATGTTCCTACGTATCCCATAGGGATGGGAATCAAGTCCACGTAGTTCTAGAAATGCCCTTTGTACAAATTTGGTTCGTACATGTGAAGGGTGAAAGGGGACTTTAGTGCAATGATGGTTTAACCTGAGATAAAAGAAATTAGGCATTACCATGTATGCACGTAGTCTTTTTGAAATAAACATGATTGAAAAATCAATGTCAATAATAGTTCTCTCTCAAGTGAGGAGATCAAAGAATATTGTAGTTTATTGTCGTACCTGACAAAAGTGTTGTATAGTTTAACATCGTATAACAAGGATGAAAGTGAATCAATGTAAAAAAATATTGATTCTAGGGGCGGTTTCACAAATCAACATCATATGAGATGGTGGTGAACCGATGTGAAGAGATTATTTTTGGGCTTGAACCCTGGGAGGCTGCCTACATACCCAGCCTGGAGGGAAAGAATCAAAGTCCGTGTAGTTCAATTGAAGAATGAATTAATGATCAAGTTGTTCTTGGGGACAACGATCTAATTAAAATTTTGTTGGGACTTACACATGGTTAGTGGCCCAAAGGGAGTGTTATGGTTGATGTTCGCTCTAAGCTCACGTGATTCATACTCGGTGTGAGAAACAAGAGGTAACAATAACCTTAACGGTGCACAGTTTAATGTCATGTAGGACATATAAAGGGACTATGCAGTTTAAATTCTTGCAGTTAGGACTATTGGTGCTGCACAGTTTAGTGTCATGTAGCAGGGACAAAATAACACACCATTTATGTCATGTTGGACGAAAGTGCGAATAGTTTAAGGTCATATGCATGGACCGTGGATGGTGCAGTTTAATGTCATGATGGAACTTTGATGATTATATAGTTTAACGTCTTTCCGGACGTGAGGGACTTTTATACAGTTTAGCGTCATGTAGTTAGGACGTCACAGTTTAACGTCTTGCTGGACATAAGGGATTTGCAAATAGTTTATGGTCATATACATGGACCAGGGATGATGCAGTTTAAGGTCATGCTGGACGGTTTAGGGAACTTTTTCACAGTTTAATGTCGTGTGGGATGATGTTGTAGTTTAAAGTCATACTGGACCATTACTGTATAGTTTAACGTCATATAGAAAGGACGAACTGGAAACTTTTTAACAGTTTAATGTCATGTAGGACAATTCAAGTAACTGTTACAGTTTAACGTCATGTTGGACGATAGAACATTGCTTTACAGTTTAAAGTCATGTAGCTAGGACTATGGTGAATCAATATGAGGATATCAGTTCTGGGGACTTTTTACAGTTTATCGTCATGCTGGACGCTGGAAGTGCCACACAGTTTAATGTCATGTTGCTAGGACATAATATAGTTTAACACAATCCAGTTTAGTGTCATGTAGGACATAATAGTAACCAATGTGACTGTTTAACGTCATGTTGGATGATAAGGGAACTGACACAGTTTAACGTCATGCTGGACGATGAAAGTGCCACACAGTTTAATGTCATGTTGCTAGGACACAATATAGTTTAATGTCATCTCGGACACAGTATAGTTTAATGTCATCTCAGACAAATAATGAACTTATGTACAGATTAACGTCTTGTAGATATGACATAATATAGTTTAGTGTCATGTAGGACATAATATGAACCAATGTGACTGTTTTGGCTCTGGGAACAATATTTTGTGTTTATACAAAATACTTCTTCAGAAATCTGGCATTAGTTGGAGTCGTGATGTGTTCTCCATCCATTGAGATTAGAGAATACGCTCCATTGGAGTAGACCTTATGTATTGAATAAGGTCCTTCCCATTTTGGTTCAAGCTTGGGAGGCTTCTTTCCTGGTATCATTGGTGCTCTGAGAACCAATACCAATTCTCCCTGAATGAATGAACGAAGACGAACTTTTTTGTTAAAATCTCGTGCTATTCGATTCTGATAGATTTCCAAGTGGTGCAAAGTGCACAATCTTTTCTCATCGAACTGTTCCAATTCATTCAACCGCTTTTGGGATTGCTCATCTGTAGATAACTGATCACAAATGGCTATTCTGAGTGAGGGAAATTGAAATTCAATTGGCAAGACTGCTTCTGTTCCATATACCAATGAATATGGAGTTGACCGCGTTGCATTGCGAGTGGTAGTCTGATAAGCCCATAAAGCATGAAAGAGTTTATCAGGCCATGACCTCTTATCTTTATCCACCATCTTTTGCAGTATATTTGAAAGAGTCTTGTTGAAGGATTTTATCTAGCCATTAGCCGCCGCATGATATCGAGATGAATGGTTGGACTTAATGTTGTATTCTTGATACAATTTCTTTACCTCAGAAGAACAGAGGTTGGTGCCATTGTCTGTCAATATGGTATGAGGGACACCAAATCTAGTAATGATGTTAGACTTGATGAAGCTAACAATTCATTTAGAACTGACTTCTTTGAGAGGTACTGCCTCTGCCCATTTGGAAAATAAATCAGTAGCAGTAAGAATGTACTTAAACTGCTTGGCCGTAGCTGAAGGGTAAGGTCCCACCACATCCATTCCCCATGTGGAAAATGGCCATGAGTATTTAGCTATATGAAACAACTCTGGAGGTTTATGAATGATGTTGGAATATACTTTGCATGAATGACACTTATATGTAAAATTAACACAATATTGTATCATTGAAGGCCAAAAGTATCCAAGACTTCGAATTTGATCAGACAGTATATGTCCAGACTGGTGGGCACCACATACTCCTGCATGCACTTCTTTTATGACAACCATTGTCTCTTCACCATAAATACATCTGAAGAGAACTCCATCAAAACCACGTTTGTAGAGAATTTTCTCGAGGTGGTTTGGGCTATCATAAAGAGTAAAATTGACCACACGTCACCAGATTTGTTCTTTCTTGGCTCTATCAGGTGGAAGTGTTCCATTTTGAAGCTATTCCCTGATAGGTGACATCCATCCTATAGTATGACCATACGGTTCAGGAATGGGACTAATTTCATTAATTTCCTCTGTTCTGACTTGAGCATAAGGTGAAATTGCACGACGGTGGGCAATACAGATGGTTGTCTCGTCCCGATTTGGATCTGCTAAAGCTATGGCTATATTAGCAAGTGCATTAGCTTGAGCATTTTGTGATCTTGGGACATAAGAAAATGTCGGTTCTGAAGGGAATTCCGACATTAACTCTCTGACATAATCATACAAAGGGATTAATTCTTCTTTTCTGATGGCATAATCCCCATTGACTTGTTTGATTACCAGGTTTGAATCACCTTTCACCTTTAAGTGATTCACTTGTGCTTGAAGCGCTAACTCCAAGCATGTAATGAGAGCTTGGTATTCAGCTTCATTATTGGTACCACATTCCCACAACAAAAAGGAATAAGGTAACACTGCCTTATCTGGAGAAATGAGCACAATTCCTAAACCAACTTTGTTGAATTTAGGATTTTCCATTTTCTTCCCTGTTGGACTTCTAGAAGCACCATCAAAATACATTTCCCATGTTTGAGGACTCTCTTGAATAGAGAAACCTTCCTCATCAGGGAGTTCGATATCTGAATTCGTGTCTTCCACTGAAGGATGTTCAGCCAGGAAATCAGCCAGAGCTTGGCCCTTAATTGCCTTTTGAGACACATACTGAATGTCGAACTGCTGTAGAATAACCTCCCACCTTGCCAGACGTCCTGTAAGCATTGGACGACTAAGGATGAATTTGAGCGGATTATTACGAGATACCAATTGGACCTCGTAATGTTGCAGGTAGTGTCTCAGTTTTTGAACTGCAAAGATTAATGCTAGGTAGCACTTTTAAATACTTGAATACCGGGTTTCTGCTTCAAGAATAGTTCTACTAAGATAGTAGAGACTATTTTCATTCCCAGCATCATTCTTTTGAGCGAGAAAGGCACCCAATGATCGCTATAAAGATGTCACATAGAGGATAAGCGGTCTACCCTCAACAGGTGGCATGAGTACTAGTGGACTCAAGAGGTATTTCTTGAGAACATCAAATGCTTCTTGACATTCTTCAGTCCACTGGTAAGTGACTCCTTTCTTCAATAATTTGGTAAAGGGTAAACTTTTGCCTGCCAAATTGGCGATGAAATGCCGAATATAGGCTAAGTGTCCTTGAAGTCCTCTTAATTCCTTCAAATTCTGAGGAGGTGACATACCAAGGATTGATTTGGTCTTCTCAGGATCGACTTCAATACCACGATGGCGTACAAAAAAGCTGAGGAATTTTCCTGAGGTTACCCCAGAAGCACATTTTAAGGCGTTCATCTTCAAATTATGTTGTCGAAGCTTGTGGAATATGACTTCCAAATCAGCCAAGTGATTAGAACGTTGTTTGGATTTAACCACCGAATCATCTACATAGCATTCAACAAACTTCCCTAAAAGAGGATTGAAGATACGATGCATGGCGCGTTGATATGTTGCACCTGCATTCTTTAAACCAAAGGGCATCACCCGATAACAAAACACACCTTGAGGAGCTCTTAAGGCTGTATATTCCTCATCTTATGGGGCCATTCAGATCTGATTATATCTGGAATATCCATCCATGAAATAAAGTACTTCATAGCCAGCCGTTGCATCAATTAAGAGTTCTGTAATCGGAACTGGGAAATCATCTTTAGGACAATACCGATTAAGATCTCTGAAATCTATGCAAACCATAATTTGTCCATTCTTATTCTTTACATGGACAATATTATCCAACCACTTGGGATATTTAACTTCTCTGACGAAGTTGGCTTTGATCAGCTTATCCACTTCAGCTTCAATTTTGGAAGCATAGGTTGGGTGTGTTCTTCTTGCGGCTTGATTAAAACCTCGATGTTCTTTTGGTAAACCCAAATGATGAGTAGAAACATTAGGTTCAAGCCTAGGAATTTCTGTATAATTACAAGCAAAAATATCTTTATTTTTCTTTAGAAAAGAAATATACATCTCTTGTTCTTCAAGGGTCATAGCCGCACTAATTAAAGTGGGGCGTGGATCTTTCTCTATACCCAGATTTACTTCTCTGAGTTCATCCACAGTGGTAGAGATACCCTCTTCAAATGCTGGAGGAGCATCTCTAAGATCTTCCTCTTCCTCTTCAACATGTGTTATTTCTTCCGTTTCTACTTGAAAAGTAGATGAAAAAACGAAATTCTCATGATCATAAGAGATGTCAAAATTTTTACATTTTTAAGAAGAAGCTTCCATTTCCGACCCTATTGATGATAATGGGTCTTCTTTGGGAAATAAAGAGGAGATGATGGATTGAGAATCGACGTCATTATTCACCTCTGGTGTTGCTATAACTTCTTCTGGCCTGATTAGCGAAGTATAGACTTGTTGGACTTCAACAGATGAAATGAAAACGTCCCCACTTAAGCTTTCATCACTGCTTGGTAGGTTACCAATTTCTCCCATGTTGTCTGGCTCGATCGCCGTAATTGACATTATGGATCTTTCCATAAGAGTATTTTGATTTGGGCTTATTTTGTCCATTTGAATGATAGGTAACACATAATCTGTACTCACATGTGAAAATCGATTTATTGGAATTTTCTCCAAACCATATGGAGCATTAACTTTGGTAATTTCCTTCATTGTAGATTTTTCTATTCCCTTCATGTGATAAAATTACACCTCAATGTATTGAGACTCACATGTATTGAACGAGGCCTTATCACCATACAATGTTCCAACTTGACCATCGAAACAGTATTTGAGACATTGATGGTATGATGAAGGAATAGATGCATGCTGATGTAGCCAGGGTCTTCCAAGAAAGATATTGAAAGCTGAGTCTTGATCAACAATCATGAAATCCGAATTGGATACAAGATCTCTAAACTGAGTTCTGAGTGTAACTTCTCCCAGTGTTTCTTGTTCATTTTTATCATATCCTTGTAACATCATGGTAGAAGGAGATAAATCAGATTCCGTGAGGCCCAATCGATGAAGTGTACGAATGGGCATGAGGTTGACTCCTGAACCATTGTCAATGAAAGCTCTTCGAACATCTATACCATTGACTTTCCCAGATAAGTACAAAGGTTTTATGTGCCCATGCACAACATCATCTTCATCTTTATCAGTAAAAGATATCACTGCATGGCATTCTGCAGGATTATTCTCTATGTGATAGATTTCAACTGCAGCAATTTCATCTTCAAACTCCTAAGGACTTGACAAAGTTTCAATGAGTGCTTCCCGAAGATCTTTTGACAGATTCAAAGCATCCAAAATTGATAACTTGGCTGGTACTTGGGCCAAGTGTTTCAATATATCATACTTTTGATCTAGAGGTCTGCGTTTCGCAATAGGAATATGCAGTTTAGTAGGTACCTTGGAAGCAGATGCTTTGGAGGCTGATGCATCTTGTATTGAAGTTGGCAACATCATTGGTTTTGGAAGATTAGACTGATTAGATCCATTTAGTTGATGAGATAAAGAAGATGGAACCATTAATCGGTCTTCCAAAATAACTATGCCAAAACTGAGTTGGCCATTGGCAGAAGAACTTGCTTGTTCTTTTTGAGCTCGCTGAAGGGCTCTTCCACGAGTTTCTGCTGCATATACAGTGCTAGCAGGGGTAAAATTAGAGTAGTGGCTTCGGAAAGATCCACTTCTTCCCCTGTATCCTGAACCTCTAGAACTTCATCGGATTCCCTTATTTGATACATGGAATTCAAGCTCATCAAGACTGGAATATGGATTTGTTAATTGAATTATATTAACAGAACCAAATTTTAACTCTTCGTATGATAAAGACTCTGCCTGGTTAGCCTGTTTAGGCTGTGCCGTTTGGTGGGACGGTGCCCGTGGCTTTGAAGTAGATGGCATGAAATCTGCCAGAGTCAAAGATAATTTAGGCTTTGATACATACTCATCTTTTTCTGATTCCTCTTTCTTCTTTGAATTGCTCTGCCCTTTTGAGGATTTGTCTTTTGATGGAGCATTTACTGCAGCTTTTGTAGGAGATGCAATTGGCTTCTTCAATTGTGTTCGCAAAATGGAATGGGTCCGATTGATTTTCTTTCTCACCATCCAATCATCATATTTTTTCGCAGTTTTGCTTTTGACTTCCTGCCACTCGCCTCCTTCCTCTGGATCTGTAGCGGTAATACACGCAACATGAGCTGAAAAACCCTTCAATTTGACTTATCCCAAGTCGACCATCTTTTGCAGGAGGTCTTTAAAGACAAAACACTCCTGGATGGGATGCCCCAACATTTGATGAAAGGGACAATAATTGGGACGGTCTTCATCTCCTTCCTTGTTTGGCCTCTTGGGCACTGGTAATTGAACCAAATTATTTTCCAGAGCTGAAATGAAGTAACCAGGAACTTGCTCACTTCGGAAAGAGTATGTTTTACTCTTAAAATCCTCAAATTGTTTTCGTCGTTGACCTCTTTGATCATTTGGACAAAACAGCCTTTGTTGTTGGCGTTCAGGAGGTGGAGCCCTTCGAGAAGATGAAGGTTTTGAAGTAGAAATAGGCACAGGTGCTTGTTTAAGCATAACTGTAGCAGTTTCCGCTTTACCCATTCTCCTTCCTGGAGCTGATGGAATTATACGAGATTTAACCTTAGCCTGTATAAGGGAATCATCAATCTGTTGAGCGATTGAAGTAAGGTCTCGAAACCCTCCTGTGTATTTCACAGGGATCAATGACGTGTGTAATTCGTCACGCAAATTTGCCACACAGATTGACAACAATTCCTCTTGAGGGAGTGCTAAAATCAGGGAATACGTTAATCCCTTCCAACGATCAATGAAATCAGAGACTCTTTCATTCTCCCTTTGCTTGAAGTTTGTAAGATCGAAAACTGTCGTTTTTGGAAAAGTTGAGCTAAACTGAAGAAGGAATTTTTGACGAAGATCCTCCCATCCGATCACTGACCGGGATTGCAAGCTTGTGTACTAGACAAAAGCTGGTCCTTGCAAGGTTCGCACGAAGCATCTGAGTTTCACTGCTTCTTTCTGCTCTGGAGTTCCCATCATAGGATCACAAAAAGACACGTAATGCGTCAAATGTTGTTCAGGGTCGCCTGATCCATTGAATGTAGGGAAAACAGGGTTTCCCAAACTGGATGGAGGAGAAATTGAATCTACCCATTCAGGGTAAACTTTCTTTTCAGGTTGAACTTGCACCCGTTTCCTTTCCATAGTTTCTAACCGAACTGTTAATGACTCAATAGTAGTTATTAACTTTTGAGAAACATCAGGTTGAACTTGGTTTTGGGTAGGTGCAATGAATGGAGCTTGGACAGACGTGGTGGTTGGTGCTGCAACTGATGGTAGTGCTGCCAACCGTTGTTGCGTTTGACCCGTAGGATTAGACCTCTGAGGGTGTACTGATAAAGGAGGATATTCCTGATCCATCTCAGTAGTTACAACAAATTCCTTCGGCTGTCGGACTTCAGCATTCTTAAGAAGAAGACTACTCTGAAATAGTTCTGCATTCAACCTTCTTAATTCTTTCATTTCTTCCTCCTGTTGTGCAAACCTTTGCTCTAATGAGATCGATTGACCTCCTTCAGAGGAAGGGTGACAAGTAACCTGATTCTTTCCTTTCCCCTTATTGGATCCTTTTCGCATAGGGGGAAGTGGGTTATTTGAAGGAATACCCCGATTTTGGGTAAGCCTTTGATTACGTGTGCGCACACCTTCTTCATTTAGGTCTGTGTGCGCAACTTCTTGAGCAGGAACCTCTTCGTCTGATCCCTCTGATTGAGCCTCATCTGGTGAATCAGCAGCAACGGCACTGATGACATTAATGGATGCATATTGCATGGAATCCTTTCTATCAGCATTTCTGTGATATTGTCTTCTTCCATGTACATGATGAGACATGGAATTCCGTTGACATGATCCCTCAGGAACTTCTTGGAGAACCTTCACTTGGAGAGAATCTCCTGATAGCTTGGCTCTTCGTTCCTCTTGAGGCTTATTCCCTAATCGAGAGAATACTGACTTTCTCTGAGGGGGGGATTGAGGATTTGAAAAAGTCCCCAGTCCGGTGGACTGGGGATGTTCCTGCTGCTTCTGCTTAACTCCTCGAATCCCATTTGTTGACTCTGAGGGTTGGGTTAGAGAAGTCACCAGTCTGACAAGCTGGGGTGTCTCTTGACATGCTATGTCTGAGATCTTCTTAAAATCTCTCTTGATCTTGCGAATCTTAGTTCGGAAATTAGCTGGATGCATTAACCTGTATCCACTTTTATCACCTGGTTCATCAGACCGTTGGATGATTTCCGAAACATCTGTCATTTGATGACGTGTTTTATCCAGACGAGAGGCTTGTGCAATATTCTTTCCTGCTTGATGTAGGAGAAATTCAACAACGTGTTCTCTATATACTTTATTTTGAGAGGAACTAGTTGAAGCCTGTTCTTGAGCAAGCTTTTTATTATGAACAAATCCCATTGACTGTGGCCGGCCATGGGCAATAACATTGCATGAGACCATTTTTGGCGGGCTTTGCTGACTGGAAAGCACTGTGAAATGTAGTGCTCCATGAACACCCCATCCTCTGATATGAACATCATATGGAGCATTGGCAATTAACTGACGCAATTTTCTTAGTGTGCCAAGGCATGAACGTTGAAGGGTTCTCTATTGCTTTTCAGCCTTCGGATACCGAGAGACTGATAGAGATGCCAAATCAATCTGACGTTGTAGCCCTTCTATTATCTTAAGATGATTTTCATATTCATCATAAGATAATACCTTCTTCAATTGACAAAGAGTCTTCCATATGTTGAGACGAATATCATGGATTCCATCATCCGTCAACATCTTTGGAATGTCGTACTGGGAGTCAGCCAAAGGCCAAAACATGACTGGTACTTCACCTTTTGCCAGTTTTTCCCTCATGTTCAGCATTTCCTCTTTATCATTAAATGAAGATTCTTCTACCTGTTTTGACCAGAGTTGGTGTTTCCTTGTTGCTTCATCGGATTCAACAAGATTGGTAGAGAGATCATTAATCAAACTAGAAGATGCATGACTTAGGGGTGGTTCGGAGAATGACCTACACCCTGGGCTATCTTCTGATTGAGAAAGTTTTTCACTTGTTAGCAATAAAGCATCAGACATGTCTGGTTTCGCATTTTCAAGTCCCTCAAGATAAGAGGGCTTTCTCGGCACTACATTATCCACTAGAGTATTTTCCAGGCAATGTGAATCACTACTGCGGAGAGGACTTTCGCAGCGAAGTTCATCATCATGGGGAGGACCACCATAATGGGTTACAACAAAAGATGAAATCTCTTGCTCCTTGGTCTTCTAACCACACAGAGGGTTCCTGTGGCTCTCATCTGAAGAAGAAACTTCAAGATTGACCGAACTTTCATGAAGCAAGACTTCATGAGTAAGTGTCTGTTGAAGACCTTTAAAATTAATGTTCCCGTTATTGGGAACTGAGGGAGTAGAATCTTGAATTCTGACAGATAAATGTCTGAGGGTTTCAAGAAATCTAGCATCGAGCAATGCCTTGTTGCAGATTGGCCTTTGATCTCCTGACTGTGCTGGGCGGATCTTTTTCTTAGATGCCTTCTTACTCGCTTTGGAAACCACTTGTTGACGAAAGTGGTTACTCTGAGCAGGTGTATGTGCCTGATCAGGAAAGATGGTCAGGTTAGGCTGACGATCTCTACTCAAATCAGGTGTATGTGCCTGACTTGGTTGTCCATATGATATGGGGGAGTATGCCCCATAACCCTCTTGGACTGGAACAGATGTGTGTGTCTGTTCCGGAGTGAATCGTTGATGTGTCACTCCACTGCTAGGGATAGATTTATGTGTTTGTCCCTGAGATGATGCTGAAGCTGTTATGATATCCTGGAAAGCATCCAGAATATGAGTAGGAATTTGCTTCTGCTCTTTCACCATTGAAAAAATATGTTTGGTGACTTCAGCCGCCGAAACGGGGATATACGTCCATTCCGGGCTTGGAGTAGGTGTATGTGCCTGCTCCTGTCCTCCTTTTCCTGTCATTTAATTTTGACAGTACTCAAGTGTGGAGGCAGAGAGTTGAGTCTGCCTCCTGTTTGTCATCGGGGCTTTCCGACTGACTTCTCCGTGCGCTACCAAGCGAGACTATTGGTAGTCTGGAATAGTATTAGCAGGTGTATGTGCCTGCTGATTACACTTTGCCAAAAGCGGTTGACGAGATCCATCATATGTAGTCAGACGAGCCTGTTGACTAACTGGTGATGTATAAGCAGGTGCATGTTCCTGCCTATGGTACTCCGCCGGAATTGCCTGGCGGGATTGGCGTGATGCTGCCAGACGAGTCTGCTGGACAGCGGAATTAAAACAGACAGGTGATTGTTCCTGCTCATTATTTGCCACCAAGTTAGGTTGGTGGACTTCTTCGGAGATGGCAGGGATGACAACCTGCCCATTGTTAACCGGATTCTGTCTCTGGCGGTTCATCTTGCCTGCTCGGGATCGAGGAACCTGAGCTGAATGCATGGAGTCGGTACCCTCATCATGTTGAGGACGCACTACCGCACGAGTCTGGCAGCGATTGTTGATGGGATCCCACGAGAAGGACTCCTGTATTTTTGAATTAAGGCCCTGCGAGACCCGCTCATTCACTTCTCAGAGTAAGGGAGTGAATGGAAATTGCGTTCCGGGGATAACGACCCGAAACGGTTGGAGACGATAGTCAGCACCGCCTGCTTCTTGATCGCTGGTTGCCGTTGTCCGGACGACCAGGTAGAGTTGTTAACTTGGAGGGATTGACGAGCGGCCTCTAGAGTTGGGATAGTACCATTGCGACGGTACTCCTTAACCAGTACATTAGAAACCCAGCGTTGAAGACGCTGAGTTGGTGATGTCATCCTCAGAGCGGACGACGTTCCAGCAAGAGTAGCAGCATTGGTTTTCACAGTAGCAGACCTCACAGTAGAGGTGTTCACAGCAGCAGTATTCACAGGGGTGAATTTAAAAAAATCCATTTTGAAGAAGATCTTGAGAAAAGAGTGCATGTTCCATATAACAGACATAATCAAGATGAATCTGGCCACTGCATATTTTGGATGAGCATATGTCAATGATTGATTTTTTGGCCCAAGGGGCCTAACAAATAAGAAGAACATCACTTTAACTTGGTTAAGGATTCACGTCGGGTTCACCATTTTTTGTTTCGCACGGATTTCGGGGATGACCTCCTGGACGGGAGATTCAAATGTTCCGATCGGTTTCTAGCGGGTTTGTTTGTAGAACCGGAAACATCCAATGATTCCACATCCGTTTGAAACTACTTTCCAAAGGTAGGCGCTCATTAGTTTGTCGACTAATGAGGCTTAGGAATTTGCATTGGTCGAGAGGATGGGAGGTCGGACTCATCACACCTTTTTGAGGGGAATTATTGTCTACTCCAGGACTCTCTTTATAGATTTAAGCTATGTTCGTGAATCCTTATTACATTACCAAGTATAAAATGATATTTCCTTTAGTTTTAACAATCAATGATTAAATATGCAAGAAATTTAGGGAATCTTTTATATGTATTCGAGGTTCTTCATCAATAGAGAATCATCTATATCTGTTTAGAGATTCTTGGTCAATGGTATCCTTCAAAACATTTATATAAAAGTCTCTTGGTCATTATGATGACCAGGCTGGTTTTAATTCCACTCAGTGGGGCACTTTAAGTTTATCGTCATTCAGAAGGACATGGATTATTTCAAAGTTGGGATCGAACCCATAAATGGGCTACCTACGTATCCTTTGTTTTGAAAAAGGAATCAGAACCCACGTAGTTCGAGTAATGGAGTATGATGTTTATGATTGATGGATCAAAGAAGAATGTCATAATTAATTTTACACTCTAAGCTCACGTGAGTCATGCTCGGTGTGAGAAACAAGAGGTATTGGTAAAAATTAGACAATTGTGCCATGAAAGATGCAATCATAAGAAATTGTTTGGGGCTTATGTATGTATGACTACCCAAATAGATGAAGGATTAGGATTTACTTTTAGGGAGAAAATCCATGAACATGGTCCATAAAGGTATATGTTCTTCATGGAGATTCGAATACTCTAATCTTGGGGCTTACTCCTAAGGAGGATGCCCAAATTAGGAGGGGACTTATGATTGGGTTTTACTCCTAAAAAGGATGCCCAAAATTATGACTGGGACTTTTTCCTGAAAAGGAGGCCCAAGTTAGGGGACTTTGGGCTTACTCCTAAGAAGGATGCCTGGTATTTGAGATTGGGGCTTACTCCTGAAGAGGATGCCCATAGTTAAGGAATTAAGGTTTGGGGCTTACTCCTGAAGAGGATGCCCAAGTTTGGGAACTTTAAGAATTTGGGGCTTACTCCTGAGGAAGATGCCCAGATTAAAGGATTTATAACTGGGGATTATTCCTGAAAAGGAGACCCAGGTTAAGGATTCTCTCATCTTAAAGGATGAGGTTGAATGAACGAACTCTCAATCTTTGGTGACATAAAGATGTATAAATCACTAGGTTTTGAGAGATATTCCACCGAATTCCTTTCAGACAAGGAAGTCAAATCAAGAAATCATACCATAAATGGATTTGAAGATTATCTTGAAGACTGAATCTTGAATAAGAAAGGTGAAATGGATTAAGAGGGGTAAAATGGGAAATATGGGCACCCAAAAAGGTAGGGGCACACAAGTCTTGAAAGGCGCGCAAGTCTTGCGTGGGCGCGCAAGTATTGGTCGCGCAGGTATACCTGCGCGACACATGGTGTACTTGCGCGATTTTCAACCAGCATTGAAATACTTGAGAGAATCTTTATTAAACCCTTTATAATCTTCTTGAGGTTCTTCCAGAAAAGGGACGCGCAAATTATATTGAAGGAATAAGGCTGCGCACAAGTATGATCAGTTCCCTTAAGGGCTGGCCATTCAGGCGCGCATGTGTTGATGAGTTTCAACACTTAGGCCTTCCTCCCTCTCTTTAGATCTTCTGTTCTAGGTAAAGAATTACCTTAGAAGTGTTCCGGAAGCTTTGAGAAGAGACTTGGGCATCGGGAGCTTCAATCCAAGTTTCTGGAAAAAGATCCTCTCGAATGGGGGGCCCACAGGGTCTATTTATAGGCAAAAGAAGGCCCTGAGCGGTTACTGGGCGGTTACCACTTAGGTCGTGCAGGTCACCTGTGCGACCAAGGTCGTCGTGCAAGTGTACTTGCGCGATAGTGAGATAACTTGTGCGGTGTAGTTTCTTTTGATCCTGTGTTCATGCCTTTGTCGATTTTAGATGTTTTCTTCAAAGGATGAATCACTTTGAGCTCAGATATTCCCCTTTTCCGATCTTTAGATTTTGTGACGAAAGGAGCGTCAAAAGTTACTTCAATGGTTCTTTGTGTCTCTCAACCTAAGGTAGTTCCAAGGAGTTTTGGGGGGCTCAACCACTTCAATATTCATCGTTTAGACACTTGATCTCCAGTCCAGTTGCGGTGTCTCTCTCGGGGTGAGTAAAATTTCTATTCCTTTGTTTCCATTGATCATGGTATCACTGTTGGGTGGTGTCTTCGGATATGTTGGTCTAAGGTTGGTGATTCTTCTTGGTTTCTTCCTAGATATGTTAGGTGATCTCATTTTGGAGGCCTTTTCTTCTATTGTTAATGGTGCAATAGGTGTTTGTCTTTGAGGTTTGTGGGTTTCTCCTCTTCAGCTGACCCCTTGTCTTATAAATTGTATCGATCTTGATGTGGATTTAATTCTAGGGTATTTTTTGACATTTTGGGTTTCATTTTTGGTGGATCCCATTGTAGACAAGTGTGACCTGAGTTCGGAGGTAGGTGGTTACGTCTCTAGTGAAGGTTGATGAACCTGATTAGTTTTATTTATAAACTGTTTTGGAAATTAAAATTGGCATGATTGTTTTGTGTGTTTTGAAAAGGGTTTTTAATGAAAAAGGGTTTTTCTAGTTTTTGAAAGATGGAATGAGAAAGTGTCATTTTCAATGAATTGAAATGAATTTTGAAATGGTTTGGAAATGGGTTTCAAAGAATTGAAATGAATTATGAAAAAGAGAACATGGGTTACCATGGGTACTTAGTGGAAGGTTTTTCTTGGGTTCATCGTCCATTTTTTTTGTGATTAGCAAGGAGGTTTGTATTGGGTATTTCCTAGTTTCTTAGTCCCATTTTTCTAGGGGATTTATATATACAATTTGGCGGGTTCACTCATGGGGTCTTCCTCTTCTTACTTGGCATTTGTTCTAGGATCCAATTTTTTGAGTTGATTATTATGGTATGAGTAGTATGTGGTCTAGAACTATAGTATTCCTTGGTATTGTGATACCTTTGCTTATATTTTTTTTGCTTGGATTTCTGAGTTATCCTTGATATGCATGTTTATGCTTGTGGAAAAGGATATAGAAAATGTTCTTTGAAATTGATATACCTACTTTTGTTTAGAACTGTTGAAAAACGGAAATGTTTAACAAGTTTTCTATAAAAATTATTTAATACTTATCATGCCTTGTCTTATTTCAAATGGGCATGGAGGGATTTTTATAAAGAAACTTGATATGGAACACCTGGGTGGGATCCTACTGAACCAGTTAGCTCACAACATGTTCACCTCTTCGGTGGTGTGTAGACCATTGTTGGTATTCTAGTGTTGGGAAACACAAGGTGCCACAGTCAAGTAGTGAGCTTCATCTCAGCTAGTTGGATTGATGGTTGTGAGATGGGGGGAGTTCGTCCATTCCATCCTTTAGAGTAGTTATTTAGTTTTGGGCCTTTGTATATGTACTTTTCCTTTGGAGTTTTATCTATTTTTGTTGTTTTCTGTTTCCATTGTTTTCTTACTATTATGGAATATATCTCTTGTTTGTATTCAACTATTTTTTAGTACATATTTTCCATTTCTTTTATCAGTTTGGGTGGAATCGTTCTATTTATTATGTTTTTCGATGCCTGTGTTCTTTTCAAAAGCTTGTGGGGATGAGGAACTCCCTTCGGTTATGTGACAAATTGGGTTAGGTGCCAAGTTTGATGGAAACCCAGGCCAATTCATTACAATTTTGTATCAAAGAGGGTCTTTCCTTAAGAGTACATTTATTGGGACATCTGTTAGACCTGAGATAGGATTTTTGAGACTTGATAGGTATGTTGTGATAAGTTCTTAGCCAGATCATATTGTAACGAGACTCAAGTTTCCATGGGACATTGGGATCTATCTCTCTAGTATTGATTTTATTTTTAAAAATATCAATTTTTTGCTTATCGGTTTTCTAGTTTGAGTTATGATTTTTTCTATTCTGTGATCGTTCTTATGTTTCAGTGTGAAGTAGTATTCCTCCAAGACGTCTTCCATGAGTTTCTTAGGAAGGTGCAACTGATTTTCCTCAAGAGAACGCACATGTATATCAAAATCTCACTGAGAGTATCATACAAGTAGTCCATGATATTGATCAGGATGTACCACGAGTTCAGAATGAAATTGTTGAGGTATAGCTAAGAAATTGAGGAGAGAGAGAGAGATCAATCAAGAGAGTTTGTACATGAGAAACCTCCACCCTTTAATGGAATGATAGAACCTCAAGTGGAAGAGGACTGAATGGATAGGATTGATCAAATATTTGACTTCTTGGAGGCACCTAAGAACACCAGGGTGAAATGTGATGCATTTAAACTTGAGGGTTCTAGTTAGTGATGGTGAGATTCTATGGTCCAGGAAGATAGACATGTATACTTGGATTGGAATGGTTTTAAATTTTATTATTTTAGAAGTTTTTTCCAGATTCACTGATTTTGGTGAAGTCTCTAGAGTTTATATCTTTACAATAAATAGGGTGTTCAATGTCGGCATAAACCAATCACTTGGATGAGCATGTTTGTTTTTCTCCATATATAGTAAAGAATGACCAACTGAAGGTTCATATGTATCTATAGAGTTTGCGGCCAGATATTAGATCACATGTGTATATGCTAAAGATTTCTAACTGTATAGAAATGGTAGATGGATCTTTGAGGGAAAAATTAATATGGCATGAAAGGTTGGATTTTCCACTTATTCTCTTTCATCGGGTGGCAGCTTCAGTGGCACAAAAGAGAAGTATAGGAAGTGGAAAGATCATCACATGAGTAGTGGAGGTGGGTCTCAGCAGTAAGCCTCCGAGGAACCTTCTGTTACAGTGGGTATTGTGACTATGAATTGATATCTGCGTGGCAACATCACACACACCAAACATTCTTGTCCTATACCCTTGAAGATGTTAAATTGTTGTGGATGTGTTGGTCACTTACATCTATTTTTGCATGATATGAATATAACTCATTATGGTTAGGGGTTGTAAGTTCCAGGGGATACTATGATGCAATCAGAAGCTTCAATGACAATAGGTCTCCATTCATAGGCTTCAAGAGTGAAGTATTTTCATGCAATAGATGAGTGTACAGCGGAAGTTGATCCAGGTCTGACAATATTGAGATGTGTTATCCTTATTGTTTCCTCAGTAGTAATTTCATTATATGATATTGGTGCCTCCCAATCACTTATATATACATATTTTTTTGAATTTCTTAAACATCAAATGAAACTTATGTCCTTTAATATAGATTTAACAACACCTCTTGGTACGAGGAAAGAGTAGGGGTACATGTGTCCTTCTTGTTCATTGACAATAACCAATATATAGTTGGTTTGAGAGTTTATCATTATTGATTTAGATCTATTTTATGTCATCATTGGTATGGATTGGATTGTCTCTCATAGATATAAGGATGATTGTTATCATTAGGTTGGTTTGTTTCTTGCTACTGATGGGAGCTATCATGTGTTTCAGGGGGAGTGGGACCCGAGGTCAGGTCATGTAGGACCTTCCCACCTAGAGCTTCAGAGTTTTCTGGTTCCTATTGCATTCGAACCAAATGATGTTTCTTCTATTGATGATCATCCTATTGTTGTTTGATACATTTTTAATGTTTTCCAAGAATACATCTTTGATCTTACTCTAAAAAGATAGGTAGACTTTATGATTGATCTAGTGAAAGATACGAAGCCAATATTGATACCTTCTTGTCGTATGGCACCGACAGAGCTGAAAAAGATCAAGATTTAGTTGGATAACCTGTCAGAAAAAGTTTTTTTTTACCCTGACATTTTTCCATGCATTTCTGTAGTGCTCTTTTCTAAGAAAGAGAATGGTTCACTTTGTTTATGTGTGGAATATTAGAAGTTTAACTGGGTAATGGTTAAGAAAAAATATCTCTTTCCTAGTGTGGATGATCTGTTTGATCACTTAACAGGGTCAATGTGGTTTTCAAATATCAATATTTTGTCCGATTATCATCAGCTCAGAGTTTGGGAGTATGATATACTGAAGACTTCCTTCAGGAGAAGATATAGACATTATGAATATATTGTGATGAATTTTGGTCTAACTAACACTCATACAGTTTTTATGGCTTTGATGAATCAGATATTTCATCAATATCTTGAAACTTTTTTGGTAGTCTCCATGGATGATATTCTGGTTTAGTTGAAATCTGAGAGTGAGCACAAGCACCATCTGATTTTGGTTCTGGAAATTTTGAGAAGTAAATGTTTGTATGGAAATCATTCAGTATATAGCTTATGGATTAAAGAAGTGAAGTTATTGGGGCACCAAATTTCTATACATGGCTTATCATTTGATCAAGAAAAGGTAAAGGAAATTCCTTCATGGAAGGAACCACATAATATCTTTGAGATATTGAGCTTCCTGGGTATTTATAGATACAAATGATGGTTAGTCAAGGAATTCACTAAGCTGGAATCACTCTTGACTTCTCTTACTAGGAAAGAAGTGATATTAATGTAGGATGTAATGTTTTAGACTTCTTTTGAAAAAATGAAACTTATTCTAACATCGTCACATATTTTGATCTTACTTGATCTTGTTAAAGGATATGTGGTGTTTTGTGATGCATCTAGTGATAGTTTGGGATGTGTGCTTATGATGGATGACCATTTGGTAGATTATGGATCTCATCAGATTTGATCACATGGAATAATTACCCAACTCATGATTTGGATATTTCTACTGTCAAGAATGTGCTTTAGTGATGGAAGCACAATGTTTTTGTGGAAAGGTTCTTGATATTACCTGACCATAAGAGGCTGAGTTATATCTTTTCTCAAAAGGACTGGAATCTTAGACAGAGGATATGTGTAGAATACCTTCATATGTTTGAATTCAATATCACCAACACCCCATGAAAGGGTAATGTTTTTGCATATTCTCTTAGTAGGAAAGTACCATCATAGGCTACCTTGGAATCGAAGAAGGTGTGGAAGCTTAGTGGTCTTTTCACATAGTTTAATCTGGATGCTCAGTAGGATGTTTTGGGTATTATTTTTACCAGTTTTCAATTATCAACATCTCTCGGGGAGTCTATTTTTCAGATTTATGAGTAGGATGATGAGTTTCAAAAGACTTGAGAAATCCATTATGAAGGGGATATTATTTCTAGTTAGTTACTCGCTTCAGATGGTATTCTTCACTTCATGGAAAGGGTTGTCATCTCAGCATCTGGGAGGAGTTTAGTCTTATTTGATTGTCACATCTCTTCATGGATCATTCATCTAAGAACTACTAATAGGTATTAGGACATGATGTGGTGATTCTTGTGGTTGGGGTATGAAGTGTGACATCACAGATTTTATGTCTCGCTTTAACACCATCCAATGGATAAAGGGAGAGCACTTGAAAACTTATGGTTTGTTTTAGCCTCTTCCGGCATCATTTTGGAAATGGGATGAGGTATCTATGGATTTTTTGTTGGATTACCACAAAATTCCCAAGGGAGGAATACTTTTTGGGAGGTTGTTGATCAATTAACAAAGACTTCTCATTTCATTTTGATCAAATACACAACTAAATTTGAAGATATGGGTAATATGTATGATAAGGATATTGTGATGTTACATGGGATTCCGTATTCCGTTATTTCAGAAATGAATCCGGGGTTTTCCTTGATGTTCTAGAGGAGTCTCCAAGAGGCCATGGGAACTCAAACCAAGTTGAGCAAAACATACCTTCCACAGACAGATGGTAAAATAGAGCGAGTAATTCAGTTTCCAGAGGATATGCTCTACACATATGTCTTGGATTTTTAAATATCATGGGATAGTCATTTGGGACTGGTTGAGTTTGTTTATAACACTAGTTATTAGTCATCAATCACAATGGATCCATTCGAGGTGTTGTATGGTCACTCATGTAGATCACTTTTCTTTGGGATAAGGAGGGTGAAGTATCCATAGTTGGAATAAGTTTGGTTCACAAAACATCTGTGAATATTTATGATTCACATCAAATATTGGTTTCATCCTAGAGTTGACAGAAATTTTAAGAATTTCAGTAGCGTCTACCTTTGGTGTTTTCCACAAGGGACTGTGTTTTCCTAAAACTTTCTCCTCAGTTTGGTCACCATCGACTTGGAAAGTAGGGAAAGTTGGATCTGAAATATGTTGGACCATTTTAGGTCACTAAGCATCTCATAAAAGATTCTTATCTGTTATAATTGTTTGTTTAGTTGATAGGTATTCATGATGTTTTCCATATATCTCATCTAAAGAAATATTACCCTAATCTTGCTCACATTCTGAGTTGGGAAGAAATTGAGATTGAGCCACATGATTCTATTCTGGATAAATTGGTTGAGATCGTTGAATCATAACTAAAATTATTTCATGGGAAGTTGATTTAATTGGTCAGAGTTATATGAAAATAAGGATTAGATTCTCATGATACTTGGGAACAAGAATCATAGTTGAGGGAGCAGTGGCCTCATCTTTTTTGGGGTTTACATCTTCAACAAGACCACTAAGGGACAGAAAGTATTTATGGTGGGTAGTGTTTAACATCATGTTACTATTTTATCAGATATGCCCTTAAACTCATCTTGGTTTCCCCCTCCTTTGAGGTTTTGGGGATGCCTATAATGGTGAATTCAAAGATTTGTTGGACTTTCACTAATAACTGTTTGTTTTTACAGGCTTTAGAGATGTTACACACCATGTAACTATGTTACAAGCCATATAATGGTAGATAGATGTAATTTATGAGAGAAGAATTCATGTTGTGAAAGGTTATTGGTAGTGATAGAGACTTACAGAATGTTAGGTATTAAAAGGTCAGTTTTTAATCTAAGGTGATAGGTTTTTCAGCATATGTGGATCATTGGGGTTACATGTCGTAAAATGGACCATGTACAGTTTTTAAAGAGAATGTTCATCATTTTTGTTTCATTTGTTCTCTAGTTCTTCATAGATCTTAGCCTATGGCAGTTATGGGGAATTTTTGAGAGACTCAACCCCATATAGATCAATCGGTTTGACACTCTATCTCCATAGTGGTTATAGTGTGTCTCTCTGGGTGAGTAAAATTTTCGTTCCGTCATTTACTTTGATCACGGTATCATTGTTGGGTGGAATCTTTGGATCAATTGGTCTATTATTGGTAATTATTCTTAGTTACTTCCTAGATCTGTTGTGCGTTCTCATTCCGTAGGCCTTTTATTCCATTGTTCATGGTGCAGTAGAGATTTTTCATTGAGGTATGTGGGTTTCCTCTCTTAAATTTAACCCTTGTCTTATAAATTGAATCAATCATGTTGTGGATTTGATTCTAGGTCCTTTGTTGACATTGTTGGGTTTTGTTGTTGGTGGATCCCATTGTGGGCATCTACAACCCGAATTTTGAGGTGGGTGGTTGTGTCTCTAGCCTATGTTGATGAACCTGATTGATTTTCATTATAAACTATTTTTTATATTGATATTGGAAAGATTTTTTTGTCTGTGTTGAAAATGGGTTTTAATGAAAAATGGGTTTTACCAAATTATTAACAAATGGAATGAGAAAGTGGTATTTTCAATGCATTGAAATGAATTTGGAAATGGTTTCGAAATGGTTTTAAAATCATTGAAATGCATTATGAAAAAGAGAACATATGTTTCCTTGGGTACTTATATTGACGGTTTATCTAGGACCATCATCTATTTTTTTGTGATTATAAAAGAGGTTTGTCTTGGTGGTTTCCTCTATTTCCAAGTCCTATTGTTATAGGGGACCAATATTGACATGGGGGGGGGGTCACTCATGTGGTATTATTATTATTCCTAGGCCTATGTTTGAGGATCTTATTTGCACACTTGATTAATATGGTACGAGTAGCTTACACCCTCAACCTGTAGTATTCCATGGTATTGTGATACATCTTCTTCTGTTTTGTATTTCTTGGATTTCTATGTTATCCATGATTTTCATGTTTATGCTTATGGATAATGATATAGAAAATGAGATTTGAACTTCACATACATTTTGTTTAGAACTTTGTATAAAGGGAAATTTTTACCTTGTTTTATATAAAACTTATTTACTGCTTAACATGTCATTTTTTATTTAAAATTACCATACATGGATTTTTATACAGAGACTTGATATGGAACCCCTGGGTGGGATCCTACTGAGCCTGTTATCTCACACCAGGTGCACCCATTCGGTGGTGTGGAGTCCTTTTTTTTCTTCCAGTGGAGGGAAAGGAAAGGAGACACAGTGAAGTAGTGAGGTTCATGTCAGTTGATTAGGTAACTGGTGGTAAGATGGTGGCTGTTTATCTATTCCATCATCTGGAGTAGTTGTTTGATCTGGGTCCTTTGCAGTTGGAATTTTCCTTAAGAGTTTTAAGAACTTTATTTGTTGTTTTTTTTCTCGTTATTTTCTTATAGTGATGGAATATATATCTTGTTCATGTTATACTATTCCTTTTTTAGTACATATATTCTATGTGTTTGATTAGGTTGGGTGAAATTTTTCCCTTTTTTGTATTATTCGATGCCCGGGTACTTGTCTTCAACATGTGGGGATCAGGAATGCCCTTCAGGTATGTGATAGATTAGGTCGGGTGCCGATTTTGATGGAGTCCTAGGTCGATTAATTACAATTACAGCTCAAGGTCCATGAACTTCAATGATTCCAATTTAATATAGATTGAAACTAAAATTAGGGAATCTGATTCTTCACTTTTAGTTTCACATTTGATAGGAAACAAAAGGAAAATTAAGCGTGCGACACAATGAAATTATTCTTAAATAACGGTACTTTAATGAAAAAATATATAGAAAACCTACCTTATACCAAGGATGATTAAATCATCCAATATCTATATTTTTTTGAGATAGATTAAGAGAAAACGAAGAAATAGACAAAAAATTGAAAATTGGGAGAATTATCTTGCATGAAGACAATGCCAACGATGGATAAAGAAATAGAGGAAGGAAGGAAAAAGGTTTGTAGACTCACTAAGGGGCTTACATTATAATGGGAAACCCTAAAAATGGAGGCCAAACAAATGATTTAGCTCAAAGCCTACCCTGTCGGAGAGGGAGGAGCTTGAGCAGCAAGGGAGAGCAGCTATAAACATAAGGAAGGAGAAAAGTGGGAGGAAGTATAAAATAAGTTTGGGGAAATGGGTATTTCACACCAATAAATTAGTCACATGGGTTGGAAACACACTTGAACAAACTGTGTTCCAAATGTGTGTGGGACACTGCTTATGAAGGGGGATTACACAGTTTATTTGCATAGTTTTGAGAAACAATGTATATACCACATGTTTCGCATTGTTAAGAGTCCTATAACATCCACACATCTATGAAGCATGGTGTACATGTTAAAAAAACCATATAACACCATCAACATCTTCGAAAAATTTTAAAAATTTCTTTTGGTGGTCCACATGATTTCAGACAAACCATGTTCCCTTTCTATCTTATCCTAAAATTGCGTTTTTGGAGCCTGATGCTTCTGAAAATTGACAGAACACCCAAAGAACCTATTAGGACATTAAAAAAGTTTAAATAAAACTTTTTTACATGTAAAAAATATTTTATTTTCAATAGTAATATCAATTGAATAATTAACCCATATATAAGAGGGGAAATTCAAATTACTCCAAAAAAACTACCCTGTCCAAAATGTGGAATGTTACAATAACCCACCCTAGAACTTCTTATCCCTGAGAATCCCTCAGGAAAAAATTAAAAAAAACCCAAAATAAAAAGGATGATAAGTTTCATTTAAATGGATGTTTTTCATTTCCAAATGCCCAATGCACCTCCAAACATCAATTTAAGTGTATGGTACATAAACCATTAAGAGTCAAGGCCATGATTGTACACCAAAAAATAAAACATAGAGACAAATCATACCCAATAAAATAAAACTAGAGAACTAATCACATCTTATTCACTTTAATAATCTGTAATATGGTGCTTCCCACCACAGTTTCTAGCATTTAGTGGACAATTTTAAGTCACAACATCTCCACCATCAAAATTTTCAAAAAAACAATACTTTTTAATGTTCTAACAAATCTTCCTCAACTCGATCAAATGATCAAGTATCGATTGAATTTATTATCCATGTAAAGATTAATTTCGATGAAAATCCATGGATAACATGAACTTAAATCACATAATCCGGATGATGTTCCGTGAAATGGTTCCTCACTGACCACATTTAACAAAACAAGAGGAAAAAATTTGAGCCACGCCTGACTGACTATTCCAAAAACACTCAATTAATAATATCACTATATCAAAACATAAAACATGAAGTCTTCTCCTAAGGAACCCCTTGTTTACTTTAAACACATCCAACAAATCCTATACCCAACTTTGTGTGACATCTTAAGCCACTATAGGAAAAAAATGCTTTGTCAGTTATTTTTTGTGGTGATTTTTGAAACCACCGATAAATGTTTTTTGGGAAAATATTAATTGATGTTTTTTAAAAACTAAAGATAATTGTTTTGAAAATATTTTTTTATAATTTTTTATAATTTTTTTTTGAAAAAAAATTTACTTGTATTTTTTACCTACAGTTTATTTTAAAAACTATCGCTAAATTGATGGAAGAAAAACTTAAACATTAAAATTAAATTATTAATTATAATTTATAATTTTTTTATTTACGATAAAAATAGTTTATTATTTATAATTTTAGTTAATTATAATATTTCAATTAATAA
Organism: Viscum album; assembly: GCA_963277665.1. Classification (NCBI taxonomy): domain Eukaryota; kingdom Viridiplantae; phylum Streptophyta; class Magnoliopsida; order Santalales; family Viscaceae; genus Viscum; species Viscum album. The sequence continues at coordinate 1,006,913,652 of OY728131.1, forward strand.
ACATTATAATTATTTGTTAATAATAATTATAAAGTGAAACAAAATCTTCAATAATTTCAAAATCAGACTTCGTTATCCAATGACCATAACTATTGATTAGAGAATTCGTTTTTTCTTCACAACCAGTAAAATATAATCATATGAAATGATCTAAAAACAAGTTATTTTTAAATTAATCAATAATTAAATGAATAAAATTTATTATTGTTTCAAGAAACGTTGGAAATCGATCTTGAACATCAAACGACCAAAACTTTTGATCCGGGTGTCCATTGGTGCTCTAAAATATATCAAATAGAAGACTGTGATGAGATCTATGCATATAGTGAAAGTGGTAAAACTCTATCACATTTTAGAATTCTTAAAGTGGCCTATATGTCCTCTAAAACCAAGTTATTAGTCGGGGTACACCAAATTTTTAACATTCGAAGGATTTTCAACCTCTTTTAACGGGGTATTTTTACCATTTTTAGTAGGGAATACATTTATTCCAAGGTATTATATTCATATTGATATTATGGTTTTATATTTTTTTTCATTTTCGTCAATTTATTTTTGTTTATAATTAAATATATGCATATTTTATTATATTTAATAATAATAAATCACTTGTATAAATATATATTTACATAATTTTTTTTAAAGATATAAAAAATATGGAAATAAATATTTATTATTCATTTAATTTAAAATAATTTTTTCGACTTTTTTAACATATAAAAATGCATTAATATGTATATATATACCTATACATATAATATTTATATATAAATATGTGTGTCTCAATAAATTTTTTATATATGTGTGTATATTCTAATATATTCAAAAGGTCCACGAGTTCGGAAAGCCGGCTCATAAGAAATTTTATTAGAAAAATAAAGTGAAATGATACATTACAAAGAGGTTATAAAGATGGGGTTTCCAGTCTCAAAAAGAGTCTGTCTCAACCAAACTAGACCAAAACTCAGGTTATAAAAAACACCACCTCGAACTAACCACCATAATAGCCCTCTTAAAAGGAGTATCAGAAACGTTATTTTCCTCACTATAGAAATGAGTAATATCAAGGGAGAAAATGATAACAAGATGAATATGATCAATCCATAATTCCAACATTGTATTTGGTACATTCCTGGAGTGACCTTTGAGAATTTGAAAAGCAATAATTTAATATGATTCCAACCAGATCTTACACCAACAAAAATGAACAGAATATTTGATCGCCTTGATCATAGACCATAGCACAACTTCAATTGAATAAAAATTCCCAAATAAATGATTAAATATTCCTTTAAAAAGGCCCCAAAACATATAAAATATACCACTATATCCCGAAATACATGATGCACCTGAAGATACCCCATCAATGTAGAATTTCAGCCACCCTAAAATTTGGGGTATCTATCTAATGGATTTGACATCAAATGGTTTCCTCACCCTACCACAGACACCAAGTGACCTCAAAAAAATAAAATCAAGAAAGTCAGTATTTTTTACCACCATTTTATCTTTGAAGAAAGCATAATCCTTCTATGAATAGTTTTAGAACCATCATGGAATTTAGGTTCATGATGATTAAAAATAAAATCATTCCATGATCTCCGAATGAATGGGAGAAGGCTGGCCATAGTAGCTAATTAGAGTGAATGGATCTGGTCACTAATTGTAATTTTGTATATGGGGGAAAGAAACACATCCAAATTCTAAAAAAATAGTAGAGAAAATTATCTTATAGATATATCCATAACTTAAGCATGAAACCACAGTTTCAACACATATGACAGAGAGACTCCTCATCTCACAAAGATAGAAAACAAGCAGAATCATGTTGAATTCACTTAAACTGTATAATACTTTGGATATTCAACATATTTCTCCATAATTTATAGATTAAGACCATGAAATAAAGATAAATAAAAGGCTTTATAAAGGCTAAAACCCATATTGTTATGGTGATAGAAACACCACACTAATAACTATATAAATCCAAGGTATTGAAACTACCATATAATTTATGTGTCTGTATTATAATATCATGATCATCATACAAATACCTAAAGAAATTCATTGAATGTTTGGGTGGGGATAGATTATACATGTCATAAGAGGCCTGTAGATAAGGGATTGTGGTTTTCATCATATAAACTAAGATATCAGCATCATCAGTGATAGTATTTGATAGCCAAGGCATGATATTGAAATTTAACTACAACTGACAACATACAACCCATTTTTAAAAGTTCATAATACCATAATATATTTTCTTTACAGATATCCAAATAGGTGAAGAAACATACATGACATGCCCATTTTGTAAATCTCAAACAAATCAGGTGACAAGAAATTCCAAAGATAAATCATAATTGGACATGAGCCTCTATGTGAATGTTTTTAACAAGGTGTCATAAAATACATTGAGATATTAAATTCCCACTCCTCCTATATTTACTGTGATAGTAGAGTCTTTCCAAGAAACTATAACTAACTTCCTCTCATGAATCAAACTAGTCCTAATAAAATTTCGATTCAAACTTTTCATCTCATTAATGAGAGTTTTTGGATATTTTTATAATAGGAAATCATATTCAAACAAAGAAGTAATAATAGAACTAACCAAACAAATTTTACCTGCCTGAGATGTAGTCTAACCCTTTTAGGTTTCCAATTTATTAAAAATTCTCAAAGAAATATTTTTCATGTAACGTCTTTTCATCTTTCCCCAAAATAGGGGATATCCAAGATAATGAAGGGAAATGACCCTCTCTTCACACAAAGACATCAAGACACCCTATTCTTCTTGGAAGTAATCATACCTTCTCCAAAAATAACAAATAATTTTTCCCATCTAATAACTTACACAAAAACTTATTTACAATGACCAAAAATATCTTTAATAAGAGAAATAGTGGCTCTGTCATCCTTCCAAAAAAGAAGAATTTCATCTGCAATGAGTTGTTAAGAGGGAGAGAAAAATCCCTCCCACCCTCATTCACTGATAAAAAAACAACATTAACAAGATTAGAAATACAACAACTCATATAATCCTCAACTATGGAAAAGTTAATCCTAGATAGAGGGTCCCCTTACCTAAGCTCTCTAGAGAACTGAAAGAAACCCCTTGGGGACCTACTGACTAGGATGGAAATACTGAAACTCTTAATATTAGAATATAAAAAATTAATATATCTCTTGGAAAATCCATGCATTCTCAGTATAAATAACATGAAATTCCATTTTATTGTATCGAAGGCTTTAGAGATATCAATATTGAGATCTATGATACCATTTTTTATCCTTTTTCTTCATAATATTCACACACTCTGTAGCATTTTATAGGTAGTTATGTATATTCCTCCTAGGGACAAACCTAAAATGATAATATGATATAAAATCCAAGGAAATCTCACCCAATCTATGTGTAATAATTTTTTCAATAACCTTGGGAATATAATTCCCAATAGAAATAGGCATGAAATCCCTAATATCTAGAGAATTATCTTTTTTAATCAATTTTATGAAATTGAAATTCAAACCATACAGAATAGATACATGAGTAAAGAATTAACTTACATAATTAATCACCTCAAGATGAATAATTTCCTAACAGAAAAAGAAAATTTATTCATGAATCCATCAGGACTAACAGTGCTAACAATGTTTAAAGAGAAAAGTGTTTCATGTATTTCTGTTGCATTGGGTGACTTTACAAGATTCTTATTCTATATGTCATAAATGAAAGCATAAATGCATTTGACCAATTTTTGAGTGTTTTCCTCCCCATTATCAAAGTAAAAATTCTATAAATAACATTTAATAGTATTTTAGATCCCATTTTCAGAGTAAAAAAATGCCATCCACCTTAAGATAATTAAGCATTCTTCTTGAATTTTTCTCCCTGTGTCTACAATGAAACAATCTTGAGTTTCTATACCCCTCCTTTAGTCACTTGATTTTTAATTGATTATGTGTAATATTATTATTAAGGGTCAATAGATTATAAATATTGGAGAGGGCTTGGGTCTACTTCTGTGAATGAATATCTTGATATATATTTATTTTCTGACAATGAGCTAAACAAGATTTGGCATCCTTTATATCAATATCACATTTAGAAAAGGATTATTTTCTACATTATTTAACTATTTATTTAATATTATACGACTTTTTGGAAATAATTTTCATAAGTATTCCCAAGATAACAACCTCCTAAGTATCCAAGATAATTTCTCTAAAACCAGTCACAACAAGCCAAGAATTATTGTATTTGAATGGTAAGGGAGCTGACCGTGATTTATTGACACAAAGATCAACCAACAGTGGGTTATGATCATAATGTAACTTTTGAAGGGTGATACTAGATATATCAAATGCACCATTACTCTCCTAAACATCAATAAATAATATATCTAATTTACTAGCCTGCCTCCCATTTAGAGTATGCCTACTCCAAGTGTAATCATATCCAGCAATGGGGACTTAGAATAGTCCACATTTACCAATCTGCTAAGAAAAATCACAAGTTGATATTCTGCAAAATTTTCTACCAGTTTTTTCATCTATTATCAAAATGGTATTAAAGTCACCCAATATGTTCCAACTATAGCACATATTTCACGAAATGTCTTAAAAAAATCTCTAAAGATTATTTTTTCTTATGTAGAATTTTAAATAATAAAAAAAGGTCAATGAAAGAACAATGTAATTAAAACTAACAGAATTAGTAACCGATGGAAGATCATTACGACAAGAATTAATAGTGACACTATCATGTTTAAGGATCCATAAGGAATACATAGCACCATCAAATTGGTTATTGGAAATAAAGGAATATCTGAAGGATCTCCACTAGAACACATTCTGATAATCAAAAATAATTCTAGGTTCAGATAGAACAATATGTAAAGGTTTTTTATCATAATAAAATACCTATGATCATTGACTGTGGGAGAATTACCAAGACCTTGGTAATTCTAGAATATGACCTTCATTTATTAAGCAACCCGGGAATAGTAGTAGGCCCCACATAACTTTGTGTCCTATCTTAAACAAGAAGAATTGGTTCTTTATTTTGATCATCTTTCACTACTAGATCATTAGTAAGAGAAAAAAACTTAGAGTCTTTCTAGATAGGGAAGATTCCTCATCCCCATCGAATGATGAATGAATACTTAAACAATTAAACTTATTGGATGATTCAATTGGAATCATAATGAAAGATTCAGGTAGATTACTGCTTGAATATTTGGTAATAGGCACCTATGAAAATGGGTCACCAGTGTGATGAATATACATAGAATGCCTCATGTCACTGGCTAGTAGGCATTTAGATGAAGTAGTAACCAGATCCATCTCTTCAATTTGTAAACTAGACAAATGGATTATAGCATTCTTGAATGAAGAACCATGTGTGTCATTGATTGAATGATGAGAATAATCCATGGTAGGTATAGGATCCTGCTCAGGATTGAAAGAAGAAACATAAAATTCAATCTGCACTGGTATAGGATTACTGTCCAATTCTATGACCAAAGCATCTTGAGAAGTATTATCACCAAATGTATAACTGTTTTCATGATTATATTGAGACCTATTATCATCACCAATATTTACAAAGTCATTAGCATTCACAAAAAATTAGACTTGTAGAGAATTATTAGGGTTAAGAAATTCCAACTATAACATCAGAAGAAGGGATCCCTATATTGATCAACTAAATCACACCCATAGGGGTAGGAACATGTTCATTGAAACCATTAATATCACAATCCTGGGTTCTATATTCAAATGAAGTGTCTACGATATTACCATTAGATGGATGATGTTTAGATGAATTAGCAATGAGTGGAGGAGAAGAATCATTCCTATTCATTCTACTGTAGTTGAAATCCTCATGCCTCCTGATCTTTCAGAAATTATAAGCTTATTCTTGATGAAATCTGAAACAACATGTCCAAAAAATTGACAATTCACATAGAATTTTGGTTTCCTATCTTAAAAAAATTTTCAAATTGATTTTATCTTCTCTTATAGTTATAAAACCTTCATCAACTAGAGTGGTAGACATACCAACCTCAACAAGGATCCTTGAATAATGAAAAAATTGGGATTATCCATTTTTTTATCTAATCTTATAGGATTTTCTACAAAGGAGGTAATATCCCAAAGGATTTGCAGGTTCCAATAGAGACATTTCAATTTACATACTTGAATCCAACCCTGAGCATGAGTATTCATTACATTATTGGGATCAAAATTCTTATCCTATTCTTGAATCTGGTGAATTCTAGGTTTTAGAGAGACCAAACCTAATCTCCTTGCATTCCTTTTTCATTCATCTGAAGTAAAGACAATATGGTAAAAACCAAAACCCATATATATTATCCTCCAATCCTCAAAGCCACAGATCTTGGAAATTTTATGGATATGTTCATTAAATTGCAATGGATTTTCCCCTTTTAGAGTCAAAACACGTGCAATGATAGATAACATTCAATGACTCAAATGTTATTCCATAGTATCCTGATTTTCTGCAACATGTGCAATTCAACCATTTTTTATGATTCGTCCCATAGGTGGAGAATCAAAATCCCTGAAAGATGTATTCCCCGTAACCTTAGTAGCATCTAGAAAAGTCTTATCAGAACCAAATCCTTCACCATTAGCATTCATCAATCTATTTTCTTTGTTTTTCACACAACGAAAAAAGATCATTCTAACCAATAATCTCAAATCGATTATCAACCAGATGATCCTCAATTCCCACACCTCGATCATCCTTTTCCACAACAGAAGGTTGTTCACCCGATCTAGGGTATACGCCATTCTCCCCTCCTTACCCCACCATCATATTATCAAATATTCTAATATATGTAAATAAATAAATAAATGTAAATAAATATTTGGGAGAATAAATAATATAGAAATCTATTGTTATATAAATATATCATTATCTTTAAATATATTATATAAATGAATTTACAATAAAACTATATTAATATATATATAAACGTATATAAACAATGTTTATATATACATATGTGTTTGTATTGATAAATAGATATATATTTTTATATATATTCTTATTTATGTAAATGAATATTAATATATAATATATTTCAAAAAAAATAATTATATATATATCATACACATTCGATGAGACTTTATCTTCGTTTAAGAGTGCCTTTATATGATTTTTTGGTCATTTATGATTTTATTCCACTGATTTACATTCATATTGATTTGATGGTGTTGTAATTATTATGTTTTATCCTCTTTTGCTAATTTATTATGAATTTTATATATCTATTTATATGAATTTATGAATATTTGTGTAAATATTTATATATATTTGTATTTATATATTTTAATATCATATATGAGTAAATATATATATATAGATATTTATATTTACTTCTGTTTATATATATATATATGTATATATGTATATTAATATATAATTATATATATGAGTGTGTTTATATATATTTGTGTGACATAAATATGTCCTTATATATATCTATATAATTTTTTTATATTTATATATATATATAGATATTTTTACCCATTTAATATTTAATATTTAATATTTATACAATTATAATTTATTTTTTATTCATTATTTATTATTTTAATATTTATTTAATATTTATTTATTTTTATTTTTAAATTATTGTTAAAAGACTTTTTATTATTTATTTATGATTAGTTATTAGTTATTAGTTATTAGTTATTTATTATTTGTTATTTGTTATTTTTCATTATTAGTTTATTAGTTTATAATTTTGTAATTTTATTATTTAAATTATATTTAATTGTTTATAATTTTTTTATTTATTATTTATTATTTAGTTATATTTCATACATTATTTGTCAATTTTTTTAATTTTTTATTATTTTATTATTATTTTACTAATATTTTTTTTAGTTTGTTATTAACGTCTTATTGTTTATTTATTTATTATTTATTATTTATTATTTATTATTTAATTATCAATAAATTTTATTTTGTTATTTATTATTTATTTTTTATTATTATTTACTTTTTACTATTTACTATTTAATATTTACTATTTATTATTAACTATTTTTGTTTATTATTTAGTATTTAGTATTTAGTATTTAGTATTTAGTATTTATTATTTTCCATTTATTACAATATTATATATATATTATTCATTTATATTTTACTTATTAATGATTAATTTGTAATTAGTAATTATTATATATCAATAATTAATTATTAATTATTAATTATTAACTATTAATTATTGATTATTGATTAATCATTACTGATTAATAATTATTGATTAATTATTATTTAATTTGTATCTATTTGTTATGTATAATTTCTTTTTTCAACTAATATATATTTATATAAGTATATTAAATTATATTTATTCACCACATGAAGAGCCGACTAGAGTGGTGATGTGTTTGTAGAATAAGTAAGAGTTAAGGGGTTCAAATCTCATCCAACGCAAAATTTCTAAAATGTGCATGGGCATGTTTATGGTAATATATAGTAAATAAATGAATAAAAAAATAAAAAAAATAAATAAATAAATTACCAAAATAAAAAAATAAATAAAATTAAAAAATGTAAATTAAATAAATACAAAAAATTAAAAAGAAATAATTAAATTAGGAAAATAAAATAAATAATGAAAATAAAAAAAATAAAAAAATATGAAAATAAAAAACTAAATAAACTAATTAATTAAGAAAATTAAAAATAAAATAATTATGCAGATAAAAAATTAAAAAACTTAAAAAACTAACAACCACTGCTAAATCGTTCTATGACTATTTTGAAAAACCTCTACAAATTGATTTTCGACACACGATTTAGCGACGATTTTTCAAAACCATCATAGAATGATTTTTTAGTGGTTTAAACCACTGCTAAATGAAAAATGAATCCACCACTAAACACCAATATTGGCGTTGTGAGCCAAAACACCCATTTATTTTGTCGTGTCATAGCAGAAACATAGGTGTATACATGATCCAACACCCTTTGATCACCACCCTCAAAACATCCCACTAAGTGCTAACTAAAAATCAGGGAATCATATACTAGATTCGATGGAGCTCATCCAAGGGTGTCCATACACTAACATTACAAGCAAGACATTAGTACATAGTAGAGTGATCGATGTATCAAGAACATTGAATGACCCTAACAACATTCAAAACAAAGAGCCATCTGGTGTCCACAAGTCCATTTAGGGAACTCTTATATGGGAACCCAAGTATCACTTAGAAATAACCATGCCTATATAACAAACCACGCTTCCAAATTTGAACTCCCATGAAGTATATTTGTAAGAATAGAAGGGAATTTTAATCCTTTAATTAGGTCAGCAAATAACTGAAGGGATTCTAGTATATCCTGGATGATATCAAGATATGGGACATGATCATCACTAAGAAAAGAGTACACTAAGAGGATATCAATAATTACCTAGTAGATTAGGGCCACTCCTACCATATCCATGATGAAGTGCTTCATATGGGTTTTAACAAACCATAACAAACTACTAGAAAGAAAAGAATTTAAACCACTACTTGTCAACTTCTTTTAAAAGAGATCATCGGTACCTATTGGTGCATCATCCCTATGTGACCATGATGCCCTTACCACTTGATTTATTCGGTGATAACTAAATAATGACACACATAATTCCAATATAACAAATGAAATCCTCAAAGGTTGTGTACACACTAAATCATATCATTATTTCGCTACCATGAAAATACTGGCATATTCCAAAACTCACTAGCCTCAAGGAAATTTAATGAAAAGGAAACCATTTTCCAATGGTCATTTCACATATGCTCTTTGTATACTTGTAAGGATTTTCTAAATTTATAAGACATGATTCTCTATAACTTTAGAAGTTTTCTTATCATTTCCTTACTAAGAATGATAACTCATCACATGACACGTGCTCCATCAACCGAAAAATATGGGTCTTGGATGTGGCCAAAATGCTTCAAGAAACATTTAAATAAAAAAGATGAAAACTAGTCTATATAAGACATGATAGATTAGATTTAATTTAAACATTCACATGACAATTCTCCTATGTTACATCCATGTGTTCTATAACATTAGGTGTAAGATCCAAAACAGATAGATAAGTGTATCAAAAAACCCTATCCTCCTGGAAACATCATCTAGAGTATTGGGAGAATTAAGATTTCCATTAATGCTGAGGACGCTCTACCGGGAGATGACCTATGATTCAATATTAATAGATCAATATTAATATGATTATCAACAAACTCACATGATTCACAGTACCATTTTAGAAACTCGATGGGAACCATGTGTTCCACCACATACTACCCCAATATTTATTCAAGAAAAATGGAACATCCTTGATGCCATCGATAGGATTATCATCCCTATGCATTTCAGTATGAGATGTACTCTAAAAAAGAACTATCTTATAGTTATACTATCCCATATGATTGTAAATATAGATGATGACTTCCTAATTCATCCATCAGAAAAAAAATATAATAGTGGTCACATGACTTACCAAGAAGATGATTATGCCCTACAAATGTCTATCCAATTTGAACCAAGCATTATATGATGATCATTCCCATAACCCTAATAAATTTATCACAAGACCACCCATCCAAACCTAGTGTCTTTTTGGAATCTAAGAGTCCCACTAGGGAAAAATGACACTCGAATGACACCTTAGGTCTTAAATAGTTCATAATTATTTACCAAGGATTTGAATTTCAAGGGTGCTACCTACCTTAGGGTACCCCCCCCCCCCCCAAAGTTTCATCCCTACAGATTGAACAAGCAGAAAAAGTCACTAGGATTCAATGCCTATCACTTAGGTTCAACTAAAAATAATAAAAGTTATAGAATCCGATAATAAACACTCAAATTCCCATTCTAATGCATACTTATAGAAACATATAAACTACCATTACACGATGGTTTAAGTTAAAACACCACTTCAAGGATTTATTCGAGCCAATTCATTTTTTTTACATTTTATCTTTAAATATTTTAAAGGATAAATTTTAAAACATCAAGTACCAGTTGTAAGAAAACCATACTTATAAAATTTACTTATATGGTTCGGCAAGGCACATATAAAGGTTTTATCAAACTTTCTTTAAATTATTATTCATTTATTTGACATCCTTTAACAATTTGGATGTTTATCTTATAAGCACCATTTTTAGCAGCATTTAATTATTCATAAGATTTTCCAATTTTTATAGTTAAAGGAAATTTCTATTCCAATATATAGAGGAAAAACACTTTAGGTTGAAATTTAAATTTTAATTAACAAAATTCACCATAATATTAAATCTCTAATGAAAATAAATGGTCTTTCATGAATTTAGGAAAAGATTAATCAAGTAATACTCCACCATACATCTATATGTGAACACATATATGTTGTTGCAGTCACTTTAAATAACCATCCCTATATAATATAAATGTACCCCATGGGGATAAGTAGTATGGATCAACAAAATAATGGTTACCTATAAGGGTTCCATTTGACCATTTCAGGTTCACTTAAATGCAACCACAATTTATTTTAAATATAACGATTTTTAAAGCACACGTAATTGGTTTATCTCATAAGAACAAGCATAATGAATGTCCTACATGGTTTGAATCAAGTCTATCTCATATAAAACATTCCCTAACTAACCTACTTGGTTGAATTTGTGAATTAATGAATTTATTTATATGGTTCAACATGCCCAAATCATAGGGTTAAAAGCCATTATAAAGGCAACCGATTCATTTCAAATTCAAAATTCTATAGATTTTATATTTATAGTAGACTCAAGGTATATCAAGATCATATATGATTGTTTGATTACATGGGTCACCATTCCCCAATTTATTAAGTGCCCATAAAATTTATAGATTAAAAAATGGATCCCATTTAATTGCAACAAATATGTTTTATCCCATGTAACAAATGGTTCAAGGATCAAACATGTCATTATTGGTTAGCTAAGATTCCACCATCAAACTATTTGGGAAAAAACCATTTAAGTTGATGCTGACACTTTAATAACCTATTGTAGATCACAATTATAACAAGTCATAATATCATATGTATTAAATAGAGGGAAACTTTCTAAATAAGCATAGATGCATGACAAATAAACATGGAATCCTAATACGTAAGTAGGGTAACACCCAAGCATGTTTCATAAATCATTTTATACAAAAAATAATGCTAATGAAATACCTAAGAAGGTAAAAAACTAAGAATGTTTCTAAAATAATAAACATGGTATATAATAGGAACATTATAAAATCTAAGATAGCCAAGAAATTAAATCTACACTGTATGAAAAATGCATGGAATGTTAATATATATGTGACTATAATGATGCATGTAATGCTAATTACTTTCCATAATGGTCCAAGGGTAAATACTATAAATATCATAAATGATTAATAAGAAAATTTTCACTAATCACTCTTTGTGAAATCATAATAAAATTCCACAAAAAAAAAACATTGAAAAAAAATCCCATTTTATGTCCACCTGCTCTTTTCCCCATGCATGGGTTGATCAATCCCAAACATTGATATTTACTAAGAAACTAAACATTACTTGTCTTCTATATACCAATAGAAAATATTAATACAAAAGTAAACAAACCACCATTGATAAAACTTTTTAACATTCCAACATTGGAACCACTAAAACGGTGCCCAAATCCGGTCAGTCACATGACCTCAAGAATGCCTCCCCATACACCATAGGATGCCAACTACAAAAAATGGTCTGATTTCAGTTTTGTGGGGGATATTTTACCTTAATGGTTAGAGTAGAACACTGGTATATCATAAGAGGAAAATAGTACAATTAGTATAAATGAAAGAAAGAGTAGCATATAAATATTAATAACTGATGGAAATAAGAAATTGATAATGCCAAGTATACAACAATTCATGTCCATGTGTCTAAAATATACAATAGGATGACACACAATGGGTCATAAATATAAAATTAATAAATAAAAAAAATATCCCCATGGGCTATCCCCATGAGAATCCAAAGTTGTGGCTCAAACCTAGGCTCCTAAGATCCCATGTAAAAGGTTCCCAACACATTGAAAATCAAAAATAAAGAACTTGAAAAAATGAGATCTATTCAGGTACCCTAGTGCAATGGAGGCCTAAATAGTGTGTGAGATATACTCAGTAGGACACCACCAATTGTTTCTAAAACTATCTACACTGTGAATATAACTTTCAAAAGATGGAATGTATGATAAGTTAATTAGTAAATAAATAAATGTAAACAAGTCAGGTCAGGTTCCTTAGGGACACCTAGCCGACCATACCTGCTTTGTCCTACGATGGAATATATCAAAGTATATATATATATATATATTTGTATATATATATGCAATATAAATGTAGTAATGTTTATATATATATATACACATAGTATTAGTTATGAACCCATGCGTATCTTAGGTGTCCACGCATAATACTAATAATAATAATAATAATAATAATAATAATAATAATAATAATAATAATAATAATAATAATAATAATAATACTCTCATGATAGTAAATAAGGGTTTCCATTCCCAAGGATCATGTGTAATACTTGATGAAGGTCCACACACAAATTTCCTAATCTTTATAGGTTTCCATACTAAGCTTCATGAATAATAATGAGGAGGTTCTTATCCAACCTCTTAAATGAGGTAGTGTGGAACGTCATGCCCAACAACCCAAGTGATGTGAATTCAATGGAAACATCCTCAACCAAGGGGGAATAACACATTATCATAAAAAGACCTACTCATGGTCCCTTAAATTGTAAACAACTATTAGGAAATCCACTTTCCCTATGATCCCTTAACCAGATGTTTCGTAAAGAGGCAATTGAAATCACTTAAGGAACAATAGAAAATTTTGGCATAGTTAATTTAGCATTTATCAGCCTGACACTTGTTCATCCATTTTTTAAATGAAATACATTTATAAATAAAAATTAAGGCCATGAACATAAGCATACCAATTATTATTCCAATTTTATATTCATCTATTCCATTCATTTAAGCATTCCATTTATTTAAATTTTATTAATAATGAAGGAGGGGGATATGGGAAGTCCATGATAATATCTTTAAACAAACAAAGTGGGTCCAAGCACAACTAAAAGTATTATATTCTAGGTGTACTATTCATCAATTATAAATATCCTACATGTAAGGGGTAACATATAGCTATACTAACATGCATGCCATTACAATTAATCAAACTCATTAAATTAAAAAGTAGACCATAAACACTTAGTAGATGGTTTAGTTTCTAGGTAGTAATATAGTGGAGTGAAACATAATTCCATTTTTTAATTAATCAATTACTTCACATTTTATAAAACAACACACCTCAATAGGTGGTCTTATTGGTGAAAAATTTATTAATTAAAGGCATTAAATGAACACACCCATAAGGGGTGGTCACAGATTTTGGTACACTGCCTTCAATGATTCCAAATTAATATATAAGGAAACCAAAATTAGGGTATTGGATTCTACACTTTTAATTTCTCATTTAACAAAAAATTCCTGGAAGATATGGTATGCAACACAAAGGCATAAATTATAAACATTGAGACATTAAGGAAAACAATATAGACCACCCACCTTATACCAAGGATGTTTTACTCATCAAACATAAAAATTTTATTTGATCTAAATTGATATAATATAAATAAATAAAAAACACCCATAAAATACATTGAATTGGTTCACATGAATATAGAATCAATGATGGTGCAATAAACATATGAAGGAATGAAAGAGAGTCATAGACTCATCGATGGGAATCCATTACGTTGAAGGGCTCTCAAAATAGAGTCTGAATATATGAGGTAGATCAAATCCTACCGTGGAGGAGAGGGAGGATCTTGAGAGGTTTGGGAGAGGAGCTATGCATATGGTGGAAGAGAAATAAAGGAGGAAGTATAAGAGAAGGAATAAGAAAAATGGTGACTTGACCCCTTTAAATGAGGAAAATGGTTTGACCAAATGGTCTACCAAACCATGCTTCAACCTTGTATGGGACACTACCTATGAAGGGGGACCACATGGTTCTTGCACACAGTTTGAGAAAGCATGCACAACCCATGGATGTGTGCTTTGTTAAGAGACCTTCTATATTAATGTGCTTGGGTAGTTAGGTGAGCACGGTTAGACCAAACCATGAAATACCCTCAACCTCTCTGAACATTCCACATAGTTTCTCCAAGTGGGCGACATGATTTTTAAAAAATGATGCTCCCTTTCATGGTTATCCAAAAATTGAATTTTCAAACCCCGATGATCCTAAAAATCATATAAACACATTAGGCACCTCTTGGACCTTTAACCGAGTATAAAAGCAAAACATTTAAGTGTTCCAAAGCATATATTTACATTCTAAAGCTCAATTTAATAATCAACCCATCCATAAAAGGGAAAATTCAAATTCCATCATAAAAACCACCCTATCCAAAACACAGGACATTAAAGAGTGACAATTTTCATTTTCCAATTATTTCAAAATAATGTTTCTATGACACTATATAAATAATTCTGAATTCAAAACTGTAAAAATATCATATATGGTATTCCCATTAACTTCCACCAGAAAACATCTTCCATAAACTATTTTAATTACATTGAAACATGTAGAAATTTCATAACTTCTTTACTATTATTTAGACCATTATTTATTCCATAATAAATCCATGTGTGTGTATCAATACATACATTTTATGATTACATGATCTCACCTACTAAAATATTGGAATTATTCCCCATAAAAACTATTAAAATTGTACCTCCTACTTTCCATGAAAATTTCATAACCGAATGAATGAGATTATAATATTAATTAATGTAGTTAGGCATGTTAAAATTTATTATAGATAAAATTATTTCCACAATATCTGACCTTTATAATCAACTCATCTAATTAGTATATATAGAAAAAACTTATACATGGGCCATTTTTTTTGTGAGGATCATTCATGTACTTAATCAAATTCTACAATGTGACTAAATCACCTCTATGAATAAATTGTGTATGTGATCCACTTACATATGTAGATTCATTTGCAAATGTGACCATTTATCATATGTTTCTAATTTTCCAACAAGATCCATTTTAATAAAAGACATAGAATTATGGTATGTAGATTCTTCTATGTAACCCACTTTCATACACAATAGGGAATTCAGGTATATAGATTAGTCTAACATCAAGGAAAACATGTACATGGATATTCTTTTTTGTGAAGAACATATGAAAATTTGGAATATGTGTTTCTACAATTATCCAAGAGGTTTCCTGACTTCATCTTCACCATTTTTATAACCTTATACATTCATTAAAACTTAATCCTGAATCAAATATTAAGAATCATATTATCCGATTTCTTGATATTAAATCATTGGAAGAAAAAATTAATTTACATCGACTGATTTGACAGGTCATTAAGAAACACAAATTAAACTATGTCTTGAAAACAAAAGACAACGTGACAAGATTTTTTTAATTCTTGATCAGCAACTTCTTCACTAGTAATAATCTCAGAAACACTGAGTTCCAACAACATCTGCCCCTTCATTCCATGATTTCATATGATTATTCTCTTTTAGATTTTTATATTTCCTTATCATTTTTATTCCCTTATTAATATTCATAGATCACAGTTTGCTTATATTTTCTCATGGTATATACTATATTAATTACAGAACTAAATTATTTAGGATCCCTTTATAAAGATCAAGATAAATTTTATGTATTTAATTTAAAATTTTATTTGTTATGTATCTAATCTCCCAAATACATTAGATCCCTAAATTATTAGATTTTGTTTTAATAATTTTATGTTAAAAATCATGTAATAATATGTGTATGAGTTTTAGGATTCTAAATTTGATATTAAATAAAGGGATATTTATTTTTCTTGTATTAGGTTAGAGAACACGAAAGGAAATAGACCACGAATAATCTATATTAAAACCAAGAAATTCATAAGTTTTGATAAAAATGAATCTTATGAGTTATTTTTCTGTCTTTTCATGAAGTTCACAATTTGACTTTTATATGATTATTAATTTTAGATTTCCAATACCTAAATTTTCTTATAATTTTCTAGAAATTGAAAGATTTATTCCAAAAAAAATGTTATAGACTATGTAATGAATCACCACATAAGATACCTAATATGACGGTAGTAAGAGTTGAGAGCCTCATTATAGTACTTGAAAAACTAACCCAGGTTATGAAAAATATTTTGAATCATGTGGAACTCCCTTATTCTCCTAATAATTAACAAGATTCATTTGAGTCACTTATGTGTTCAAGGAATCTAAGTTTTAGTGGATATTAAAGTACTATGATTATAGAACAATAGATTAATTTCATTGAGAAGATGATCAATGTTCTCCAATTATCCAAGGAAGAGAAATTTATATTGAATGTTTATAATTTAGGGGGAGAAGTTGATCAATTGTTTGAATTGATTAATAATAAAAAAACAAAATGAAAAAAATGAATCATTAGTGTTAGAAGAATACATGAAATTTTTTTACAATAAATGTTTTCTTTGTTATATCTATCTAAAATATTGAGGGAGTTACTTAGACTCATTAAAATGGTAGATGGACCAATCATGCCTTATAAGGAAAAAATTTGAAGGATCGGATGGAATGCCTCTAGGATTTTCATTAACCCCAAAATTAATGTTGACATATTTTTTTAATTGGACAAAATAAAAGTATTTGAAAATCCATAAAAATATGTGTTGGTCGGCGTTGAGTACTCAAGTGGGGGAGGGGGTGAATTGAGTACCTATTCAAAAATTCGGTTACGAAAGTTTTCTTAAAATAGTTCCCTAATAAATTTAAATATAGACCATTTAATAAAGGTTATACGTTTATGAAAGATTTCCTATTTAAATAACTTCTTAAAAGATTGATTAATTCTCAGTTATTTTAATATCAGTTATTAACATTACTTTTGAAGCTATTATAATAAGGAAAAACAATTATAACTTCTTTACAAGATTAACTATCAATGCAATTTTAGTGATTACTGAATTAAACGGTAAAATAGAGAAAACTAATGTAAAACACATAGAGGATATAAAACAAGTGGTTCAGTATCAAGCAGAGTCCTAATCCACTCAACTCAGTGATCACCTGCCACCAAGAAGTTTATATAAACAAACTAGATCCACACCCTGGATCGGGGTTAACAATAATACACAAGACTGTCAGGTCTCGCGATCTCTTCCACAGTTCATCATGGTTATGAACTAACACATCATAGAGGGAACTCTTACACAATTATCTATGGGAATACACCAGTGTAACAAGCTGTTAGAGAAAGGATGAATTTTATCCTTTATTTTGATGCAAGAGAAAGTGCATGTTTAATACAGAAACACACACTAATCAAAATATAGAAAAAATAATACACAACAGATCAGAGATGATGAGATAAGGTTATAAGAGCTCGGAGTGTTAGTCTATGCATCTCTAGACTTATGGGATAATGTAGATGTAGAAATTGATTCCACTCATAGAAAATAGAGTATCATAAGTCAGCTTGATCTGGATCATCTTCTTTGTGTAGTTGATAATGCAGAAATGTTCTCTACACTAGAATTCGAGTATTCATCGTGTGTTCCTCAGTAGTGTCGGTTTGGATGAATGCTCGTGATTCTTCGTTATCGCACATATACTTGTTTTTCTATTGCACTGTTATCGTTACAATCACCATGATCAACCCCTTTTCTACTGGCCACATTATTCTTTTTATTCTTGGAATACATGTGTTGGAGCCTACATGATGCATGTATTTGGAACCTCATACCTCATACTATTAATTAACGTGTCAACAAAGAAAAATTAATTATGTTAGTGCATTTAAAATCCTCAAATATGACCTTTAGAAATTAAATTGAAAAATGAAAAAACAGATTAAGAAACGGTGTCACATTCTGTCTGTAAATAGTGTCTCCATGAAACAGTGTCTCCTTGAAATGGTGTCTTCTTTTTTTTCTTTGAGTGGTGAGACAACTATGATGGCATAATTTTATAGAGATCAGGAACCAGTAGCACAGATGTAGTGTTAGGATCACAATGTCTAGTCCTAGTGTCTAGATGGTCACAATTTCTGGATGGTCAAAGTGTCTGGATAGTTATGGTGTTTGGATGGTCATGGTGTTTGTATGGTCGTGATGCCTGGAAGGTTATAATGTTTGGATGGTTACAGTGTCTGGATGGTCACAATTTTTGGATGGTTACAATGTCTGGATGGTTACAGTGTTTGGATGGTCACGGTGTCTGCATGGTTACAGTGTCTGGAGGGTTATGGTGTCTGGATGGTTATAATGTCTGGATGGTCATGGGGTCTGGGTTTTTTTCCAGAAAAAAACAACCAGAGGCAGACTCAAGGTTTCTCAGACTTAGTCAAATCTCTGTACACAGACTTAAACATTGATATTCATAAAATGACTTAAAGTTTATCATTCATAAGATAATTTCATTAGAAACAAAATAGTTTGAAATAATTATTTAAGGCATTGAGAAACTAATCCTTTGTATACATGATTCAAAATATATTAAACATGATTAATAGTCTTTACAGAATGTATATGATTTGTGATCATTAAAACATGATTAGTACATGAGGAGTCTGACAATCTCCCGCTTTTTGATGATCAAAAATCATGTGAGTGAGAGATTTATTCATAGGTAATGTGTCTCTTCTTTAATGTGAATTTAGTTAATATATAATACATATTACTCCCCCTTTTGGGATTATCAAAAATAGTGAATAAAAAGTAGACAATAAAAGTGTACAACACATTAGATGGATAAAAAGTGGCATTACAAGAAGTAAAGAATAAGACTAAATAGAAAATCCCCATAAAAAGATAGTAATCACTGTTCTTCAACACTGTATTGTCTTCCCTTTTACCTTAGCAACATCATCAGAAGAAGAATCCATAGGAGCCGAGGTAGAAGTGGAAAAAGGGAGTGAACCAGTGGACAGAGTCTGTAAAGGGAGTCCTTCAAAAATAGAAGGGGCATATGTAGGTGCAGTAGAAGACCGAGGTAACTATTGATCAAGGATTATAAGCCTGATCTAACTTAGAGCCTGATAGGTAGACATAGATGTAGAGTCTATGGTAGAGGATGAGAAGGTAAGAAAACCTGATCTCATGGGTGCAACTGTAGGAGCGAGAATAGAAGTACTCTAAACAAGAAGATAAAGAAAAAAAAGTTTGATGAAGTCAGAAATGATCTCACAACCATACTGTATAGATTTATGAAAGTTATCCTTGTTCTCCATAAACATATTCCACAAAAGAGTGAAATCTTTGAGATTTTGGACTTGAGTTTTGAAAGCATAAGTTACAGGAAGGATCCTCAGATTTTCCACAAGGTACTTGAAGTGGGTTGTCATGTATTTATTAGAGAAGATCCGATTGAAGTAGATATACATCGTCTAAGAAATTTCTTGCTGATAATCATTGTATATATTGGAATGATGTCTCACCATATCAAGAACTATGTCACTGTTCTTGATAACTTCAGATAATGATTCCTGGTCAATTCCACTAAGTACAGATTGAAGTTATTCTTTGACAACTGTTCGAAGCAGATCATAGTCTAAAGAACGTTGAGATGATTTTATAGTAGTATGAGAAGCAGTGACAGTCGAGGTAAGAGATTTGAGTTTATTTATAACAATCTAGAGACATCCCTTATACTCATCAGTTAACTTGTAAATACCAATAATAAGCTCATACATCTCTTGAACAATCTGCTTGTTTCTTTTAGCTATTTTTTAGTTAAGGAAGTTAGATGAGGTAGAATCAGTGAGGACACATCCTGTGGGGTCTGACTAACAATATCCTCAATAGGATATAAAACAGGTTCTAGTCTTGAAGATACCACTCTCTACATTTCTTCAACCATGCCTATTAGTGTTTTTACTTCATCACTGAGCAGTTTGTTATCAACTATGACTTCTTGAATCTCCTAAAGAATCTTGGGTTGAATCTTCCATATGGACTTTTCCAAAAACTGTGTAGCATCTATTTCACTCAGATTGGTTACAGGACCTGATGGGGTATTCATGAGTTTCTCAACTCCAGCGAATAAGTTAGCTCTAAATGCTTTTAGATCATCCTTATTTACCAATTTTGGATATTATTTTGAGGGTTTATGAATAGAAGCTGAGACATGCTTAGGTTCCTTTGTAAAGATAACATCTAGTGCAGATGTCAGTTTCAAATGAAACACAGTAGATAGATCAATTCCTTTAACTGATACTTCCTAGGAATCAATCGAATCAAAATAACTGGGGAATTTATACCTTGTATCCACTAAGACTGGATCAATCAGATTAGGGACTTCAATAGATTCTAGATTGGGGGTTTCTCCCCCTCAATAGTTTCATCTATCTAAGGATTGATAGATTTATATCCTTGATCTATTTCTACAAATTCATCCCTAATTTCCTCATCCATTTCCTTTCTATCCAACTGAAAGGGTTACTCCATTTTCTCTTCCCCAGAAGGAATAACTTTAGGAACATCTTTTTCTTCTGGGTGTTCTTCAAGGGCAGCTTCTTTAACAATAGGAAGATATTCTTTTATATGTTCTTCTGCATAATTATTTCCACTTACCTGAGAAACATATTCTTCTTTTGAAGTAAGTTTTTCTTCTAGATCAACCAATTTTTCAGGAATATGCACTTTCTTTTCAAATAAGACTTGATGCGAAGATTCATTATTTTCCTCAACCAGAAAACTTTCTATGGGAGGTAAAGTAGCCTATTCTTATTATTCTTCATCAGAATATTCTACATGTTCATCAGGCTCCAAACTAGGATCAGAAATATTATTAGGTCTTGAAGGGTGTTCCACCAGATTAAATTTTTCATAAACACTATCATTATAATCCACCCATTCTTTCCTCCATGGATTCCAATTTATTTTCATTCTCTTTACTGTAACTTTTTAAAGACAGAACTCATAATACTTTAAGACTTCTTAATATGGTTCAAACAGTCATTTTTCATGAAGCATAACTGAGATAAGCCTTCAATAAAACATGGAGGATGACTTGGAGGTTCTTTTGATCAACTCCCACATATGGTGTATGACATACTTTCATAGGTTGACCTTATGTCCATTTTTGATGAGATGTATCAAAAATACATCATGATACTTGTGTACAACAAAATCACCTTTTCGGGGGATAATCAAATTATGAACAAACTTAAACTAGAGTTTAGATTCACCATCTAGCTCGGCAGTTATGGCTATCCTCTTGGTTTCATTGCAATTTAAACTTTTCAATTCTTCTTTCGAAACAAAGATCTCACCCGTAGGTGGAGGACCTCTCTAGTTTTCACCACAAATACCTCCATGAGGTATCATACGACATGAAACTCATAAACTCTTAGAAAAGGTAAAAATATGACCATTGATCCAACTTCACACAACAAAACCATCTTCTAAATCAAAAGAGAATTGATCATACTGGTAAAACTAGGAAACTTGCTTCAGATAAATTGGAATATCCTCCTTTGTAAACATAACTAGCCATCCTTGATCTGTTATCACTTTCAAAACCATATACTTACTTGATATAATTCACTTATGTAATATCTACTTTTTAGGTACCACTACTCTATTCACTAAATTCGGATTCAGAGGGCCTTAAGGTGCTAACTTCAGCGTGATTTCCAACTTCTTCTCTGAACTGCACTTCTCAGAAGTTGAAAAGGAAGGGAATTTCATCCGGGGAATTCAATGGAGGTTCAAAATAGAGAAGGTTTGAAAGAGGGGTTATGGTTTGTGAGAAGAGAGCTTGAGTTAAGAACGAGGTAAACTTATTTTTATTTTATCATTTAGGGATATCAAGCGTTGCGGGAAAAAAATCATGGTAAGGTTAAAGGGTAAAACAATGAATTAATATGATATATGTTAAAATGTATAAATAAAACAATAAAGCATCATTATGGTGAGACCGTGATCAATTTTCACAGTGAGACCGTAATCAAGCCTTCGCGGTGAGACCATAACAAGCATTCACGATGAGACCATATCAGTGTGATTTCTAAACTATGCGATTGTATTGTTTGAGATAGTATGTTCCAGACAATAACCAAGAAATAGTAACAGTGAGACTATAATCATGGAATAGTAACTTTTAAGAAAGTAAAACAATAGAACCGTTATAGTTAAACTGTAATATTAAAATAGTGTCTTGTGAATCCGTAAACTGTGAAATAGTATAATTACTAATTAAGATTTATCAATCCCAATTCATGTATGATGTAATATATTCTTTAAGAATTTAGTGGTTTGGTGAATATATCAGCAAGCTGATATTCAGTTCCAATGAATTTCAATGTGATGTCACCTTTCTGATAATGATCTCTCAAAAATTGATGACTTACATCAATAAGTTTTTTCCTAGTGTGTGAAACATGATTTTTTGAGATGTTAATAGCACTTGTAATGTCATAACTTATAGGTACATGCCTGAATTGATATCCATAATATAGTAATGTGTGTTTCATCCACAAAATTTGTGCACCAAAAATTCTAGCAACTATGTATTTTTCTTCTGTAGTAGATAATGCAACAGAGTTTTGTTTCTTACTATACCATAATACTAGTGACTCACATAAAAAGTGACATGTTCCAGAGGTGCTTTTTCTATCTAACTTAAATCCACCCAATTAAGCATCATAATAACTCACTAACTCAAATGATTGTCCTCTGGGATAGAACATTCTTAGATTGGGTGTATGTTTGACATATTTGAAAATTCTCTTAACTGAATTTAAATGAGATTCCTTAGGAGTTTCTTGAAACCGAGCCCACATACACACATTGATCATAATGCCAGGTCAGCTAAAATTTAAGTACAATAATCATACAATCATTCCTCTATAAGTGGTTTGATCAATAAATTTTCCATCTTCATCAAGATCCAACTTACAAGTAGTACTCATTAGATTCTCACTACTTTTATTGATATCCAATCCCAAAAATTTTAGAAGATCTAAAGTATATTTTTGATTTAAAATAATACCATCATTATTTTGAAAGATTTTTAATCCTAGAAAGAATTTTATTTCACCCATGAAACACATTTCAAATTCATTTTGCATCATTTTATAAAATTCAACACGTAAAGAATTTTTGAAAGATCCAAAGATAATGTCATCTATATAGATTTGGACTACTAAAACATCATTAGATTAGTTTTATAAAAAGTGTAGGATCATATATTCCTTTTGTAAAACCATTTGAAATATTAAAAGTACTTAATCTATCATACCAAGCTCTTGGATCTTATTTTAAACCATATAAAGCATTAGATAATTTTAAAATAAGATTTGTAAAATTAGGGTTTGTAAACCAAGTGGGTTTCTCAACAAAGACATCCTCAACTATATACCCATTTATAAATGCACTTTTGACATCCATTTGATATAGTTTGAAATTCAGATGGGCAGCATAAGCAAGGAGAATTCTGATGGCTTCATGTCTAGCTACGGGTGAAAAGATCTCTTCATAGTCAATTCCTTTTTCTTGACTATAGCCTTGTGCAAAAAATATATCCTTATTTCTAACTATATTACCAGATTCATCTACCTTATTTCTAAACACCAATTTAGTGCCTATGGTGAATGCATCTTTGGGTCTTTCAAAAAGTTTCTAAACTTTGTTCTATTCAAACTGATTAAGTTTTCCTTGTATAGCCATTACCCAAAATTCATCATTGATAGCATCAATAATGTTTTTAGGTTCCAGTTGTGACAAAAATAATTGATGTTCAACCTAATTTCTAAGAGAATATCTACATTGAGTTCCTTTTTATAAGTCTCCTACAACAACATCTGAAGGATGGTTCTTATGAGTTCTAACAGCTCTAAAAAAAGAAAGATTGGTGATTTAAGGTTCTTCAAAAGTATATGGTTCTTTGTGAAGAGAATCTAAAGATTTTCCACAATTGGAAGTTTTCACAGATTTCCTTACTAGATGGTTGTGTGATTTTGAATTAATTTACAAATTTGAAACATCAACCTCTAGGTGTTCTAGAGTGGTCTTAGGCTCATGTGTATATGTTTCATCAAAATTGACATGGACAGATTCTTTTACACATTTTGTGCTTTTATTAGACACCCTACAGGCTTTAGTAGAAATTAAATATACTAAGAATATTCCTTCATCACTCTTGGATGAAATTTTTTCAAGATTATACTTAGTATTAAGCATATAGACTTTGCAACCAAATACTTTGAAGTAGGTAACTTTGGGTTTTCTATTGTTCCACAACTCATATGGAGTTCTTTTAAGGATAAGTCGATTCAATTATCTATTGAATATGTAGCATGTTTTATTTATAGATTTATCCCTAAAGTAAATAGGTAAGTCATATTCACTAAGAATTGTTATAGAAATCTCTTGCAGGGTTCTATTTCTTCTTTCTAAAACTCCATTCTGTTGAGGTATTCAAGGGGTAGAGAAATTATGACTATAACCATTTTGTGAGTAGAGTGATTTGAACACTTGGTTTTTAATCTCACGTCTAGGATAACTTCTTAATAACATAATTTTATGTCCACTAATATTTTCTATAGTTTTGGCACATTTGGTAAAATGAGAGTAGGCTTCATTTTTATAATCCAAAAATAAAGTTCAAGTATATATTGAAAAGTCATCTACAAGAACATAAACATAGTTCTTCCAATTAAAACAAGAAACTCTAGATGGTCCAAACAAATCCATTTGATCCAATTTGAGAGGTTGAGAAGTTGACACTTATTTCATTGTTTGGAAGAAAAATTTGAGTTTCATTCCTTTTTGACAAGGATTACACACTTTATCATTTTGAAACTCATGTTTTGGTAGGTCTTTGACTAATATTTTTCTAGTTAACTTCCTAAGGGAGTGAGTGTTATAGTGTTTTAGTCTCCTATGCCAAAGCCAAGACAATTTTTGAAACATAGCTAAACATGATGAATTTTGAGAAGCTAAATAGTGTATGTTAACAAAAAATTCATTTTTATTTCTAAATGAAAAAATAATAATTCATTTTTAGAATTAAAAACATTTCAGGCATCGTTTTCAAATTTTACATGAAATCCATCAACACATGATTGTTAAATACTATGAAAATTATATTTCAATTCATAAAAAAAAGTACTTTGGAAATCAAAACTGAGTTAGAGTTATTGATTTGGCCAAGGCTAATAATTTTTACATTTGCATTGTCACCAAAGGTGACATGTCCTCCATCAATTTTTATTAAGTTCTTGAAGCACGAATAATGTCCTGTCATGTGTCTCGAACACCCACTATCCAAGTACCATATGCTTTTACAGGAACTACTTAAGAAACTTCTCTACAAAATAGTCAAATAAAAATACATTTTGGTACCCATACCTGTTTGGGTCCATTAATATTAGGGACTAGTGCCTTTAGAACCCATATCTTCCCTATAGGTTTCATATAAGAATTAGGTAAATTATTTGAAAAATAAACTATATTTGGTCCAGAAAAGCTTGAAACAATAGAGAGTGTGTCATAAATTGAACTAGCTGAAGGTTTTCCAAAACAAAGAGTAATGTTGTATGTCGTAGATTTTGAAACAAAATTAGATCTTCCAAAATTTCATTTACGAGCTTGATATCTAATTCCAGTAGTATATTTAAGAGCAATCTGTTTACCTAGAATTTGTACCAAGGCATCTTTACTATCAGTAAACCGTTAAAGATCCTTTTTCAATCGCTCATTAGATAGTTTTCGTTCATTGTTCTATTTCAGTAATTGAGCATTTTTCTCTCTTTCTATAATGAGTTCAGTTTTAATAGTTGAGGTAAGAGCATGCCGTTTCTTTAAAGACATATATTTATCTGTTAGTTCATTTCATGTCACTTCAAGAATATTACAATTCTCAAAAATTTCTTCATTAGACAGATTTTTAGATCCACTCTCATATTCAGAATAATAGTAATTGTGTACAGAAGATTCCAGTGTTACCTTAGATGTGTTTTTCATAAAAGACATATTGGCTTTGTTAGCCTATTCATAATGCGAAGATTATGAATAACTTGAACTGTCCTAATAATCACTCTATGTTTCTCTCATTGACTTTTTATACTTTCTATCTTTTCCCTCATATTTATTTTTGTAATTGAGGTTGGGAGAATCAGCTTTGATATGTCCCTTACACTTACATTCATAGCAGACAGTCTCATCAGACTTGTCACTTATTTTCCAATCATTCTCTTGACTTCCTTTTTGATCATATCTCCCCTTAAAGTTACGATTTATGAAAAGGTTCTTATTTTTGTAAATTCTCTTAAACCTTTTTTCTAATTGAGCCATCTTCTCATAAATCTCAGGTGATGATTATTAACTATTGGAACTTTCAAAAGAAACTTCCAATTTGTCTTTCACTCTTTTGTTTAGAGGTGGTGGTCTTGAATGCATTAGATTTTATTTTGGGTTTATCCTCCTCTTCCTTGATAACTTTTAGATCCTATTTATACACCATCAGTTTTCCAGTGATTTCTTTTATAGGTATCATGCTAATGTCTCATGACTCTCTAATAGAGACAGAGGTTTCTCTCCATCTATCACATAGACATTTGAGAATCCTCACGATCTATTCTTTGGTAGTGACTTCTCATCCAAGAGAAATCGTGGTGTTGAAAATTTCATTGAACCTGAGATACATGTAAGAAATAGGATCATAGAGTTTAATTTTAATGTTATCATATTTAAAATTATAAGTATTAAGTCTCATATCTTTTACACTAGAAGTTTCTTCATGTGAAACATACAAGGTATCCCAAATTTCATGGGCAGTTTTACATGTAGAGATTCTAATAAATTCCTCATCTCCTAAAGGGCAGTATAAAGCATTGATATCTTCACAATTATTATTATAGTCTGTTTTGGTTGGTTCATCCCAAGTTATTATATCAGTAGCACTAATATTATATTCATCTACAATAGAAGACCATATTTCAAAGCTCATACATTATAAATGAATTTTGATTTTAATTTTCCATTGAGCATAATTGGTTCCATTAAAGAATGGTGGTCTGTTTGTTGCATCACCTTCCAATATAATATCCATGATACAAAAATAATTTAAAACATATAAAAATTTAGATTTAATATAATTTTATAGATATTTAAAGTAAAACTACAATCACAGTTGAATAGGGTCAAAAACAGAGTTTTACTAAACACCCTATGATACCAAATGTTGGTCGGAGTAGAGTACTCAAGAGGGGAGGTGAATTGAGTATCTATTCAAAATTTCTGTTACAAAATCATTATTCAAAAGGTTTCCTAATAAATTTAAATACAACCCAGTTAATCAAGGTTACACGGTTATGAACGTTTCACTATTTAAATAACTACTTAAAAGATTGATTAATTCTCAGTAATTTCAATATTATTAATTATCCTTCCTTTGGAAGATATTATAATAAGGAAAAACAATTATATCTTATTTACAAGATTAACTATAAATGTAAATTTAGTTATTTCTAAATTAAATAGTAAAATAGAGAAAACTAAAGTACATAGCACATCAGATACAAAATAAGTGGTTCAGTCTCAGGCTGAGACCTAATCCACTCCACATGGGGATCACCTGCCACCAAGAAGTTTATATAAATAAATTTGATCCACACCCTGGATCATGGTTTACAATATACCCAATACTTTCTAGGTCTCGTGACTTCTTGAATAGTTCTTCGTGGGTATGAACTAACATGTCACACATGGACCTCTTCCACATTTATCCATGGGAACACACAAGTGTAACAAGATGTAAGAGAAATAATATCTTCTATCCTTCAGTTTGATGCAGGATACAGTATAAGTTTAATACAGATTCACACACTGCTCAAAGGATAGAAAAAATAATACACAACAGAGAAGAGACGATGAGATAAGGTTAGAAGTTCATTGAGTGTTAGTCTATATAGCTCTGGACTTCTGGGATGAATCTGAGGCAGAAATTGAGTCCTCTTGAGTAAAATAGTGTATCGAAAGTCAGCTCGATATGGCTTGTGTTCTTTGTGAATTTGATAATGTATAAATGTTCACAACTATAGGAATATAGTATGCATCATGTGTTCCTAATCAGTGTCGTGTTTCGTGAAAGCTCATGCTTCTTCATTATCGCGCATAAACTTGTTTTTCTATTAGACTGTTATCGCTACAGTCACCATGAGCACACCCTTTTCTACTGGCCACATTGTTCTTTTTATTCGTGGAATGCATGTTTTGGAGCTGACAGGATTCATGTATTTAGAACCTCGTACCTCTAACTATTAGGTAACATGTCTACAAAGAAACATTAATTATGTCTAAGAATTTAAAAGCATCAAATATGACCGTAAGAAATTAAATTGAAAAAAAATAAAGAAACATTGTCATAGTCTATCTGTAAATGGTGTCTCCATGAAAAAGGTGTCTCCTTGAAATGGTGTCTCCTTCTATTTAATTGAGTGGTGAGATAGCTATGAGGGCATAGTTTTATATAGATCAAGAACCGGTAGCACAAATGCGGTGTTAGGATCACAATGTCTGGTCACAATATCTAGATAGTCACAATGTCTAGTTGGTGACGGTGTCTAGATGGTCAGGATGTTTGGAAGGTCCAAATGTTTGGATGGTGACGGTGTCTGGATGGTCACGGTGTCTGGATTGTGATGGTGTCTGGATGGTCACAATGTTTGGATGGTTACAGTTTCATGATGGTTACAGTGTCTGGATGGTCACAGTGTCTGGATGGTCACAATGTCTGGATGGTTACGGGGTATATATGGTCACAGTGTCTGGGATATTTTCTAGAAAAACACAACCGGTGGCAAACTCACTGTTTCTCAAACATATTTAAATCTCTTTACAAAGACTTAAACAGTTATATTCATATAATGAATTGAACTCAATCATTCAAAAGATAATTTCTTTTCAAACAAAATAGTTTACAATAATTATTTAAGTCATAAATAAACTTATCATCTATACACAGTATTAATGATAGATTAAACATGGTTAACAGGATTTATAGAATGTATATGATTTGTGATCATTTAAACATGATTAATACATGAGGAGTCCAACAATATGATACTTTGGTAACAATGAGGAAATATTCTAATTTAACCCTAAATTTTGGATGGATATTGGTGATTCTCAATGGTTTTATGGGGATATATATAAAAAGAGAAAGAATAAAGTTTAATTTTAGAGGATCAATGGTTAAATCTCATGGACGGATGAAAATCCAACTACCCATATGTCATAAATGTTGGGAAAAGGGTCCATGTAACTTACTAAGGGGAACAAAGAGTTTTTATAAGTGTAGAAATGATGGGAATAATGATAATTAATGTTAAAGGGAGTCAATGAATCCAACTAAGATAATGGAAGAATTGAAAGATCTAATCAATACTCCAGCTATAGATTGATGTTTTATATTTAAGGGACATGAAAAATATTCATGTTAGTGTACTAAGAAAAATATTTTTAAGGTTAACTGGAGATAAAAATCTACAAGGATAAGGGATAAATTAAAGGATTTTACTACCACTATTTCTATGGTGGATCATAGTAACAGCCCCAACCTCAGTACCATAAAGATGATGGTTACCTTATTAAATTGGAAAAATATACAATATATTGAATCCTAAATGAACTAATTGTTTAGTAGCCTTGGTAAACTATATACATAATTTAATATCAAAAATAAATTTTAAATCATTAAAATAAAACACAGTGAAAGTAAATATTCTTCGAACTTGAACACATTCAACGATTCATTCTTCATATCCTGAAAAAAGGAATGAAAATAAAGGTTATCGAAAATTCTCAGTAAGGGTTACACAAAACATATGGTATCATGAGTAAATAAGGTATAATCAATATAGAAATGTAGATAACTAAAAACACATTCCATTAAATGAAAATTTTGAGAACAAATAATAATATGGAATGAATAAATATTGACCAAATAATTCAATATTAATAATCACATTATCTTGAAACTTATTAATGGTTATCATAATTATTTAAATAATCACAAGGATATAAAAAACTAGTCTCATAATTATGAAATGAATAATGTTGGACATCATTAACATATCGCCAAGGCCCCATGCCAAGACATTATACATAAATTGGTAAGTATTTGTCGAAATACCCAAACTAGTTTGTTTCATGAGACCTACCGATGCATCGAGGGGCTATAGTGGTCTCCACCCATCACTTATTAAGTGAAATTAATACATCATATTAAATGGGAGAATAAAAATTCAATACATAATCAATATAAATATTTGTATTAGAAAAATATCATAAAAAATATTAATATTTCCCCTATAAAACATATCATAGAAAATACAATGAAATAATAAGGACAATATAATTTTAACATATACCTAATGGATCATAAGTAAAATAAAGGGTTTTTGTCATTGATGAGTAGAAATACCATAAAATGTCACTTAGCATTATTGAGAAAAATACCCTTTTTTTACTTTGAAATTGACCATTAAATTATAAAAATTTACAAAAAAATGGATTTTTTTATTGAAATGGATCGTGGAAAATTGTAAAGGATGTTTCAAAACATTTAGAAGTCATGTTGGATGGAAATTAATTTCATGTAAAGTATGTTAAAACAAACATTCCTTTCAAATTTTTGGTAAAAGAAAAAATGTACCACATTTGGAAGATGGAAAGAAGATTCCATTTAAACCATTTTATAAACATTCAAACATTGGTAAAATTGTCTTTAAGTAAGCACTAGAAAAAATTATAAAATTTTTATAACCTTTTTCAAAAAATATGGATAAGGAAGAAAAATATTCCAAACCAGATAAAAAATAGTGTTGGTTTACTTCAAAAAAAAATCTTTCGATCTATTGAGTTCATACATGAGGGATATGAAATGAAAAAATAATATTTTTTGAAAATAACTAGAGTAGAATAAAATATATTGGGTTTAAGATAGAAATATCATTTAATTCACCTTTTGGATACTTAAGCATAAACAATCTCAAATAATGATGAGATTTTTAATTAAACCATAATCACTTTGGAAATTTTAAATCATAATACTAATAAAAAGTATAACTTAAAATCAATATTTAAATAATATTAACATAAATGGAATAATTATATATCATATAAAAAGGTATTATGTACACCACATAAATGAAATCAGGTGCATAACAATAAAACATGCCTCAATGAATGGAAATTGAGATGGTAATACATATACACACATGAGTAAGGATTCCATTTTTCAAAAATAATTATAGAAAGAAGGTAAGTGTTATTTAATATTTCAAAAATGATAATAAAATCATAAAAAACATATAATTTATTTTAATATACTTATATATATCATCCATGTCATGATGTGATGAAAACAAATCATATCGATTCACGAAGCTGGTAGTCCACATGTACACACAAACAACAATATCATTTTTAGTGAAAAGAATGGTATGGAATTAAAAGATATATTTTCTCTTAATGATAATAATTATTCCATAAATATTATATATATACATTAAATAAATAATCTCAAAACTACATAATAGAATATTATGAAAAATGAATTACATCCGTTCGTGAGGTGGTAGTCCCCCGTACACAAAAATGGTGATTTCATTTCCAATTTGATGGAAGAGGAGATGGATATAAATTATTCCATTAAAAAAATTACATCTCAGTATATGTAAGAATTTTTTTTTATTATTTAATCCTTTTTGAATAAAATTTTTATGAGCTATAATAATAAATAAAATAAAAACACCTGATTAAGAACTACCCCACTTCTTCACACAACCTCAAAATGTTTACACCAAATCCTTGGTTTGTTTTATAATAAAACTATGGCCTCTAAGACATGGGAAAGGATTTAAGAATTTTATTTGGGTAGATCTTGTCTGAACCAAAATGTTTTTATGTATGAATAAAAGAGGATATGAGGTTCTCTTTTATAAGAGAAGGGAGGTTCACTCTTGGAATTTAGGAAAGTAATAAATTAATATAAATTAATTTTTATTTTAAAATGTATAAAAATTGATAAGATTCAAAGATAATACGAGGATGAATCTAAATTATGTAATCAAATAAAAATTTTACAAGTTTAGGTGATGTGTTCACCCTTAACTTTTTGTTTTAAATCGTGTTAACAATTTTTGAAAACTACCAAGGTATTAAAGTTTTTACTATTTAGATGTTTAGAATGTTAATATAAAAGGGAAAACGGCCAAAAAATGGACAATGGTTCATATTAAAAAGTATATCATATTTAATTGGCTTAATATATGTTTTCAGGAATTTTAAATCATTTAATAAAACATCATGTATTATAAAATATCATTAATGTCAATTTTAAAACTATACATTTAACTTGAATTTAAAAACATCATGAAAAATATGGAATTAGAATTTAAATATTTAAAAAATAAAAAATAAGTTATATATTGTAAAAAAAAATTGGAAGAAAATAATTCATTCAAATTATATTAATTTTGATATTTTTTAAATTAATTTATTTTATTTTCCTTTTTAATAAATAAACATCATGTTGGCATTGTGCAATAATTTAGGGTAATTATATGATTACTAAAAATTATAAATAAATTAACATCATGAAAATAATTTCACTATTATAAAAATAACCATTATGATTCATTCACAACATTATTTTGTTACTTTGTTAACACTAAAGAGATATTTAAAAGGAAGAGCGTGACATTTTTCCTTTTTCTTTACTAAAAATTTAATTTATCTCAATTTCATAGAAAAGTGTCTCATAAATGAATAAATATATAGAATAATGTGATAATGGTATAAATAACATAATACAATAATATTAAATATGAAAAATGGTAGCCTTATTACAAACTTTTAACCTAGGTTAGCTTGATTTACGCTTTTACTGTGATGATTTTTTTACTATTTTTATAATTTATTATGATCAAACATTAAGTTATAATAATTAAATAATATTAATTATTCTGATTAAAAAATGGAATCCATTTTACTAAATTTAATCTCTATAACCTTAATATTTTATTTTTATATGTATCTATAAGATCCCAACTTTTTCACAAGATGTATCGATCTTGGTTTTAAGTATAATTTTTCCATGTTTTGAGTATAAATTGTTAGGGTCTTAACATGAATGTATTTGGGAGAAAATTAGATTATTTTGGAATAAACAGGTCAAATTCGTGGTTTTTGTATTGTTTTTCCAAACCACACACCCTCTCCTAGTAAACCGTGCAACCCAAGACTGAGCGAGATTTCACGGCTGGCGCACCATTTTTCAAACTATTCACCCTTTTAGGATAAACGGTTCCCCCCATAGAAGAGGTTCACAATTAAGGATTGTGTTTTGAAAACCATGTACCCAAACCCAAGAAACCATGCACAACTTTTTAATTAACCCATTAAATTGTTTTAAAATGACCAAACCCTAACTAGGGAATAACTTATTCCTCTCATTATTTTTGGATCCCAAAAAAATTTATAAGGTTCCAAAACTCTGTTATTCACAATCAAAATCCAAAATTTAATATTTTCACCTCTCTTTGTAAGAAAATATCATAATGATTGGTTTTTTATCTCTTTCCTATAATTGTCCCATCCGTTGAAGGGATGCTTTCCCCTATTGGATTTAGATCTAGATCTAGGTTTAGTAGATCTTTTTTTTAATATTGGATATAGTATTTGAATCATGATTTAATTTTGATCTTCGAACTCAATGGATCATGTGGTTAAATAAAATATAATTGAATAAATGTAATATGTTTGATTTTTTGATTTTATTTCTTTCTTTATAAAACAACATACACTATTATTTATTGGATTTGTTTTAGACGTTGTTGGTGGTGGCTTACTGAGTTTTACTCAGACCCTACATGAGCTTCCAAATTGGTAGTCAAATAGACTTATTAATTTCAGGACATGAAAAGGTAAAATTCCTAGTGTTAGATTTTTGATTTGGGATGGAGCAAGGACGGGGGAACCAAATGTGGTACAAGGCCTGCTTGGGAGTCATTTGTCTCTTTACTTTTGGGTTTTCAATTAGACTCTTGGCATGTAATTTGGCATGACATATCTAATGTTTAGTTTTGATATTTTACAACAATTTTGGTAAAATTGTGATATGGTATTATTTTTGTTAAGTTATTTAATTTTTTTCTTATATATTTTTTTTGTGGTATTTCTCTGATAAAGAGGGTATAGTCGCTCCCATGATCAATATTAAACCATTTCCTCTAGTCGGCAGCCTCTGGCATACGGGAAGTCACACCTGAGGTCACATAGCTCTAATGATTCATGGATGAGTGTGTAGAACACATATAAGGATGTTATAAAGTGGTATCAGATATCAATTTGATTTTATTTTCTTTTATATTACTATTTGGGGAATAATAATTGAATATGGGTAATATGTTTTCTTTATTGATAGTATTTTTTTCATTGAAAAAAATAATATACAATTATTAACTGGATTTATTTTAGATTTTGTTGGTGGTGAATTATTGAGTTGTACTCATGCCCTACATGGGATACCTGATCGGTACCTGAAAAGACTTCTTGATTGCAGGATAAGGAAAGGGAAAATTCCCAGTAATAGATGTTTGATTCGGGATGGAGCATGGATGTGGAACCAAACATGGTATGAGACCCACATTGAACTTTTTATTGTCTTTACATTTGAGATTTCATTTTGACTCTTGAAATGTAATTTATCATGAAATATATACTGTTTATTTTTGATGTTGTATTTCAATCATGGTGATCTTTTTATATGGTATTATTTTTGTTATGTTATATAATTTATAATATATAATTTATTTATGACCTGGAATTACTCTGCTAAAGAGGTTATAGTCTCCCCATGATTGACATTAGTCCATGGATACTAGTTGGAAGCCTCTGGTGTATAGGGATGCGTTCTTGAGGTCACATAGTTGTCCGGCTTGGGTCACCAGTATGTGGTACCCATGACGAAATGTTACAAAGTGGTATCTGAGAATAATTTTCATTTATTTTTTTTATATTAATATTTTGGTAAAGGGATACATGATACTATAAAGAGTGGGGCCATGGTAATGAGTTCATGCATGAGAGTAGCTAACCCATGTACGAGAAAAAACCTAAGTACCTAAGGTGGTATTGTTATTATTCAAATGTGTTTTTATAGTTGATGTTATTTCTCCTTGGGTGATGCACTTATTATATGATGTGATTATTGTTTCCATGTTTTTCTGAAACATGAATGATGGACTCAAATGGAATGAGATTTGAGTATACATGCATCATTTTAGGTACTCAAGATTATTTTTTGACATGCTTCATTTTAGGCAAACATATGAAAATAGATTTTGGGTAAGTTGTTGAACATGAAATGTTTTTTCTTTCTTATGTGTTTAAAACTAATAAAATTCCCCTACAAGATCATGGAAATTATAAATGATAAAAAATGTGAATAAATGGGTGTCTAATGAAAAACATAAATAATGATAATATGATAAACTTATTAACCATTACATAGATTTAGGATGGTTATGAGTAGTGATAGTGCCTCAATTTAGACCATGTGGGGGGGGAGAGGAAGGATTTGTTATTAATCTTGTGAGAACCTATTGTTAAATGTGTTTACATTGTGTTTTTTGTCCTAATATCTGTGTTTTAATTATAAATATATACATCCATGATGATGTTTTTCCACAAGATGATATGACTAAATGGCAGAAAATGATCCTCTAGCAGTGGAACTTGAGACATCGATAGTGCCTGGTGAGGAAGTAGAGGAGTAGTTCTGATAGAAAATTCTTTATTCATGAGACTCAAGTAAGGTGACCTAGGGTGAATTTTTAAAATCAGGCTTGATCTGATGAGGGAGTTCTAGTCGCAACATCCTATGAATTTCACTAGAGAGGGTGGACCTAAGGCAATTGAGTTCTAGATTGAGTCTATCTAGAATAAACCTAACCACCCGAGGACTCCTATTGATCAGAGAGTAAAATTACATGCTTATAGGTTAATTGGCAAGCTAAAAATTGGTGGTACATCTATTCTTGGTATGGAAATCTTAATAACATGGATTTGAAAGAATTCTAGGATAAGTTCTTAGAGGACTTCTATCCTAATACCCTCATGCTTGAGGGAGAAGTAAAGTTCATTAGGTTCTAGTTCCTTATCTGATGGGTAGAAAGGTTGGACCATAAAAAATTAGAGGTGAAATTTTGATATCTTCTATGATATCTAGCTCCTTATCCGATATTGTTACCTCAAATTATTTTTTATCTACACAACTTGTAAATGGTTTGATCCAAATGATGGAGTTCATGAATATGGATATGATGATGGATAAACTGCTGGGAGTATTGTCGAGATATATCTTCTTATCCAAGGGGAGTTCACTTGAAGTTCTGAGTATTTTTTCTATGGGATATTTACATCCTAGACATGCGAGACATTGAATTGAATTTGGGTATGGAATGATTAGTATAATAAAGATACTACATTGATTATTACCATAAGAGAGTGGATCTATTTATCCTAAGGGTAACAACTATATTCACCATGAAGAGTGGGATATCCAGGTGGGCCGATTAAGGACAATTACTCAGCAAATGGGAGATATCATAACCATGGTTTCTAATCTGATACTGATTAATGGAGGTGAAAAACATGTTTTATTTCTATTTTTAGTATACATGATTCATGATGTATTTTTTAAATGTTTCTCATGGTTTCTACACGAAAGAGTTGTGGAAGTTACTATTGAGCCCAGGCCAGTACCTTGGCCAGTTTATTTTCTACCACACAAAATGGAACTCGTATAGCTTCAAGGGTTAAAGACTCAGCTAGAGGAGTTAATGGATAAGATATTTTTTCATATGAGTAAATTTCCTTGGGGTAATATAGTTTTGTTTACAAAGATGGTTAATGGGACCTTACGCTTGTTTTTTGATTACCGAATGTTGAACCAAATGATAGTGAATAATATATATCATCTTTTATGTATCAATGATATTTTTGACTAGTTGAGGAGAGCTTGTGTTTTTTCAAAGATTTACTTATGATAAGGGTATCATCAGCTTAGGGATAGACCTTATGATATACCTAAAACTACTTTTAGAAGAAGTTATGACCTATATTAATTTTTTAATGCCATTTTGTTTGATGAAAACACCAGTAGTTTTTATGGACATGATGAAAATAATATTTAATCCATACCTAGATCATTTTTTGGTAGTGTTACAGATGAAATTTTGGTGTACTCCAAGACTCACCTTGATCATTCCCAACATCTTGACATCATCCTGTGTACACTGACAGAGCATTGAATATATGGAAAGCTATTTATGTTTCAATTTTATAGTGATAAAGTACACTTCTTGGGCCACATGATATTGAAGGAAGGTTTGTCAGTGGACACAAATAAATTTCATAAAGTTGTTTTTTAGGATCATCCCAAGAATTTGTTGAATATCTGTAGCATTTTAGGGTTGGATGGATACTATCGATGGTTTATCAATTACTTTTACCATTTGGAAGAACCACTTTTGAGATTGACCAAGTAGTTATTAAATCTTGAATCGTTAGAAATATGAATGAATTCCTTTCAAGAGCTAAAGAAGTTCTTGATATAGACATAAATCTTGATCCAACCCAAGCTATGTGAGGGGTATATGGTGTATTTTTATGATTTATGAATTTTAATCAGATCTATGTTGATGTAGGAAGATTGAGTTGTGGTGTATGGGTCTTGGAAATTTAGGCCACATGAATTGAACTACCCTATGCATGACCTCAAGGCAGCTGTGGTGAACTATTCTTTAAAGTGTTGGCAGAATTATTCATTGGGAAAAAAGTTTACTATGTATACAAATGACAAGGGCTTAAATTATATCTTTTCACAATGAGATTTGAATATGTATAAGTTGTTATGGGTTGAGTATATATAGTCATTTAATTTAAATATAACATATA
This sequence comes from Viscum album, assembly GCA_963277665.1. Classification (NCBI taxonomy): domain Eukaryota; kingdom Viridiplantae; phylum Streptophyta; class Magnoliopsida; order Santalales; family Viscaceae; genus Viscum; species Viscum album. The sequence goes on from OY728131.1 coordinate 1,006,952,783, forward strand.
TGCCATATAAAGGAAATAATGTCTCTAATTCCTTAATATGGAAAGCATAGGCTCGGGCAATTCAGGAGTCTAGTAGTAAGTGAAAAATGATGACTCTACTTAATTAGATGCCTGTTTTGGTTTTGAAAAGTCAAGAGAAGATGAATATCCTATCTGTTTCACTAAATATTATAATTTTTATAGATATGATAGATAGAAGTTATGAGGATCGGGAATTTTTAGCCTTGAGGGAAAGCCTTGAAGGTGGGGAGACACCTTCAGATTGGAGCCTAAAATAGGACAAAATCATCAATGTTAAGAACAATGTTGTTATGCCTATGAGAATGCAAGAAGATATAATTCATGAATTTTATGACATTGTGTGGGATGTACATCCACATGTGACCAAAAATTACCATGACCTATGATGACTGTTTACGTGGTCGAGCAAGAAAAAAGAAATAGCAGGGTTTGTGACTTGATGCTGCTCCTTTGAATAAGTGAATTCTTATCCCCAATGACCTAGTGGGTTACTACAACCATTTCCCATTATGGAATGGAAATGGGATGGAACAACCATAGATTTTATATAGGTTCTCCTAAGGATTCCTAGTAAGGATGATTCTTTTTGGGTGGTTGTGGACCTACTAACCAAAGTAGCACATTTCTTATATAAATAGGAGACTTTCTCAGTGGATTAGTTGGGAGAATTGTATGTTTGGGAAATAGTCCATCTATGCAGGTTTCCATGAACTATAGTTTCATACCATGACTCACATTTTACATTATTCTTCTACCATATCCAACATAAGGTGAATGGTATACAAGTTTTACTACATATGAATTTCAACCAACAGAGAGATGGGAAGTTAGAGTGTACTATTCATATGGTTGAGGATATGATACACGTATGTGTCCTATACCTCTCTAGGTCTGGGGAGAAGAACCTAGATTTGGAGGAGTTCACCTATTATAACAGTTATCCGGAAATTATACAGATGGAACCATACAAGGCACTTTATGGTAGGCTATACAGATCACCCCTATGCTAGATGGAGGTAGGTGAGTCAGAGTTGTTGGGACTGAGTCTCTTGAAATAGAATCCAGAGTAGTTCTATCTAATTTAGAATCATATGGACATGACCCAAATTATACACAAGTAGTATTCTGATAGATATTGACTAACCCTAGGGTGATCATGTATTCATTTGGGTATTTCTTAGGTTGGGTCATTTCATGATACATAGACATGGAAAGTTATCACCCTGGTTTTTTGGGCCATTTGAGGTTGTGGAGTGAATTGGGACAATGTCATACATATTGGATTTTCCATAGAGGTATAGTGTTATGAATGATGTGTTTCATGTGTCACAAATTTTACTATCTCACACCAACCCTTCTCAGGTGCTTAGTGTGGATGATGTTGAGCTTGAGATAGATGAACCCCTTAGGGAGCATCTGATACGTGTGTTGGATCAGAATGAGAATGTATTTTTGGAGAAAAACCATTCACATAGTTTGTGTATTATTTTAGCATGGAAATGTGTAGGAAGAAACATGGGAAAGAAAAGAAGATATATAGGTTTAGTGGATCAATCTTTTTGACATGGAATTTTAGAGATTCTTAGGAGTATACCTCGATGATGAGCTGTTATAATGTGGGGACATTGTAAAATATTGAAATTTTATAGAGATGTATTGAGCTAAGCTTTTAAGTATTATTTTAAAATATTTTGAGTATAACTTTTTTTGGTCTTATCTTGGGTGTGTTGGGGTGAAAATTTGAGAATTTTGTAAGCAAGTTGGAAAGTGCATGGTTGGTGCATGATTTTCCTAAGCCGTGCGCCCTGGCCTAGGAAACAATTAAACCCTAGATAGAGAGGTATTACAATGAATGGTTGGTAAAACTATGTAACTTTTAAGAAGAAACCATGAACCCCTACAAGAGTCACACAACTAAGGTGAATGGTTTAACAAACTGTGCGTCCCTTCTTAGGAAACCGTGTGTGGCTTTTTGATTATCACGATTTAAAAAAAATACATAAACCCCCCATATTGAAACCCAATCGACCCCAAATTGGACATAACCTATTTCCATTATTTTTTTAGGCTCCCGACCTCTGTTATTTGTAATTTGAATCCCAGATTGAAGATCAACACCTCTGCCAGTAAGTGAATCTCATCCTGATTGGTTTCCCAGCTCTTTCCTATTCTTGTCCCTTCTGTTAAAGGGATATTTTTCTATATTGGAATTAGATCTAGATTTTGGTTTAATTGTTATTGTGTCATTCTATATTTGATCTTGTATTTGAATCAAAATTTTGAGATCTGACAGGATTTGGGTTATTCCACTCAAATTGTAGATTTTTGTTAGATAACATTTACCATCAATCTTTAGGTAGGCTGTATCAATTCCAATCCTGATTTCGTTATTTCAATTGTATTCATTTAATTGTATAATTTATATTGGATAGATAGAAATCGAGTTTCTTAAATTGAATTAATTAATTTGGTAAATTAATTAATTAAGGGATTTTTGGAATTGGGGATATTAAACTGATTAAATAGAAATAATTAATTGTTGAATTAATTATGGGTATATTTGGTTTGGGAATTTGGATTAATTAATTATTGAATTAATTAATGAATATTTTTGTGATTATATAGTTTTTGATGTGATTAATTAATTTTTCAATTATTTAATGAAATTTATTGCAAGAATTATTTTTTCTTGGATTAATTAAGGGAATTTAAGTGATCAACTAATTGGTGAATTAATTGAAGGGTTAAATTGGATTAAGTAATTACTGAATTAATTAAATGAATGATGCGATTAAGTAATTTTATAATTGGATTAATTATTTTTTTAACTAATTAATGCGATTATGTGACACATATGATATACACGATACATGTGATACATGTGATTAACTAATATTAGAGTGCATGGTAAGGAATGATACTCCAAATACCCATATGTGATTCATTGATAAACAAGGTGTGGTACATGGACTGATGCTCCAAATACCCACGGGGTCCTAGCCATGACGATCAAGGACCCAAGGAATGTATGAAAATATTATTATATGGGATATAGACTAATTATCTAAATACCCATGTGGAGTAAGACAAGAAATGATTATTAAAATACCCACAGGGTGCTAGAAATGATGTTCTGCACCCAAAATGATGACATTTGAATATGGATCCAATTATCCATATTATTAATTGAAATGATATGGATAATAAAAACCAATTTTATTATAATTAATTCTGAATTCAAAATGTTATATGGTTCAGACTCCAGTAAGGGCTGATGTATGTATTATAATTAGGGTGTCCTCAAGAACCTGAGGGATCATGTTCTTAAATAAAAGATAATTGATTAATTATAAATTGTTTACTTTATTGATTGTATTTTTTTCTTTATGAAACTACATACACTATAATTGATTGTATTTGTTTCAGATGTCATTGGTGATGGCCAACTGAGTTGTACTCACACCCTACTCAGGATGGCCTATTGATACCAAAATAGAATTCAAGTTTTTAGGATAGGATAAGGGAAAGGCCATATGTTAGATGACTAATTTCAAATGGATCAAGGATGAGGGAACCCGATGTGGTTTGGGACCCACTTGGGAGTTTTCAGTGTCTTCACTTTTGGGTTTTCATTTTGAAACTTGACACGTACTTTATCATGGCATAGCTAATGTTATGTTTTGATATTTTATTCTAGTTTTGGTGATCTTGTGAAACTAGAGTTATTCTAGTTTTATTATATCATAATGTTATTTATTATTTATTTCTGTTGTTGTTTTAATCTGGTAAGGAGATTATGGTGTCCCCATTATCGATATTAGAGCCTCGATGCTAGTTGGAAGCATCTGGCGTATGTGGAGGCACACTTTGTAACGAAACAAAAATTTATTAATGAAAATTATTATTGGTCTATTTAAATGCATTCTTATGGTTATGTAAAACGTATAAACTTATCTGGTTCTATGTTTTGGATATTTAAATACCATTATGAATTGTGACCATTCCTAATATGGCCTTTGAAATGTGATGACATGATTAGTATAAATATAGGGCTTTAAAAAATCCAATTTACTGAGAAAAAGGAAGGGATGACCTGATCCAGTAGACATTACCCATACGAAGCCCATTTGTCAGATCTCAGAAAGGAGGTGGCATCCTTGGGATTTTCTCCTGACCATTTCAAAGCTGAGCTTGAATACCTTAAGCTCAAGCAAAACTGGCTACGAGAGAAGTGGAAGTTAATAGTGATTACCACTCGAGCAATGTTATCCGAGCCACCCAAAGAGTTTGCCACCATCGTGCACCTTACCCTAAGGTCTAATGTTGGTGTTTTAAGGGATTATGTAACAAGATCCTAGTACTATGATTATTAACATTATTATTGTATAGAGTATATACATTTTTTTATTGTTACTTTGTAAATAGTTTTTAAAGAATAAATAATATTTTTTAGTTAATATTCAAACTAATAAATATATTTTGATGAATTAATATATATTTTATTTAAATACTATTTTTTAAATATTATTATTATTATTAAATTAAATTTTATTAATTATAATTGATCTTATAATTTTAAGAATGAAATTGTAATTTTTATTAAGGTTTAAATGTCGTTTTTTGTCAAACCCCATGAGTTTTCTATAAATATCAGTTTTTATTTTAAAAGTAAAAATTCAAATATTTAGAAAATTATTTACTTAAAATTAATATTATTTTTGGAATCAGGATGTAAAAATTATCCAATAGTGAATTTTACAGGATTTTTTGAGACAGTTGAAATTTTGTGTAAAAATTAAATACTATTTAAATATATAATGTGTTTTATGACATCATAATGACCCAATAGTGTTGTAATTAAATTATATAAACATTATTTTAGGCCAATATATGTTTTACCATTAAAATAATGTGATTTTGGGTTTGATTGATTTATTTTAAAATGATTTAGTGGACCCTTCAAGACTTATAAAACATTTTGTCATTTTAAATTGTTTTCCTTTAGGGTGTGACTCACCACCACACAAGAAACCCTATTATTCTAAGATGTTTGGACATTTAAGTTATAAAATATTGTTTTCCACTCCCCTTGGAGAGAAAACATGGGCTGGTTTCTGGTTTTTTTTGTTTAATGTGTGGCATCCCAAACCTAAATAATAAGGAATTATCTCTCCTTTCCTTTATAAACCCATTCAAGATCCCACTTCATCTTCACTAAAAACAATTGGAGATCATCCTAAATTTTTACTCCTCTCTATAGAATCCTCCCAAGGAACCCCGGGCTCCCATGAAGTCACTCTCAAGCCCCTCCCAAGCCTTTAGGATTACACTTCCTAGTAAGGAATTCCTTCCTTTCTAATTTTATCGATGTTTCATAATATTGTTATGTCCTTTTATTTTCAATTATAAATCTTGGGGTATGATTTAAAACCTACCCCATACTGCCCTATTTATTTTTGAATGATTAGAGACCCATTTCTCTCTCATTAAATGCCTCCCATGTACACCCATTACTATGTGGAAATTCTAAAAGGAATTTCTCTCTTCTCATTTACATTCAATCAATTATTTTATATCATGAATATAAATTCAATTAAAATTGTTGGGAAATTATCTATATGACCCCTTTACTGTGCACTTTATGTACATATTATGAGAAACCACTTTATCTCTCATCAACCATTTTTATGAATTCCTATGTCATGCCGTTATGCTACCGAAATTGCACAACATTCTTCCAAGCCAAAGTCATTGTGTAGTGAATACCATGCCCATTTCTCTATCAAGGGTATTCAACGTTATGAAAATTTACTTATTTATTATAGAGTTTCATGTATGAATCCCAAATTCATTTATCGTGGAATAAAGGATGATTTTTAATTATTCCATGTTTTTTGATCCATGTGGCACACTTATGCATTAAATGAAATGTTTAAAGAGGGTGCACCCTGATAGCACTCCAATGCATTGGGTGAAGTATAGTATCACGATACATCATGTGAAATGAGTGTTTAATGATGATAATTCCAGTGCAACAAGGGTTTACTAATGCTTCATGTGCAATGATGATTTACTCTTGCTCAATGTGCAACGAGCATTTGCTAATGCCAATTCCATGTTAAGTGTTGTTGCCACATTTCTATGTTATGATAATCATGATTAATCATGCCTTTATGTTCATGTTTCTCTTGTGCTCCATTGATATGCCTATTGTCTAAAATGTATTGTATTCTTCATGTTATTCCATGTTTATTCCCTTACTGGGCTTTATAGCTCACCTTTTTTTTGAATGTGCTCAGGTTATCCTATGCAATGCTAAGTACGAGGTAATGTACTGGTCATGTAAAGAAAGTTTTCTATGAGACGTTTCATTCTATTCTTTAAGGTGTTATGTAATATAAGGCCCCAACCATAAACTTTACTTAATCTTGAGTTATTACAGGATTACACATTGAGGATCTTTTCAGGTTTAGAGTTTTAGAGAATTAGATCATAAAACTAGCATTACATTCCACATTTAAACAAAGTGGTTACATAAAAGATAGTATTCATTTTTTCCCATTAACGGAAACATATTTTAAAAGATAAAGCATGGATTCTTTCTTGACACTTCCTTGACACTATCATCAAATCATGTACCTTTCCCTTGACCAGTGAAAAACATTTCAAAAAAACTTGGGATGACCATAAAAAGCTCAGTAAGGGTTATAAAAAATATGGAAAGGAAACATAAGTTCATATATACATAATAATTAAATCATACTTTACCCATAAAACATAGGCACTTTAACATACCTCATCAAATAATGAATAAATCATAGAAATAATAAGACATAAAAGTAACTTGAGGCATTCAAACATTCTTACGTAGGGAGTAACACTCTTGGTTACATTTGGAATACCCACCACAGTATATTCCCTAAATCTCTTCGGAGAAACCTTAACGTTTCACTCCTTCGCGTTACCCAATGCATTGGAGAGCTATATCGGGCTCACCCGCCCTTAGTTTATCACGGAACCACCTATTTTCATAACAATGCCCAAGAACCATAACATAAACGTATCACATAAAACACGCATAAAGGAAACATAACATTTCCACATTTCAATCACAATATTACATTTTAGTATATTGAAATTATGAATCCATTCAAAAAGAAACCATTTCCAAAACCATTTAAAACATATAATAAAGAGATTTTTGAATCAAAGTGTCCCATACCACCTTGAAGCTTTTAAAATTTTAAACTACCAATATCCATATAAATAAATCCTTAAAACCATTTTGAAAACATGGATATTAATAAGAAAAAGTAATTAAAACATTTAAGGCGATATTTTGGTTAAAGGGGTTCTACCAAAATTAGAGACACTTGAATACAATAATTGAGGAATATAATTTTGTTAGAACTTTATAATATCATGCGAATAAATGGATTCATGATATAATATTTCAGAGGACAGTATATACACCATATAAGAGTGAATTTGTGCATAACAACAATGAAGTATCAATAGAAATGTCAAATGTGATGAATTCCCTTATAAAGAAGGTATCCTAAATTAAGGATAATTCAATCTCAAAATTATGTGTGAAAAATATAAATACACCCAATATAAGTGGATATTAAGTGTAAAAAAATAAAAGTTCATTCACATATATTCAAAATATGACATATTCAATAACGACATGTTGAACCCAAAGTAATCGAAATTGGGTTAAAAAGTTCCCTTGGTAAAATTTGACATCCTAACGGCATCACTTCAAAATTCAGAAAATGAGTTGATGAGAGATAAAAATGGAATATCATCACTTGGACATAAAATTTACATCAATAAGGATATAAAAGAACATATCCCAACATAATAGTATGTGAATTAAAATACATAACAAAAGAAGTCTTTTAAAAAGAGGAGGGTGAAAGGTCCCCTTACCGAGTTGGGTAACATTCGAAACGTACACCCCATGGAAGAAGGGTCATACAATGAATAAGTGAATACCCATAAATAAAATTATACTACATAAAGTGTATAATAATGGGTAGTACATACACCAGTCAAAGGAAATTGTGGCAAATGTAGCATAAATCTCACGGGAATAAAAGTGAGATGAAAAACCCCTTACGAAAACTCGGCAGCCTAACAGCGCCACTTAAAACTTCCAAAATGGATTGATGAGCGGAAATAGGGTCTCTCATCATATGAACATAAAAATTATAGTAAGATTAATATAAAATAACATCCCAATCACAAGAAATATGAGCTTAAAAGGAATGACATAAAAGGGTGTACTTAAAAAGAAAGAGAGGAGTATGATCCCTTACCTCGGGTCCGACTTTACTTGATCGTTCTTTAATCTCCGGAATATTAAAATTGATTTAATTTCTACTTCCTTAAGAACCTTTTTCAAGTTCATTATACCTTTTATAATACTTATTACCATGTCATGAACACTATGTAACTATTTTAGTTAATAACGGTCGTTTAAACGATCATTGGTACTTGAGTCAAAATATGTTCTCTATAATTACAAGTTTTTCATGTATCCTTTATATCCAGAGTTATAATCATGATGTATATATCATATATATCATATATATCTCGTAAATATTCATTTTATACTATTCCATATCATTTGGAGAAAAAAAACGAAAAGCACTGTTCATGGAGACGGTAGGCCGTACGTACGCATGAACGCTACTTTCATTTTTTTTGTCATATTAATGGAATTAAAATTAAATGATATATATATATATTATAATTCCATTATAATATATATGTTATATAGGTCACATATGTTCATTAATTTCATTCTTTATACATTCCATGTATTGCATGTACGAGTCACATCACTTGAGGGGGCGGTAGTCCACAATTCCTCATATGAAATTATCGCATCTACAGAACATGAAAAGAATAAAGGTATGGTTTAAATATATAATACAGAAGCATATAGTAAACATAAATAACATATATATCATATATAAAATACAGTGACATCATAATGGCCACCTTTAAAGGTGTTAATAGAATATTGAACAGTCATCGTTTCGTGAGGGAGAAAATAGCCAACCCCAGAAACAGTATGTTCTTTAACAATTATACGAAGGTGTGTGTAAGTGTAGCTCGAATAATTCTAATAACAACATCATAGTATATTTAAGATACTGGAATTGTTACAAAAAAATTAATAAAAATAGTTTAGGGGGTTGGAGAAGCAAAATAAAACAAAAGGACTCAAGTGAAGACATTACCTTAAAATCGGGTAACTCCCTTTGGTTTGAGCTCAAAGGCTTCCTTGGGAAGACTTCTTCCCAATGTGAGGATTCAAGGAGTTATAGAGGGATGTGGGGAGACAAAATGGGCAGGGATTGGCCGATACAAAGGCTTTGGAAGTGTGGGTAAGGAGGTAGGGGTGGGGCCTTTTGTAAGAGGAGAGGAGGGGCACTCTTGGAAAGTAAGGAAATGTTACATTATTTTAGAATGTGTTTCGGATATTAATGGTCCCACATTGATGTGTTTCTAGGATAAGGTGATAAGGGTTCGAAATACACCCATCCAATAGGTTTTGGACATGTGTAGGTCTTAGATATTACATTATCATTCCATTTTATTTAAATCATTAAATAATGAGGTCATCGCTGCATCATCATGATGTCATAAATAATTTAATTTATTTAATGACTAAAAATTATAAAAAAATACTATGATTTATGAAATATTTCTAGATTTATAATGAATATTTATAGTCTAAAATATCATTTATGTAGACAAAATTAAAAATATTTTACTTAGGTGATACATTCTTTGTTACATTTAACATTCTTTAAAAATAAAAAGATAAAAAGTCACTTTCACACAAAAGTGATTCCATGGAGCCACCAAGTTTTGCACAAGGCATCCCATTGTCGGACATGAGATAACCAGTAGCCTTAGGACACATTTTGTGGTCATTTTTTATTATTATGATATTATCTAATTATCTTTAACTACCCGATTACTCATTAATCAAGATAATTAAAGATAATTTCCGTCGTTACTATTCATAATGTCCAAAAAAATAGTCTTAATTCCATAATTTGGACCATATGATTAAAAATATGTAAACAATTTTACCAAATTCCAAACACATAAATTGCAATAATTAATTTTAAAAAACTTACCGTTGTCAAAACAAATGGCGGGTTTTTTAGAAACAATATTTATGAAAAGTTTGGCACTTGTTTATGTCTAATTCCAAAGTGAAATTAATCCCAATGACCATCATTTAATTACATGGTAAAAATATATTCTACTTACACTTTAAAACAAATTAAAAAGATAATATAACCATATAATTAAATTATATGAAAAAGCAGTTTTGATGTAAAATGCAGTATTTTTCACTATTCATTGAAAAATGACCATGTCAGAAAAATACAAAAAATTAACCCAAGGTAAATTTCAATGTCCCAATCATAAATAATATGTTTATTTTGAAAAATAGAGCCAATAAAATTTCCAAAAAGTGGATTTAAAATGGGTTCGCCATCAAAAGGCGGTTAATCAACCTTTTAAAGAATATTAGAATGTTTACGCTTAAAAACTGGATTCATTTGCATTTCTAATCCTCTAAAATTTATTGAAAAAAGTAAAAATATTTGAAAAACATATATAATCATTTTTTAGTTAGTTATGTTCATTTCCGCCATTACAACGGCTAGGCGTTAACTACCATTTAAAATAATATTATTTTATTATTAGAGTGCAACGTAAGATTTCAAAGAAACTTGTTGTTGAATATTGAGTACGCCATCGAGCATAGAATTCCATTTAAAGTAATATTAATATTTTATTCACAAATATGGATAAATGTGAAAATTTCATACTCTTTATTTACCTGGGGTGTTACATCCTTCCCCCCTTTTGGGAATTGCGTCCTCACAATTTTAAAATTGAGTTTGGAAACATCCTTGAACGTCCCACATCGGAACAAGAGTCGGTAAAACAATCACTTTAAAATAAATAATGATAAGTACCAAGGTCACCCGAGTTAACCCATACTAGGATTCCAAGTATGAAAATATGGACATTGGGGAAAAAAAGGTCATGTTCTGATGGAGAGTGATAGTAAACATGTCTAGGAGAAAGTTAACCATAAGAAAATCACAAACTTGTGATGGGTTAAACGGTATTCGATTCCTCCGTAGGAAAGGTTAATAGACAACATTTTTGTTTTAAGTTACTTATTATTGAGGAATTTGTTCATAAGGAAACATAATCACTTATCATGTTGACTTTTAACTTTTATTAGATTCCTTACACAAACTCATATTTTCTCCAAAAGACGAGTATTTAGGAAGACTTGTTCGCATTAAGAGTACTATAATCAACTTCTTGAGAATCACCTAATCCACAAAAGAGAACTATATATATCCCATGTCTCTAGACTTTAACCAAAACCAAAACCAAAAAGGTTAGTACAAGATCAGATAATCCAGAAAAGGATAACCCTTTATAAAAAGAAAATCTATTCTTAATCTCCAAAATTTGTCCAACAAAACCCAAAGTTCAACGGGGACCATTCGATAAAAAATTTGTCCATAAAATTCTTCAAAGTAAACCCAAATAATATTGAAACCCAAATATTTGATGGATTTAGTCACATAGTCTTCCAAGTTAAATCGTAACATTTATCTCCAAACAACATCAGTTGCTCTTAAAGTCTCGTATTGAAAAGTAATTAACCTAATCACATATCCTCCATGATAGGTTAATATATTTCCATAGAAAACCCAAAATCAAATTACTCTTAATTCATAAAATCATCTAACTAAAAGGAATCAGTCAAACTAACCAGGGACATCACGTAGTCTAGTGGTAGGCGATAAATACCAGTTGCACTTTGGTTGTGGGTTCGATTCCCGCAGCTTTGTCCGCTGCGACGAGTTGTCACACGGTCTGCGTGTTGTCCTTTTTCCAAAACTATATAATTCCCAAATCATTCCCCAAAAAGAGATAAAATCATCAAAAATAACCATAACATAATTTAACCTCAATTTTATCTCATGCCTTTCTCTTCCATCAAAACATATAGTAACCCATAATTACCTCAAAAGTAAGGATCATATAAACCCAAATGGTTCTTTATAATTATGTCCACAAAAGAACAGATAACTATTCCTTGAATAAAATTTTCATATATTAAACATCAGAGTTACACATAATATAAATAGTCTTCTAATGTAACCCCATCATCAAAAGAGACTTAATACTATTAAGAATTTCACCATAACTCTTGAAGCCCTTATATGTTGACATCTTACTCAATAAACATTCTTCATGATCCATTAACCATTCCTTTCCAACTTATTCTGAAAAAATTCTTTCCTACAAACAAAATCATGAATCATATCCTATGATTCCAAAATAGGAATACAATAGTCATATAATAATCCATACCATTGATTGGTCATTTTCAGTTTCTTCATCCTCAATCGGAATGGCATTAGGTATTGGAAAACGAACATTTGTACAATCTTGGTGATCCCATTCACGAAACTTCTTCATAGGTAATGCGTTTGCATAATGACCATGACCACCACATTTAAAACATTCAATTGATCCCTCAGAAATAACTTCTTTCCCTTTCCTTGAGTCAAATGGATGCTTCCTTTTTCCATGGCAGGTTCTTGCTTTATTACCATAATTTCCACATCTATAGCATATTTCTGTCCCTTTGAAACATTTTCCTAGGTGTTTCTTTCCACATATTTGACACATAAGTTTTTGAACACACTTACCTTTATGATTATTACCTGTAGTTCCGTAGGGATTTGTTTCTCGCATATATGATGCCTTAGAGAAATCACTAAGGTTTAGGTGGTCAATCATGAATCCAGATAGTTGGTTGAGGATAATCACAAGAGTTCTCATTGCAGCTCTCATATCATTCAGTTTCTTGCTCAAAAAACTGTCACAACTTCCTTCACATCCACTATTACTTTGGTGCCAGCTAGATCTAGCCATTTACTAAAACCAAAAAGGTCAGTGTGAGTATATCAACAAAACCATCATGTACTAATGAGGAATATAAACACTAAGATATAGTTACTCATTCACTTTATCTAAAACTAGGACTCTTTCTGAAATCCTAACCATTATGGTAATGTCACTTATGCTTAAAGAATACCCTAACCTCTAAAGATATCTAAACCGACCTTTGATTCCAACTATAAGGCCCCAGCCTTAAACCTTACTTAATCTTGAGTTATTACAAGATTACACATTCAGGATCTTTTCAGGTTTAGAGTTTTAGAGAATTAGATCATAAAACTTGCATTACATTCCACATTTAAACAAATTGGTTACATAAAAGAGAGTATTCATTTTTTCCCATTAACGAAAACATATTTAAAAAGATAAAGCATGGATTATTTCATGACACTTTTTGGACACTATCATCAAATCATGTACCATTCCCTTGACCTATGAAAAACATTTCAAAAAAACTTGGGATGTGCATAAAAAGCTCAGTATGGGTTATAAAAAATAGGTAAAGGAAACATGAGTTCATATATATATAAGAATGAAATCATACTTCACCCATAAAACATAGGCACTTTAACATACCTCATCAAATCATGAATAAATAATAGAAATCCTAAGACATAAAAGTAACTTGAGGCATTCATAACATTCTTACATAGGGAGTAACCCTCTTGGTTACGTTTGGAATACCCACCACAGTATATTCCCTAAATATCTTCGGAGAAACCTTAATGTTTCACTCTTTCGCGTTACCCAATGCATTGGAGAGCTATATTGGGCTCACCCGCCCTTAGTTTATCACAGAACCACCCATTTTCATAACAATGCCCATGAACCATAACATAAACATATCACATAAAACACGCATAAATGAAACATAACATTTCCACATTTCAATCACAATATAACATTTTAGTATATTGAATTAATGAATCCATTAAAAAAGAAACCATTTCCAAAACCATTTAAAACATTTAATAAAGACATTTTTGAATCAAAGTGTCCCATACCACCTTGAAGCTTATAAAATTTTAAACCATTAATATCAATATAAATAAATCCTTAAAACCATTTTGAAAACATGGATATTAATAGGAACAAGTAATTAAAACATTTCAAGCAATATTTTGGTTTAAGGGGTTCTACCAAAATTAGAGACACCTGAATACAATAATTGAGGAATAACATTTAGTTAGAACTTTATAATATCATGAGAATAAATGGATTCATGATATAATATTCTAAAGTACAGTATATAAACCATATAAGAGTTAATTGGTGAATAACAACAATGAAGTCTCAATATAAATGTCAAATGTGATGAATTCCCTTATAAAGAAGGTATCCTTAAATTAAGGATAATTCAATATCAAAATTATGTGTGAAAAATATAAATAAACCCAATATAATTGGATATTAAGTGTAAAACAACAAAATTTCATTCACACATATTCAAAAGATGACATATTCAATAACCACATGTTGAACCCAAAGAAATCGAAATTGGGTTAAAAAGTTCCCCTGGTAAAATTCGACAGCTTAATGGCATCACTTCAAAATTCAGAAAATGAGTTGATGAGAGATAAAAAGGGCATCTCATCACTTGGACATAAAATTTACATCAATAAGGATATAAAAGAACATATCCCAACATAATAGTATGTGAATTAAAAGACATAACAAAAGAAGTCTTTTAAAAAGAGGAGAGTGAAAGGTCCCCTTACCGAGTTGGGTAACTTTCGAAACGTACACCCCATGGAAGAAGGGTCATACAATGAAGATGTGAATACCCATAAATGAAATTATACTACAAAAAGTGTATAATAATGGGCAGTACATACACCACTCATAGGAAATTGTGGAAAATTTAGCATAAATCTCACGGGAATAAAAGTGAGATGAAAAATCCCTTACGAAAACTCGGCAGCCTAACGACGCCACATAAAACTTCCAAAATGGATTGATGAGTGGAAATAGGGTCTCTCATCATATGAACATAAAAATTACAGTAAGAGTAATATAAAATAACATCCCAATCACAAGAAATATTATCTTAAAAGGAATGACATAAAAGGGTGTACTTAAAAAGAAAGAGAGGAGTAGGATCCCTTACCTCGGGTTCGACTTGACTCGATCGTTCTTTAATCTCCTGAATAATAAACTTGAGTTAATTTTTACTTCCTTAAGAACCTTTTTCAAGTTCATTATTACTTTTATATCACTTATTACCATGTCATGAACACTATGTAATTATTTTAGTTAATAATGGTTGTTTAAACGATCATTGGTACCTGAGTCAAAATATGCTCTTTATAATTACAAGTTGTTCATGTGTCCATTATATCCAGAGTTATAATCATGATGTATATATAATATATATAATATATATCCATTAAATATTCATTTTATACTATTCCATATCATTTGGAGATATAAAACGAAAAGCATCGTTCATGGAGACGGTAGGCCGTACGTACGCATGAACGCTACTTTCATTTTTTGGGTCATATTAATGGAATTAGAATTAAATGATATATATATATATATATTATAATTACAGTATAATATATATGTTATATAGGTCACATATGTTCATTAATTTCATTCTTTATACATTCCATGTATTTCATGTACGAGTCACATCACTTGAGGTGGCGGTAGTCCACACTTCCTCATATGAAATTATCGCATTTACACAACATGAAAAGAATAAAGGTATTGTTTAAATATAAAATACAGAAGCATATAGTAAACGTAAATAAAATATATATCATATATAAAATATAGTGACATAATAATGTCCACCTTTAAAGGTGTTAAAAGAATATTGAACAATCATCGTTTCGTGTGGTAGAAAATCGCCAACCACAGAAACAATATATTCTTTAACCATTAGACGAAGGTGTGTGTAAGTGTAGCTTGAATACTTCTTATAACAACATCCTATTATATTGAAGATACTAGAGTTTTTACAAAAGAAATTAATAAAAAGAGTTTAGGGGGTTGGAGAAGCAAAATAAAACAAAAGGACTCAAGTGAAGACATTACCTTAAAATCGGGTAACTCCCTTTGGTTTGAGCTCAAAAGATTCCTTGGGAAGACTTCTGCCCAATGTGAGGATTCAAGGAGTTATAGAGGGATGTGGGGAGACAAAATGGGCAGGGTTTGGCCGAGCCAAAGGCTTTGGAAGTGTGGGTAAGGAGGTAGGGGTGTGGGCCTTTTATAAGAGGAGAGGAGGGGCACTCTTGGAAAGTAAGGAAATGTTACATTATTTTAGAATGTGTTTCAGATATTAATGGTCCCACATTGTTGTGTTTCGATTATAAGGTGATAAGGGTTCTACATACACCCATACAATAGGTTTTGGACATGTGTAGGTCTTAGATATTACATTATATTTCCATTTTATTTAAATCGTTAAATAATGAGGTCATCGCTGTATCATCATGATGTCATAAATAATTTACTTTATTTAATGTCTAAAAATTATAAAAAAAATACTATGATGTAGGAAATCTTTTTATATTTCTAATTAATATTTATAGTCCAAAAGATCATTTATTTAGACAAAATTAAAAATATTTTACTTAGGTGATATATTCTTTGTTACATTTAACATTCTTTAAAAATAAAAAGATAAAAAGTCACTTTCTCAGAAAAGTGATTCCATGGGGCCCCCACGTTTGGCACAAGGCATCCCATGGTCGTCCATGAGACAAAGAGTATCCTTAGGACACATTTTGTGGTCATTTTTTATTATTATGATATTATCTTATTATCTTTAACTACCCGATTACTCATTAATCAAGATAATTAAAGATAATTACCGTCGTTACTATTCATAATGTCAAAAAACAAAAGAGTCTTAATTACATAATTTGGAAATTCTGATTCCAAATAGGTAATCCATTTTACCAAATTCCAAACACATAAATTAAAATAATTAATTTAAAAAAACTTCCTGTTGTCAAAACAAATAGCGGGTTTTTTAGAAACAATATTTATGAAAAGTTTGGCACTTGTTTATGCCTAATTCCAAAGTGAAATTAATCCCAATGACCATCATTGAATTACATGGTAAAAATATATTCTACTTACACTTTAAAACAAATTAAAAATATAATATAACCATATAATTAAATTATATGAAAAAGCAGTTTGGATGTAAAATGCAGTATTTTTCACTATTCATTGAAAAATGAACATTGTTAGAAATATACCAAAAATTAACCCAAGGTAAATTTAAATGTCCCAATCATAAATAATATGTTTATTTCGAAAAATAGAGCTTATAAAATTTCCAAAAAGTGGATTTAAAATGGGTTCTCCATCAAAAGGCGGTTAATCAACCTTTTAAAGAATATTAGAATGTTTACGCTTAAAAACTGGATTCATTTTCATTTCTAATCCTCTAAAATTTATTGAAAAAAAGTAAAAATATTTGAAAAACATATATAATCATTTTTTTAGTTAGTTCTGTTCATTTCCGCCATTACAACGGCTAGGCGTTAACTACCATTTAAAATAATATTATTTTATTATTAGAGTGCAACGTAAGATTTCAAAGAAACTTGTTGTTGAATATTGAGTACGCCATCGAGCATAGCATTCCATTTAAAGTAATATTAATATTTTATTCACAAATATGGATAAATGTGAAAATTTCATACTCTTTATTTACCTGGGGTGTTACATCCTTCCCCCCTTTTGGGAATTGCGTCCTCGCAAATTTAAAATTGAGTTTGGAAACATCCTTGAACGTCCCACATCGGAACAAGAGTCGATAAAACAATCACTTTAAAATAAAGAAAGATAAGTACCAAGGTCACCCGAGTTAACCCATACTAGGATTCCAAGTATAAAAATATGGACATTGAGGAAAAAAACAAAGGGTCATGTTCTGATGGAGAGTGATAGTAAAAATGTCTAGGAGAAAGTTAACCACAAGAAAATCACAAACTTGTGATGGGTTAAACGGTATTCGATTCCTCCGTAGGAAAAGTTAATAGACAACATTTTTGTTTTAAGTTACTTTTTATTGAGGAATTTGTTCATAAGGAAACATAATCACTTATCATGTTGACTTTTAACTTTTATTAGATTCCTTACACAAACTCATATTTTCACCAAAAGACGAGTATTTAGGAAGACTTGTTCGCATTAAGAGTACTATAATCAACTTCTTGAGAATCACCTAATACACAAAAGAGAACTATATATTTCCCATGTCTCTAGACTTTAACCAAAACCAAAACCAAAAAGGTTAGTACAAGATCAGATAATCCAGAAAAGGATAACCCTTTATAAAAAGAAAATCTATTCTTAATCTCCAAAATTTGTCCAACAAAACCCAAAGTTCAACGAGGACCATTCGATAAACAATTTGTCCATAAAATTCTTCAAAGTAAACCAAACTAATATTGAAACCCAAATATTTGATGGATTTAGTCACATAGTCTTCCATATTAAATCGTAACATTTATCTCCAAACAACATCAGTTGCTCTTAAAGTCTCGTATTGAAAAGTAATTAACCTAATCACATATCCTCCATGATAGGTTAATATATTTCTATATAAAACCCAAAATCAAAATACTCTTAATTCATAAAACCATCTAACTAAAAGGAATCAGTCAAACTAACTAGGGACTTCACGTAGTCCAGTGGTAGGTGATAAATACCAGTTGCACTTTGGTTGTGGGTTCGATTCCCTCAGCTTTGCCCGATGCGACGAGTTGTCACACGGTCTGCGTGTTGTCCTTTTTCCAAAACTATATAATTCCCAAATCATTCCCCAAAAAGAGATAAAATCATCAAAAATAACCATAACATAATTTAACCTCAATTTTATCTCATGCCTTTCACTTCCTTCAAAACATATAGTAACCCATAATTACCTCAAAATTAAGGATCATATAAACCCAAATGGTTCTTTATAACTATGTCCACAAAAGAACAGATAACTATTCCTTGAATAAAATTTTCATATATTAAACATCAGGGTTACACATAATATAAATAGTCTTCTAATGTAACCCCATCATCAAAAGAGACTTAATACTATTAAGAATTTCACCATAACTCTTGAAGCCCTTATATGTTGACATCTTACTCAATAAACATTCTTCATGATCCATTAACCATTCCTTTCCAACTTATTCTGAAATACTTCTTTCTTACAAACAAAATCATGAATCATATCCTAAGATTCCAAAATAGGAATACAATAGTCATAAAATAATCCATACCTTTGATTAGTCATTTTCAGTTTCTTCATCCTCAATCGGAATGGCATTAGGTATTGGAAAATGAACATTTGTACAATCTTGGTGATCCCATTCACGAAACTTCTTCATAGGACATGCGTTTGCATAATGTCCATGCACACCACATTTAAAACATTCAATTGATCCCTCAGAAATAACTTCATTCCCTTTCCTCGAGTCAAATGGATGCTTCCTTTTTCCATGGAAGGTTCTTTCTTTATGATCATAATTTCCACATCTATAGCATATTTCTGCCCCTTTGAAACATTTTCCTAGGTGTTTCTTTCCAAATACTTGACACATAAGTTTTTGAACACACTTACCTTTATGATTATTACCTGTAGTTCCGTAGGGATTTGTTTCTCGCATATATGATGCCTTAGAGAAATCACCAAGGTTTAGGTGGTCAATCATGAATCCAGATAGTTGGTTGAGGATAATCACAAGAGTTCTCATTGCAGCTCTCATATCATTCAGTTTCTTGCTCAAAAAACTGTCACAACTTCCTTCACATCCACTATTACTTTGGTGCCAGCTAGATCCATCCATTTACTAAAACCAAAAAGGTCAGTGTGAGTATATCAACAAAACCATCATGTACTAATGAGGAATATAAACACTAAGATATACTTACTCATTCACTTTATCTAAAACTAGGACTCTTTCTGAAATCCTAACCATTATGGTAATGTCACTTATGCTTAAAGAATACCCTAACCTCTAAAGTTATCTAAACCGACCTTTGATTCCAACTATAAGGCCCCAGCCTTAAACCTTACTTAATCTTGAGTTATTACAAGATTACACATTCAGGATCTTTTCAGGTTTAGAGTTTTAGAGAATTAGATCATAAAACTTTCATTACATTCCACATTTAAACAAAGTGGTTACAAAAAAGAGAGTATTCATTTTTTCCCATTAACGAAAACATATTTAAAAAGATAAAGCGTGGATTATTTCTTGACACTTTTTGGACACTATCATCAAATCATGTACCATTCCCTTGACCTATGAAAAACATTTCAAAAAAACTTGGGATGAGCATAAAAAGCTCAGTATGGGTTATAAAAAATAGGTAAAGGAAACATGAGTTCATATATATATAAGAATGAAATCATACTTCACCCATAAAACATAGGCACTTTAACATACCTCATCAAATCATGAATATATAATAGAAATCATAAGACATAAAAGTAACTTGAGGCATTCATAACATTCTTACATAGGGAGTAACCCTCTTGGTTACGTTTGGAATACCCACCACAGTATATTCCCTAAATCTCTTCGGAGAAACCTTAATGTTTCACTCTTTCGCGTTACCCAATGCATTGGAGAGCTATATCGGGCTCACCCGCCCTTAGTTTATCACGGAACCACCCATTTTCATAACAATGCCCATGAACCATAACATAAACGTATCACATAAAACACGCATAAAGGAAACATAATATTTCCACATTTCAATCACAATCTAACATTTTAGTATATTGAAATAATGAATCCATTAAAAAAGAATCCATTTCCAAAACCCTTTAAAACATTTAATAAAGACATTTTTGAATCAAAGTGTCCCATACCACCTTGAAGATTTTAAAATTTTAAACCATTAATATCCATATAAATAAATCCTTAAAACCATTTTGAAAACATGGATATTAATAAGAACAAATAATTAAAACATTTCAAGCAATATTTTGGTTAAAGGGGTTCCACCAAAATTAGAGACACTTGAATACAATAATTGAGGAATAACATTTAGTCAGAACATTATAATATCATGAGAATAAATGGATTCATGATATAATATTCTAAAGGACAGTATATAAACCATGTAAAAGTGAATTGGTGCATAAAAACAATGAATTCTCAATATAAATGTCAAATGTGATGAATTCCCTTATAAAGAAGGTATCCTTAAATTAAGGATAATTCAATATCAAAATTATGTGTGAAAAATATAAATACACCCAATATAATTGGATATTAAGTGTAAAAAAATAAAATTTCATTCACACATATTCAAAATATGACATATTCAATAACTACATGTTGAACCCAACGAAATCAAAATTGGGTTAAAAAGTTCCCTTGGTAAAATTCGACAGCCTAACAGCATCACTTCAAAATTCAGAAAATGAGTTGATGAGAGATAAAAAGGGCATATCATCACTTGGACATAAAATTTACATCAATAAGGATATAAAAGAACATATCCCAACATAATAGTATGTTAATTAAAAGACATAACAAAAGAAGTCTTTTAAAAAGAGGAGAGTGAAAGGTCCCCTTACCGAGTTGGGTAACTTTTGAAACGTACACCCCATGGAAGAAGGGTCATACAATGAAGACGTGAATACCCATAAATGAAATTATACTACAAAAAGTGTATAATAATCGGTAGTACATACACCACTCAAAGGAAATTGTGGAAAATGTAGCATAAATCTCACGGGAATAAAAGTGAGATGAAAAATCCCTTACGAAAACTCGGCAGCCTAACGACGCCACATAAAACTTCCAAAATGGATTGATGAGCAGAAATAGGGTCTCTCATCATATGAAAATAAAAATTACATTAAGATTTATATAAAATAACATCCCAATCACAAGAAATATGAGCTTAAAAGGAATGGCATAAAACGGTGTACTTAAAAAGAAAGAGAGGAGTAGGATCCCTTACCTCGGGTTCGACTTGACTCGATCGTTCTTTAATCTCCTGAATAATAAACTTGAGTTAATTTCTACATCCTTAAGAACCTTTTTAAAGTTAATTATTACTTTTATATCACTTATTACCATGTCATGGACACTATGTAATTATTTTAGTTAATAATGGTCGTTTAAACGATCATTGGTACCTGAGTCAAAATATGCTCTTTATAATTACAAGTTGTTCATGTGTCCATTATATCCAAAGTTATAATCATGATGTATGTATCATATATATCATATATATCCAGTACATATTCATTTTATTCTATTCCATATCATTTGGAGATAAAAAACGAAAAGCATCGTTCATGGAGACGGTAGGCCGTACGTACGCATGAACGCTACTTTCATTTTTTTGGTCATATTAATGGAATTAGAATTAAATGATATATATATATATATATATTATAATTACAGTATAATATATATGTTATATAGGTCACATATGTTCATTAATTTCATTCTTTATACATTCCATGTATTTCATGTAGGAGTTACATCACTTGAGGGGGCGGTAGTCCACACTTTCTCATATGAAATTATCGCATTTACACGACATGAAAAGAATAAAGGTATTCATTAAATATAAAATACAGAAGCATATAGTAAACGTAAATAAAATATATATCATATATAAAATACAGTGACATCATAATGGCCACCTTTAAAGGTGTTAAAAGAATTTTGAACAATCATCGTTTCGTGAGGCAGAAAATCGCCAACCACAGAAACAGTATGTTCTTTAACCATTAGAAGAAGGTGTGTGTAAGTGTAGCTTGAATAATTCTTATAACAACATCCTAGTATATTTAAGATACTATATTTGTTACAAAAGAAATTAATACAAAGAGTTTAGGGGGTTGGAGAAGCAAAATAATACAAAAGGACTCAAGTGAAGACATTACCTTAAAATCGGGTAACTCCCTTTGGTTTGAGCTCAAAGGATTCCTTGGGAAGACTTCTGCCCAATGTGAGGATTAAAGGAGTTAAAGAGGGTTGTGGGGAGACAAAATGAGCAGGTTTTGGCTGAGAAAAAGGCTTTGTAAGTGTGGGTAAGGAGGTAGGGGTGTGGGCCTTTTATAAGAGGAGAGGAGGGGCACTCTTGGAAAGTAAGGAAATGTTACATTATTTTAGAATGTGTTTCAGATATTAATGGTCCCACATTGATGTGTTTTGAGTATAAGCTGATAAGGGTTTGACATACACCAATAAAATAGGTTTTGGACATGTTTAGGTCTTAGATATTACATTATCTTTCAATTTTATTTAAATCATTAAATAATGAGGTCATCGCTGTATCATCATGATGTCATAAATAATTTACTTTATTTAATGTCTAAAAATTATAATAAAAATACTATGATGTAGGAAATCTTTTTATATTTCTAATTAATATTTATAGTCCAAAAGATAATTTATGTATACAAAATTAAAAATATTTTACTTAGATGATATATTCTTTGTTACATTTAACATTCTTTAAAAATAAAAAGATAAAAAGTCACTTTCTCACAAACGTGATTCCATGGGGCCCCCAAGTTTGGCAGAAGGCATCCCATGGTCATCCATGAGACAAAACGTATCCTTAGGACACATTTTGTGGTCAATTTTTATTATTATGATATTATGATATTATCTTTAACTACCCGATTACTCATTAATCAAGATAATTAAAGATAATTACCGTCGTTACTATTCATAATGTCCAAAAACAAAAGAGTCTTAATTACATAATTTGGAAATTATGATTCCAAATATTTAATCCATTTTACTAAATTCCAAACACATAAATTGAAATAATTAATTTAAAAAAACTTCCCGTTGTCAAAACAAATACGGGTTTTTTAGAAACAATATTTATGAAAAGTTTGGCACTTGTTTATGCCTAATTCCAAAGTGAAATTAATCCCAATGACCATCATTGAATTACATGGTAAAAATATATTCTACTTAAACTTGAAAACAAATTAAAAAGATAATATAACCATATAATTAAATTATATGAAAATGCAGTTTTGATGAAAAATGCAGTATTTTTCACTATTCATTGAAAAATGAACATTATCAGAAAAATACCAAAAATTAACCCAAGGTAAATTTCAATGTCCCAATCAAAAATTATATGTTTATTTTGAAAAATAGAGCTTATAAAATTTCCAAAAAGTGTATTTAAAATGGGTTCTCCATCAAAAGGCGGTTAATCAACCTTTTAAAGAATATTAGAATGTTTACGCTTAAAAACTGGATTCATTTGCATTTCTAATCCTCTAACATTTATTGAAAAAAAGTAAAAATATTTTACAAAAATATATATTAATTTTGTAGTTAGTTCTGTTCATTTACCCCATTACAATGGCTAGGCGTTAACTAACATTTAAAATAATATTATTTTATTATTAGAGTGCAACTTAAGATTTCAAAGAAACTTGTTGTTGCATATTGGGTACGCCATCGAGCATAGAATTCCATTTAAAGTAATATTAATATTTTATTCACAAATATGGATAATTGTGAAAATTTCATACTCTTTATTTACCTGGGGTGTTACATCCTTTCCCCCTTTTGGGAATTGCGTCCTCGCAATTTTAAAATTGAGTTTGGAAACATCCTTGAACGTCCCACATCAGAACAAGAGTCGGTAAAACAATCACTTTAAAATAAAGAAATATAAGTACCATGGTCACCCGA
Source organism: Viscum album (assembly GCA_963277665.1). NCBI lineage: Eukaryota > Viridiplantae > Streptophyta > Magnoliopsida > Santalales > Viscaceae > Viscum > Viscum album. Next base: position 1,006,977,502 of record OY728131.1, read on the forward strand.
GTTAACCCATACTAGGATTCCAAGTATGAAAATATGGACATTGAGGAAAAAAACAAAGGGTCATGTTCTGATGGAGAGTGATAGTAAACATGTCTAGGAGAAAGTTAACGACAAGAAAATCACAAACTTGTGATGGGTTAAACGGTATTCCATTCCTCCATAGGAAAAGTTAATAGACAACTTTTTTGTTTTAAGTTACTTTTTATTGAGGAATTTTTTCATAAGGAAACATAATCACTTATCATGTTGACTTTTAACTTTTATTATATTCCTTACACAAACTCATATTTTCATCAAAAGACTAGTATTTAGGAAGACTTGTTCGCATTAAGAGTACTATAATCAACTTCTTGAGAATCACCTAATCCACAAAAGAGAACTATATATTTCCCTTGTCTCTAGACTTTAACCAAAACCAAAACCAAAAAGGTTAGTACAAGATCAGATAATCCAGAAAAGGATAATCCTTTATAAAAATAAAATCTATTCTTAATCACCAAAATTTGTCCAACAAAACCCAAGTTCAACGAGGACCATTCGATAAACAATTTGTCCATAAAATTCTTCAATGTAAACCAAACTTATAATAAAACCCAAATATTTGATGGATTTAGTCACATAGTCTTCCAAGTTAAATCGTAACATTTATCTCCAAACAACATTAGTTGCTCTTAAAGTCTCGTATTGAAAAGTAATTAACCTAATCACATATCCTCCAAGATAGGATAATATATTTCCATAGAAAACCCAAAATCAAATTACTCTTAATTCATAAAATCATCTAACTAAAAGGAATCAGTCAAACTAACCAGGGACTTCACGTAGTCCAGTGGTAGGCGATAAATACCAGTTGCACTTTGGTTGTGGGTTCGATTCCCGCATCTTTGTCCGATGCGACGAGTTGTCACACGGTCTGCGTGTTGTCCTTTTTCCAAAGCTATATAATTCCCAAATCATTCCCCAAAAAGATATTAAATCATCAAAAATAACCATAACATAATTTAACATCAATTTTATCTCATGCTTTTCACTTCCATCAAAACATATAGTAACCCACAATTACCTCAAAAGTAAGGATCATATAAACCCAAATGGTTCTTTATAACTATGTTCACAAAAGAACATATAACTATTCCTTGAATAAAATTTTTATATATTAAACATCGGGGTTACACATAATATAAATAGTCTTCTAATGTAACCCCATCATCAAAAGAGACTTAATACTATTAAGAATTTCACCATAACTCTTGAAGCCCTTATATGTTGACATCTTACTCAATAAACATTCTTCATGATCCATTAACCATTCCTTTCCAACTTATTCGGAAATACTTCTTTCCTACAAACAAAATCATGAATCATATCCTAAGATTCCAAAATAGGAATACAATAGTCATAAAATAATCCATACCTTTGATTGGTCATTTTAAGTTTCTTCATCCTCAATCAGAATGGCATTAGATATTGGAAAATGAACATTTGTACGATCTTGGTGATCCCATTCACGAAACCTTTTCATAGGACATGCGTTTGCATAATGACCATGCACACCACATTTAAAACATTCAAATGATCCCTCAGAAAGAACTTCTTTCCCTTTCCTCGAGTCAAATGGATGCTTCCTTTTTCCATGGCAGGTTCTTGCTTTATGACCATAATTTCCACATCTATAGCATATTTCTGTCCCTTTGAAACATTTTCCTAGGTGTTTCTTTCCACATATTTGACACATAAGTTTTTGAACACACTTACCTTTATGATTATTACCTGTAGTTCTGTAGGGATTTTTTTCATGCATATATGATGCCTTAGAGAAATCACCAAGGTTTTGGTGGTCAATCATGTATCCAGATAGTTGGTTGAGGATAATCACAAGAGTTCTCATTACAGCTCCCATATCATTCAGTTTCTTGCTCAAAAAACTGTCACAGTTTCCTTCACATCCACTATTACTTTGGTTCCTGCTAGATCCAGCCATTTACTAAAACCAAAAAGGTCAGTGTGATTATATCAACAAAACCATCATTTACTAATGAGGAATATTAAAACTAAGATATACTTACTCATTCACTTTATCTAAAACTAGGACTCTTTCTGAAATCCTAACCATTATGGTAATGTCACTTATTCTTAAAGAATACCCTAACCTCTAAAGTTATCTAAACCGACCTTTGATTCCAACTATATGGCCCCAGCCTCAAACCTTACTTAATCTTGAGTTATTACAAGATTACACATTAATGATCTTTTCAGGATTAGAGTTTTAGATAATTAGATCATAAAACTTTCATTACATTCCACATTTAAACAAACTGGTTACATAAAAGAGAGTATTCATTTTTTCCCATTAACGAAAACATATTTAAAAAGATAAAGCATGGATTATTTCTTGACACTTCTTTGACACTATCATCAAATCATGTACCTTTCCCTTGACCTATGAAAAACATTTCAAAAAAACTTGGGATGAGCATAAAATGCTAAGTATGGGTTATAAAAAATATGGAAAGGAAACATGAGTTCATATATACATAAGAATGAAATCATACTTCACCCATATAACATAAGCACTTTAACATACCTCATCAAATCATGAATAAATAATAGAAATCATAAGACATAAAAGTAACTTGAGGAATTCATAACATTCTTCCGTAGGGAGTAACCCTCTTGGTTACGTTTGGAATACCCACCACAGTATATTCCCTAAATATCTTCGGAGAAACCTTAATGTTTCACTCTTTCGCGTTACCCAATGCATTGGAGAGCTATATTGGGCTCACCCGCCCTTAGTTTATCACGGAACCACCCATTTTCATAACAATTACCAAGAACCATAACATAAACATATCACATAAAACATGCATAAATAAAAAATAACATTTCCACATTTCAATCACAATATAACATTTTAGTATATTGAAATAATGAATCCATTAAAAAAGAAACCATTTCCAAAACCATTTAAAACATTTAATAAAGACATTTTTGAATCAAAGTGTCCCATACCACCTTGAAGCTTTTAAAATTTAAAACCATTAATATCCATATAAATAAATCCTTAAAACCATTTTGAAAACATGGATATTAATAAGAACAAATAATTAAAACATCTCAAGCAATATTTTGGTTAAAGGGGTTCTACCAAAATTAGAGACACTTGAATACAATAATTGAGGAATAACATTTAGTCAGAACTTTATAATATCATGAGAATAAATGGATTCATGATATAATATTCTAATGGACAGTATATAAACCATATAAGAGTGAATTGGTGCATAACAACAATGAAGTCTCAATATAAATGTCAAATGTGATGAATTCCCTTATAAAGAAGGTATCCTTAAATTAAGGATAATTCAATATCAAAATTATGTGTGAAAAATATAAATACACAAAATATAATTGGATAATAAGTGTAAAACAATAAAAGTTCATTCACACATATTCAAAAGATGACATATTCAATAACTACATGTTGAACCCAAAGAAATCGAAATTGGGTTAAAAAGTTCCCTTGGTAAAATTCGACAGCCTAACGGCATCACTTCAAAATTCAGAAAATGAGTTGATAAGAGATAAAAATGGCATCTCATCACTTGGACATAAAATTTACATCAATAAGGATATAAAAGAACATATCCCAACATAATATTATGTGAATTAAAAGACATAACAAAAGAAGTCTTTTAAAAAGAGGAGAGTGAAAGGTACCCTTACCGAGTTGGGTAACTTTCGAAACATACACCCCATGGAAGAAGGGTCATACAATGAAGATGTTAATACCCATAAATGAAATTATACTACACAAAGTGTATAATAATGGGCATTACATACACCACTCAAAGTAAATTGTGGAAAATGTAGCATAAATCTCACGGGAATAAAAGTGAGATGAAAAATCCCTTACGAAAACTCGGCAGCCTAACGACGCCACATAAAACTTCCAAAATGGATTGATGAGAGGAAATACGGTCTCTCATCATATGAACATAAAAATTATATTAAGAGTAATATAAAATAACATCCCAATCACAAGAAATATGATCTTAAAAGAAATGACATAAAAGGGTGTACTTAAAAAGAAAGAGAGGAGTAGGATCCCTTACCTCGGGTTCGACTTGACTCGATCGTTCTTTAATCTCTTGAATAATAAACATGAGTTAATTTCTACTTCCTTAAGAACCTTTTTCAAGTTAATTATTACTTTTATATCACTTATTACTATATCATTAACACTATGTAATTATTTTAGTTAATAATGGTCGTTTAAATGATCATTGGTACCTGAGTCAAAATATGCTCTTTAAAATTACAAGTTGTACATGTGTCCATTATATCCAGAGTTATAATCATGATGTATATATCATATATATCATATATATCCAGTAAATATTCATTTTATACTATTCCATATCATTTGGAGATAAAAAACTAAAAGCATCGTTCATGGAGACGGTAGGTCGTACGTACGCATGAACGCTACTTTCATTTTTTTGGTCATATTAATGGAATTAGAATTAAATGATATATATATATATATATATATTATAATTAAAGTATAATATATATTTTATATAGGTCACATATGTTCATTAATTTAATTCTTTATACATTCCATGTATTTCATGTACGAGTCACATCACTTGAGGGGGCGGTAGTCCACACTTCCTCATATGAAATTATCGCATTTACACAACATGAAAAGAATAAAGGTATTGTTTAAATATAAAATAAAGAATCATATAGTAAACGTAAATAAAATATATATCATATATAAAATACAGTGACATCATAATGGCCACCTTTAAAGGTGTTAAAAGTATATTGAACAATCATCGTTTCGTGAGGTAGAAAATTGCCAACCACAGAAACAGTATGTTCTTTAACAATTAGATGAAGGTGTGTGTAAGTGTAGCTTGAATAATTCTTATAACAACATCCTAGTATATTTAATATATTGGAGTTGTTACAAAAGAAATTAATAAAAAGAGTTTATGGGTTGGAGAAGCAAAATAAAACAAAAGGACTCAAGTGAAGACATTACCTTAAAATCGGGTAACTCCCTTTGGTTTGAGCTCAAAGGATTCCTTGGGAAGACTTCTGCCCAATGTGAGGATTCACGGAGTTAGAGAGGGATGTGGGGAGACAAAATGGGCAGGGTTTGGCCGAGCCAAAGGCTTTGGAAGTGTGGGTAAGGAGGTAGGGGTGTGGGCCTTTTATAAGAGGAGAGGAGGGGCACTCTTGGAAAGTAAGGAAATGTTACATTATTTTAGAATGTGTTTCGGATATTAATGGTCCCACATTGATGTGTTTCGAGTATAAGGTGATAAGGGTTCGGCATCCACCCATACAATAGGTTTTGGACATGTGTAGGTCTTAGATATTACATTATCTTTCCATTTTATTTAAATCATTAAATAATGAGGTCATCGCTGTATCATCATGATGTCATAAATAATTTACTTTATTTAATGTATAAAAATAATAAAAAAATACTATGATGTAGGAAATCTTTTTATATTTCTAATTAATATCTATAGTCCAAAAGATCATTTATGTATACAAAATTAAAAATATTTTACTTAGGTGATATATTCTTTGTTACATTTAACATTCTTTAAAAATAAAAAGATAAAATGTCACTTTCTCACAAAAGTGATTCCATGGGGCCCCCAAGATTGGCACAAGGCATCCCATGGTCGTCCATGAGACAACCAGTAGCCTTAGGACACATTTTGTGGTCATTTTTTATTATTATGATATTATCTTATTATCTTTAACTACCCGATTACTCATTAATCAAGATAATTAAAGATAATTACCGTCGTTACTATTCATAATGTCCAAAAAACAAAAGAGTCTTAATTAAATAATTTGGAAATTCTGATTCCAAATATTTAATCTATTTTACCAAATTACAAACAAATAAATTGAAATAATTAATTTAAAAAAACTTCCCGTTGTCAAAACAAATAACGGGTTTTTTAGAAACAATATTTATGAAAAGTTTGGAACTTGTTTATGCCTAATTCCAAAGTGAAATTAATCCCAATGACCATAATTTAATTACATGGTAAAAATATATTCTACTTACACTTTAAAACAAATTAAAAAGATAATATAACCATATAATTAAATTATATGAAAAATCAGTTTTGATGTAAAATGCAGTATTTTTCACTATTCATTAAAAAATGAACATTGTCAGAAAAATACCAAAAATTAACCCAAGGTAAATTTCAATATCCCAATCATAAATAATATGTTTATTTTGAAAAATAGAGATTATAAAATTTCCAAAAAGTGGATTTAAAATGGGTTCGCCATCAAAAGGCGGTTAATCAACCTTTTAAAGAATATTAGAATGTTTATGCTTAAAAACTGGATTCATTTGCATTTCTAATCCTCTAACATTTATTGAAAAAAAGTAAAGATATTTGAAAAACATATATAATAATTTTTTAGTTAGTTCTGTTCATTTCCGCCATTAAAACGGCTAGGCGTTAACTACCATTTAAAATAATATTATTTTATTATTAGAGTGCAACGTAAGATTTCAAAGAAACTTGTTGTTGCATATTGGGTACGCCATCGAGTATAGCATTCCATTTAAAGTAATATTAATATTTTATTCACAAATATGGATAAATGTGAAAATTTCATACTCTTTATTTACCTGGGGTGTTACATCCTTCCCCCCTTTTGGGAATTGCGTCCTCGCAATTTTAAAATTGAGTTTGGAAACATCCTTGAACATCCCACATTGGAACAAGAGTCGGTAAAACAATCACTTTAAAATAAAGAAAGATAAGTACCAAGGTCACCCGAGTTAACCCATACTAGGATTCCAATTATGAAAATATGGACATTGAGGAAAAAAAAGGGTCATATTCTGATGGAGAGTGATATTAAACATGTCTAGGAGAAAGTTAACCACAAGAAAATCACAAACTTGTGATGGGTTAAACGGTATTCGATTCCTCCGTTGGAAAAGTTAATAGACAAAATTTTTGGTTTAAGTTAATTTTTATTGAGGAATTTGTTCATAAGGAAACATAATCACTTATCATGTTGACTTTTAAATTTAATTAGATTCCTTACACAAACTCATATTTTCTCCAAAAGACGAGTATTTAGGAAGACTTGTTCGCATTAAGAGTACTATAATCAACCTCTTGAGAATCACCTAATCCACAAAAAAGAACTATATATTTCCCATGTCTCTAGACTTTAACCAAAACCAAAACCAAAAAGGTTAGTACAAGATCAGATAATCCAGAAAAGGATAACCCTTTATAAAAATAAAATCTATTATTAATCTCCAAAATTTGTCCAACAAAACCCAAAGTTCAACGAGGACCATTCGATAAACAATTTTTCCATAAAATTATTCAAAGTAAACCAAAATAATATTGAAACCCAAATATTTGATGGATTTAGTCACATAGTCTTCCAAGTTAAATCGTAACAGTTATCTCCAAACAACATCAGTTGCTCTTAAAGTCTCGTATTGAAAAGTAATTAACCTAATCACATATCCTCCATGATAGGTTAATATATTTCCATAGAAAACCCAAAATCAAATTACTCTTAATTCATAAAATCATCTAACTAAAAGGAATCAGTCAAACTAACCAGGGACTTCACGTAGTCCAGTGGTAGGCGATAAATACCAGTTGCACTTTGGTTGTGGGTTCGGTTCCCGCAGCTTTGTCCGATGCGACGAGTTGTCACACGGTCTGCGTGTTGTCCTTTTTCCAAAACTATATAATTCTCAAGTCATTCCCCAAAAAGAGATAAAATCATCAAAAATAACCATAACATAATTTAACCTCAATTTTATCTCATGCCTTTCACTTCCATCAAAACATATAGTAACTCATAATTACCTCAAAAGTAAGGATCATATAAAACCAAATGGTTCTTTATAACTATGTCCACAAAAGAACAGATAACTATTCCTTGGATAAAATTTTTATATATTAAACATCAGGGTTACACATAATATAAATAGTCTTCTAATGTAACCCCATCATCAAAAGAGACTTAATACTATTAAGAATTTCACCATAACTCTTGAAGCCCTTATATGTTGACATCTTACTCAATAAACATTCTTCATGATCCATTAACCATTCCTTTCCAACTTATTCTGAAATACTTCTTTCCTACAAACAAAATCATGAATCATATCCTAAGATTCCAAAATAGGAATACAATAGTCATAAAATAATCCATACCTTTGATTGGTCATTTTCAGTTTCTTCATCCTCAATCGGAATGGAATTAGGTATTGGAAAACGAACATTTTTACGATCTTGGTAATCCCATTCATGAAACTTCTTCATAGGACAAGAGTTTGCATAATGACCATGCACACCACATTTAAAAAATTCAATTTATCTCTCAGAAAGAACTTCTTTCCCTTTCCTCGAGTCAAATGGATGCTTCCTTTTTCCATGGAAGGTTCTTGCTTTATGACCATAATTTCCACATCTATAGCATGTTTCTGTCCCTTTGAAACATTTTCCTAGGTGTTTCTTTCCACATATTTGACACATACGTTTTTGAACACACTTACCTTTATGATTATTACCTGTAGTTCCGTAGGGACTTGTTTCTCACATATATGATGCCTTAGAGAAATCACCAAGGTTTAGGTGGTCAATCATGAATCCAGATAGTTGGTTGAGGATAATCACAAGATTTTTCATTGCAGCTCCCATATCATTCAGTTTCCTGCTCAAAAAACTGTCACAGTTTCCTTCACATCCACTATTACTTTGGTGCCTGCTAGATCCAGCCATTTACTAAAACCAAAAAGGTCAGTGTGAGTATATCAACAAAACCATCATGTACTAATGAAGAATATAAACACTAAGATATACTTACTCATTCACTTTATCTAAAACTAGGACTCTTTCTGAAATCCTAACCATTATGGTAATGTCACTTATGCTTAAAGAATACCCTAACCTCTAAAGTTATCTAAACCGACCTTTGATTCCAACTATAAGGCCCCAGCCTTAAACCTTACTTAATCTTGAGTTATTACAAGATTACACATTGAGGATCTTTTTAGGTTTAGAGTTTTAGAGAATTAGATCATAAAACTGCCATTACATTGCACATTTAAACAAAGTGGTTACATAAAAGAGAGTATTCATTTTTTTCCCATTAACGGAAACATATTTAAAAAGATAAAGCATAGATTATTTCTTGACACTTCTTGGACAATATCATCAAATCATGTACCTTTCCCCTGACCTATGAAAAACATTTCAAAAAAACTTGGGATGAGCATAAAAAGCTCAGTATGGGTTATAAAAAACATGGAAAGGAAACATGAGTTCATATATACATAAGAATTAAATCATACTTCACCCATAAAACATAGGTACTTTAACATACCTCATCAAATCATGAATAAATAATAGAAATCATAATACATAAAAGTAACTTGAGGCATTCATAACATTCTTACATAGGGAGTAACCCTCTTGGTTAAGTTTGTAATACCCACCACAGTATATTCCCTAAATCTCTTCGGAGAAACCTTAATGTTTCACTCTTTCGCGTTACCCAATGCATTGGAGAGCTATATCGGGCTCACCCGCCCTTAGTTTATCACGGAACCACCCATTTTCATAACAATTCCCAAGAACCATAACATAAACGTATCAAATAAAACACACATAAAGGAAACCTAACATTTCCACATTTCAATCACAATATAACATTTTAGTATATTGAAATAATGAATCCATTAAAAAAGAAACCATTTCCAAAACCATTTAAAACATTTAATAAAGACATTTTTGAATCAAAGTGTCCCATACCACCTTGAAGATTTTAAAATTTTAAACCATTAATAACCATATAAATAAATCCTTAAAACCATTTTGAAAACATGGATATTAATAAGAACAAATAATTAAAACATTTCAAGCAATATTTTGGTTAAAGGGGTTCCACCAAAATTAGAGACACTTGAATACAATAATTTAGGAATAACATTTAGTCAGAACTTTATAATATCATGAGAATAAATGTATTCATGATATAATATTCTAAAGGATAGTATATAAACCATATAAGAGTGAATTGGTGCATAACAACAATGAAGTCTCAATATAAATGTCAAATGTGATGAATTCCCTTATAAAGAAGGTATCCTTAAATTAAGGATAATTCAATATCAAAATTATGTGTGAAAAATATAAATACAACCAATATAATTGGATATTAATTGTAAAACAATAAAAGTTCATTCACACATATTCAAAATATGAAATATTCAATAACTACATGTTGAACCCAAAGAAGTCGAAATTGGGTTAAAAAGTTCCCTTGGTAAAATTCGACAGCCTAACGACGTCACTTCAAAATTCAGAAAATGAGTTGATGAGAGATAAAAAGGGCATCTCATCACTTGGACATAAAATTTACATCAATAAGGATATAAAAGAACATATCCCAACATAATTTTATTTGAATTAAAAGACATAACAAAAGAAGTCTTTTAAAAAGAGGAGAGTGAAAGGTCCTCTTACCGAGTTGGGTAACTTTCGAAACGTACACCCCATGGAAGAAGGGTCATACAATGAAGATGTGAATAACCATAAATGAAATTATACTACACAAAGTGTATAATAATGGGCAGTACATACACCACTCAAAGGAAATTGTGGAAAATGTAGCATAAATCTCACGGGAATAAAAGTGAGATGAAAAATCCCTTACGAAAACTCGGTAGCCTAACGATGCCACATAAAACTTCCAAAATGGTTTGATGAGTGGAAATAGGGTCTCTCATCATATGAAAATAAAAATTACAGTAAGATTAATATAAAATAACATCACAATCACAAGAAATATGAGGTTAAAAGGAATGACATAAAAGGGTGTACTTAAAAAGAAAGAGAGGAGTAGGATCCCTTACCTCGGGTTCGACTTGACTCGATCGTTCTTTAATCTCCTGAATAATAAACTTGAGTTAATTTCTACTTCCTTAAGAACCTTTTTAAAGTTCATTATTAAATTTATATCACTTATTACTATGTCATGAACACTATGTAATTATTTTAGTTAATAATGGTCGTTTAAACGATCATTGGTACCTGAGTCAAAATATGCTCTTTATAATTACAAGTTGTTCATGTGTCCATTATATACAGAGTTATAATCATGATGTATATATCATATATATCATATATATCCAGTACATATTCATTTTATACTATTACATATCATTTGGAGATAAAAAAAGCATCGTTCATGGAGATGGTAGGTCGTACGTACGCATGAACGCTACTTTCATTTTTTTGGGTCATATTAATGGAATTAGAATTAAATGATATATATATATATATTATAATTACAGTATAATATATATGTTATATATGTCACAATGTTCATTAATTTAATTCTTTATACATTCCATGTATTTCATGTATGAGTCACATCACTTGAGGGGGAGGTAGTCCACACTTCCTCATAGGAAATTATCGTATTTACACAACATGAAAAGAATAAATGTATTGTTTAAATATAAAATACAGAAGCATATAGTAAACGTAAATAAAATATATATCATACATAAAATATAGTGACATCATAATGGCCAACTTTATAGGTGTTAAAAGAATATTGAACAATCATCGTTTCGTGAGGCAGAAAATCGCCAACCACAGATACAGTATGTTCTTTAACCATTAGATGAAGGTGTGTGTAAGTGTAGCTTGAATAATTCTTATAAAAACATCCTATTATATTGAATATACAGGAGTTGTTACAAAAGAAATTAATAAAAAGAGTTTAGGGGGTTGGAGAAGCAAAATAAAACAAAAGGACTCAAGTGAAGACATTACCTTAAAATCGGGTAACTCCCTTTGGTTTGAGCTCAAAGGATTCCTTGGGGAGACTTCTGCCCAATGTGAGGATTCAAGGAGTTAGAGAAGGATGTGGGGAGACAAAATGGGCAGGGTTTGGATGAGCCAAATGCTTTTTAAGTGTGGGTAAGGAGGTAGGGGCGTGGGCCTTTTATAAGAGGAGAGGAGGGGCACTCTTGGAAAGTAAGGAAATGTTACATTATTTTAGAATGTGTTTCGGATATTAATGGTCCCAAATTGATGTGTTTCGAGTATAAGGTGATAAGGGTTCGACATACACGCATACAATAGCTTTTGGACATGTGTAGGTCTTAGATATTACATTATCTTTCCATTTTATTTAAATCGTTAAATAATGAGGTCATCATTGTATCATCATGATGTCATAAATAATTTACATTATTTAATGTCTAAAAATTATAAAAAAATTACTATGATGTAGGAAATATTTTTATATTTCTAATTAATATTTTTAGTACAAAATATCCTTTATGTAGACAAAATTAAAAATATTTTACTTAGGTGATATATTCATTGTTACATTTGACATTCTTTAAAAATAAAAAGATAAAAAGTCACTTTCTCACAAAAGTGATTCCATGGGGTCCCCAGGTTTGGCACAAGGCATCCCATGGTCGTCCATGAGACAACCAGTAGCCTTAGGACACATTTTGTGGTCATTTTTTATTATTATGATTTTATCTTATTATCTTTAACTACCCGATTACTCATTAATCAAGATAATTAAAGATAATTACCGTCGTTACTATTCATAATGTCCAAAAAACAAAAGAGTATTAATTAAATAATTTGGAAATTATGATTCCAAATATTTAATACATTTTACCAAATTACAAACACATAAATTGAAATAATTAATTTAAAAAAACTTCCCGTTGTCAAAACAAATAGCGGGTTTTTTAGAAACAATATTTATGAAAAGTTTGGCACTTGTTTATGCCTAATTACAAAATGAAATTAATCCCAATGACCATAATTAAATTACATGGTAAAAATATATTCTACTTACACTTTAAAACAAATTAAAAATATAATATAACTATATAATTAAATTATATGAAAAAGCAGTTTTGATGTAAAATGCAGTATTTTTCACTATTCATTGAAAAATGAACATTGTCAGAAAAATACCAAAAATTAACCCAAGGTAAATTTCAATGTCCCAATAATAAATAATATGTTTATTTTGAAAAATAGAGCTTATAAAATTTCCAAAAAGTGGATTTAGAAGGGGTTCGCCATCAAAAGGCGGTTAATCGACCTTTTAAAGAATATTAGAATATTTACGCTTAAAAACTGGATTCATTTGCATTTTTAATCCTCTAACATTTATTGAAAAAAAGTAAAAATATTTGAAAAACATATATAATAATTTTTTAGTTAGTTCTGTACATTCCAGCCATTACAACGGCTAGGCGTTAACTACCATTTAAAATAATATTATTTTATTATTAGAGTGCAACGTAAGATTTCAAAGAAACTTGTTGTTGCATATTGGGTAAGCCATCGAGGATAGAATTCCCTTTAAATTAATATTAATATATTATTCGCAAATATGGATAAATGTGAAAATTTCATACTCTTTATTTACCTAGGGTGTTACATGTAATGTTCTTAATCGCCAAAGACACTAGACCTCTCAGTCTTCTATGTTGTATCAAGTGAATATTTTATGTAATAAATCATTTTTAAGTTTGTAATAAAGATCAGGGTTGTTATGGTTTGTATCAGAGGATATGTTTAGTTACTTTTGGGATTGGTATTTGAAAACCCTAGTGAAGCCTTAGAGTCAAGACTATGTATAACAAAAACATCCCAATGTTTTCGTGGGTATTGAGTAAGTGGTTTATCATGAAAATAAATCTTGGTCTGGATACGATAAGGTAGAGGCGACTCTGGAACAGATGTACCTAGGGGTAAAAACCCTGACAGGGGAGTTTCGGGATTGACTCAGGGTATCCTGGTACACGACAATGGGCATTAACGCACTCTTGGATACAACACTCCCATGGGATATGATTTGGTAAATTTATAAGCTTAGTATGAACAATTAATAAGGGAATTAAAAAATGCCCCTAAGAATTTATGTTAGAAGGAAGATCACGGATAACATAGATGGAAGCCCATAGATTCATAAGTTAAGGGAATAAAATTAATTTACAATTCATCCTTTTTTTCATTGGTTTACCCTTTATGTGTTAACCCTAACTTTCCTTTCCTTAAGGAATAATAAATTTTTAGACTTCTAGTAGTTTAATATAACAATTTTATCATGTCTATAGGGTAACTAAAAATTCAATATGATTCATAAGCAGGATGAAGGATAGATTCAAGATGGAAGGAAAAGAACCTCATAAAACACTCTTGTCCCTTCCTCAGGATTTACTAGATATAATTATTATTAAGTCAAGCTCGTATAGTATCAAAAAAATTTATAATGTCCAACTTTCTTGCAATATGCTCTACGAAATATCAAACACCTCCTCAATACCGTGGAATCATTAAGGATCATGGATCACTTGTGATCAAATATTAAGATCCCAACTCTTTCACCTTTCTAGGAAAGGGATGTACTATCAGGGTATTTTCAAATACATCACCCTATCCAGATAGCATGATGAACTATTTGATTTTAGGATAGCTGCCAAAGAGGGAGCCTCCAAGAATCCAATATGTATATAGTCTTGGCTTCCCGTCATTTTGGAAACATAGGATATATATTAGAAAAACCATATTTTGAAAATTTCAAAGCTGAATCTATCAAACTATTTTACAAAAACCTTACACATGGTGATGTTTTGAAACTATATGTTAGAGACAATTAATTTCAAAAAGTGCATCATATTTTTAATCAGTACAATCCAAGTTGCATGGGCTGTGTCTGGAATAAGGATGTGGAAGACTTTGAAAGTGCATTGAGGTATTTTTGCACTTGGTGGACCCTTGATCTCTGTGATCGATGTGATAATGAGGGTTGGGGAATTATTAATTGTTGTGTGTAAGAAACATGGAATTCATGTTTAAATATCATAGCTCTTTTTTTATGTAATCAAATTTTGAGGATACAATTTTCTTAAGGGGGGATGACTGTAACAACCCAAAAATTTATTAATGAAAATTCCTCTTGGTCTATTTAAATGTCTTACTATGGTTATGTAAAATATATTAACTTATTTGTTTCTATGTTTTCTATTTTAAAATACCATTATGAACTGTGGACATTACTAATATATCCGTTGAATAGTGATCACATGGTTAGTATAAATATAGGGCTTTAAACAATCCAATTTACTCAGAAAAAGGAAGTAATGGCCCAATCCAATAGACTTTCCCCATACGAAGCCCATTTATCGGCACTCAGAAAAAATGTGGCTTCATTGGGATTCACTTTTTACCAATCCCAAGCTGATCTTGAATACATTAATCTCGAGTGGAACCACCTACGAGAGAAGTGGAAGTTGATAGATATTACCACTCGATCAATGTTATCTGAGCCACCCCAAGAGTCTGTCACCATCATGCACCTTACCCTAAGGTCTTATGCAGGTGTTTCAAGGGGTTATGTAACAATACCCTAGTACTATGATTATATATATTATTCTTGTAATGAGAATACATATTCTTTTTATTATTATCACTTTGTAAATAGTTTTTAAAGCACAAATATTATTTTTATTTAGTATTCAAACTAAGAAATCTATTTTGATGTAATAATGGATTTTTTAATTAAATACTATTTTTGAAATATTATTATTATTATTAAATTAATTTTTATTAAATATAAATTATTGTATAATTTTATGAATGCAATTGTAATTTTTATTAAGGTTTGAAAGCTGTTTTTGTCAAAACCCATGAATTTTCGATAAATATCGGTTTTTATTTTAAAAGTAAAAATTCTCATATTTAGAAAATTATTTAGTTAAAATTAATATTAATTTTGGAATCAGGGCATATAAATTATAAAATGGTTAATTTTTCATAATTTTCTGAGAGAGTCAAATTTTTGGGTATAAATTAAATACCGTTTAAACATATTACGTGTTTTATGACATCATAATGACCCAATAGTGATGTAATAAAATAAACAAACATTATTTTCGGACTATATATGTTTTAAAATTAAAATAATGTGATTTTGGGTTTGTTTAATTTATTTTAAGAAGCATTAGTGGACCCTTCAAGACTTATAAAACATTTTGTCTTTTTAAATTATTTTCCTTGAGAGTGTGACTAACCTCCACATAAAAAACCCTGTTATTTTAAAGAGTTTGGACATTTGAATTATAAAATATATTTTTCACTCCCATTTGGAAAAAACTATGGGAAAAAACCATGGTTGGTTTGTGGTTTTGCTTACTTTAATGTGTAGTGTCCCAAACCAAAATAATAATGATTTCCCTCTCCTTTCCTATATAAACCCACCCAAGATCCCTCTTCTTCTTCACTAAAATACATTGGAGTTCTTCCAAACTCTTACCTCCTCTCTCTATAATCCTCCCAAGGCGCCCCAATCTCCTATGAAGTCTCTCTCAATCCCCTCCCAAGCATTTGGGATCACACTTCCAAGTAAGGGATTCCTTCCTTTCTCATTTTAGCAAGGTTTCTTAATATTGTTATGTCCTTTTATTTTCAATTATAAATGTTGGGGTATGATTTCAAAACTCCCCCATACGGCCCTATTTATGTTTGAATTATGAGATTCCCCTTTCTCTCCCATTAAATTCCTCCCATGCACACCCGTTACTATGCCAAAATTTCAAATTGAAATTATCTTCCCTCATTTACGTTCAAGCAATTATTTTGTATCATGAATTTAAATTCCATTACAATTGTTAGGAAATGTATCTATATGACCCCCTTACTATCAATATCATGTAAATATTATGAGACACCCCTTTATCTCTCATCAACAATTTTTATGAATTATTATGTCACACCGTTATGCTGCCGAAATTACACAATGTTTTTCCAAGACAAAGTCATTGTTTAGTGAATACCATTACCATCTCTCTATCAAGGGTATTCACCTTTATGCACAATTACTTATTGATTATATAGTTTCATGTATTAATTACACATTTCCTTATTGTGGAATGAATGATGATTTTAATGAATCCATGTTTTATGATCCATGGGGCACACTTATGCATGTAATGACATATTAAAGGGGGTGCACCCTTATAGTGCTCCAATGAAATGGATAAAGTATAGTATCATGATACGTCCTGTGAAATTAGTGTTTATTCATGCTAATTCAAATGAAATGAAGGTTTACTCATGTTTCATATTCAATGAGGGTTTACTCATGCTCTATGTGAAATGAGCCTTGGCTCGTGCTAATTCCATGTAAAGTGTTGTTGCCACATTTCCATGTTATGATAATCATGTTTATCATGCCTTTATGTTCATGTTTCTCTTTTTCTCTATTGATATTCCAACTATATAATATGTATTGTATTCCTCATAATATTCTATGTTTAATCCCTAACTAGGATTTATAGCTCACCCTTTTTTAGGCATGTCCTTAAGTTATCCTATTCAATGCTAAGTACGGGGGAATGTAGTAGTCATGTAAAGAAGTTTTCAATAAGATGTTTCATTCCATGATTTAAGTTGTTATTTAATGTTCCTAAGCCACAAAGACACTAGAACTCTCGATCTATTATGTTGTATCAAGTGAAGTTTTTATGTAATAAATCAAGTTTAAGTATGTAATAATGATCGGGGTTGTTATACACTTGACGTCATGTAGTGGTCCTTCTTGGGGAACCAGTGTGTGACAACAAGGTCATCACGTTACAGTATCCCATAAATCATGATGAAAAACAATTTTTTTGTTGGAAAAATACATTTTTAGTTCTATAAGTATTTTTACACCAGGATCACATATAATTTTTTATATGTAATTAGTTATATTATTTATAACTAAAGGAGTATTA
Organism: Viscum album; assembly: GCA_963277665.1. Taxonomy (NCBI): domain Eukaryota; kingdom Viridiplantae; phylum Streptophyta; class Magnoliopsida; order Santalales; family Viscaceae; genus Viscum; species Viscum album. The sequence continues at coordinate 1,006,995,365 of OY728131.1, forward strand.
TATTTATTTAGGATAAAAATGAAAATATTATAGGAGTTTTTAAATGAAAATAAATCATAGTTTTACAAAAAATGATATTTTTCCCTACTCAATAAAAAATAAATATATTCCAAAAAATCAGAAAATTTCACCCTAAAATAATTTTGAAATGATAATTTCTAAAATAAAGTTGATTTATTATAAAACTATTTCTAAAATTTTAATAATTAATTATATAATTATCTTAGAAAAAATTAATTTTTGATGAAAAATATATTTTTGAAGTAGGTAAAGACAATTTCTAAAAATCAAGTACTTATTTTCCTATATATTTAATTTATCTAAAATATTTACAAATAATTTCCCAAAAGTTTTTATTCCTATTCATACCACAAATTTTAACCACTAGGTTTTATTAGACACTTTTTAATATTTTAATAATATATCATGGTTCCTTTAAACCCAGTGCTTCATGAAATAGAAGTTATCTAACAAATTAAATTTTAAAAGAGAAATATATTCTAATATATCAAAGTGTTAAATTATACCCCCTTAAATATATTTCACCCTTGAAATTATATTTTGGTCATCAACAGTTTAACCTTTGTTTAAAACCCATATCATTCATAGGGATACAATAAAATTCTGAAAAAAGAATGTGGAAATCATAAAAGTTTCATGAAATATCAAGTATTAGGATTCTAGATAAAGAAAATGTTGGTAGGGAGATAAATTATTGAAATTTGAGAGAAGAATAAAATCCAAGTAATAATTTAAGGTGATAGGTAACATGGTCATGGGAATGTAAATGACTAGAAAACTATAAATCAATGAGGGATCAAAAGACTATTCATTCCTTAGAGATGAAGGTAATAAGAGATGCTTTTTTCAAGATCCATTTCCTAGAGTTGTGGAATTTAATTTCCATATTGACTAAGAACATAATTAATTTTAATTACTTAAAATGTATAATTTTATCCTTTAATAAATTTCCACAACAATCTAATACTTTTCTCTAAGAGATTATTATTCAAGATTTTTTATGCCTAAATCACTAAAATCAACTTTTAATAGATCACATATTACAAAAATTATAATGATGTATTTATAATAAATTTAAAAAAAAAACAAAATGGTTAATCATAATTTTATATAATACCCAAAATGGATATTCCTTCATATGCATAAATAATACATCAAACTCAAAATTTCATCATGAAAACCAAAGGTTCAACATTGATCATTCCTTAAAAAATTAACCTATATACCTAATAAGCTTAATATCCTCAACATGAATGAATGTTTTAACATTAATGTTTATCTCATACCATGTAACTTACATATCTAAAAATATCATAGTATTATTCCCAAATAATCCATTATGTTGAAGCTAATTTTTTTATATACATCAACATAAAAAATACCCTATAAAATATAATTAAACACCTAAATGTAAAAAAAATTAATAATATTTGTTCCTATATATTTTCCTAAAATAAAGCTAATATTTATCCATAAAACCATTTACGTAAAAAGAATTTCATACTAACAAGGACATCATGCAGGCTAGTCGTGGGTGTTTCACCCATATCACCCTTTATTTTTGGGTTCAATCCCCATGGACTTTCTAGATGTGATGGGTTGTTTCATGGAACATGGTCTGCCCTTTATATAAAACTATATTAATATAATTCCCTTAACATTCCAAAAAATATGATAAATATCCTAAAATAACATTAATCATCAAATCACTTTCCAATCCTTTGGTTCTCTATACGATAATACATATTTTACAGAATTTTAATAACCCATAATTATATAATCATTTATGATCATATAAACCCTAAGGGTTTTTAATACCTTTAATCTCATTCCTAAAAAAATAAAAGGCATCATTATTCAAAAATCATGTTAAACAAATCAAATAAAAACTACAGTGTTTATTCTGATATATGTGTCAAAAAATTCATTAATCATGGTAAATTTCCATTTCAAAAAATCTCAAAAGGGGTATGAATTCCTTTAAACATAAGATAAACCTTAGATGTATCATCCCAATACACTTTAGGTTTATCCCATATCACTATGTCATATCATAGGTTTCCATAGGTTCTATTATAGGATTCATCATAATAGTTCATAGATAAAATGTGAATTAACACAGGAATATCCCCAAGAGTATCAAACTAGGTGAAAAGTATGTGAAAACTCACTATTAACCATAATGATGTACAAGATATACTCAACCGGCTCTTTTTAGAGTAATACCCATAAATTTATATTTTCCAAAACCATGTCCAATTTTAGTATCTAGACAATGTTGTATTTCTTGGAAAACCACATAATATTTACCTTACTAAAAACATTATGATTTTATACTATAATTAAACACATCCTCATTGATTTTCATTGGGTTATATTCAATAATAATTGTTTTACTAAATATAGTTCCCATGGTTCTTACTAAACTTTCTCTTATTTCAACAATAATAACCTCGACCTCAATGTTGGTGGTTAATTTATTACATTAATACAATATATAAGTGATTGAATCTAAAAAGAACAAATATTTTATAAGTATCGATAAACTAGATACATACATTAATGTAAAAGTTATATTTAAAAAAAATTAAATTACAACAATGTGAAAGTAAATGTTATGCATACATAAACTCATACAAAGATTATGTCTTTGTATCCTTGGGAAAGGAAAAAAATAATGGTAATCTACGATGCTCAGTAATAATTATATACAATTTATTCTATAACAATTAAATAATGTATAATAAATATGATGAGGTAGATAAATGTAAAAATATATCATTTAATCAACAATTTGAGCATGAAGAAAAATATGGAAGAAAAAAATGATAAAATAATTTCCTAAAACTAATCGCAAGAGAATGATACTTCTCCATGGATATCAAAACTAATCAAATAATCACATAGAAATCAATAAATAATCTTATAATTATGGAACCCATAATTACAGACAATATAAACTTACCATCAAGGCTTCATACCATAAAATCGTACCTAAATGGGTAAGGTATCTGCCAAATAACAAAACTAGTATGTATCTTGAGACCTACCGATGCATCAAGGGGATATAGTAGGACCCTACAATAACATACTTGGTCCAATTAATTTGTCATATGAATGGGTGGGAGAATAATTCAATACATAATTAAAATTAATATTTTTATTATAGAAATAGAGTATAAAATTTTAATATATCCCCAGTCAAACAAATCATAAACCATTTATAGGAAGAATATGGGTAGTATCATTAAAACATATTACCCATGTAGAATAAGTAAAATAAAGTGTTTTTTTCATTTATTAGTTGAAATAAAATAAAAATATCATTAAATATATTGAGGAAAATATCCTTTTTTACTTTGGAATTCTCGTTAAAAAACTAAAAATTTATAGAAAGTCAAGGAAAAATCTATTTGAAAAGAATCATTAATGATTTTAAATTAAAATTTAAAACATTTTTTGGTCATTATTATGGGAAATTTCATTCATTTTGAGTACATTAAAACAAATAGTACTTTCACATTTTCAGTAAAAGTAAAAAATTACCTCATTTGAAAAATAAAAAGAATACTACATTTAAACAATTCTATAAAAAGTAAAACATACATAAAAATTTATATAATAAATAATTATCAAATATTAAAAACTTTTTTGAAATATTTTAAGGAAAATATGGACATGGATGAAAATGATACCCGACCAAATAGAAAACATGGTCACTTTTCCTTAAAATAATTCATTCGATCTATTGAGTACATAAATGTGGAAAATTAAAGCAAAACATATAAATTTCAATAAAAAATTAGAGTATAATAAAATATATTGGGTTTAAGATATAATTTTCATATAATTATCCAATAGAGACTTAAACATAATCAATCTTGAATAATGATGAAATTGTGAAATAAACCCTTACCACTTTGGTAAATTTTGAATTATAATCCTCATTAAAGAAATAAATTTAAATGAATCTTTTATTAACATTAATATAAATATAATAATGTTGTAATATATCAAATGGAAATTAGGTACACCATAAGAAATTAATTAGAAGCATAACAATAAAATATGCCTCAATAAAGGGAAATTGAGATAAAATCTATTTCCTCATGTATGAATCATCACATACATTCTTTAACTTGATTAATAAGAAAATTATATTAATTATTTACTTAAATAATAAAAATTTTAATCTTATTATTCCTTTTATTTTATTTGTTACCATGTTATATTTAATTACTTAATCAATTATTTTCACATCATAAGTTTTGAGGATATTCGGTTTATATGTCCAAAATGAATTTAGTAGATTAAATATGGTCAAATAAGTCATTGTTCCATCATATTCAAAATAATAATAAGGAAATAATTATCATTTTCAAACATAAATTATAATTTTTAAACCAATCATGAAATATGGTTATGAAAAATGGAAAACACTACAATCATGGAGATGGTAAGTCCCGCGTACCCATGAGGAACTTTTCAATTTTTTAAGGACCATTTTAGAAAGAAGGTATTTATTTTTTATCTTTATATAGTGAAAATAATATCATAAATACAGTATTATTTATTTAAATATACTTATATATATATCACCCAAGTGTCATGGTGATGAAAAAAATCAACATTGATTCATGGAGGGGGCAATCCACACTTACGTACCAACGAAGGTAAGAAAGTAAATGATATATCATATAATAATATTAATAAGTATATAATGAATATCATATATATATATATATATATTAAATCCTAAATTATCACCAGACCAAATAGGAGGTGATGGAAAATGAATTACATTAGTTCATGAGGTGGTAGTCTGTCGTACACACGAATAATGGTTTCATTTCTCATTTGATGGAAGATGAGATGGATATAGGTTATAAAAATAACATAATAAAATCTCAGTATATTTAATATATATGTTTTTTTATTTTATCATAGTATAAGAATATTTTAATTAGGTATAAGAATAAATAAAATGAAACCTTTTGATTAAGAACTATGCCTCTTCATCAGACAACCTCTTAAGGTTTTCATCAAAAGATTACCTAGGATGGTTTTATGATAAAAAAGGACTATAAAAAATGGGGTGGGATGTATGTAAGTAATTTGTTCAGGTATATTATGAACCAAAATGTTTTTAAGCGTGAATAAAATAAGAGAGTAGGTGACCTTATATAAGAGAGTGGAGGGGCACTCTTATAATTTCTAAAATTACTAAATTAATGTAAATTAATTTTCAAATTAAAATAGTTCCAATTTGATAATATTAGAATATAAAATTTGGATTTCTCTAAATTATATAATCTAGTAAAAATTGAACACGTTTAGGTGATTTTATCACCCTTATCTTTTTATTTTGACCAATGTTATCCCTTCTTGCCAATTACCGTGATATTAATGTTTTTTATCTTTAAGGGTCAAGAAAGTTAATATAAAAGAAAAAACACCAAATAAATGGACTATGCATTATATTTTCAACCATATCCCATTTAAATGACTTAATATAATATTTTTAGTAATTTTAAATCATTTAATAAAACATTATTTGTTAAAAATATCAATAAGGTCAATTTTGACACTATATTTAATTTGACTTTGAAAACATCAATACCAATATTGAATTAGAATTGAAACCTACCCAAAACTCCAAATATGTTATATTAATCTAATTTTTTTTTAAAATAACAATTAATTAAAATTATATAACATTTACTTTTACTAAAATCATTCATTTTATTTTCCTTTTAATTAAATAAATATCATTTCGATGTTGTATAAACATTTATGTTAATTATATAGTTATGAAAAATAATAAATAAAATACCACTATGAAAATAATTTCAATATTTTCAAAATAAAAATTATAATTCATTGAAAACATTATTTTTTCCCTCTCTGAACACATAAGGGATATTTAATTGCAAGAGGGAGACATTTTGTATTTTTCTTTACTTAAATTATTATATTGGTCACTTTTAGGGGAAAATTGCCCATAAAAAAATATCAATTATAAGGTCACAAGGGTAAAAATAATTTCATTCGATACGATTTAATTATAAAAAATATTTCCTTGTCACTTAGTTTTAAACTTAATTAACTCGATTTCCCTTGTAATATTGTGACAAATTTTTCTTTTTTTACTATTCATTATGACCTAAAATTAATTTTCCCTTATTAGATAATATTAACTGTGAAAATTAAAAATATAGTATCAATTTTACCAAATTCATTATTAATTACTGGAATAAATTTAATTTATAAGTACCCCTCAAAGAGGGATGAAAAACAATTTTCTAAAAAATTTATTTTTATGTCTAAAACTATTTTTATTCCACGATCACATATATTTTTTGTTATTATGTAATTAAGGGGATTATTTATAAATAAAGTATAATTTTTTATATTTAGGACCAAATTCAAAATATTATAGTAATTTTTCAATTAAAACAAGTGACAGTTTTACGAAAATCTATATGTTTCACTATTCCTAGAGAAATCAAAATTTTCTAAAAAATCCCAAAAATTGACAATAATTTAATTTTGACATGATGATTTAAAAAATAAATTTAATTTTAAAGAATTAAATTTCTAAATTTGGTATAAATTAATAATATTATTTTTTTCAAAAAAAGAAATAAAAACACTATTTATAAAAAATATATTTTTGATGCTTATAAAGGCTTTACTATAAATTGAGTACTTATATACCAATATATTTGAATTATCTAAAATATTTATCCAATTTTTTTAAAAAAATGTTAAATACTATTCATACAACCAATTTTAGTAAATATGTTATAACTATCACATTTATATATTTTAATAATATACTGTGGTTTATTTAAACATAGTGTTGCATGTAACACAAGCTATCTATGAAAACATATTTATTTAAAGGGAAATATATTCTAAATTCTTAGGGCTTTAGAATGATGAAAATGAAGTGGGGAGATGTACACTATTTATTCATTAAATAATAATAAATATCTAATCTGATTTATGTTCTATGGATTATTTCATAACATTTAAGTTTAATAGAAATATTCAAACACCACTACAAGACATGGATGTAGAGTTATCGATTGCAACACCTCAACCCGAATAATATAGATTGAGTTGGAATGCCATATAAATTAAAGCATTCCTCCCTATACTTCATAGGATGTTGACTAGTAGAAAGTGTCTAAAGTGTTTTGTGGGCAGACTATACCCTTAATCGAAGTTCATAATAACAGATAAAAAAAACAAGAACATGAAAATATAAAATCAATGTTCGTAGAATCTAATAATAAACATCTGTCATGAATGAATGAATAACATAAAAGAACCGAATAGCCATTCCAGAATATATGGATATTTATTTCCCACCATACTGATTATGCATTCAAATAAGGAAAAACAATAGTGTAAAGATACACTACACCCAACTTCAAGCCCCACCTTATCCTGGTCTCCAACTCATATTGAGTGATCTCATTTAAAGACAAAAACTGAAACCCATCCAATCCTATACATGAAATAAGTGTAGGATGCCTAGGTACCCAAGTTCCATGGATACTAGAGTAGGGTGTCAGTAAAACTTAGTAGGGAACAACCAATGTGGCCCAGTACCTGATTAGTAAATGCAGTGTATGTACATTTGAAAATCTCATTAGAAACTAAACATGGAATAAAAAACTGAATAAACATGGCTTTTAATTTTTAAATCAAAAGTAAAAAAAACAACCACCCATGTGAATAGTGGTCGTTCGATTACCAAGAAACTAAGAAACCCAAATATACTAGCTTTTTATCCCAGATTAATGAACATCAAACAACCATATATGACACATCCACCCTAGATGGGATAGCCCACAAAACATGTTTGAATCATTCTGATGGAAGGGATATCTCACATACATACCAATAAATATATGAAACATCAATCTCATTAGGATAGTACATATATCTCAAACTCAAAAAAAAAACTAACTGACACATTACCCCTCAATGGAATATACAAAAACAGATTTTTACATCCTTCTAGAAGTGACAAACCATATACAAGCTGACTAAATGTATAACACAATCCCGTTAAGGGAATTTTCTATTTGGTTCAACATTGGTGATCATAGGAATGAATATGTAATATAGATATATAAGATGAAATATAAAAAATAATATCATATCAAGAAAAATTCATAACCACCAAAAATTTTAATGGGAGACAATATCAGGCATTAGTCTCATGGGGCTACACATGAAAACCAATTGCGATCAAACATCAAGAATAAGTTTCACGGCTCTACACACACACACACACACCACATGTGATCAAAAATAAAGCATAGGTCCCACATGGCTAAAATGAACACAAATTTGATCAGTCTTCAACCAATAACTATTGTGACCTAAGCTCCCAATACATGAATATTAAATCTTTTTAGATGAATATTTGCTATTTGTACCTTTGGACACTTGGTACATAATCATTTAATTTGGTGAAATAAATTCAAAATGTACCATTAATATATCCTATTTAATACTCTTCAAAACTCACCCTATTAACAAAATTCCTTCATAACAAGGGAAAAAGAACACAATAAAGGTTGTTATCAGAATATTTGTAGTCAAAGATTATAATATTAAGTCAAGGAATAAATATTTGTAGTTCCTAATACACAAATCATAAATAAATGAAAGAACATAATCCATGAGATCATAACATTGGCATAATACATGGAATTATGGGACACACATATGTATAGAAAATAATTTACATATTAGTCAAGGATAATTATAAAGGCTATCATAGTGGAATGTTTTCACTCCCAAAAACCATCATAGTAGTATAGGTTCAATCCCAAGACCATCATAGTGGAGAAAATACCTTATGGAATTTAGTTCACCCCCCATTCTAGTCTCATATCTCTCAAGAGATATAAATCATTACCCATTGAATTAGAGGGATATATATGTCCCACCTACAACATAATGAAAATCATACATATGTGTGCCACAAGATAATAAAATTATTGACATTTCATAAATCATGAAATGAAATGGGTTTCATAATCATTTAATCATATCATAACCTATGGTAAATGTATAGGTTTCATAATAATTTCATCATTCTGCCCTTACATAAACTGTGGGAAAATAAGAATAGGTTCATAAGAATTTTATCATGGTATAACCCATGGAAGGGAAATGGGGTTCATAAATATTTTTTTATCATAAAAATAAACAATTTAGAGAAAAATACATAATAGTATCCTTGGTTCATATCCCTATAAAATCATACATTACATCAAGGGATTTAACCTTATATAGAGGAATACATTGAATGATAAATAACATGGAATGTTTCTTGGGGAAGATAAATATTATATGAAAATAAATTTTCAAAAATAATAATTCATAAAATATTTTACAAATTATTTTATTTGAAAATAAACTCAAAAAATTATAAATTAATATCAAAAAAATTTATTTAGAACATTTCTTGATGAAAATAGCTTTTCCATATTGAACAATACTTTTTAGAACATTTTCTAAATTTTTTTACTTTGAACTCATTTTTTTAAAATATAAAAATATTAAAAATATTAAAGAAAAAATATTATTTTAAAATAACATTTTAATTTTTTTGGAGAAGCATTAAATATTTGAGTGGTCATGATAGTGAGAAATACTGTTGATGTCTTTCTTGTTAAAAACAATTTTGTTTTCACATTTGCGGTAAAATCCAAAGATGAATTGTTTAGAAAATGAAATAAAGATTCATTAGAAATAATTTTGAAAAAAAATTCAAACATGGTTAAATATGTATTTAATAAACCAATTTAAAAATGCTATGATAATTTTTGAAAACATTTTTTTAAAACGTTTTTGGGAAGAAAAAGGGTTTTTGACAGAAAATACAATGTTTCTTAAAATACACATTTTGAAATTATGTGTGCATGGATATAGAAAAATGAAAAAAAACAATTATTCTCATTAAATTACCATTGGATAAAAAAATTATTTTGTTTATTGATATATGCATCATAATATTTGATTATTTTAAATATAGTCATAAAAAATACAGATTAACAATGAGATTGTAACATAAACTCTTTACCACTTTGGTAACATTGAATCATAATCCCCATGAAGGAAAATCATTAAATGAAACATAAAATATCATGAGGATAAATAAATTTATGATATTAAATGACAAAGGGGATTTATATACACCTCATAAAAGAAAACAGGTTCATAACATAACCATATGTCTCAATGAAGGCAAACTGTGATAAGCATCCCCTACCGTTTTTTTAACTTTTGAGACATAAACCCCATAAAATAGAGATCCTTAAATGGATATGTAAATATAAATAATTTTATTTATAAGAATAATAAAATAAATTCAAGGTCAGTATATGCACCACATAAATGATATAGGTGGTTAATATGGCATTGTCTCACATCAGTAAAAAGTGAGACCGAAATACCTTAACTTAAGTCTCAACTTCCTTCATGGACATTCGAACATCATGTATAGTAAATATAGGTTTATTATAAATAAATTTAATAACCATAATTATATTTATCATATAATATATGATTTATTTATGTCTTTTTATTATCCTTTTATTAACAATTCCTTATTAAAAGCATGTTTCGGGTAACAACTGCTTCATTTTTCGTGTATGTTTTCATTTATTATTTTTTGGCCCTCATAATTTGTTCATTGTTACAGTATATTAATATTAATAATAATGAAGTAATTTTCATATTTATACATATATAATTATTTTAAGACCTACCATGAAATATCGATTTAAGAGATAAAGTATGTTATGATCTTGGAGAAAGTATGGCGTAAATAATCATGAGTAACATTTCCATTTTTAAATGTTATTTATGTAAAGGAGGTAAGTAATATTTTATAATCAAATAATGATAAAAATATCATAAATAACATATTATTTCATCAAATATACTTAAAAATATCATCAATATGGTATAGTGATGAAAAGAGGGAGTCGTTTCACTTCGTAAAGGTGGGGGTCCACACATACACAAATGATGTTATCATCTTTCAGTGGGTGAAAAGGTAAGAAAAAAATGATATTTTATGTTTTAAAAATAAAAAATATTACAATAATATCATGTATATTCCATATATTTATCCTTATTATATTCCATGTAATGTTTTAGTGAAAAACAAATAATATCACTTTGTGAGGCGATAGTTCACCATACAAATGATGGACATTATCATATCCTCTATAGAATGGAAATAAAAATGGGATATATGATTTAATGAATAAATAGTAATAATTATGTTTTAAATATCATATATATAATTTATATCCTTTATCATACCCAACTATGAGAGGTGGTAATGGAAAAATGAATGACATCAGTTCATGAGCCGGTAGTACGGCGTACACACGAATGACGATTTCATAACCCATTTAATGAAAGTGGAGATGGTTTTTAGGTCATGAACTTCATATAACAACATATTATTTTATATATTATATTTAGTTTATTATATAATCTTGTTTTAAAAATACTTTTATTAGATTGAGGAAAATATAAAATAAAAATGCTTGTTGATGAATGTTACATATTCCTCGGGTATCCACCTTAGGTTTTCATCCAAAGGCTACATAAGTTGGATTTATGCCCACAATACAGACTAATCGATTATAGGAGGTATTTTTGGAAATTATTGGGTACTAATTATCATAAATAAAAGTTTTTAAGGTGTGAAGAATAGACTAGAGTGGTAGCCTTTTATAAGTGAGGTGAGTGACACAATCGTAATTTTTTGAAAGAAAATGGTGTACCCACATTTTTTATGTGTAATAAGGCTAAAAATAGATGATATTTATAAACGATGTATTTGAAATATGGCCAAATAAACTTTTTATTAAATATTTTATATCATTTTAACCCTTATAGTATTAGTTTATCCCCCGAAAAACCAATTTTTACTTAAACCATAGTAAGTAAATTTTTATAATTTTTACTATTCATTTTGACAAAAAAGTTTAAAATTATTAGATAAGATAAATTATGATTATAGAAAATATTGAATTCATTTTTCAAAATTCTATTCAAATAAGTGAAATAATTTAATTTAAAACAATCCAATAGACATGATGAGAAAATGGGTTTTTAGGAAGTATAATTTTTTCAACGAACAAGATGATTTTATATTCAATTTATTATTATATGAACATTAAATAATATTTATTAATATATAATTTATAAATTTCATTTAAATCATTCCTCATTAGTTACTATTTTGATAAATAAAAAGGGATAAACATTACACACTTTAAAATAGTATTTAGAAAAAAAAATTTAACCAAAAAATATCTTATACTAAAATCTAATATAAAGTTCATTAAAAAGTAATTAAGTGGTTTAAATATAATAAAATAATAATTATGTTACTTTAATACATAATGGGGAATTTAAATTTGTGAATCTCCAAACCCACACTTTGAGATTTAGGACATAAACGTGTTGTGTATTTTTATAATTAATGAAAAAATAAAAATACATATTGCATTTACATTATATGACCTTTTTGGTTTAGGTTTTGGGGAATTACATACATTCATTACAATTTGACAAAATTGAACAAAATTAATTAATTAAAAAGCCTTTGCGTGTGCTTTCTCATCAATGTAATACACATCACAATGAAATTCTACCAAACCTATGAAAAATAAATTTAAAATGTATGGTGAGAATTTAATTTCTCTGGTGAGGAGTTTTAAAATCACTTGTAAGTACTTTTAAAATATTTGTTTGAAAGAAATAAATTATTATAAATTGTATTTAAATGAATTAAAATATAATAATTTCACATAATTTTTAAAACCATTAATTTCCAATAACATAATACTTTGAAATAATTATATTAATTTCTCCATTTTATTTTTTATGGATTTATTATAATACTCTTTATGCTATAAGGAGACAATAAGGCCACTTATTTGAATCACATATATGAAAAAATCCCCTATAAGTCGTGGGTTCAATCCCCATACCACATTAAAAGAATAAATACATTATTTCTATAATGTTTAGAAAACATTTTTATGGTCTTCCCTTTATTTCCATTTACACAGGTTTTTTAAAACTATAAAAAAGTATTTCCTTAAATGAAAATATTAATACATAAGAAGGAATAATAATATTTTTTAAGAATGTATAAGACATTAATGGGGATAAATCTCTTCTTATAGATATTTCTTTTGTTTTATAATACATAAATATAAATGCTAAACAAAATAAATGAATACATGGATAAAAATGCCTTGGATGTCAATGATAATTAGATGACGACAATATCAAATTCTTTGAATGACAACCATGGATAGATAAAATTAATTTGTACATAAAATGATATATTTTATCATTTATATCTTTCTGAAAATGTATGTTTCGCATAAAAATAAGGCTTATATATAAGATAATAAATTTTCTCATCATAAAAGAATCAATTTATTGACTTCAGTAATAAAACAAGGTTTTGATATTGTTTGAGCCAACTCATTTATATGATATAGTAATTATTAAAAATATTTATTTCACAATAATATATATATATATATATATATATAGATTCTTTGAAACTAACTAGGTAATTGGATTTTCTAAAAAGGGTTATAACTTAAATTATATTATGAAAATAAACTAGAGACATAGTTTTGTAATACACAGATAAGATAAAATTATTGGAATACAAATAATCATTTGTTTCAGAATTTGTGAATATATTTAAACAAATATATATATATATATATAAATCATTAATGAAATAAAACCCTTAAAAACCCTAAACTAAAACCCAGATTGATGGATAAAAATAAAATAATCCCTTACAAAAAAAATCGAACATAAGAATAAATAATTAATCTCTTACTAATAATAAATAAATAAATATACTGATCCCTCACAAAACATAAATTTAAACATAAAATTAAAATTAAAGAAATTATCTTATTTTATAAATTTTGAAAAAATAAAGATATATATATATATATATATATTTAAATCAAACATAAATTCATATATTAAAAATAAAATCAAACCCTTACAAAACCATAAATTAAGACATAAACTGATAAATAAAAATGTTCCCTTATATTGATTAATGATTAATTCAAATAAATAGGTTCCTAAAACCAATAAAAGGAGTAATTTTTTGAATGATTCATTTGGGCCCTTTGGATGACAAAGAATGAGGGTTTAGAAATAGAATGTTTGTGTATTTTATTGAAATAAATCTCTCTCGATGAACAGTGACATGTAAAAAATAATGAAACTTTGGGGTTTTAAAAATGAAATGGTATTCCCATATTCAATTGATGGTAAAATATATAATATATATATGTTTATATATGTTATATTTCATGTTGTAGTGATCAAAGACATGAAAGAGGAATAAAAAATTAATACAAGGTAGATAAAAAAGGTGTTAATTAATATAAATAAATCAAAGTATGTATATTATAAATATATCTTACAGTGGAAGATGAGGGTACTATTAATTTGTTTAAAAAGGTTCGGTGTATTTTAAATCATTAATATCATTTTTTTGAAGGAAACAAATCTAAGTGTACTATTGCAGATTGTGAATTCAATGATAAAGGAGGAAGTGATCTTGGTATCTTCGAAATATACTAGTTCAAGGAATCCAGGAAGAAAAATAGTGGTCAGGTGATGGGTTAAAGATTCAAAATACAAAGGTTTACCAGAATTGATAAGGATACTAATATTAAACTTTGAATTTTAAAGGATTAAATGAGAGGATGATTAAGGGAAAAAATCGACGAATCAGAAGAGCTTGATATCGATTGGATGACTGAGATTTCATCTTTGGTGTCCCACATCAAAACGATGGTCTTTTGAGCTGACCCATTATAATCCACAATGTGGATGATCCCTCTTGATGACAATAACACACACAACATGGGAGCCTTATACACAAGCTCCCACCCGAGCATTGGCCGACACTATGCTCGATTGTACATTGACTCACAACCCTACCTATATATATTTGGCCATGCTATTGCTTGATCAAGGCTTGCACAAGTGTTATGAACCTGAGATGAGTTCCTCCATGAATCGATGGATTGGCCTATTTGGGCTACTCTTGATTGTAGTGAACTTCCAATTTTTTTTTGTAAATTATTTTCCTTCATTGTGGAAAGGTAAAAATATGAAAGTAATATATATATATATATATTATCACTAAAATTATATATTACACAATTAAAAATAAATTTACCATTTGAAACCAAATTCATGTTACCATATATTAAATCTATTAAAAACTCTATGTTATGTTACAATTTTGAAAGTTTTATTTATTGAACATCTTCATTAAATGTTATCATCTATATTATTTTCAATTATTATTTCAAATATAGTTTAATTTTCTAAAATATCTAACAGTGATAAAAAAAACTCAAAAAATTACCTTTTTCTCCAAATGAGTATAATTTTTTTTATAAATTCCCATGTCTTAAGCGAATTCAGAAAAACACATCGAAATTAAATTCATAATTTTCATGAATAGTTCTCTATATCCCTCTAGTTCCCAATTTTATTTCTATTCTTCTCAGCATTAAATTTTTAATTATAGAAAATTTGAAAGAATTTGGCTACCAATTTGGTCTTCTTATATTACTCAATGGTGTTCTAGTTATTTTACTAGGGCTTGTAATGTTATTACTGCATTAGCAATGGTAATTTAGTCTTGTAATGGTGTAATGTAATTAATGTTCCATTAATTAAAATATTACTTGTTTGGTTTCCAATTTTTTGAATTTTTTATTTAACAAAATTTTTTTAAATAATAATAATAATAATAATAATAATAATAAATATATAAGTACAGCAAAAATTCAGGGTGTTTCTTCCTTCCCCCTTAATTGAATTGTGCCCTTGAAATTTGTCCGTATACACATAAACATTCCACTTATTCTTATTCAACATTAATGTTCTTATAAAAATAGAATTATTATTATTAATATTCATTAAAAATTGAATAATTACAATACGTTCATAACTTCACCAGAATCTCAAATGTTAGCAATTTTATTAAAAAGGTGAGTTTGTTCTAGTCAAATTGATCCTCAATGCTTTTTTATTTTATTCAATTTATTTTCACAAACACAACATAAGAAAATACGGACAAACTCATATAGAAAAAGAATGGATCTGGAGATAGAGGTATGAAGGGTGTAATGCTTAGAGACATCTCAGTGGACTTGATTTCAACAAAACCACTTAAACAACTCAAATTCACGTATTTTAACATCATTTAGTCTCCCATTTAAGTCAAATAAAAAACTCGACATTGGTAGGTTACAAGGAGGTAACCCTCTCTATAATTTTCTATAATGTCAATTAAAGACTCAAGCTATTAAAATATTGTAAATCATATGATAATCCCTTCAAAATATTTTCTTTATCATTCATAGAATGGGAGTTGTGAATGCAAAATGAAAAAATAGATGAAACAAAATCCTCAAAATAATCAAAGTATATTAGATGTTTTTATATGTTTTAAAAGTTCTTATAAGATAGTTAGAGGATTAAAATTGTTTCAAAATAATCTGTCCATGATTTTTAAATTATCTTCTCAATTAACTCATTTAGAAGTGACAAAAGAGTTATTCATGTTCTTCTATCTTCCATATGAAAATATTAAAAAAAATAATTTTTTAAAGGAGGCACAATGAAATTTTCATATTGTTCTAATTTTCAAAAACTATCTATATATTTTTTCATATAAAATATATAAATTCCCAAACCATAGTATCCAAATTTGGTGCCTTACTTAATTACATTGTACCATAAACAAGCAATCACATCCCAAAAAAACCAAATTGGTTACTAAATTTGGATAACTAGATACAAAATATTATTTACATGAAAACATGATTGAAAAAATAGGGTATAAAATCCATTGGAAACACCCATAAACATCTATATTATCCCTGTAAGTCATTCATAATATACATGTTTTTATCCTGGGGGAAAAATAAAACATAATAAAGGGGAGAGCTTAGATGATCAGAAAGGGTATGCAATACAACAGAAGATAATATAGTCCTAAAAAATAAGGCAAGGTGAATTACTAAAAACACAATCCATTAAAACATAATCTTGAGCATATTATAGTAGGAATGAAATATGAATAAATGATTCTAATCAAATAATGACATGAGAATGGAACTTGACCATGGATATTCTACTAGTCGAATAATCACATGTATTATCAATTAATAATATAATAATGATGGAATGCATTATGATGTACATCTATAATATACTTTTAAATCCACAACAAGGAAACCTAAAAATAAATGGTTAAAGCCTTGACCAAATCCATATCTGAAAATAAATTGGCAAGGACTTGACCAAGTCCATATCTATTTTCTATCATGACACTTATAGATGCATCAAGGGGATATAATGGGAATAACCTATCACTTAATAAGTCTAATTCATTCATTAAATGAAATGGGGTGAAAAGTATACAACATATACATATGAAATTAATATAAATTTCCCCCAATTAGTAACCATAATCACTAACCATTCTGAGTAATAAAGGGAAAGGTATCAAGATAGAATATCAATAGTCAAACTAATAATAATCCATTTAATTAAATATGAAAGATGATGAAAAAATATGTCAAGAGAAATTAATAATAAGATTCTATTTAGGGTTCTAAAATAGATGAAAATATGCTAATAAAATCATTGAGTTATTCTTAAGAGAAATACCCTTTTTTTACTTTGGAAGGAAGATTTCTTTCTCAAATATGATTTTTATTTGTCATAAAATCATATTATAAAAATATATATCATATAAAATAAATAAAGAGTAAAATTAAATCATTTTTGACATATAATTGATGGATAAATGATGTTAAAACATGTAAAAATATTTTTTATGAATCTTTTTAAAATGGGTCCCTTTAGCGCGGGTTGAAAAAAATATTAAAGAGTCTTTAAAGTGGGAAAAGTATAAATTTATTACAAAAAACCAGAAAATATATAAGATTGTTTTTCATCACAAAAATATTTATCTTATCAAAATATTGGTTTCTTATAAAATATTATGGATGTGTACACTAAAATGGGTAAGAAATTGGGTTGTACCCTTTAATCGGGCTTGCTTATCAAGAGGAATTGAAAAGGGAAACATAAAAAACATGTATTATCCCATTAAATAATGATGAACTGATATGTAAACATGATTTAAAAACATATAAATAAATTTTATAATAAGTATATAAAAATAATTAATAATTAAATTTTGTAAAGAGTGAGAAAGCGTAACCCGAATAAAAAATAGAGGTTTGGGAAAAACCCATACCTTATGTTTGAAAATGTTCTATAATTGGGCCTAATGCCTGGAATAATGAGCTTAGATTAATTAATAATTTAATTAAGAACCTATTAAACATATATTTTATTTTTTATAATTGAATTAAGTTCATTTATGTCCTTTTTTATGAGTTATGATATTAAATTTTATTGTTCGAGAGTGTTCGTTTCCTGGGTTTTCATGTTTGGTTCACTTGTATACATGTACGAAAGATCATGTAAAATGGAAATCAGTTTACAGAATTGAAATTATATGTTATTAATGGAGATATTAGAGATTTAATGCCCTTATATATATATGTATCATTTTTTATATAGGATGATAATTCATTAAATAAAGTGTTAATGATAATCACTTAGATTACTTTAGAGTTTTTTTGATTGTCACAAACTAGTTTTGTATTAAGAACTAATATTATGTGTATATACTAGTTATAGAACATTAAATATGTTTTTTACATGTATTAAATAATATTTTAAACATAAAAATGGTTATATGACCATCATTTATGGGGGAATTGAAAAATGATAACTGATCATCCTCCAACGTGGTAAATCATCACCTCACAGATGATGTTTTCATTTTTAGAATAAAAGTGGAAGAGAAAAGAAATGATGGTGGATATACCCATAATATAATAAAATTTCAATATATATATGATAATGAAGTTATCATGAATATTTATATATATTATGTAAATAAAGGATAATAAAAGTATAGAAATTGAAAGTGAGAGAGAGAGAGAGAATGTTTTACCTCGTGAGTGTTGCCTCCTTGAGAACCTCCTGAAGGGACATGGAAATGGTCTTTTGGTATGAATAGAAAAAAAGATGCGGGGGAGAGTTATTAGAGAGAAAATTTGTATATTATAATAAATATTCAAGGATATAGAGGTGTGAGGAGATGAGGTGGTATTTATATTTGAGGAGAGTGGTATTTGTTTATTATTTAATTCATTTTTTTTTATTTTTGATCAATACTGTGAATAATGATGATTTTGGTGATGAAATATAGATAATAATGTATGTGGTTTGTAACCAATGAGTTCATACCCAAACCATACATCATCCATGACTCAATAATTCATGTATTTGGATAAAATGTTATATATAAAAAATTACCGTATTTCACAATTCACTAAAAATTCAACTATTTCATAAAATCCACAAAAATTCACCCTAACCAATTTTTAATGTTTATAATAATAAAATTAACATCATTTTATGAAAATAATTCTCTAAATATGATAATTTTAATTTTAAATTAAAATAAGCATTTATTCAAAAAAATACGGATTTTAAAATTATAACTCTTTTTATAACACTTTCAAATTTTTCAAGGTCTCAAAAAATTATCTTATAATGATAAGAAAAAATATTTTATTTCAAGAATCTATTTCAGTAAAATAAATTTTCTCCTAAATAACTATATTAATAATTAAATTTTAATTAAAAAATTTGGTATCAAAAAAATACCAACACATAATTTATCCTTTTTTAAAACACTTATCTACTCTTTACAAGATACAAATATATTATATTTTCATTTATAAGAATATTAATTTGTATGTAAACTTTCATAGTATAATCCATTATATTTTTTGTCATGTTACTATTCCTAATAGTCACATTACTGTTCCAATGGTCATACTTAATAGTAATTTATGGTTTTAAACTCAGCGCTGCTTGAAGCATAAACTATCAAAGATGTTAAATTTTAAAAGAGAAAAACCTTAAAATCATGGGTTGTGAAAAAATTAATAAATTTATTTAAAATAAATGATAGTTTTAAAAAAATAATCCTATTTCACTATTAAATAAAAGATCAATATTTTCTAAAAAACCCCAAAATTTCACCATATGTTAATTAAGATATTATTATTTTAAAAAATGAGGTTAATTTTAACAAATAAATTTTCTATAATATCTATAAAAAATTTATAATAATTTCTCAAAAATATAAATAAGAATCAATTTTTAAGAAAACATATTTTTTTCTGAATATAATTACTTTACTAAAAATTGATTCATTATTTACTACGAAAATATATATATGTATTTTGTGTTAGAAATTTATATGTATGCTTTATAAATTAGTTAATACTATTAATACCAACTTATTTAAAGGTTATATTATAATGGCCATATTTAAAATAACATTATTTCATTGTTCAGTAAAGCTCGGTGTCAAATTTCATGCACTCATTTCAAGATGCTAATTATTGTGGGTAAACACAAGAAAAAATTGATGGTCTATATAAAAAATCAATATAATAATTTAAATTAATTTAAAAAAATCAAAAAATAGCGGGATGCTATACTATACCCCCAATGAATTCCTCACTGAAATATTCATCTTAGTCATCAAAGTTTTATCATTTGAAAACCCATTCATTGAACCCCACCTCTTACAAATGGATAATAAAACATCCTTTAAAAAGATAATTTTACAAGAATAATGGTTACTTAATGTAAATAATAACCAGGTTTCCTCATAAGAGATAATATATCGTAAGTGAAGATGTGGGAATGGATGAAAAGAATAAATAATTATATAGAGTGATATAGATTATTAATCATAAGAATGTTGGTGGGACAGATAAGTTTAAAAACCACAAAAACATAAATCAAAGAGGCTGAAAATGTCATTTATATCATAAAAAATGATTATATTAGGACCAAATTTTATTTAAATATCCTTATTCTTAATGTTTACGAACCTTCATGAGAATATATACTTGATTTCATTCCATTTCATAATCACAATACCACCCTTTGGTTACACCTTGATCAATTTATACTTCATATCTTACTCTAAGATAAGAATTTTTCATGTCTGATGCACTAAATAAGATCCATAAAATAATGATAAGTCATTTACTCAATCTTTCCTTAAAAAGGTTAACACTGGTTATACAATATGGATAAGTCTTCATATAGAGAATTAGTAAATTAATCCCTAAAACTCCATCCAAATTTTAACTTAAAACATTGCATATGTGGTTTACCTTACGACCCTTCCAAAATTCAATATTTATAAAAAATGTCACTAA
The DNA here is from genome assembly GCA_963277665.1 of Viscum album. Classification (NCBI taxonomy): domain Eukaryota; kingdom Viridiplantae; phylum Streptophyta; class Magnoliopsida; order Santalales; family Viscaceae; genus Viscum; species Viscum album. The sequence goes on from OY728131.1 coordinate 1,007,016,847, forward strand.
ATTTATTAAAATTAACTTAACAATAATCTCCCATATAACATAATGTATCTCTTGATTTTCACATACCAAACATGTGAATACCTTCATCAGGTATTCTCTTAAAACATGCTAATAAACTAAATTACCCAAAGACCTTATTAAAAATATACATACATCCTTATTTCATGAATAAAAACTTATATTATTTATTGTATTATATAAATATAAAAATGCTATAAACTCTATAAATGATTACATAAACCAATTTTTCCGTAAATCATTAATTAGTTTTAAGGTACTCAATACTTTCTGATTTACTGTATTCATATTTATAGTCTCTTTCTACAAACTAAACCCCATTTTTCAAAATTAGAAACATATTATGGGTTAACTTTTCGTAATAATTCATTCTCTATAAAATATAACCTTTACATTAAATAATTGTTTTTGGTTATCAGTACAATTCAACGTATTTTCTCAAATATTTAAAGAAAAACATATACTAAAAAAATACATATATATTTAGTGATTTATATTATATAATTATTTAATTCTAGTACATAAAAATATCAATCATTATAATTCTTTATTAAACCTTTAATAAGGTTTCCTCATCTTATTCTTTAACACCTCTTTCCTTTTATATTTTATTCGTAGTCCATTCATCGTCAATAGTAAAAAAACCAGTCGTACAACCCTTCATGAATATCGTCATGAGAAATCACATTAAGACATCAATTTTCATAATTCACATACCTACCACAATTAAAAAAATTAAAAATCAATGATAACTAAGAGATACTATTAATATCATCCATTTTTGTTAAATGAAATTTTCATTTTTTTCCTTTGGAGTTAATTACTTTGTGTCATTTTCACACCGAAAACATATCCTATGATACCAGCTACTATTAATTTCATGTGGTTTAGGATATCACTAAAGTTTTCTAATCCCAGTTTATAGTGGTTAACTAAACATATCCTCTGATACCAGCTATTATGTCCCAAGCTTCTCATACAGAGATATTAAAAAAAATTTAAATGAATATTCATTTCATTAAATAAATACAAACATGAGGAATGTAGTATTTCAGTGCCTTTGGATACTAGGTATACAATATTTTAATTTGGTGGAAGATATTAAAAATCTCTTATAAAGATCTCCTCCATTAGTACTATAAACAAAAACACCATAATAAAAAACAATCTTCATAACTTGTAGAAAGAAACCTAATAAAGGGTTATTTTAGATGCTCAGTAAGGGTAAACATGGAAGACATATAATCATTACATGAATACAACATTATGATAACATGAGTATAACACATGAAAACCACACCCTTCAAATCAAATATCAGAATATTGGGTCATGGAATAAACATTAATAGTTCATAAGAAATTAATCCTAAGGAAATCAAAGAACATGGGCCCTGAGAGAATAACATTGATATAATACATGGAATTGTGGAATACATATCCACATATAAAATCAATTCTATAGTAGCCAAGGCTAACTTACAAGGCTATCATAGTTGAATGAGTTTACTCCACAAACCATCATATTATTCAAGGTTTACTGCCAAGACCATCATAAATGTAACATCCCGGGTAAATAAAGAATAAAGAATTTTCATATTTATTAATATTTATGAATTAAATATTAATTTTAATTAAAAGGGGCTTCTACGTTCGATAGCGTACTCGGTACGCAACGATGAGTTTCTTTGAAAACTTACATTGCACACAAGTAATAAAATAATATTATTTTAAATGTTAGTTAACGAGTAGCTATTGTACTGGCGGGAATGAATAGAAATAACTAAAATATGATTATATATGTTTTTAAATGTTTTTACATTTACCCAATAAAAGATAAAGGCTTAAAATACGGAAAGAGTTCAATTTTAGGCATTTATACCCTAATTTTCACGAAAGGTCCACTTATCACCTTTTGATGGAGAACCGTCATTAAATATATTTTTGATCGATCTTATAAATTCTATTGGACCAAATATAACTCTTCTTTAGAATAAGGACATCAAAATTTACTTTGTGTAAATTTTTGGTACATTTCTGATAAAGATCATTTTTTTATGAATAGTGTAAAATGTTGTATTTTAATTCAAAACCTCATTTTAATATAATTTATTTATATGATTATATTATATTTTGAATTGGTTTTAAAGTGAAATTAGAAAATATTTTTACCATTAAATCCAATAGTGGTTGTTGGAATTAATTTCACTTTGAAATCGGACTTAAACTAATGTCAATCTTTTGATACTTATTGTTTCATAAAAACACGCTATTTGCTCTGACAGCGGGAATTAATTATTAAATTAATTAATGTGACTTATATGTTTTGAATTTTTTTAAAATAGACTTAATTTTTGAATTCGGAATATCAAATATAGCTTAGGGTGAATTTTTGGTAATTTTCTGAAAAACTTCAATTTTTGATGAATAGTGAAACCACTAAGTGGTACTTATAAAGACTGATTTTCCGTTTAAATGAAATTTTGCCATCATTGTGTTTTGAATTTCAAAAATCCGACATACATGGTTGTCATTAAGAAGTAAAATGTGGTTCAATGAGATTATAATAATTTTTTGGTGAATAGTAACTTATTAAGTTCTTAATCGCGATTAGAGGTAATTAGTGTAATTTAAGGTAAAAATGATATTATAAGAATATGAAAACACCATGACACTTGTCCTACACCTATTGGGTGAGTCATGGCCGACCAAGACAAGCCATGGGCCAACTTGGGGACCCCATGGAGCCACTTTAGTTGGAAAATGACAATAATATATTTTTATTTAATGTTAAAATTAAATTGACACAAACATGAGTTGTTTTACTAAAACAATTGTTAAGTAGGGTTACACAAGACCATATTTTGATTATAAACAGTCATTAGAAAGATAAAAAGATTTCCTACATCATAGTATTTTTTGTATATAATTTTTAGACATTAAATAAATTAAATTATTTATGACATAATAATGATGCAGCGATGACATCATTATTTGACGATTTAAATAAAATGGACAGATAATGTAAAATATATGAACTAAACATGTCCAAAAACAATTGGATGAGTGGATTTAGAACCCTTATAACCTTATCCACGAATTCTATCAATGTGGGACCTTTTAAAACCGAAACACCTTTTCAAATAAAGTAATATTTCTTTACTTTCCAAAAGTTCCCCTCCTCTCGTCTTATAAAAGGCCCCCACCTCTACCTCATTTCACACACTCCTCAAGCCTTTGGCTCGGCCAAACCCTGCCCAATTACTCTCTCCACATCCCTCTACTCATCCTAGAGGATTCCCTTTGGGCAGAATCCTTTCAAAGGAAGCCTTTAGGCTCAAATCAAAAGGAGTTACACTTTTAAAGGTAATTCATTCTCTCTTGTTCATTTGTTTTATTTTGCTTCTCCAACCCTCTAAAATCTTTTTATTTACTTATTTTGTAACAACACCAGTATCTTCAATATACTAGGATGTTGTTATAAGATTTATTCGAGCTACACTCTCACACAACTACATCAAATGGTTAAAGAACATACGGTTTCCATGGATGGTGAAATTCTGCCTCCCGAAACGACGATTGTTCAATACTCATTTAACACCTTCAAGGGTGGACATTATGATGTCACTATTTTTATATATGATATATAATATGTTTATTTTTTCTTTATGCTTCTGTATTTTTCATTTTTGGCATACCTTTATGGTTTCCATTATGGGTAAACACGATATCTTCATTTAAGGAAGTGCGGACTACCGCCCCCTCAAAGTGATGTGATTCGTTAATGCCATATGTGGGACATGTAAAGGATGGATTTAAAGTTACTATATATGATATTATACTGGAATTATAATATACCTCTATATCATTCTTATTTCTTTCCATTAAATTATGATATAGAAATGAAAGTAGCGTTCATGCGTACGTACGGCTTACCGTCTCCATGAACGGTGCATTTCATTTATTATCCCCAAATGTAATGTACTATTAAAAGTACATGTATATAATGGATATATATAATTAATGATATATCTAAATGATGAATATAATTCTGGAATTGAAATATACATACCTCTCATTTCGTTTTAATTCCATTAATATGACAAAGAAATGAAAGTAGCGTTCATGTGTACGTACGGCTTACCGTCTCCATGAGCGGTGCATTTCATTTCTTACCTCTAAATGATTATGTAATATTATAAATACATGTATATGCTGGATATATATGATATATATGATATCCAAATCTGGAATTTCATTCTGGATATAAAGAACTTTTGACCATAGGAACAACATGTAATTGTAAGAAGTCAACTTTCGACTTAAGAACCAAATATTGACAAAACAAACATTATTAACTTAAATGGTTAAATAATGTTTATAACATGGAAATAAGTGATATAAAAGGAATAATGAACTTTAAAAAGGTTCTTAATCAAGTATAAATTAACTCAAGTTTATTGTTCAGGACGTTAAAGAACGATCGATTCAAGTCGGACCCGAGGTAAGGGACTTCATCTCAATCTCCTTTCATTGAGGCATATTTCGTTTTATACACAACTTTCTTTTATAAGGTGTATAAACCCCTTTGACTTTTACTTTTATACAAAAGGAATCTTTTTCTACGAAGCGTTTTACTAAACGAAAAAAAGGAATGTTTTTTTTATCGTACGCGGTGACAACGACCTTTTCCGCCGCCGCGAGTATTATTTGGTCTTTGGCTTTCTCAACAAGCCGTAATGTTTTTAGAATAAAATAAATACCATATACTCTTTTATGTATTTTGGTATTGAAAATGGTTTTGAAAAATGATTCTATTATGTCAATATATTTATGATATATTGTGATTGAAATGTGGAAATGTTATCATTCCTTTATATTGGATTTATGTTTTATGATTTTATACTGGTACTTGGACATTTTAACGGATGGTTACGTTATAAACCATATGACGGGTGGTGCCGTGAATACCAGGACGGGTGGTTACGTTATAACCTCCAATTCATTGGGTATGGAAGTCGACCGTTTGGCTATTCCATTAAGTATGTATGGAAATTGGCCGTATGGCTATTCCATTAAGTGATATGTGTTGAAGTCGACCGTATGGCTATTCCCCTTAAGTATGTTTATGTCCCAAGTTACCTTTATAAATGTTATGTGTTCTTTTTATGGATTTTATGGTAATCCTTTGGTTACAAAAAGGTATGTAATGAAACTGTATTCAGTGAAGAGTTTTTACTACTTCATGAAGGTGAAGGTATTACGTTGATAGAGTATTCATGGTTTACTTGATTTTGAAAAACTAACAGTTTTCATTCTATGTGTATCCCTTACTGAGCATTTTATGCTCACCCCATGTTTTTTTGAAATGTTTTTCACAGGACTTAATGTGGAATAAGGTCAATGATGGGATCAAGGGAATGTCATTCTATATAAAACATAGAACTAGACACGTTTCATTTTAAGAGTTTTTTTTCGGAAACTTATTAGAAGTGACTACTTTGTAATCTTTTGAGATGTAATAGTTATGTTCTAATTCTCTAAATCTCTAAACTTGAAAAGATCCTCGACGTGAATTATTCTTTTAATTCAATATTAAGTATGGTTTAAGGCCGGGGCCTTATAGTTGGTATCAAAGGTCGGTTTAGACAACTTTAGGAGTTAGAAAAGTGTTAAATTATAATATGATTGAAATGATATAGCATTTACAGATTACCATGTTGCTTTGCCTAAGATATTTCTGTGTTTAGAATGGTTTTCCTTAGAGGAAACAAAGCAGCTATGTTGGGACGACATCAGGAGGAAGATAACCTTCCAAATCAACAACCTGAGATGGTCGGAATCGGAACTGAACAGTTTGTTGCAGTGATGGCACAGTTGACTCAGGCTATAAATGGTGGTGGTATCCATGCACGAGATCAGCCAGATCAACCGCAGGGGAACATGTCAGTGGTGGAACATTTCATGAGGGAACATCCCCCATCATTCAGAGGATCATCTGACCCTGTGCAAGCTGAAGGGTGGATTAAAGCACTGGAGAATATTTTTGATGTCATGGGGTGTTCAGAACATCAAAAGGTTAGTCGTGTTGTTTACCGTTTTGAATGTGAAGCTGATCAGTGGTGGTCGATGGTGAAAAATATAAGGGATAGTGATTAGATTGAGGATCTTCACTGGGATGAATTCAAAGGTATGTTTCTTGAGAAATATTTTCCTAAGGTGGTTCGTCTTAGGATGGAAAAACAGTTCCTAGAATTGAGGCAGGAGGATGATTCAGTGGCTGCTTATGAAGAAAAGTTCACTCGACTGGCAAGGTATGCTCAAAACTTCATACGAGATCATTATAGTAAAATAAATCGTTTTTACTCAGGATTAAATCCAAAATATCGAAGGGCATTAGCTTCTCGTGAGTTTAAAAGTTATGAAAAACTTGTTTGATGTGCGGAGAAGGTGGAAATGGAGTTTGCCGATGATTAGGTGTTCTATGACAAACAACAAAATAAGAGGTCTAGTTGGCAGGAAAAGGGGAAGAATTCATCAAAGAAGCAAGGAGGTAAGAAAACCAAATATCCATCCTGTGAGAAGTGTGGTAAAATGCATCCTAGAGAATGTTTATCCAAGTCTGGTAAGTGCTTTCGGTGTGGTATGTCTGGTCATATTGCTCGTAACTATAAGGAAGATGATCAAGAAGGAAATGAAAAGCCAATGGTAAGATGTTTTAAGTGTAATGAAATGGGTCATTATGCAAAAAAGTGTCCAACAAAGAACTCAACTGGGGGAATGCAGCCAGACTACAAGCAGAAAGGGGTGGTGAAATCCTTTGCAACAACTTCAGCAGATGTTGGGCCATCGAATGAAGTGGTATCAGCTCCAGGGAGCTCAGTATTTTTTGAAGATTGACTTGAGGTCGGGGTACCATAAGTTGAAAGTAAAAGAAGAAGATGTTCCGAAGACTGCGTTCTGTACTAGATATGGCCATTATGAATTTGTAGTTATGCCTTTTGGGTTAACCAATGCACCTGCTGTATTCATGAACCTTATTAATAAAATTTTTCATGAGTTCTTGGATAAGTTTGTGTTTGTGTTTTGAGGTTTGGGAAGAGGTTATGTGTGCCTTGTGATTCACAGTTGAAGAATGAGTTGTTATGTGAGGCTCATAGTTCCCCGTTTTCAGTTCATCCTGACAGTACTAAGATGTACAGAGATCTGCAGGAGTATTACTGGTGGGATGGAATGAAAAGAGACATTGCTGATTTTACTGTGAAGTGTTTGACATGTCAACAGGTTAAAGCAGAGTGGCAGTTACCGAAAGGGATGCTTCAACCTTTACCAGTGCCAGAGTGGAAATGGGAGAATATATCCATGGACTTTGTTGTTGGATTACTGAAGACATATTGAGGTAATAATGCAATCTGGGTTATTGTTGATCGCTTGACCAAATCTGCTCATTTCCTCTCTATACGAGATACATTCTCTCTAGATCAACTTTCCCGTTTGTATCTTAAAGGGATAGTCAGGTTACATGGAGTTCCTCTTTCCATTGTATCTGACCGTGATCCCAGGTTCACATCTAACTTTTGGAAAGGCCTTCAGAAGTCGTTGGGTACGGAATTAAATTTTAGTACAGCTTTTCATCCTCAATCAGATGGGCAGTCAGAACGAACAATCCAGACATTGGAGGATATGCTACGAGCTTGTTCTATAGATTATCAGGGAAGTTGGGACCAACATCGTTCTTTGGTTGAGTTTTCTTATAATAACAGCTTTCATTCCAGTATACAGATGGCACCATTTGAGGCATTATATGGGAAGAGGTGTCGAACTCCAGCATTTTGTAATGAAGTGGGTGAAAGGAAGTTGATGGGACTAGAATTTGTAGAAGAGATGGAAGAAAAAGTTCAGTTGATTCAGATGCACATGAGAACAGCTCAGAGCAGGTAGAAGAGTTATGCGGATAACCGGAGGAAGGATCTATCTTTCGAGGTAGGTGATCATGTTTTTCTCAAGGTTTCTCCTTGGAAAAGTGTGATGAGATTTGGTAAGAAAGGAAAGCTGAGTCCAAGGTTTATTGGACCATATGAAATTCTGGACAGAGTTGGATCAGTTGCATACCGAGTGTCTTTACCTCCGAGTTTATCTCAGGTACACAATGTTTTTCATGTTTCAATGTTGAGGAAGTATATGCCAGATCCATCTCATGTTTTGAGTCCAGAGGTAGTTCAGCTGGAAGAGAACCTATCTTATGAGGAACAACCAGTCCAGATTCTTGACCACAGGGAGCAAGTGTTACAGAATAAGGTGATTCATTAAGTAAAGGTTTTGTGGAAAAACCATGTGATTGAAGAGGCAACGTGGGAATCTGAAAATGCTATGAGGGATAAATACCCCCACTTATTTTGATAAGTGAATAAAATTGCGAGGACGCAATTCCCAAAAGGGGGAAGGATGTAACATACCAGGTAAATAAAGAATAAAGAATTTTCATATTTATTAATATTGACGAATTAAATATTAATTTTAATTAAAAGGGGCTTCTACGTTCGATATCGTACTCGGTACGCAACGATGAGTTTCTTTGAAAACTTACGTTGCACACAAGTAATAAAATAATATTATTTTAAATGTTAGTTAACGAGTAGCCATTGTACTGTCGAGAATGAATATAAATAACTAAAATATGATTATATATGTTTTTAAATGTTTTTACATTTACCCAATAAAAGATAAAGGCTTAAAATACGGAAAGAGTTCAATTTTAGGCATTTATACCCTAATTTTCATGAAAGGTCCACTTATCACCTTTTGATGGAGAACCGTCATTAAATATAGTTTTGATCGATCTTATAAATTCTATTGGACCAAATATAACTCTTCTTTAGAATTAGGACATCAAAATTTACTTTGTGTAAATTTTTGGTACCTTTCTGATAAAGTTCATTTTTTTATGAATAGTGTATAATGTTGTATTTTAATTCAAAACCTCTTTTTAATCTAATTTATTTATATGATTAGATTATCTTTTGAATTGGTTTTAAAGTGAAATTATAAAATATTTTTACCATTAAATCCAATAGTGGTCGTTGGAATTAATTTCACTTTGAAATCGGACTTAAACTAGTGTCAATCTTTTGATACTTATTGTTTCATAGAAACACGCTATTTGCTCTGACAGCGGGAATTAATTATTAAATTAATTAATGTGGCTTATATGTTTTGAATTTTGTAAAATAGACTTCATTTTTTAATTCGTAATATCAAATATAGCTTAGGGTGAATTTTTGGTAATTTTCTGAAAAACTTCAATTTTTGATGAATAGTGAAACCACTAAGTGGTACTTATAAAGACTGATTTTCCGTTTAAATGAAATTTTTCCATCATTGTGTTTTGAATTTCAAAAATCCGACATAAATGGTTTTCATTAAGAAGTAAAATTTGGTTCAATGAGATTATAATAATTTTTTGGTGAATAGTAACTTATTAAGTTCTTAATCACGATTAGAGGTAATTAGTGTAATTTAAGGTAAAAATGATATTATAAGAATGTGAAAACACCATGAAACTTGTCCTACACCTATTGGGTGAGTCATGGCCGACCAAGACAAGCCATGGTCCAACTTGGGGACCCCATGGAGCCACTTTAGTTGGAAAATGACAATAATATATTTTTATTTAATGTTAAAATTAAATTGATACAAACATGAGTTGTTTTACTAAAACAATTTTTAATTAGGGTTAAACAAGCCCATATTTTGATTATAAATAGTCATTGGAAATATAAAAAGATTTCCTACATCATAGTATTTTTTTATATAATTTTTAGACATTAAATAAATTAAATTATTTATGACATAATAATGATGCAGCGATGACATCATTATTTGACGATTTAAATAAAATGGAAAGATAATGTAAAATCTATGAACTACACATGTACAAAACCAATTGGATGAGTGGATTTAGAACCCTTAGCACCTTATACACGAATTCTATCAATGTGGGACCTTTTAAAACCGAAACACATTTTCAAATAAAGTAATATTTCTTTACTTTTCAAAAGTGCCCCTCCTCTACTCTTATAAAAGGCCCCCACCTCTACCTCATTTCACACACTCCTCAAGCCTTTGGATCAGCCAACCCCTACCAATTTACTCTCTCCACATCCCTCTCCTCATCCTAGAGGATTCCCTTTGGGCATAATCCTTTCAAAGTAAGCCTTTAGGCTCAAATCAAAAGGAGTTACACTTTTAAAGGTAATTCATTCTCTCTTGTTCATTTGTTTTATTTTGCTTATCCAACCCTCTAAACTCTTTTTATTTACTTATTTTTTAACACTACCAGTATCTTCAATGTACTAGGATGTTGTTATAAGATTTATTCGAGCTACACTCTCACACAACTACATCAAATGGTTAAAGAACATACGGTTTCTGTGGATGGCGAAATTCTGCCTCTCGAAACGATGATTGTTCAATACTCATTTAACACCTTCAAGGGTGGCCATTATGATGTCACTATTTTTATATATGATATATAATATGTTTATTTTTTCTTTAAGCTTCTGTATTTTTCATTTTGGGCATACCTTTATGGTTTCCATTATGGGTAAACACGATATCTTCATTTAAGGAAGTGCGGACTACCGCCCCCTCAAAGTGATGTGATTCGTTAATGCCATATGTGGGACGTGTAAAGGAATGATTTAAAGTTATTATATATGATGTTATACTGGAATTATAATATACCTCTATATCATTCTTATTTCTTTCCATTAAAGTATGAGATAGAAATGAAAGTAGCGTTCATGCGTACGTACGGCTTACCGTCTCCATGAACGGTGCATTTCATTTCTTATCCCCAAATGTAATGTACTATTAAAAGTACATGTATATAATGGATATATATAATTAATGATATATCTAAATGATGAATATAATTCTGGAATTGAAATATACATACCTCTCATTTAGTTTTAATTCCATTAATATGACCAAGAAATGAAAGTAGCGTTCATGCGTACGTACGACTTACCGTCTCCATGAACGGTGCATTTCATTTCTTACCTCTAAATGATTATGTAATATTATAAATACATGTATATGCTGGATATATATGATATATATGATATCCAAATCATGAATTTCATTCTGTATATAAATAACTTTTGACCACACGAACAACATGTAATTGTAAGAAGTCAACTTTCGACTAAGAAACAAATATTTACAAAACAAACATTATTAACATAAATGGTTACATAATGTTTATAACATTGAAATAAGTGATATAAAAGGAATAATGAACTTTAAAAAGGTTATTAATCAAGTATTAATTAACTCAAGTTTATTATTCAGGACGTTAAAGAATGATCGATTCATGTCGGACCCGAGGTAAGGGACTTCGTCTCAATCTCCTTTCATTGAGGCATATTTAGTTTTATACACAACTTTCTTTTATAAGGTGTATAAACCCCTTTGACATTTACTTTTATAAAAAAGGAATCTTTTTCTACGAAGCGTTTTACTAAACGACAAAAAGGAATGGTTTTTTTATCGTACGCGGTGACAACGACCTTTTCCGCCGCCGCGAGTATTATTTGGTCTTTGGCTTTCTCAACAAGCCGTAATGTTTTTAGAATAAAATAAATACCATATACTCTTTTATGTATTTTGGTATTGAAAATGGTTTTGAAAAAGGATTCTATTATGTCAATATATTTATGATATATTGTGATTGAAATGTTGAAATGTTATCATTCCTTTATATTGGATTTATGTTTTATGATTTTATACTGGTACTTGGACATTTTAACGGATGGTTACGTTATAAACCATATGACAGGAGGTGCCGTGAATACCAGGACGGGTGGTTACGTTATAACCTCCAATGCATTGGGTATGGAAGTCAGCCGTATGGCTATTCCATTAAGTATGTATAGAAATTGGCCGTATGGCTATTCCATTAAGTGATATGTGTGGAAGTCGACCTTATGGTTATTCCACTTAAGTATGTTTATGTCCCAAGTTACCTTTATAAATGTTATGTGTTCTATTTATGGATTTTATGGTAATCCTTTGGTTACAAAAAGGTAAGTAATGATACTTTATTCTGTGAAGAGTTTTTAGTACTTCATGAAGGTGAAGGTATTACTTTGATAGAGTATTCATGGTTTACTTGATTTTGAAAAACTAACAGTTTTCATTCTTTGTGTATCCCTTACTGAGCTTTTTATGCTCACCCCATGTTTTTTTGAAATGTTTTTCATAGGACTTAATGTGGAATAAGGTCAAGGATGGGATCAAGGGAATTTCATGCTATATAAAACATGGAACTAGACACGTTTCTTTTTAAGAGTTTTTTTTCATAAACTTAGTAGAAGTGACTACTTTGTAATCTTTTGAGATGTAATAGTTATGTTCTAATTCTCTAAAACTCTAAACCTGAAAAGAACCTCGACGTGAATTATTCATTTAATTCAATATTATGTAAGGTTTAAGGGCGAGGCCTTATAATAAAAGACAATTTAACTTAATAAACAAGGTTCACTCACCATTATAGTCTTATATATATATATATCAAAATATATAAATTTTTACACAATTCCTTATAAGGAGATATAGTTCCCACCCATGAAATAATCAAAATAATGTCTATGTGTACCAAAAGATCATAAAATATCAGTTATATCAAGACCCATGAAATGAAATGGGTTTCATAATCATTTCATCATATCATAACCTATATAAAAGATACATTTTTAATATCCATTTCATCATTTCATCATAAAATAAACCATTATAAAAGAATGGGGATTCATAATAATTTTATCATGGTATAACCTGGGGATGGGAAATAGGTTTCATAAAAATCATGTCATCCTAATTAGAAAACATTTATATAAAGAATAAGAATGTTATCCATGGTTCATATTTCCATGAATGATTAAATTACATCAAGGGAAGTAATCTTTGATAGGGAAAGATATAGAAATATAAGTCACATGGAAATTTCCTTAAAAAATCCAAATTTTATTTGAAAATAATGTTTTAAAACTAAAAATTATTAAAATATTTTGGAGATAATTTTATTTTAATATAAAATTGAAATACTATAATGTAATATAAATAAATAATTTAAAATTTTTCATGTGTAAAATAGTCATTCCACTTTTAAAAACACTTTTTAAAACATTTTCAAAATCCATTTTTACTTTAAAATCATTTATTTAAAATATAATATTCTCCAAAAATCAAGGAAAAAATTTTATGTGAAAATAAATTTGAAAACATGAGTGGGATTCTTGAAATGATTTATTTTTCATGATAGAAACAAATATTGTTCATGTTGTGCATGTTAGAAAAATAATCTTTTCACATTTTTGGTAAAAGACAAGCATGCATTGTTTGGAAAATGACTTGAATATTCCTTATATTTTATTTAAAATTAGTAAATATTGTTTAAAAAATATCTTCAATAAACAATTTATTTGTTTAAATGAAATTAAATATTCATAGAAAACATGGTTTTGGAATAAATAGTTTTTATCTAAAAATACCATTTTTCTTAAAAAACTCATTTTTGAACTCTTGAGTATATGAAGAGTGAAAAATGAATGGAAAAAATTATTCTCATAGTATAACTAGAGGATAATAAAATTCCTAAGTCTCTTGAGATATGTATTAGAATATTTGACCCCCCAAAAACATATTCATATACAATCTCAATAAACAATGATACTGTAACACAAAATATTTACCACTTTGGTAATATTGAAATAAAATCCCATTGAATAAATATCATTAAAATAAAATTAAAATATCATGAAAATGAATAATTTCATTATATTACATGTTAAATGGGATTTATATACACCTTTTAAAAGAAGATACGTGCATAACAGAACTATATGTCACAAAGAACAATTTTTTTGATAAAAATACCTTATCACTTTGGTTAATTTTGAACTGTAAACCCCATGAAATATGGATAATAAAATGGATTAGTACATATCCATAATTTTAAGGATATTAATAATTAAATAAATTTATGTTTATTTTATACACCACATAAAAGAAATAGGTGTTCAATATGGCATGCGTCTCATTGAAGTATAAAGTGAGATGGAAATATATTACATTAAGTCTTGAATTTCTTCATGCACATTTGAATGTATTGTGTAGTAAATATAAGTTTATTATAAATATATTATATAAACAGAATTATATATATCATACCAAATAATATTTACTTCTGTCCTTTTATTTCCCATTTATTAACAGTTTCTTGTTAAAATAACGTTTTGGTTAATAACTAGTTTGTCTTTCATGTATGTTTTGATTTTATATTTTTATGATACTTTTACATTCATAATGGTTAAATAATATCCAGAATAATACTAACGAAATAATTATCATATTTATTCATCTAACATAATTTTATGACCAATAATGAATGATGACTTCAAGAAATGAAGTGTGTCACGATCAAGGAGACTTTATGTTGTAAGTATGCATGAGTAACATTTATATTTTTCAATAAAAATTATGGAAAGAAGGTAAGTAATATTTTATCTTTGAATAATTATTATAATATGATAAAAATATTATTGTTTATTTAATAATACTTATACATATCATCTATGTAGTGTGGTGATGAAAAGTGAGAGTCACATCTCTTTGTGAAGGCTGCATTCCACATGTACATGAATGATGTTATAATCTTTTAGTGAGTGAAAAGGTAAGATATATAATGATATATTATATTTTTATAATTATTAATTTTTATTTAATATAATAATTATTTCATTTATATCTCATTTAATTATCCTTGTTATCTTACATGTAACAAATTATTTAAAAATGAATCACATCGCTTCATTAAATTGTAGACCGACATACACAGATGCATCGTTATTGTATCCCCTGTGGAATGGAAATTAAAATTTTATATAAGATATAAGGACTCAATATATTTAATTATCTTATAAATATCATATATATACATTATATCCATTGTCGTACCTAACCGTGAGAGGTGGTAATGGAAAAAATGAATGACATTGGTTCATGAGGAGGTAGTTCACTATATACATGAATGATGATTATGTAACCCATTTTATGGAAGTAGAGATGGTTTTAGTTCATGATATTAATAAAAAAACATATAATTATATGTAATATACTGCGTTTTTTATATCATAAATTTTTAATAACTATTTTAAGAGGTAGAGGATTAAATAATATAAAAATTATTATTAAAGAACATTACCTCTTCTTCGGGTATCCTCCTAAAGTTTGCACCAAAAGCCTCCCTAGTTTTTATTTATAAAAAAATATGGAATATATGATGAGAGTAGGGAATTTTGGAATGTTATATGGGAAGATATTTTCTAAACCAAATTGGTTTGAATGTGTGAAGTATAGAGGATAAGGGTGACCTTTTATAAGTGAGTTTAGTGGCACACTAGTAATATTATGAAAGAAAACAGGGTACCTACATTTTTTTACATGCCAGAAGGCTCTAAAATCGGTCATTATCAATATTTATACATGATAAGATCTATATATATGAAAAAATATACTTTATATCAGTGCTTATGTTATTTTAACCCTTATCTTATTAGTTTGACCCCCTAACAAACCCATTTATATCATAATGATGGTAAATAATTTTTTCAGTTTTTACTATTAATTTTGGTAAATACCTAAGATAAATTTATTAAATAATATAAAATATTATTTTTAAAATATTTAATCCACTTTCCAAATACCATTCAAAAAAGTGGCAAAATTTAATTTAAAATTAATACAACAAACTTAATGAGAAAGAGTGTTTTTTAGAAGATTGAGTTTTTTAATAGAAATATGATTTTATATTAATAAAATTATTTTATAAATATAATTTAAATTAATTTTATATATAATCTATAAATCTCATTTAAAAATTTCCTATTAGGTATTATTTTAATCAATTAAAATGGAGAAACATTATGCACTTAAAACAGTTTTCGGGAAATAACCATTTTTTAAAACCCCAAATTAAACTTATAATAAAATCCAATACCATGTTGATTAAAAAGTTATTAAGTGGATTAAATATATTTAGATAATACTTATGTTACTTTAAAACATTATACGTTATTTAATTTACTTAATTTATTGAAAATAAATTATACTTTTATAGAAATCATTATTTTTCACTATTCATGGAAATATAAATATTTTTTTAAAAAACCAAAAAATTTACCATTAGTTAATTTTGATATGATGAATTACAAAATTAAGTCCATGTTATTAAATACCTTTAATAAAATCTATATAAATTAATTATAATAAAATGTAATAAAATAATTTTTTAAGAAAACATATTTTTGATGAATAAGATCACATTACTAAAAATTGATTTATTGTATACAAAGACTTTATAAATAGATTTATATTGATAAGTATATTTATATGAATATTTAAAAAATTATTAAAATCTATTCATACCCTCCTATTTAATTTCAACATTATAATGTTCATTTATAAAATAATATTATTTCTAGGTTCGCTGAAGCTTGGTGTCGCATCATGCATGCATTCAAAGAAACTCGTTGTTGTGTGTAAAAAAATATAAAATAAGTGTTGTGTATAATGAAATCTATATATAAAATTATATTAAATTTTAAGAAAATCATAAAATCACAGGATGTTACATTAGTGGCCAACATCAATCCAGTGCACAATGAACTATTGCGGTTGTGGGCACTTTTTTCAGTAACATTAGGCATTGTTCCATTAATTAGTTATAACCAATGTTTCATTAACTAATAGTACCTTAAATTATGTTCATAAAATAATTATTAAGAAATAATTTTACACCCAATGTTATAAAAATCATATTAGAAACCAATAAACATGCTTAATACTATAGGTTAGAGCACACAAGACCACGTACCTCAACATTGAGCCAACTCCCATCCCTGAAAATCCTAGATACTTTGTCAGAGTTTTCCAAGCCAATTCTACATTACCGATCACCACAAGGTCCTAAATCATTCTCATTATGTCAAAATTAATAAATTATGAATAATTATAATTAATGAAATTATTAAAAGAAAAATTACAAAAAAAAGTGAAAGGCATACTTTCTGAATAACATATTGGGTATCACTGCCTAGCCGAAACCACAACCAACCACCCATGGAAGATCTGTAACATTCATAAAAAATCATTCTTGAAAAAATAACACTCTCATGAAAATTTAATAAAGCCAATTGAATATAATTACATTGGATCCTCTAGAATTATTCAACTGATAGACGCATTTTAGCTACTAAATCATCCAATGATGTTCATCCTTTATTCGCACACTCTTGAGGTTAACATATGATAAATCCAAAAATAAATTCAATGATCTAATAGATGATTCAACAAAATTTGACCAAAAACTATAGAATATATCACTAAGGTATTTACCTTCAACTAATCTACAAAAAAATACGCATTCATGATTTTGTAACATCCTATATCCAGGTAAATCCAAATCCCCACCGTTCTTAGACAATTCCATTATGGTACAGTGGAATTTTCTCCAATTTTATAGTTGGTGTTATAACAAGAATAAATTAGTGACAAATATTTCCAAGGTAAAGAGTATTAAAAGATGATTGAGGCATAAAAGGATCACAAGTAATAATACTTACCAAGAGGAATCATCAATGATTAATAACACAATGTTATCCCAACCCATGAGAAAGAAAGAAGTCCAGGTTGAGGAATAATGAATTATATTGACAATATTCTCCAATAAATTTCACCTAGATACACCCTAGATGAAGGGGAAATCATTGATAGAGGAGGAGATATGTTTCTAGCTAAATGGACCTAAAAAATTTGATAAAGGGTGACAAATCCTAAGGGGACCTTGGTGTCAGAAAGTACCAAAACAACCTTATTAAATTTATTTCTAGTGAGCCCCTCAAGATCGATAGTCATGGTTTACTGAAAATTGTGTCAAGTCCCATCAACCACCCAGTGGAGGCTGATTGGATGGTCATTGAATACTACAAGGAAAAAAGATGTTACCCACCCCACCTCCTAGCCGGTGATTGTAGCAGCAACCTTGAATACTCTGGGCCTCCTTTTCTAAAAAATCAAGCTTCGAGTCCCCCATTGAGATTTATTTAGACACTAAAAAATATCTTAACGATGTTTAAATATGATTCACCTTAGTTCAACACTTGGTTCTTTAAATGATCCATCCACCAGATAGAATGTTCAATCTTCTTTGTAAAAACATAACCTGTAATGATGAAAGTCATTATAATATTTACATAATATCTCTTATCATCCTAGATAAGTGTTGGTTGCATGAAAATCATGTCTCTCAGACTTCCTTTATCGTCATCCCCAAGGAGTTCTCCATGTTCCATTATTAAAAGACAACTCACCTCATGTAGACCACACTCAAACCCAAATTCCAATCATGCTCTTCTAGCACAAATCCAAGAATAGGCATCAGAATCCAAGATAAAAGCTTATAATCATCCAATATTGAGACATTGATCACTACATATGGTTGACATAATACACTAAAATATATTTGACCAATTAATTATGATGTTTAATTGATATATCCACAATAGTAATCCAAATAAATATTTAGATTTTGGAAATCCAACAACACACATGGTTGAGTTCAATTCCATCTCCCCTAACCTTATGCGAAACATAGGTTATAATTATATACCAATGACACATTCTGGGTTTTAAGATGAACCAATGTGTCTGTGCTGATAAAACATTACCCCATCATATTGAACATTTTCAAAATGACCAACCTGATCCTAAAACCCTTATTTCATACTTTATACAATGATCATGATTAAGTTATGACCCACTATATTCATTTTCACATGGAAACACTAGTTGTTTACCTTGGAGCCAATTTACTATGAAGGTAACCCAAATCAAGAACTGATACTCCACAATGATACTGATCATGATTCATTTATCCTTAGAGGAAATTTAAAATTGATCTTACATCCTTAACAATGATTAAACTGATTTGGAAGGAATTTTCCTGATTGATTCACCAAACACTTTCACCAGCCAATAGTCTCTCAGTCATGTCCCAACACACCATTGATCCAAAACACTCATTGATTTCACTTAATGCATTATAATTCAAATGCCCATATCTTGTTTTAATCCAACACCACATTTGAAAGAAACATCAAGAATTCAACTCAAGACGTGAAAATATTGGGTCCTTTACACATTGATCTTTCGTAGTCACCATGAAAATCCAACATTCAGTCTTATGAAAGAATATTATCCTTTCCAGGGTAGGGTCATTCACTTATGACTAGACTAATATTCCACACCATAGGATTATCCTTATCATAGGTCTACAATGAAAACATTGGTCTACCCAACCCAGGACTAGTTCGTTTCCAAATATAATGACTAAATGTGACCTTCCATTCATATTTTATTTCCAAGAGAGTTACCATGTACTTCACACACCTGGATGGTCGAAAATGATGTTCACTACATTCAACAACCCATTATTGACCTATGATAAATCCTTTAATAAATTATTTTTGGGTTATAAACTCTATCCATGATAGGTGTCATCATGACACAAAAGATACTACACTAAACCATGACATCATCATAATCAAAAAACATTGGTTGACCGGACAATTTTACCCCCATACATTATCTTTATTGTACCCTTCCACAAAGAAATAGCTACACTCAGAAACATATGGGTCACTGATCCTTATGATGTTCACACAAAACATGCTAGTCTCTAACTATAATGGTGATCCTGAACTGATTCTATTAGTGATGTACTAGTACTAGATCCTCTAGTTTCATCCACATAACCAAAAATATTCACCTGCATAGGGAATTATCATCATAGAAAACCACCCCAATCATTGAACTTGAATAACCCTTCACACTAATACATTCTCACATGGTTCACTCCCAAGAATTACGAGATATAGAATTATGAGAAACTAGTGTCACATCATTAAGTCTACAAGGGAATTCTACATAACCCGGAACAAGTTCTCAGTAAGAGACTCAACTCACAGAATGCCATCTATCAACATCTTTGTAAACATTCAAGGATGGATTCTCTCTTAGATCAACCATGCTAATGTCAAAGAAATTTAGTTTAGTTAAACAAAATTCTCATAGTAACTTGATGTATTACTCCACATAGGTTATAGTTTGGACCTTAATCAACTAGACTTATCCAATGTCTACTCGTACCAAACAATTACTAAGGCAATTAATTTTTGAAAACAATATAACAATATTCACTAAACTATACATGCATTGAAGTACTATATCATTATTTTAAACATCTTCATTTCCCAGGTACACCACACCATGGAATCACATGACTTACAATTAGAAGTAGACATGTATAGGGATTCAACTGATTAGAGTGTCATCATGAACTGAGTTATTCAAACACACTTCAAGTTGTTGACATTAAATTATCCAATTACTCTATCATTAGTAAAATAAAACCCATGAATAAAATATATCATATGAACACTATATATAAAATATTATGCATGTGATACATATTTTTGATAAGTACAAGATTAATATCCATATAAAACTATAAAACTCAAAATCCTTGTGCATCACCAATGGTGAAACCATATAACCATAATAGTAAAAACTAAGTACATCAATCCCATTCCCTGGAAACATGTACATTATTCTATAAATATTTTCATGATGGAACCAACCATGTTTAATCACAAGTTATAACACATTCTAATCAATTTTGTCTACCAACTCCATAAATCATGAAAACAACACTTCTCTGATACCATTTAGATACACCATGAACCAAATCACTGGTTTCAAGATTTATTTCCACATGATCTCAGACATGCCTCCCCATATATCAGATGCCACAAACTAGTAGTGAGATTATAAAGTGGATCATGGGGATACTATAATGTCAATTAGATGTAATTTTAAAAGATAACAAACCAAACATATAACAATATATAATCAGAGTATGCATAAACCAATAATTGTACCCTCTTTCAAGAATGAATATAGAAACTAATAGACTTGAATGGTATAGATTGAATTAAAGGAAACTGATCACCCATTGTTATGACCATAGAAACAAATAAATAAAATAAAAAAGTATAATGAGTCCCTACACCCAACTCCATGCCTCACCACCTCCCAGTTTCAAAAATTGTAGTGATAAATCTTATTAAATGATCATATGTGGTCACTGTCACGACCCGTCCTCGGGGCCCGTGCCGTGACTATCCCAAGACCACCTTCCATAAGCTAGGGGTGGTTGACTACCACCAAAGGCATAAATCCCGATAAAAAGGGAATTTATTGCCTTTATAAAAGTAAACAAACACCATAGAGTACAAGAGGAATTAAACACTAAGTACAAAAGAAAGTGCTGAAAAGTAAAAGGGCCAAAATACAAACCCAACTGAAAAGTAAAGCTACAACTGAATGAAAGTACAATAGAAATGACAAGAAGCTGGAACAGTAGAAGCAGCTCCTGGGTCGTCCACCTCGAATCCTACCAGAAGGGTAGGTATAGATAGCCTCCTCAATGCTCTCGCCCATCAGCCTCCTCCGAGTACCATCTTGTCATGAAGTCCACATCCGGTTACTGACTCACCGTGAGGTCCACCTCCGGGTACCGTCCAGTCCTCAAACACTTGGCCTCCATCAGCACTGTTCGTTGTCTACATCCAACACAATGAGGTGCAGGCATAGTCCGTGCAGGGGTGAGTATAATGATACTCAGTAGGGACCCCGAGACCCTCAAGGTCTCACTAAATCCAAAAAGGATAACTACAAAGAATGATCTAAATAGATAACCCTTACTTAGGTATAAGCCCATACTTATACCTAAGTTATTAAGTAGCCCATCTCAATCGAGAGGAAACACAAAGGTTATGAAATCAACGGATAACCACTACTCAGGTATATTCCCATAAATATACCTAAGTAATCAAGTAACCCATCTGAATCATTATAACACAAAGGTCATTGACTCAACTCAAACCTGGATTTTCATTAAAGATATCAAAACCACAACTGCTAGAGAAATCCTCCTTTGTCGAGTACAGTAGCCCTGTCACGACTCCACGGTGCTACTCACTAACCTTAGACTGCTGAGGTACTCCTCCTGTCGAGTACCGTGTGTCTTCCACCCAAACATAGTAGTGCTCGCCTCCATGGGTCTGCCACCCCAACAATATGGTGCTCCCCCTAATTTCCTATAGAGGTACTCCTTCTATTGAGTACCATGGGTCTGCCACCCAAACACAGTAGTGCTCCCCGCCGTGGGTCTGCAACCCAAACATACTAGTGCTCCACCCTGGGCTAGTCAAGTCACTCTGACTCAAATCCAACAAGCAGTCATTAGGTCTCATCTAGTTTCAAGGTCTCTGTACTCCGTACACTCGTCTCCAGGAGGGTCTGCTCCAGGAGCTACTGGTTGATACTCCAAGTATCACAATGTCCAAGAAGATGTATCTCAAATGACCTTCTCATAAAAGGGTTCTAAACACAACAAATGATGCGTCAATTGGATGCCCGATCTGTGAGTTATAAGCCTTCTAGTCCCGGGGGCCCGGTTGGTTTCATGTACGAACCAACCTGACCATATCTCAACTGTACCCCAAACTCTCCTAGGTTGTACTCAAAGGGACCGTTTCTCAATGAGATTAGCAACACCACTGATGTTTCATCAAATGGACATATGGTCTAAAAGTTATCAGCTTTTCTGTTCTAGGGGCCTGGTTGTATTTCGGGTACAATCCAACCCGACCTTACTCCACCTACGTCCAAACCTCAGGTAAAGTATTCCAAAAGATCTGTCTCATCAGGAGGAATCCAACAAAGTCTACGGCACGTCATTTGGACGTCCGGAGCTCAGGTTATAAGCTTTTCCGCTCTGAGGACCCGGTTGGTTTCGTGTTCAAACCAACCTGGACGTACCCAAAGTTTTCCGAAACCTTGAGTTCAATATACCTAAACGACAATCTCGATCCAAGGATCCCTACGTAACTGAAGGTGTGTCTATCGGAGGTTTGTAGCCCAAGATATGGACGTTTGAACGAACCAGGTCCGAAAATAGGGGGTCTGGGCCCGGTCTGACCTGACCCATTACCCCCTGGGGCGGCCTGAACTGGGTCGACCCATCCCGGGTCCAGGTCTAGCCCGATTGGGCGCAGTCCGGCCCGGGTGGTGCGACCTGGCTCATAGCTGGCGCGGCCCTGCCCTACTGGGTGGCCGTGGCTCGACGCTGGATGAGCGTAACATAAGGAGCGCGACCCCTTTTTGTAATTGGCGGTGCCAGCCGCCACCGCCCCGCCTCCCAGACCCTGCGGGCCACGGGGTCCGGCTCATCGCTACCATGGCTATGCGACGACAGATTTTCTTCTGGCGGGGTGCTGGGATGCTGCCGCCTCCAGGCGGCTGGACGGATCCCGACGCCACCTCCAGTTGCTGGCACCGCTGCGCCGGTGCGGCGGGCTAGCAGTACATTCCACAGACCACCAGACGCGCTTTGGTGGTCCGTTTTTTTCCGCCGTCTTCGCCAGCGGTCCTCCTGAGACCCGTTAATCACTACGACAGCTCCCAAAGGCCGTTGCGGTTCTGTTTTATCATAGCCCATCAATCCGTGCATTAACAAAAAATCTGCGGAGGGTCTGAGATTCTTTGTTATCCTGTTCCCTCCACGTTAGAGGTTTTCAATCTTGATCAAACTCAAATCCAATCCGAAAAAAAACCGCACATCCATCACGTATGAACGAGCGATCCGCGGATCAACAGGGCAGAGGTTGGTCGGCGCTCGTCATTCTTTTCTAAAAAGGTAAATAGAAAATCTTATATAATTCTCCTACCTCGAAGGAAGTTTGTGGTTTGTCAAGCACCATGGATGATGGCTTCATTTCCGTCATTGATGGTGTCTCCTCCCTTGTCGTGGAGGAAGAAGAGAAGGCACGTCTTCAGTGACTTCGCGTTCTCCGTCAGAGGTGTTCTTGGTTGAAGAGGCGTTGTTCTTCATCAAGAACGTTCTTCGTTGGAAGGAGAGAGCTCTTGTAAATTCTCCAAGAATTTCCCTCACAATATTTTCCCAACCCCAAATATTAAAATGAGCTTTCCCCCATTTTAACAACTTGTCATGCTAATTCAATATAATTCAAACTCATGAATTAATTGAATGGTTGGCAATTTAATAAGTGGTGTGGGTGAGATAGAAGGTGGAGAATCTCCACTCCAATTAATGAGTGGAGTTGTCATGCATTAAACAAGGGGTAAGTTATGGGGAATTCAAAGGGGTTTTGGAGAGGTGAGGAGTCAGGGGTTTGTGTGGGTCCCACCTCAAACTCCCCCTTTGTAGGATAAAAACCACGTTCCTTAGATAAATTTGTACACAACAAATTTTAACTATTTTATTCTAAATCCCTATTTATTAAACCTCAACCTGCTCAAAATGAAACTATGACAATGGTCCCCCTAAACAATTATCAGCGTTGCGAGTTCATCGGTGCGCTCAGATTTCAATTCCGAGCACTAGTTCAAATGATAGAAAATCCTGGTCGTTTGTTTACTGAATGTACTCAAGCTAAACATCAGAAATTGGTTCCAGGCACAGCGAGCCTCAGAATCATGTGTCGTCAAAAAATTTGTACTCGTAAAATCCCAAAGAATTTAAGAAAAAAATTTCTTGAAATTTACACGTCTTTACATTACTCCCATCTCAAGGATTTATGTCCCCGTAAAGCTACATCATAAACTAGGGGAAAAAATGAGGGTACGGTGCACGCATCAGAGCCTCCCACTCCCATGTTCTCTCCTGGAGGTTCCTGTGCTGCCAACGAAAGCACACAAGAGGAACTGACCGTCCCCGTAGAACCCACTCTTTTCAATCCTCAACTTTTACTGGAACCCTGTTTAAGTCTCCCTGTCATTGACATCCATCTCTCTGGGGTCAATGATGATGGATAGGACATGCACATATCTTCTCAACTGAGATACGTGAATGACGTCGTGCACCCGGTGCATCTGAGGTGGAAAGTCTAGGAGGTAAGCCACCTTGCCTACTCTGCTAGGGACCTGGTAGGTCTATTGAACCTCAGAGATTACTTGCCGCCTCGGCCAAAACTCTACAGACCCAATCGACGTGAGACCCGTAAGAATATGTGGTCGCCACCCTCGTTCTCTAGTGCTCTTGTCTCTTATCTGCATAGGAATTTTGCCTTCTCTGTGCAGTCTTCATCTTCTCTTGGATTATCTACACATTTTTCGTCGTAGCTTGAACCATCTCTGGTTCTACACATGATGACTCCATCACTATCCGCATAGGATTTCTGAAACGCGGCCAACTGCTATCTCACCACTCCTAACAACTGAATTCCTGATCTCCTACTAAGAGCATCTGCTATAACGTTACCCTCCCTAGGAGTATAAACTATCTCAAAGTCATAGTCCTGGAAAAATTCAAACCATCACTGCTATCTCAGGTTTATGTCCTTCTGAGAGTAGATACACCTAAGACTATTTGAGATGGAGAGAACCGTAAACCGTTCGCTCAACGAACAATGGGTGAGACTAGCTAATTGTAAGAACTCATCTCTACCATTTTTTGTCTACGTTCCACCAAAGAGATACTAGGATTTCTCCTCTTCCGAAAAGATAAATCTGGTATCATCCCCTGGATGAACCATGTTCTTTGCCTAATACAGTCAATCCTAACATGAATGATACAAATCATGTATTGAATGACGTCGTAAGGCCTCGACGCTACTACTAAGAGATCCAAACATCACTCTTGCCTCCAAGGGTTGAGTCACATTGTCAGAATCAGTGTGTGGTTACTGGGTCTCCTCCAATAGGAAACTCACAAGTGAGGGTCAAGTCAATAGTTTTAACCGGAACCTCTTAGTATCAAGCACACAAAAAGAACATGATAGAAAACATCACAAAGATAAGTGTCTTTTATTACTACAGCTCATAGTACAAATACACAAAGAAAACACAACAATGACAACATTAATAAAAAGGAATCTAGATTCACTAAAAACAAAGGCCTCCATGCCTGGATCTAGTCTCGCTCTTTTCCACCCGCTTCCGGAGCTCCACTGCCTTGTCCACCGCTCGGTTGTTTCTCAAGCACCAGCCACTGCTTCTGTCTTAGTGTCTCCTCCAATACCTGCGGATTAACTGTGCGAGGAGTCGGACAGTCATGTGCCATGTGACCAAGCCCGCCGCAGGAGTAACACTGCCCGCTCCTGGCACGACTGGCTCTGACTCCACTCTGGTTTCCCCGTAAAACCGAACCAATAACCCGAGGTCGCCCACATGTTGGCCTATTCCTCTTGGACCTCTGCATCATCCGTCTCCTACCTACAGATGTCTCGGCTACTGATGAAAAACCATGCGGCAAGGGTATAAGCTCTTGTGCATGCTCAGAGAATAGAGTCGCTGGTATAAACTCTACCCTGAAGAAGGTCTCGAAGTCTCCCCTGGTGAAGGTCATATCGTTGCAAAACATGAACATGTGGCTCCACCACCTCTAAGATTCTCCCTGCATGAGGCTAACAGCTAGGCACACCATCAAGTCTTTGGGTGTCCCAGTTGTGTGGAAATCTCGTGCTACAAAATCTAGACAGTGCCCAACCGTCTAAAAATTTGACTCGCCTCGAAACATTGGAGGCCTATAACGCTGGAAGTCGTGCATCGCGCTCAAGCGGCATGCACTCTCTGCTGGTGTCTAATCTAGAAGTGGGCCCTGTACTGAGTCCTCGTAACTCAGCAACCTGTCAGCATGTATAACTATCGGGTCTCTAGCTGATCGTTCGTGGGGAGGCATCCTGAAAGAACAGATGCGACATGGTCAAAGCACTATCCCTCGTGAGATGACCCGGTTTTAGTTGATTTCAAAGAAACTTTTGAATACACACATGCAATTAGTGTTTTCATGCACTTAGTCAGAAATCAGAAGTTATGGTCCTAGTGTATGGATACGTCGATCGCCCGCACCAACACTAGACTCCCAGAACTGATACCACACTTCGTATCCTTAACATTAATGCTTCATAGAAAAGCAATATCAAATTCCTAAGTTCTGTGGTAGAATGGAATCCTTAGATACCAATTTGTCACGACTCATCCTCAGGGTCGGTGCTGTGACTACCCCAAACCAGCCTTCCATAGGCTAGGGGCTGGCGACTAGCACCAAAGGCATAAATCCCAATCAAAAGGGAAGGCATTACCTTTATAAAAGTAGACAAACGCCATAGAGTACAAGAGGAAGTAAACACTAAGTACAAAAGAAAGTGCTGAAAAGTAAACGTGCCAGAATAAAAACCCAACTGAAAAGTACAACTACAATTGAATGAAAGTACAACAGAAAAGACAAGCAGCTAGAAGAGTAGAAGCAGCTCCTGGGTCGTCCACCTCGAATCCTACCTGAAGGGTAGGTACACATAGCCTCCTCAATGATCTGACCAGTCAACCTACTCCGAGTACTGTCTCGTCGTGAAGTCCACCTCCAGTTACTGACTCGTCGTGAGGTCCACCTCTGGGGACCATCCAGTCCTCGAACACTCGGCCTCCGTCAGCGCTGTTCATCGCCTGCATCCAACACAACGAGGTGCGGGCATAGCCTGTGCAGGGCTGAGTATAACGATACTCAGTAGGGACCCCGAGACCCTCAAGGTATCACTAAATCCAATAAGGATAACCATAGAGAGGGATCTAAACAGCTAACCCTTACTTACGTGTAAGCCCATACTTATTCCCAAGTTATTAAGAATCCCATATCAATCAAGAGGAAACAAAATGGTTATGAAATCAACGGATGACCACTACTCAGGTATATGCCAATACATATACCTAAGTAATCAAGTAACCCATCTCAATCATGAGGAAACCCAAAGGTCATTGACTCAGCTCAAACTAGGATTTTCATTAAAGATATCAAAACCAAAACTACTGTAGAACTCCTCCTCTGTCGAGTACAGTATCCCTGTCACAACTCTAAGGCACTAATCACTAAACTTAGACTGCTGAGGTACTCCTCCTGTTGAGTATCACGTGTCTGCCACCCAAACACAGTAGTGCTCCCCACCATGGGTCTGCCACCCCAACATTGTTGTGCTCCCCCTAATAGCCCACATAGGAACTCCTTCTGTCGACTACTGCAAGTCTGCCACCCAAACATAGTAGTGATCCCCGTCGTGGGTCTGCCACCCAAACACAGTAGTTCTCCCCACTCGGCTATTCATGTAACTCCTACTCAAATCGTACAAACAGTCATCAGGTCTCAGCCAGCTACAAGGTCTCCATACTCCGTACGCTCGTCTCCGTCTGGGTCCACTCCATGAGAAACTGCTTGATACTCCATGTATCACAAATTTCCACAAATATGTATCTCAACGGACTCCCTCGTCAAATGGGTCTCAACACAACAGACGATGCGTCAATCAGATGCTCGGTCTGTGAGTTATAAGCCTTCTAGTCCCGGGGGACTGGTGGGTTTCGTGTATGAACCAACCTTAATGTATCTCAACTATACCCCGAACTCTCATAGGGTATAATCAAATGGACCATTTCTCAATGATATTACCAATGCCGCTGACGGTTCGTCAAACGGATGTTCGGTCTAAAAGTTATCGGCTTTTCCGTTCCAGGGGCCCGGTTGTATTTCGGGTACAATCCAACCCGGCCTTACTCCAACTACGTCAAAACCTCAGGTGAAGTATGCCAAAAGATCCATATAATCAATAAGAATCCAACAAAGTCGACGGAACGTCATTCAGATGTCTGGATCTCAGGTTATAAGCGTTTCCGCTCCGAGGACCCGGTTGGCTTCGTGTTCGAACCGACCTGGCCATACCCATAGTTCACCAAAACCTTGAGTGTAATATAATGAAACGACCGTCTCAATCTAAGGATCCCTAAGAAACTAAAGGTGCGTCTATGAGAGGTTCATATCCCAATATATGAGCATTTTAATGAACCTGATCCAAAAATAGGGGGTCTGGGCCCGGTCCGACCCGGCCCAATACCCCCTGGGTTGGCCCGAACCGGGGCGACCAGACCCGGGTCCGGGTCTGGCCCGATTGGGCGTGGCCCGTCCAGGCTGGCACGGCCTGGCCCATGGCTAGCATGGCCCGACCCGGTGGGGCGCGGCCCGGCCCGGCCAGGCGCGAACCCTTTTTGTAACAGGGGGCGCCAACTGGCACCGCCCCGCCTCCCGGATCCCGCGCGGCCGCGGGGTACAGTTCCTCACCACCGTGGCTGTGCACCGGCGTATTTTCTTCCGGAGGTGCACTGGGGCACCGCCGCCTCCAGGAGGTCGGACGGCGCTAGCCGCCGCATCTGGTCGCCGGCACTGCCACGCCGGATATACCTTCTGCGGACCACCAGACGCGCTCTGATGGTCCGTTTTTTATGCCGTCTTCGCCAGCGGTCCTCCCGGGATCCTTTCTCCACTGCGAAGGCTTCCAAACACCATGACAGTCCCGTTTTATCATCTCCCATCAATCCGCGTATCAACAAACAATCTGCGGAGGGTCCGGGCTTGTTTGTTATCCCCTGCCCTCCGCGTTAGAGGTTCTCAATATAGATCAAACTCAAATACAATCCGATAATAAACCCCACATACTTCCCATATGAATGAGTGATCCGCGGATCAACCGGGCAGAGGTTGGTCGACGGTCGTCGTTCTTTTCTAAAAAGTTAAATGAAAAAAATATATAATTTCCCTACCTTGAAGGAAGTTTGCGATTTGTCAAGCGCCGCAGATGATGGAGTCGTTTCTGTTTTCGATGTTGTCTCCTTCATTGTTGCGGAGGAAGAAGAGAAGGCACGTTGTTGGTGACTTCTCATTCTCCGTCAGAGGCGTTCTTCGTCGAAGAGGCGTTGTTCTTCATCAAGAACGTTCTTCGTTGGAAGGAGGGAGCTCTTCTAAATTCTCCAAGAATTTCCCTCACAATATTTTCCCAACCCCAAATATTAAAATGATCTTTCCCCCATTTTAACAACTCGTCATGCTAATTCAATATAATTCAAACTCATGAATTAATTGAATGGTTGGAAATTTAATAAGTGGTGTGAGAGAGATAGAAGGTGGAGAAGCTCCACTCCAATAAATGAGTGGAGTTGTCATGCATTAAACAAGGAGTGAGTTATGGGGAATTCAAAAGGGTTATGGGGAGGTGAGTAGTTAGGGGTTCGTGTTGGTCCCACCTCTAACTCCCCCTTTGTAGGATAAAGACCACCTTCCTTAGATAAAATTTGTACGCAACAATTTTTATCTATTTTATTCTAAATCTCCATTTATTAAACCTCAAAAAACTCAAAATGAAACTACAACAAAGGACCCCCTAAGCAATTACCGACATTGAGAGTTCATTGGTGCCATCAAATTTAAATTCTGAGCACCGGTTCAAATGATAGAAAATCCTGCTTGTTTGTTTACTGAACGTACCCAAGCTAAACTTTGGAAATTAATTCCAGGCACACCGAGCCTTGGAATTAGGTGCCGTTAAAAACCGTGTACTCATAAAATCCCAAAGAATTTAGGAAAAAATTTCCTTGAAATTTACGGGTCTTTACAGTCACTTTACAAACCAATACCTACAAAACGTGAGAAAAAATCAGGTACCCACGTTCGATGGATGCCTGATAAGCGTGAGAGTAAAAATCAATAGGGAACCATTAACATGGTCTGTTACTGAGCCTATAATTATCAAGTGCATGCATTTTATAAGATCCCTACAAAGAAAAAAAAATATAAGTATAAAAACATCACATATAATCACCAATTCACAAGTAACCAATAAACACCCATTTACTAGGATTTCATGTGATTACTATGCCACCATAAACCTCATCCTTTCCTACTTATATTCTATGCTGGAAGACCATATCTGATTCACCCCCCTTGATGGGATAATCCATGAAATATGTTTGAAACATCCTGCTAGAAGGGATTTACCATGTACAAGCCAATTAATATCCAAAACATCCCTAAAATGGGGATATTCCATATAGATCAGTCCTGAAACCAGCCACATGAAACATTCCCCCACAATTGAATAGTCCAAAAACAAATTTGACACATCCTAACTGAAGGTATAACCCATGTACATGATGAATTAATGTCAGATGTATTCTTCTTAGGGGAATAGACCATATGGATCAACTAGAATTCTTATAGGAACATAAAATGATATATATATACACACAGGAAAAATGATAAAACATTACATCATATCAATCGATTGTCATAACCATCACAAGTTCACATGTGAGAATAAATAATGTATAGCTCTCACGGGACTATATACACACACCACATGTGATCAAACATCAAGCACAAGTCTCATAGGTCTACACACAACACATGGGATCAAACATTGGACATTGACTGTTGACATCAATCAATCGAACAAGGGTCTATCCTAGCTCTTAGTACTTTATTCAGTTACATTGGGCATGGTTACGTAAATTAGTTAAGGAAAATTTATCATTAACTAATTATACACTTCAGGAATTTCATAACATAATCATTAAGAAAGGGTTATTCTCACAATGTAGAAATCCTCATATAACATACCAATAACCATTAATAACACCATATGACAGATCACACAAGACCACCTACCTTAACACAAATATAACCCCCATCCATGAAAATCTAGAGTGCCTTTTCCAAGTCATCCAATTCTATTAAGCCTACATTGACCACCATGAGGTCCTAACTCATTCAGGTTCATTTAATATTAAATAATTCTATTTAAATTATAATTAATTAAATTATTACAAGAAAAATTACAACCAAAGATGAAATTATTACATTTTTAATGGCTTATAAAGTATCACTACCAATATGGAATCACAACTTACCACCCATGGAAGGTCTATAAGATTCCTCTGATATCATTATGGGAAAATCCCTATCACACAATAAAAAAATCCTATTTAATTTAATGAAACTGGAACCTCTGGAATAATTTAAACAAGTGAAATATATTTTCTGAAACATTATTAAATGGAGTTCATCAATTCCTAGAACACTATCGAGTAAAAAGTACACAAAGAATCAGTCGGTGACCAAGAATATTAAGTAAAAGTGGATTCAAAGATAATTTATACGTTAAAGGATCAAAAGTGATAATAAATACCAATAGGAATCATCCATGATTAACGAAATAATGATCCACCACCACATAAGGAATAAATAATCCAATATTTCTGAAAAAAATTATATTTCTTATATTCACGAACATATCTCACCTTTTTTCACTCTAGATCATGGGGAACACATAAATGGAGGAGAAGAGAGGGCCATAGCTAAATGAATCTCAATATTCGATCAAGAGAGAAAAATACCAAAGGGGACTAAGTGAAATAATGGACCAAAACATTGTTACTAATGCACTTCCCAATTTACCCCACAGACCACCCTGTGTAGGATCACCAGCTAGCTGGTGAGTAATTCTAGTTTGTAAGTCTATTACTATCCCTACCGGCTAGTCAATGGCTATAGCAGTATTCCTGACTCTTTTGAGATTACTCCAATGGAATCTCAAGATACGAGTCACCCAAAATTCTTTATTCCAAGTCCAAAACACCTTTTAATGAAGCTTAAGCATTCAACACCTCCTTTAAAAACTCAATTCTATGAATTTTCCATTTATCGAATGAAAATTTCAAACTGCCTCTGAAAAAAATAACCCATGATGATGTAGGATGTTACAATAGTGAAAACAGAAAATTGTTAAATTATTGCATCCCAAGAATATAATTCTTCGCAAGTTAGAATTTTGAGTATTAATCTCCCAACAAGACTTGTTATTCTCTCTATAAGGTAATTTGATGATATATTGGGCATGGATTGAAAATCATTATATAGAAGAAACATCAACGTCCAAGAGAAGTAAATAAGCCTCTATATTTTAACTAATTATTCAATTTTATACATGTGAGAGTAGGAGGATGATTATTCTAGGGAAAATACTCCTCAATCATAAAAATTTATAACTTATATGTAATAATATATATCTCAAATAATTGATATAATTTTTTGGATCACCATTTAATACATGCCCAATGTGAGGGAATATATTGATGTATTTTATCAAGAGTTTCCTAGTCTTTTACTTGATTGATAGGTTGAGGTATTAATTGAACATCTACTGCGAGAACCACTCATATATAATATTACTTATAAAATTAACAACATTTAACTATAATTATTGAAGAATCAAATATAAGAGAATTTGTATATGGTTTTCATATGCCAAAGTGCTTCACTATGTTGTGCACATGTTCAATTTATTAAGAAGAAGGATGATTCAATTCATTTCATTTGTTAATTATGATGAACTCAATAAGATCATGATAAAGAAAAAGTATCCATTTCCATGTATTTATTACTTTTATAATAAATTTTATGGGGTGAAATAATTATCTATGTTGGACTTCTGACTAGGAAATCATTGATTAAAGGTGAAGAATTATGATATTATAATGACAACCTTCCATACAATGTATAGACACTATGAGTTCATAGTTATTCCATTCAAACTCACAAATGTCCTTTAAATATTCATATACCTAATGAATAATGTCTTTAATGATTACTTATAAAAATTTATGGTGGTCTTTCTAAATGGTACTCTTACATCCCCCCAAAAAATAAGGGACATGATGAGAATTCGAGTTTTATGATAATGATGTTGTGAAATGAGAAGTTATATGAAACATATAGTAACTGTATTTTTTATGAATAATGTAACATTTATAGGATATTTGATCACAATAAAATGGATATATGTATATTCTTTGAAGACAATGGTGATTAAAGAACGAAACATACTGAAATATGTAATCGTGATCCAAAGTTTCCTTGAATTATCTGGGTAATATGGATGATCTGTGAAGATATTATCTCAATTTTAAATCCCACTATCCAAGATAAATCATAATGGAGTAAAAGTTTTATGGACTAATGAATTTGAAGAGAGATTAAAGTATTTTAAGAAGTGGTTAATTACGGCACCAGTACTCACACTACTCACTTATGGAAAAGGATTTGTGATATACATTAATGATACAAAGAAGGTATTAGATTATGAACTCATTCAAAATGATAAATTTATATCCCATGCCTCAATATATATTGTGATTCATGAAAAAACTATCCAACACATGATCTGCAGTTTTCTATAGTTATATTCCCATTGAATATTTTTAGGTATTATCTATTTAGAGATAAGTATGACATATATAATGATTATAGCATTAGAAAGTATATATTTACCCAAAAAATTAATCATAGAATCCCAATGAAAATATTTAGATATGATCAAGGACTATGATTTCTCAATCCATTACCATCATTGGAAGGTTAATAATGTGATAAATTCTCTATGTATAAAAGACCATGTAACTTTATCCATGCTGAGAAATGATTAAGATAAAATCTTATAATACATGTAAAATATGTACATGATAAAAATAAAGGAAGGAATGATATATTAAATTTATAAAATTATAACTCAACTATATACTCTAGAAAAAATTTAAAAATCATTAATGGATGATGTGAAGATACAAAATAAGGTGGATTCCATAAGAAAGGTAAGTGACTCAGAGTTTAATGTTAATAAAGAAGGTGTTGTGATATTTGAGACATAACTATGCATACCATAACAGTCTGATGGATAGTGATATTTACTAATGATCATTGATCAAAATTTACTATCAACCCATAAATCCAAAATATGTATATAGATCTTCTAGGTAACTATTGGTGGGACAATTTAAAAATAGATATTACTAAATATACATCATAGGGATTGGTATAATTTTTTTTAAAGAGGTCTAGTCAGAAGCAGAGCTTCTGACCATTTAGTAAAAGTGAAAGAAAGTACAAAGAAATGGAGAACGGGTTCAAACAACCAAAATTTCCCTCATTCATCAAAACTAGAAATCATAATATGACATTTCATTCCCATAATCAGAGTCTCCAGCTTCCCACTCAGATTGAGACTTTTCTGAATTAAAGGTCTTTAGGTAGTTTGTTTCAACCTTTCTTGACATATTTGACATAGGGATTGGTATAATAACAAGTGAATATTGAAAATAAAACTTCTAAGGGGATTATGAAACCATTGAAAATAACGAAATAAAAAATAGAGAACACTATAATTTATTTTTCATGGGTATTTCAAATACATACAACGGAAATAATGCTATATGGGTTGTAATGGATCATCTTACTAAGATTGATCATTTAATATCTATTTAAGAGTAATTTTCACTCAATAAAAATTTCAATATATACATAAGAGAATAAGTTAGGTCTAATGTAACACTATTATATATTGTATCTGATTGAGATCCTAGGTTTACTTAAATTAACTAAAAGATTATTCAATATACCTTGTACAAAAAGTTGAACATCAGTATGTTATATCACTCAAAAAAATAGACAATATAAATGCACTATATATACACTTGAAAATATATATAGATATTTCTCTACAAAATTAAAAGGATTTTGGGATCAAAATATCCCTTTGGTCAAGTTCTCAAACAATAATTTCTTCCACTCAAGCATTCAAATGGATCCTTATAGAGACCTATATAGAAAGAAATTCATATCTCCATGATGTTGGGATGGACTTGGAGAACATAATATATAAATAACTAAATTGTTTTATGAAACAATATAGAAGGAAAAATATATTTATGAACACATTAGGAAGCACAGGGTTGGAAGAAGACATATACTAACCATCATCGTTGAGACCTAGAGTTTTCAGTTTGATAAAATGTGTTCTTTTATATATTCACATTAATGAGATTCATGTTGATTTGGAATAATGGAATGTTAAGGTTTAAATACCCTATCCCTTTTTTCATTCTTTATTTCATAAGGGATAAGTTCTATCAATTATGTCCCCAATGAAACATATCTCAAGTTCATGACGTGTTACACATGTCCCTCTTGAGGAAGTAAATACCTGATACCTCCCATGTTTTAAAACCATTGGTGGTATAATTTTATCATGAAATATCTTATAAAAAGTATCTCATGAAGATCTTGTACCATATATAAAAATTTTGGTGTGACAAGAAAACTCAACTTTTAAGAGTGTTTTGGATAAACTATATTTACAATGAGGCAACGTGAGAAATTTAAGAAGAAATGAAACAGAAGTACCATCATCTATTTTCATCATAGTGTGTGAAATAAAATTTTTAATATGAAATTTTTAAATATGAGAATAATTTAATTTCCAGAATTTTATATAAAGAATTATCCTTCTGATTAAACAAGTGTCATATTTAGTAATATAATATAAAACACATGAAAAACATAATAGAAAACAACAATAATTATATTAATTTAGAAAATTGTATTTGGATAATAAAAATATAACAAATCTAAATAATAATAAAAATTAATAAAAGTGTTAAATATGAAAAAATAGTTGAAACAAAGAAATATTGCTTGTATTTTAAGTAAGAAATGTTTTTTTATTTTCATTAAACTTTATATTTATAATAACATTATAAATCTAAAATTAAATTTATTTTCATAAAATGGTTTTATAGAACAGTAGTTATTTTTATATAAATGATAATATAATTTTGTGAAATCATAATTAATTTTTTAAGTGTTAGAAATTTGACACTGTCATAAAAAATAATATTCTTAAATAAAATATACTTAAAAAAAAGTAATTTTATTTTATTTATAAATATATTTTGGTAAAATTAACAAGGTTTTTGGAATTATCACATAAAATTAATCATAGGGAGATTTTTTTGAATTTTTTATGGAAATTAATTTTTTAATAAATGGTGAAAATATAGTTTTTACAAATACCTTAGATTTTAGGACATCATCATGATATAAACATGAAATAAAAATATATTTAACCATTTTATTGACTAAAAATATGTTTAAGGAGTGAAATAATTAATTTAAAAGTGTTAATTTGAAATTATAGACCTATATTTGAAATTTTTGAACCAAATTAATATTTTATTTTAATAAAAAACTATATTTACGTATTTTAATTTAATTTTTTTGTTAAAAATATCAATTTGTTTTTGGAGTGATTTAAATGTAAAATAAACCTCATGGTTTTAATGAAAAATAATTTAATTCCACGGTAATGATAATTATACATGAAAAATGGCATAAATGATAAAATATTCAGTATTTTACTCTATAACACCCTTGTACTCCCATTATAAATACCACCCTTTACCACCTCACATAAAATAACACATTAATCTTCATAGATCTGTTTATGTTTCTCAAATTACTTCCCAACACTCTTATCCACAATCCATAGGTTCTGGTCACATCTAAATACCACCCTTCAAATACATAATATAATTTGAAATGGTGTTTCACAAGTAATAATTTAAGAACTGATTATCAATGTTCCATTTATATTCCTCAAAATTTTATTCTCCTACCCCCTCTTTTCTATCCGCCTTTTTATAACATAACTTTTCATTACATTTTACAAAACCGTGGATCATTAAAGTTTAGTGTCCTGGAAACCAGGAACTTAATACATGACGACATAAAACATTATTATGAAACACTTGAAAGGATTCTTCATTGTTCATACTATGGTAATTATAGTATCTCATAACCTGGGAGAATACATCAAAGGAAAGGGTGAATAGAACGCCCAGTAAGGGAAACAAGAGAAACATTTTACATCTGAACTTGAGATACATCAATAATGTCATGATAAATAACTTTAAGGCATGAGAAAGAGATCATGAGGAATATCAGAAAAAAATAAGGTGTTTCATAACTTCAAGATGTGGCTACAACATTTAAATTATACAATAATTTCATTATCACCATGGTCCATCCCCAAGGTGTCATACAAAATTACCAAGGTTATTCACCAAGGTATCATTAAAATGGTCATCTCTAGAGATTAATTCTTTACCAAATGTATTGGAGTGCTATCAGGGAGCACCCTTAATTTTTATTTATTATCATGTGAGACACATATATCATTAGTAATCATTTCATAAACAACCCATATAGAATAAAATAAATGGGTTTAATTTCATAGTCATAACATTTTAAAAAACTTCTTTAAAGACGTGATCTTTATGTCACTATAAACCCACGGAAAAGGAAAGAGAGTCTCATGTATGTAAATCAAAAAATTTAAAATAGATAATTTTGATATATAAGTGAATACCCTGAGAGAATAAATAGTTTTTAGTATTAAAAAATAAAAGGATTTGGGAAAAAGAGAGAGACATTTTGCGACGAAAATTCAGCAGCATAATGGCTATGTTGCAGGGTTTTAGAAAACATTGAAAAGATAGGGGAAATCAGTCACCCACTCATAAATGATCCATAAAATAATATATGAACAGAATATAAAGTATAAAAGAACATGGTTATGAAATTTTAAGGATGTACCATATGAAATGAAAAACATGAACGGAAGACAAGAATAAGATTTCTCTTATGAAGAATTCAGCAACCTAACGACGTCACTTAAAACTTCCAAAAAATGAATTGATGAGATTAAATAGGTTCTCTCATAATGAGAAAATAAAAGGAAAGTATGATGAATATAGATATAATACCCACACATGAAAAAAATAACTTGAAATACTTGACAATAAAGTAGAACTTTGAAAATGGGAAGAGTGAAAGAATCCCTTACCTTGAAGAGTAACTTCGAAATCGTTAATTTTTGGACCTTGGGAGGCTTGAGGGCACCTTGGGAGGACTCTTTAGAAGGTAAGGAAACCCGAACTTAGTTGAGGAGGGTTTTGGAATGGGAAGGATAATATAATGGAATGGTATTTATAGGGGAAGTGAGGAGCAATGCATTAATGGCCATGGGACACCTCGTTGGTGGTATTGGAAAAACCATGGGATTGCCCATGGTATTTTCCCATGGTATTGGACACTTCGGACACATCATACATTATATTACTATTCATAATTCTACCAGAATTATTACATAATTATTACATCCTTAATGATGTCATTAAACACCCGAAACTCTAAACTAAATGTTCACTATTCCCCAAAAATTCAACTTTTTCAGAAAAATACCAAAAATCACCTTAACATAATATCGATGCTCTAAATTCAAAAATGAACTCCATTTTATAAGAATAATTTTTTAAATATTTCTAATTTAATTTTTAAATAAAAAACACTATTCACTTGAAAAACTAATACTTAACGAATAATTTCTGAAACAGTTATTTACTTATTTTATTAAATCACATTACATAATCAAGGTGCCTAAATTATATTAATTATTTATTTAAGTGGGATTACTAATCCTAAGCATAAAATCAGTATTCATAATTTAGTATTCACAAAAAATTATGCTGATCATATTAGACTCTAAATTTCTTACTGAACACATTTGTAAAAGAGCATTTTTTTTTGAAAATCCTTACACATCATTAATTATTTAAGGTTTAAATAAATATCTTAAAATATCATTTTTTTCAAAATTCATCCATAAGATACATCCTATTTTTATCCAGACATCTGAAAATTCACAACTTCACCATAGGAAGAAATCAAAATTTTATTTATCTCAACGGATTACACAAAGTAGTTATGGTCTCTTAATATATCCCCTTATAAAACCAGCATATGACCTAAGTGTAAGGTGTGATAAGGTGAGATAATCTGAGGGAGGCTCTGATAACATTTTCCTAGTATTAATCTCCACTGACTTGAACTTCTCCTGTAGGAGATTCCATTCAACCTTGACAAGCTGGAGTTCGGCTTGGGCTTGGTCCAAAGCGAAGCCCAAAGATGCCAACTCCTTCCCAAGCTCTAATAAGTGGGCTTCATATAGTTTGAGTCTATTGGAATAATCCATCGACTCTTCTTTCTACATTAACCATTAACATCTCTATTAAATTGTTAAGAGTAAATTAATATAATCTTTAAAAATTTTGGGTCGTTACATCCTCTAAATATATTTTAATCACATTAAAACAATTTCATATGTATCATTAGTACACCAAAATGTTATTATGTTTATATAATAACCATTATTTACCTTCCAACCATCTATTCTATAATAAAAGCATTGCATGCATTGTGTCACTTTCAATGTTTCTATGGATGATGTATTTCATTTTTCATTGCCAAAATATGTGGATGATTATAAAAATATATTTAATGAATAAATATAATATTTATAAGATTGTTAAGGGTTTTTTAATATTAATTGGACATTATATTTATTATATTAATAAAAAATGATCATAGTGATTTTAACTGCCCAAAATGAGTATACCGAGTCATATTTAAGAATTTGAATATATTTTGGAGAATATATTAATATATATAACAATTGTGATATTTTAATGATAAAAAACAATAAATATAAAATTATGGTGATAATGGAACTATTTGATAATCACCCTTTACCATGTTCAATATATCAAATCAGTTTTGTGGAAATTAACTGAACAAACCCAAATGAAAAATTAGAGATAAAACTATATAATAAATAAAAAAAATACAATAATAAATGGATATTCAAATGAAAAATATATGATTTTTATATAATATTTTTAATAATCATAATTTAGTTATTCTATGGTTTATATGAACGTACTAAGTGAGTCAGGACCTGAGGTAAGTGAACATCCAAACCCCTCTCTTTTCATTTGGGTTATGGATTTTCTCTATCTACATCACATTAAATATCTATTCTTTACATGTAATTATTCCATAATATCTATTCAGGTGTCTCACACACATAACTAGTTTATTTTACCTTTATTTTGTTTGTTTATACATGTTTTTCAAGTCCCATTCTCAATTGTTCATTAAAAAAACCCCATTTAAATTGAAATTTAGTATTCATTATTCCATTTCATGTTTTAATCTTTTGTGTTTTTTCAATTCCATGATTTAAAAAAATAATAACTATATTATGGGAAACCATTATATTTTATTACTGGTTTTAAAGAAAACTCCATGTTATCTCCTTTAGAGATACTTTACAAATTCCTTAAACATCATTTAAAAGGGTCAATTCTCTAAAAACTAATATTCTCTTTTCTTATGACTTTTATTTCTTTGAAATTAATATTTAACACATATTCATCTATATTTAAATATTAATCTCAAAAAATATTTAATACATTTTTTCTACTAGGAATCATAATGATATATCCTTTGGTTATGTTTTGAGATAAGACTGTACAACCCATTCCAGTTTCATGGGGTTTTATTATGGTTATTATATAGTTATGATTTATTTTTGTGGAACACGTATATAAAAAAATATTTCTATATTAATGGTTAAAAAATAATTAAAAAACTGCCTAATGAATTCGGAAATGGTTTCATGTCACGAGAAACCATATATGGAGCACTGGCAGAAAACCAAACCCACTATGTTATTTTTTTTTAGTATTGATACTTGAATTATGATTATGATGTCTTATTTTATATTTTTATAAAATTATTATGATGCCATGATTGTATGATTTTTTCCTATTCATTCCGTTATTTTATTTTGTTATTCACTTTTATCACGTTATTCCATTTAAATATTATGTTATATTTCATTATCATGTTTGTTCCCTTAATATATTTGGTAGATCACAATTTTCTTTATATATTATCCTAGTGTGTCCATTAAAATAATATAAGAACAAAGGGACATGTGAGTACCATATGTAGATAAAAAATTTGTAGTAGTTTATTTATATGTAAATTTATTATGTATCTAATTTACCAGATACAATAGACCTCTAAATTTTTAGGTTCTATTTTTATAAATTTTTTGTTAAGAATCATGTAATAATATGTTTTTTATTCTCAGTGTATTATAGTTTTTAAAAGAGGAATAAGAGGTGGAGGGTTTTTTGAGAATGATACCATCCATGCTACCCCTTTCCCCAAAATAAAAAGGTGCATGAATCCAAAAACTCGGGTCTACCTATGATAAAAAAAATCACCCACAAGTCAATCATAAAATAATAAGAGGGACCACATTGAGACATTCCTTATATCCCGACATGTTGATGAAATGAACAAGGGGGATCATTGTGTGACCACCAAACTAGATGGTCTAGCCTCAGTCCACCTCCATCACTAAAAAAATTGTAGAGTTAAGCTTCAACTGCTTTAATGTTGGTGACCCCAATCCTCATCCAACACCCTCACTATGTGAGCCCTATGAGTTTCAACATGACCCCCCCCAGAACTAGAACCAAAACAAAGGTCATTGAACCCTATGATGTGTCCACTTAACCATTGTAGCATGATTCCCAACTGTTCTCTATCATGATGTGACCTGCAAAAATAATAATATTTTAGTAATGCCTCTAGGATTTTCTCTAACACTCACCCAAGAACTCAAAACATAACCCAATCCTCAATCCACATCCAAAAACATCTATATGATATTTTAAAAAACTTAAATTCCTGATTCAAAATCCAATTCTATGATGACACGAGTCATTATAAACTCCATACTATAATACTTATTGTTATCAATAATCCAAGATGGTACTCCAACCATTGATTATGACCTTCATCAATTGTCAACTTATTATCAACTATTCATCTTCTATCTCTGAATTCCAAATTCTCTTTCACTGGGAAACTTAAATACCAATGTCCATTATTCATAAAACACAAATCCACCCACTCCCCACCATCACAGACACTGAGAAAATTCTCAAACTCACCCATATTTCTTAAGATTCCAAATCCTCATTGAATGATTTATCATGAGGATTATAGTTTACCCCACTATATTTCCCCACTCATAAAAGATGATTATGATCTATAGTTCTCCCTGCAATATGTATTTCCTTTAGAAATAAACTTTTAGTAGTTTATCAATATGATAAATGCGGTTTCCATCTCACTGCATCTAATCCCACACCAAAACACGGGTTATTCCTTCTCTGGATGACCTCTCTTGAAAATTATTAGCATTAACCACTGATGACAAACCACCCCACCCCACCCGATCACAATGCCTTAACACCTAGAGGCATAATTAAATCACCCAAGATCCCACACCAATGTCTGTAACAAAATTCCGATGTAATTATATGGTTAGATCACTAGAAAACCACACTAGACATCATACTCTCATTTTATGACTTAGTGGACCCCCATTAAAACTCACTCTCAGATATCCTCAACTCTATATTGAGTCCAATTCCAATTCACCAACTCCAACCAACACCAAATTCAAATATCAGATATGGTATTTTTTAGGAGACTATACCACATAAAATATTTCTTATATACTGGCATCCCAGTGCCATCTCGACCATCTAATGACTAGTTTCACCGTACCCTCCGAACATCCAACATTAGGGTCATTCCTCCATGAAAGATACAATAATTCCCACCATAATTTTATCATTATTTTCACCCTAATAAACCAAACAATAACATTTGTATTCATGCCCCATCCATTACTGAATGTGATGAAATGACATGGATGAACTATTCACACATGATCAACAAAACTCACCCATAATAATGGTTTGACCCTCTAATGACCAATAGTGTTCCCCCCACCAAATTAATATTATTACACAGCTCATCGGTCACTGACTTTGTTGGGTTCAATCACAAAAAAAATTCCAATCCTCCTTGTCCATGACCACTTATTTTTGAAAAAACATATGTTCAATCAAGCTCAAATTGACCACACAAAGGTTCCCTAATCCATCGATGACCTCACTACTCACCATAGAAAGATACATTATATTTTAAATGAATGTATTTTACCATAATTCTTTCATGTTTCACATAAAAAAGTACCACTATAACACCATTATAGTTCCCCTAAAATCCTGAAAACTGTCAATATACCTATAGATGACCCATTTGACTAATCAACGTACCCAATTTGAAACCACAAAAGACTATGACACACTTTCCTCTATACTGATGGTGTTTTACTAAAAATCCATCGAAAGCTCATTCTCCTCCTTAAGAAGTGTAATACTCTATGAAATACTCTCATCAATTCTTAAAAATGATATGTCTCAATATCACCCAAACCTAATGGGTATACGATCCCATACCAACCATTCACACCAACCAGCTCATGATCCCATGATTTATATTCCATTAAACATAGGATCATGTGCCAAAACACAAACCAAATACCTCTATATTTATATCTCATCTAACCATCATAAATAATCACGCTCATAGAAAGTATAACCACATGATCATCTAATATATGAGTGTCTTCCTTGACCCACAAGAATACATCATTTCCCCCACTACACCATTGAATTCATACCAAAAACTAAATATGGCCCGGAATCTGACCAATCCTTCCCTCTATATCATAACCTCAAAGAAATCATCCTAAAGTGCACCATATCGTAACCTTAAAGAATCCACATGCCTTTTATCAAACCACTCACTAGGGTATCCACACAACCACATGGTATAGTTAAATAGAATTACACTAAAAAGATATATAAAAATACACTATATATGCTGTTTTTGACACTTTAAGTAATTGAACCCCATCACAATCATCCCCAAGGGGTTCTCAACCAATTCATTAAATATCTACTTCGACCCACCAAGGGGTCTCTATACATCAATTATCTGAAGGGAATATATATAAATCACTATAGATTTCATCATCATAATATTCACATGAATTTCTATTA
Organism: Viscum album; assembly: GCA_963277665.1. Lineage (NCBI taxonomy): Eukaryota > Viridiplantae > Streptophyta > Magnoliopsida > Santalales > Viscaceae > Viscum > Viscum album. Next base: position 1,007,061,610 of record OY728131.1, read on the forward strand.
GAAAATATAACATGCTTCAGTTGAGTATAATTCCACCATCAAATTATATAGTGAAATCCCATACAAGTTATTTTGATACATTAAACAACGAAACCATTTGTTTAGTGAGAATGATCATGCACTATCACATATTTAAAAAGAATACTTTGTTCCATATATAATTCATGTAGATTATAGTATTTATAATGATACAAGACACAAAAAATAAAATAATATTCTTTAATAAATTCATCATATTTGAGTGAACAACTCAACCATAATAGAAAACACCAAAAACAATAATCTCATGACCTTGATAAACATGATCTCACACTAGAAAAACCGCCATGACTAACTATTTTGAGGTCTATCACAATCTTAGACGCAATCCTAAATCACTTGTATACCATATCAAAAAATATTAAAATAAAATTAAATACTCTAATACCATTTGTAACTCCTTATCCTATGTTCTACACTGAAGTGCCTAAGGTGATGAACTACCTAGAATTCGGTGCACCTCCTAATATGAAAGAGGATTTAAAATATCATAGAGACCCTAAATCCTGAATTTTGGAGACTATTTTGTAGAACCAAAGTATGAAAAAATAGAAAACAACAAAATAATCATCCACAATAACAATCATAGCACACATAAATCAATAAAAAATATATATAAATAAATTTATTATATGAAATCATACAATCCTACATCAAAACTCATTTCCTACGATAATGAAAATAAATAAAAAATAAAAAAATAAGTAAGATACTCTGCTACCATCCCAAAGACTCTCCATAGTAGTCTTAAAATCCTTGTCTATTAACCCCATCCCAACCCACAACACATCCCATTCTCTAACATAAAACCAGACTAAAGGTTTATATATACACCATGGTTCCCATAAAGGGTTTGATAAATTAATCACATTAGAGTCATACCAATTTCCAATAATATACACCATTATATATGTGTATGTAATAGGGAAATAAATATATTACACAAGACCCTAAACAACATGTGATAACTAGGAAACCATGACTCTTGGTCCATATAGTCATCATGTATTAACTACGAAATCATACCAATATATCATACTTATTTCTACACCATTCAAGAATCCTTCTATTACCTCATGCTACTAAACCTAAAACCTATATTGTATCACAGGACTCGGGGTAGGTAATCTCAATAATCCATTGACCTCTACCTAAAGGATCTAGGTAGGGTCTTGATTCCATGTCTTGGAATCATCTTATCACTTAAAGAAATCACGTTAGCACCTTCTCACTCAAGAGGTAGTTTTCCATAACAAGAATATTACATAATATATCATGGTGGGGTCTACTATTCATGTCTCACATTACACCACATCCAAAACTAACCCTCTCACTCGAGGGAGGTCACACATCACATCCAATGCACTCTCACTCTGGATGAGGTCACATCTAGAACACTTCCAACACCAAGCATGGGTTTCTCAAGAACCAATAGACCAATACCTTCTCACATAGGGTGGTCCCTAACAATCCCCCCTCACTTAGAGAATGAATTTACATCCTCAACATTACCCTCCCACTTTGGGTATGTTCTAATTAACATCTCCCATCCTTCTCACTCAAGGAGAGGTTCATACCAATTAGACACATACAACAACAACTATGTCATAAAACCATCCACAAAGATCACACAATCTTCATATAGAGGTAGTCCCTTTAGACATATCCCATTTCCATTATCATGTTTAATCATTAATATAAATCCTTATATTCCTCATGAAATTATTATCTTTAATTTCATGGAATCCATTAGCCCCCTAAAACCCATCTCAGTCTCTTCTCACTAGAACTGATCTATATTTTTCACCCCATGGTGACGTCATATCCAGTTGGATATATCTAGATTTGGAATAAATATGTGGGTTTTAATCCTCTTTCTATTCTAAATCCAAAATATAGTCCCACTAACTAAGGATTTTCTTAAGTTGTCATACTCTAATCCCCTTGGAAATCCCATGAAAAATTCTTAACCAATTCCCATGATCCATGTTCAAGTCCCATCTCACATCTACTAAGGGAGATATCAAAAAAACTCACATAGAGTAAGCCCTTTCCAATTACACATGTATAAAAACCTAGTTCTCACCCCAATAACAATTCGTTCCAAGAGTCAACTCTACCCTAAGAAGGGTGTTCCTCATCACACATGAGATGTATAGCCATCACACCCATCGTTACTAACTTCAAGCCTACTATGCCTACCTAACTAGACTCAATAAACCAACCCATTCCACCCACATAATGTATCATATCCCAAGACCACCTATTGTCCCTCATCAATCAACTAACACTATCACCTCTTAGAGACGTAGTTTCCAGAAAATCCCTAAATAATTGATGTACTAAGGGGAACTTGCTCAAACTCTAGTAAGCCCAAGACCATGATATATCTTTCTATAGGGAACTAAAATTACTTATTCATCTACCAAGACTATAACACCCCATTTCGACTATTTTTTTAATATTATTTAATTATATCATATATATTTTTAATTTTCGGAGTTGTTTTATTGAATTTTGAAATTTTAAAGGGTTTTCTTCTATTACATGGTTGCTACATAGTTAGGGGAAACCATAAAAATTCCATAGTAAACCATATAAATTCCATTGGAAACCATGAAAATCATGTGATTTATTTAATAATAGATTTTTCATGGTTGGATCATAATTTGGAAAACCATAGGTCCAAACCATTCTATTTTCCCAAATTTACATAAAAAGACAAATTACCATAGTGAATCTCTTAATTTTTATGTTTCTTTATCTTCTATTCTCTTCATAATCACATGGTTGAACTCCAGTGAAATCAAAGGAGAGCTCCATAATTCCCACCCTCTTAGATTCTTGGATTCATCACTATAGATTCTAAGTTTCTTTCCAAGAAATCTATCCTTCTCTTACTCATTTCATTTCATCTTTATTCCCTATTACATTTCCCATACATTTTTCAATCTACCTAAAACCCTAATCCCCATGTAAGTTATATGCAAGGTCGAAGTTGGTTTTAAATAATTATTTTTTCTATTTAGGGATTATAGAGGGTGTTTTCTTACTTTTTAGGTATTTTTCATAGAAGGAAACATGTATCAATTAATTTCATCTTGGATTGAGGTAGGTGTTTATATATTGTTCAATTTGTTTTCAATTCATTAGATTCTTTGATTTTATAAATTTATTTTAATTATGAGTATACCTATGTATGGTATTTGTGATGTATTGTAAATTTTTTTGCAAGGAATTATGACTTGGAATAAAGGATTTTCATTATGAATTCTATGTTTTAATTTGACAATTAATGTTTTTTCATTCCAAGTTTTTGTAAAAATATATATGGGGGGTTTTAAAGAGGTTTTGATATAAAATACAAGAATTTTACCTTATTCAAATTTTATAATGAGTGAAAACCAAAATTTATAGGATTTTTGCATTAAAAAGTTTTTTGAATTATAAATGGACTACAAATGTTATTTTCAACTAAGATCTTTCAGTAAATGAAAAGTTTCTTAGCTCACTATGTCATATTTAATATGATTTCCCATTTATGAAATAATGAAATAAATGGGTTGGTACATGAGAGGCCTTCATTTTTATCCATTGATATTATTTATATGATTTATGTTTTGTTCATTATTATTTGGTGTTTGTATTAATTGAAAATATAATGTTTCTTGAGAGGGTGTTGTTGGTGAAGTGAGATTTATTGCTTATGACTTGTTTTTTGTTCTTGACTTGATTGTTTATTCATATAAACTTTGGTTTAGTGATGGGTATTCGTGTAAATAAGTGGAAGGTCTTGATTAATGGTAAAATAGTTTTGGGAACACATAGGCTAGTGTCCTCCTAGACATGTGATACACTAAGGCTTGTTGGGTGGGTTTCTCTAATGATGTTAGTGTGGGAAAGTTGGGAGGTCTGTGATGTTTTTGATGAAAGTTTTTCCAGAAGTTTCTCCCACTTTTATTGTATTTTCATGATTATCTCACTTTATGAAATTAGTAATTTACCATTAAACCTATTTACCATGGATTATTTTTTTAGATAAGGGAGTCCTGCAATATTTTTATTCCCCTTGTACTTGTTTCTTTTTGAACCATATTCATTATCATTGATTAATTTTTTTAAATTCTCTTGGTATAGTGGTGTTTTATTTTATTATTTTTTTATTCATTTATGGCTGAATAAGTTTTCAAGATGATTTTTAACATGATTTTGGAATGGTTTTTATCAAAAAAATGTAAAATGTTTGTCTTATGGATGATATTTTTTGAAAGTTTTTATGACGAGGAAACAGGGGATTATTTAGTTTTCATAATTTTAAAGGATTTATTCTAGAATGTTTTAAAATTATTTCCATTATTTAAGAATATAATTCTCATGGTTTTGTATAAATTGAAGTAATTTTTTATATATAGTTAAAATAATTTTGTTCGATTTCCTTTATGTCATTAAAAATTTAAACAAATTTACTTTATAATGTATTTTTATACTAACATTTATGAACTATTTTTAAAGGAATTACATAGGATCCTAGGTTTGATATTAGTGATAATTTTTCCTCACACCATGAATAGAGACTCATGTGTGTTTATGAAGCTCTTATATTATAAATAGGTTTTAGGTTTTATAATCGGATTACACATTTTTCTCTCATATTTCTAATGGGTGAATTGGGATGGGATGAGGGTTTATGGGTTGTATGGTGGTGTTCATGTGATTTGGAACAAGGTTTGGTTTATTTTTGGGTTATTGATGTATCGACCAAATTTAATATCTATTTATTTGTTTTTAGTTTATATTTATTTACCATGTTTTTTATTTATTATGTGTTATATATGTTTGTTGATACAAATGGGTGGTTTGATTTTTGATGGTTATGAGTCAATTTTTTTCCTTTATATTTTAGAATTGATTATTTTAATTTTATAGGGACTTGAAACTTACGAAAAAATAATTATATATTCTTAGTAAAGGATCATAGACCATATTAAATCTATTTTGAGGGTGAAATTGTTTCCTTGTAGTCTTTTTCTGATGCCCTCGTGTTTGTCACCATACCATGGGGGATCGAGAATGCCCTTCAACATTTAATATGGGTTGTCCCAACTAATGTGATAGGTTGACTTGGGTTGATTTAGGATAAAATGGTATCATAGATCCCTATTTTTATTTTTGTTTCATCATGTAATTAAGGATTCAAGAATTTAAAAACATGAGAGGTAAGTTCAAGAAGAGTCTAGCCAACTCTTTTTCACTTGAAACCTTCAGTTTCCAAGTGTAGTTAGGATTTGAGTCTCAAATTTTTATTTCATTATTTATTGGATTTGATATATTTTTATTTATGAGAGTGGTATTAAAATACCCAATGAGTTTTTAAAGAGATTTTATGGGTTATCTTTATATTTTGAATGAAATTAATGAATAAATTGATCCTTAGTATCACCATGCATTTTCCATCAAACCCTATGGAGATTTTGTTGATTTTTATGAAGACTTTATAGAATTTTTTCCATGATTAGGGCACCACCTCTAAAACATTGTTATAAGAAATTTTGACATCTATATATCCTACCAGTATATTTTTATCCTCTTTTTAGTTCTATATTTCTCTAAAAATAGTTCACACTTATTGAAGATGAATTAAAAAAAGTTTTACTGATGTTTTGATCTTGTTAAAATTAATTTTTATTGATGAATGGTGCTATGATTTGTTTATAAATTATGTTTCAAAGGTATTTTTAGGTGAAAAGTGCAATTTCATAAAATCTAGGATTTGATAACCAGTTTTAGTATATTATTTAAAGGAAATAAACTTTTTTCCTCATGGTTTATTTGAAACATCATTCATTCCATCATTGTATTTGATTTTTTCATAAAATGGTAGTAAACCCCTATAAAAATTATTTAAAAATTTTCAATTTAATTTTGAAATGATGTTATATGGTAATGGAGTAGTGAAATTATTTCATTTAGTTTTAATAATGTGGTTGAGTGTTATAGCTAGGTTTTTTAAAAAAAATATTGGAAATTTTTCTTTGTTGTAGTTTAAGTGATTTGTAAATTTTCCAAAGAAGATATATATTTTCAAAGTATGTTAAAAATATTTCACGATTAATTTGTTTCAAATAATGTATTCCCTATGAAATGATATTAAGGGATTTTATTAAATGTTTATGAATTTGTGTAATGATTATAGTGGTTTTGTGTATTTTAAAATGGAAGTAGGTTATAATCTAAATTATTTTACGTTCCCTGGTAGGGATGTCTAAATAAAGACTATAACTTACACTAGTTGGGGATCATTGGAATGTTTTGAATTATTTTTACAAGAAAAAATGGGTTTTAGGGGCTGAATTATATTTAAATCCTTGTTAAAAGTCATTAAATTTTTCAATGGGGAATGTCCAATTAATATTATAATATGATGGAAATGTGGATTTTCCATGAATATTCTAAATAAAGTGAAATGTATAAAAGATTGTTTTATTAAAGGAGTCATATTTTATAAAATCAATTTAGAAATTTCATTAAATTATTGTCATTTAATGGTGAAAAAAGTAATAAGATATGATAAATGTGTGTCAACAGGATAATATTATGGTTTGTAATAACCCCTTAGTTTATTGGGACTATTTGAATTAAGATGTAATTTATGAATATATTGAGTTCTTGTTTCATGTTATTTGGTATATAAATCTAAAAAAGTTATAAATGGTATTAAAAACAAGTTGTTAGTGGTGATTCCTCATATTGTTGGGTTTATCTCTCATAGTTATCATGTTTTTCTAGAACCTAAGTGGGGTGGTGGAGCTAGAACCTTCTCTATTCATAGACCCTGACCAAGTTATCATTGGTTTCTTTGTATTATTCTAGAGTCTTGTCAACATATTTACAATATCTAGATGTTTTTAAGTTTAATTTTTGAAATGAGTCTCAGGTAAGCTTTGGTCTAGGTTAATTATATGTTTTTTCTATTGGTGGGTTTTTGAAGAGGTTCAATTATTTATGGTTGGGAATGGATAAATTTTTTTTTTGTGTTCTTAGGAAACTTGTATGTATGTGTACAATAATTTGGGTAAAGTATTGGTAGATGTTTGGTTTTTATTTATTGGGTTCATTATGATCCCATGTTCTACGAGTATGGTCCTAAGTTACTCATTTATTTTATATTTTAACAAAGGGTTTAAACAAGGAAACTCACTATAGATGTTGGTTGTGGTTTTCTTTATTTGTTTCTTTATATTGGAAAATAAATTTGTGGACGGTTAGGAATTCTATCAGGTTGTATTTCTCATTGAGTTTGATCAATTATTTTGAATGGTCACTTGTGGTTGGAGGATTTTCACCCATCATTAGGTATTCTTTAATGATGATATTTATCTATGGTAGCGGTTATCATATAGAAGTTTTTACGTTTTGTTTCACCATTTTAAATGAGTTTCAAATGGTGGGGAGAGCTATGATAGGTATACTTCTTATTAAGGAATCATATTTATTGGTTTTGGTTTGGTCTATGTTTTGAGATTCTTTATGGTGTTTAAGGATAGGGTTTCTTCTATTTTAGGATTTTAGTGGGGTGTTTGGTGCCCTATTCAACCAGGCCTTCTTTAGTTATTCCATGACTTTCCCACCCCTAGTTCTGGGGCACTAAGGTTTTCATGTTCCATCTCCTTTAAATTTTGACCATGTTCTTTCTAAGTGTAGAATGTATCATGGTGGAGAGAATAATAACATCCCTATGTAATTATTTTTTAATAATATTTAATTATATAATATTATTTGAATTTTAGGATCTTTGGTATTAAATTTGGAAAATTTAAAGGTGTTTCTTCTATTTCATTTTTTCTACATGGTTAGTGAAAACTGCACAGATTCCAATAGAAACCATAAAGATGCTTTAATTCCTTTAACATTAAATTTTATGTTGTTAGTTCATGATTTTTTAAACTGTGTTAGTTGTGTAGGTTCCATCAAGTGTCTCTCATATTTCTAGTTCAAATCTTGGAAATCCTTATGGTGAAACCATACAACTTTTCCGAATTTATTTAAAAATTTAAATTACCTATGAACCTATAATTTTTTTGTTCCTTTTTTCTCTCCTTTCCTCCCACTCATTCATCCAACCAGTAGGAATCTTATGGGAGATATCCGTCTTCCACATGCCCATTGATTATTAGATTAATTCATTAGGATTCGAAGATTCATTCAAGTAAATATCTTATTCATTTCATCCTATCTCTTACCATCTTTCACCAATTCCATTTCTCATAGATTTTTATTTCTCCCTAGAACCATAATTACCAGAAAAGTGAGATTTATGGATTGTGTTGGTTATAACATAGGGTTTCTATCATTTATGGATCTAAAAGGGTGATTCCCTAATTGTTTCTGCATTCTCCATGGAAGGAGACATATTGTAACTCTATTTACCTTGGATAAAGGTGGTTGTTTCTATGTCTTTACATTATTTTAAAATTAAATAGTTATTTAGGTTTTATAAATTCATTTTTAATTAGAGTATGTTTATTTATGACATTCAATATAGATTTTAAATTTTTTTCCATATAATTATGTCTTTTCATAAAGGACATTCAATATTAATTCTATATTTTACTTTGAAAATTAATTTTTTACCATTCCAATTATTAGTAAAAGGGATATGTTTAATGATATTTTTAAGTAAAATGTGCAACACCTGAGATTTTATGAGAAATAAATTAGTTTTTATGTATAATGTTATAAAAAGGAATCTTTCACTACACACAACACTATCCGGGCTTGATTTACATGCAATCATGACCTTCCTCGATAGCTTGCGTTGTACGCAATACCGAGTTTTACTAAACAATGATATGCTATTAAAATATTATTAAAACTAGCTGTTACAAACAGGAATAACTACTTTTTGAAATTTTATAAATTTTACATTTCAAAATGGACTTCATTTTTGGATTCAGAATATCAAAATTAGCGTAGGGTGAATTTTTGTTATTTTTCGGAAAACATTCAATTTTTGATGAATAGTGAAAATACTAGGTTACTATTAAAAAACCAAATTTTTATTTAAATAATGATTTATTTTATTTAAATTTATTTTAGGTAAAAATTGATATATAATAACTATATAAGTTAAATGTAATTCATTGGAGTCATTTTATAAAAATTTTAGATATATAAAAAATTTATTGAACTTTTCACCATCTTTTACCTACTTCCTAGGAGCTTTTTTCAAATTTACATAAAACATAATTTTACCGCTTCTGTGACTGGAATTTCAAAAATCCGAGAGACACAGTTAGTATCAAGGAGTAAAATGTGGTTCAATAAGATAAAAATAATATTTGATGAATATTAACTTTTTACTTTTATTTACCACGGTTAAAAGTAAATAGGGTAATTAATGGTAAGAATGGTATTATTATTACCCTAACACATGTCATAATTCTATTGGATATGTTTAATTCGACCAAAAACAACCTTAGGAGTAAAATATGACCATTTAGGTCCACTTGGATTAGATTAGGACATTTAATATTAATTTTTTTAAAGAAGAGTTAAAATAGTTAAAATCAAAGTTTAATAACTAAACTTTTTTTAATATAGGGTTATAAATAAGATAAATTGGACTATAAATATTAATTAGAATGATAAAGATATATCTTACATAATGGTATTTTATTTAGACATTAAATAAGTTAATTTATTTGTGACACAATGATGATACAGTAATTACCCTATTAATGAAATATTAACATAATTGATGTTATAAATACCCAAATAAATGTGATTTGAGACTTTTTATAAATTAAACTAATTTTTTAGGTCAATATGACTTGTTAGTATTGATTCAATTAACTTTGTTCAAACTAATTATGATGTTACGATTTTCACAAAAATCAATTACCAAATAGTGTCAAAATTAACAGAAAATAGTTTTTAAAACAAATATTATATTATTAATTGTAATTATATTCCAAAAAATATAATGTTCGGTCAAATGACTTAGATAAGGTTACATATATCAATAATGAACCACTTGGGGTTATTTTCTGTTGTAATAGTAAGTTTATTAACCATATAGTGTAAGTAAACAAGAAGATATGGTAAAAGTTAAATTAGTTAACTTAGAGTTAAATCTAAAAGCTAAGGTTAACATAATAACCTAGAATTTTATAAAACCCATTGGTTGAGAGGATTTCGACCCATCCCCACCTTAGCATCTAAATAAATCAATTTGAGGCTATTAAGAACCGAATATGACTTTATTATAAAATAATATTTTTAGTTTTCCCTAAAGTGCCCCTCTCCTCCCTTATAAAAGGGAACCTCCTCCCTCTCCTCATCACACCACTTTGAGCCTTCAAGCTCGGTCCTTTCATGGTTTTTGTTGTATGTTGTAATAAGTGTGCTTTAATTTTTAAGAAAAAAATGTATGTAATGTATGGGTCCTTATAGTTAGTATTAGAGGAAAGGTATAGTCAACCTTTGGAAACTAGGATGTGAAAGCCTTAGTAAGAACCCTAAGGATATTTCTAAGTATAAAAAACAATCATATAGTTTTAGAAATGGCCATGAGTAACCTATGATAATACCTAAAGTGTGAAATTTTATTTTTGATTATGTGGTTTTACTATTATGATTAGTGTTTCACACACTATGCTTAATGGTTTTAGTCAATGTCTGGAACCCGAAGGAACCGTGTTAATGCTGAATGTGATGGGCAATGCAATGATTGTCCCCCTGAGAAACCAAACATTATGGGAGATGGAATTCAAAATCTTGTATCCAATCTCTCACAACTTTCTCAAGCTATGAATCATGGAGGACTTCTAAATGAGCAAAGGAAGAAGAAGCATTATGTTGAATCCTTTATGAGGTAGCGTCCACCCTCATTCAGCGGGTCTACTGATTCATTATTGGCTGAATCATGGATCAATACCACTGAATTGATATTTTTAGTTCTTCAATGTTCTGAACATGATAAACTCATCTTAGTGGTATATCATTTGGAAGGTGAAGCTGATCAATAGTGGAATCTTATCAATAATACGAGTCCAAGAGATGAAATTGAGTCCATGGAATTGGAGGAGTTCAAGAAATTATTTTTCTATAAGTACTTCAATCATATTCTTAGAACAAATATAGAGAAGGAGTTTCTTGAACTAAAGAAAAAGGATGATGAATATGTTGGTACCTACGAGGAAAATTTTAGAAGACTTTCAAGGTACGCATCTGGGATTATTATTCAACCTGAGAGTAAGAACGATCGATTCTTTAGTGGCATAAAACCAAGTCTTCGAAAGGGGTTAGACATAAGGGACTTCAATAGCTATGAGGAAATAGTTCTATGTGCTCTCAACGTTGAGATGAATATTGGAGTAACCCATCAGTCAAATGGGATTGATAAGACTGGAAAATGGAATTCAAAGGGAAATCTAAAAAGCACACTGAAAATAAGATGAGTTTTCCCTTATGCTAAAAGTGTGGAAAGAAACATGGAGGGAGTTTCCTTAAAGGGACAAGTAAATGTTTCAAATGTGGAAAGGAAGGTCATCGGACATTTTAATTCCACAACGATGGGAAGAAAATTTCTAGTGATACGAACAAAGATAAGGCTACACAGAGTGCACCTCCTACACTTCAATGTGACAAGTTCAAGGAAATGGGTCATTATGCTTATCAATGCCCTAATCCAAGGTTTGTTGATGATGATCTATGTCAACAAACTATTAAGGATAAAGACAAACGAATGTCACATGCAATTTCTATTAGTGATGTGGAGTATGATAACGAAGTTGTTACAGGTACACTTACCATCCACTCTAATGTAGAAAATGTTTTATTTGATTCTGGATCCACCCAATCTTTTATTTCTGAAGAATTTTCTAAGGGTATCACCATATTACCTCAACAATTAGATGTTGAGTTAGCTATGACAACCCCTAATGGCACAACAGTCGCATCAAATTTTATAATTCTTCTCCGATTGAAGTTTGTTGGAAAGTTCTTCCTGCAAATCTTGTGATCCTTCCAATAGTGGAATTTGATGTGATTATTGGCATGTATTGGATTTCTTTATATGGAGCTCATATCAATTTTTAAAGAAGGAAGGTCACATTTCATATTCCAGATCAATCTATGATCATCTATTGATGCAAGGATGAACATAACCTTCCAGTGAAAATTTCTTCCATATTATGGGTCTTGATTCCACTAAATGAAGGTTATTTATCTCAAATGGTTGGAGAGAAACTCACTATTAAGAATATTCCCATTGTATGGGAGTTGGATGATGTTTTTCTGGAGGAATTTCCTAGTCTTCCACCAAATCGTGAAGTTGAGTTTTCAATAGAACTCGTACCAGGTGCTTTAACTATTTCAAAGAAAAATTATAGAATGGCCCCAATTGAGTTGCATGAATTGAAGAAGAAACTCCAGGAGAATCTTTATAAGAGATTCATCCGCCCTAGAGCATCACCTTGGGGAGCACCTGTTATGTTTGTTAAGAAGAAATATGGATCAATGAGACTCTGTATTGATTATCGAGAACGTAACAAGATAACTATCAAGAAAAAATATCCTATCCCATGCATTGATGACATATTTGACCAACTATATGGAGCTCAATACTTTTCCAAGTTTGATCTTCATTCAGGGTATCATCAATTAAGGGTCAAAAGGGAGGATATACCAAAGACGGATTTCCGTACAAGGTATGGACACTATGAATTTATAGTGATGCCATTTGGTCTTACTAATTACCCTACTATCTTCACGGATCTGATGAATAGAGTCTTTAGAGACTATCTTGATTAGTTTCTGGTACTCTTTATAGATGATATTCTTGTCTATTCAAAGATAAAAGAAGAAAATGAAGATCACTTGAGAATTATATTGAAGACCTTGAGAAAGGATAAGCTTTATGCCAAATTTACCAAGTGTGAATTTTGGATTCAAAAAGTTGCATTTTTGGGTCACATAATCTCAAAAGAGTGGATATCTGTGGATCCATAAAAAACAGAGGTTATTGAAAGATGGTGGAGGCCAACAATAGTAACTGAGATCCAAAGTTTCCTTGGTTTGGCTGGATATTATCAACATTTTGTGAAATATTTTTCATGATTATATAATACAGTCACCAGGTTGACTCGAAAAGGAGTTAATTTCGTTTGGACAGAGGAGTGTGAAGAGAATTTCATGGGTTTAAAAGAAGGTTATTTAGTGTACCTCTGCTCACACTGCCTTGTAGTGGAGAAATGTTTGTGATCTACAGTGACACATCCATGAAAGGGATAGGGTGTGTTCTCATGCAAAATGATATGGTGATAGCTTATGCCTCACGATAGTTGAAAATCCATGAGAAAAATTACACAACTCATGATTTGGAGTTAGCTGCGGTAATCTTTGCATTAAATATTTGGAGGCATTATCTTTATGGTGAAAGGTGTGATATTTATACTGATCATAAAAGTTTAAAGTATATTTTCACACAAAAGGAGATGAATATGCATCAAAGAAGATGGTTGGAGCTGATTAATGATTACGACTGCTCAATTCATTGCCACCCTAGGAAAGGAAACAAGGTGGCATACACATTAAGTCGACAAGACCATGCTAGCTTATCCATGATGAGGATCACAAAAGATCCAATATTTATGGATTTACAAAGGATGGATCTTGGAATTATAATGGAAGGGTATAAATCTTATCATTATCAAATTAATGTTCGACCATATATACATGTGAAGATTAAAGAGGCATAGAAAGAAGATATAGTGTTACAAAAGAAGGTGAGAAATGTTCCTGAATTCAACCTCGGTTGTGATGGGATAATAAGGTTTAGGAATCAAATTTGTGTTCCTCCCATCCTAGAATTAAGGAAGGAGCTACTGGATGAGGCTTATAGTTCTTCATTCTCTATTCATCTTGGATGCACGAAGATGTATAGGGATATTAAATAATACTTATGGTGGGATGGCATGAAAAGAGATTTTGTTGAATATGTCTCTCGATGATTAGTTTATCAGCAAGTTAAAGCTAAGAGACAGAAGTCTAAGAGGATGTTACAACCATTACCCATACCAGAATGGAAATGGGAAAACATCAGTATGGACTTTGTCACTGGACTTCCAAAAACATCCAAAGGCAATAATGCTATCTGGGTTATAGTTGATCGTCTTATGAAGTCGGCACACTTCATTTCTATTAGATAAGATTTCTCCTTGGATCAACATGCTGGGATATATGTGAAGAAAGTGGTAAGATTGCATTGAGTACCACTTTACATTATATCTGACCGGGATACATGGTTTACATCAAAGTTTTGGCGAAGTCTTCAACATACTCTGGATACAGAGTTCAGTTTCAGCACTACTTATAATCCTTAGACAAATGGTTAGTCTGAGAGGACAATTAAAACTCTAGAAGATATGTTAAGAGCTTGCTCTATGGATTTAAAAGGTGGTTGGGATCAACAACTACCTTTTGTGGAATTTTCTTATAATAATAGCTTTCAGTCCAGTATTCAGATAGCTCCTTATGAAGCTCTCTATGGAACGAAATGCAGGACTCCTACTTGCTAGGATGAAGTTGGGGAAAGAAAGCTATTAGGACCTGATCTTGTTGATGAGATGGCAGAAAAGGTCACATCTATTCAACAACACATAAGAGCATCTCAGAGTCGACAAAAAAGTTATAATGATAACCGAAGAAAAGACCTAGAGTTTGAAGTGGGTGATAAAGTGTTCCTACGAATATCTCCTTGGGAAGAGAGTAATGAGATTTGGAAAGAAGGGAAAGCTGAGCCCTAGGTATATCGGTCCTTTTGAAATACCGGATCATGTTGGGAAGGTAGCTTACGGATTGGCGCTTCCACCAAATCACTCTCAAGTTCACGATGTGTTCCATGTATCTCTATTGAGAAAGTACATATCCGATCCTTCACATGTACTCAGCTCAAAAGTTGTACTATTGGAGCAGGATCTTTCTTATGAAGAACAACCGATAGAGATTCTGGATCGTATTGAGAAATTCCTATAGATCAAGACTAATCGCTTGGTGAAAGTTTTATGGAGGAACCACCAATTATAAGAATCTACATAGGAACTTGAGAATATGATGAGGGAGAGGTATCCTCATCTGTTTGTTACGAAGTGATGAATTTCGAGGGTGAAATTAATATTAAGTGGGGTAGAATGTAACACCCGAGATTTTATGAGAAATTTTTTGTTTTTATGTATAATATTATATAAAGTAATCTTTCACTACACACAAAACTATCTTGGCTTTCTTTACATGCAATCACGACCTTCCTCGATAGCTTGCGTTGTCTGCAATATGGAGTTTTACTAAATAATGATATGCTATTAAAATATTATTAAAACTAGCCATTATGAATAGTAATACAAAATTTTTGAAATTTTATAAATTTTATTTTTCAAAATGGACTTCATTTTTGGATTCGGAATATCAAAATTAGCCTAGGGTGAATTTTTGGTGTTTTTCTGAAAACTTTCAATTTTTGATGAATAGTGAAAACACTGTGTTACTATTTAAAAACCAACTTTTTATTTAAATAATTATTTATTTTATTTGAATTTATTTTAGGTAAAAATTGATACATAATACCTATATAAGTTCAATGTAATTCATTGGAGTCAATTTATAATAATTTTAGATATATAAAAATGTTATTGAACTTTTCACCGTCTTTTACCTACCTCCTAGGAGCTTTTTGCAAATTTACATAAAACTTAATTTTAACGCTTCTGTGGGTGGAATTTCGAAAATCTGAGAGACACGGTTAGTATCAAGGAGTAAAATGTGGATCAATAAGATAAAATTAATTTATGGTGAATAGTAACATTTTATTTTTATTTTCCACGGTTAAAAATAAATAAGGTAATTAAGGGTAAAAATGGTATTATTATTACCCTAACACATGTCCTAATTCTATTGGATATGTTTAATTCGTCCAAAAACAAACTTAGGAATAAAATATGACCATTTAGGTCCACATGGATTACATTAGGACATTTAATATTATTTTATTTAAAGAAGAGTTATAATAGTTAAATTCAATTTTTAATAACTAAAACATATTTAATGTAGGGTTATAAATAAGATACATTCGACTATAAATATTAATTATAAAGCTAATGAGATTTCCTACATAATGGTATTTTATTTAGACATTATATAAGTAAATTTATTTATGACATAATGATGATATAGTAATTACCTTATTAATGAAATATTAACATAATTGATGTTATAAATACCCAAATAAATGTAAATTGAGACTTTTTATAAATTCCACTAATTATATATATTTATATGACTTGTTATTATTGATTCAATTAACATTGTTCGAACTAATCATGATGTTATGATTTTCACAAAAATCAATTACCAAATAGTTTCAAAATTGACAAAAAATAGTTTTTAAAAGGAATATTATATTATTAATTGTTATTATATTCCAAAAAATCTAAGGTTCGGTCAAATGACTTAGATAAGGTTATATATATTAATAATGAACCACTTGGGGGTTAGTTTGTCTTGTTATAGTACGTTTATTAACCATATAGTGTAAGAAAACAAGAAGACACGATAAAAGTTAAATTATTTAACTTAGAGTTAAATATAAATGATAAGGTTAAAATTGTAACCTAGACTTGTCTGAAACCCATTGGTTGAGAGTATTTAGACCCATCCCCACCATAGCTTCGAAATAAATCTATTTTGAGCTATTAAAACACGAATATGACTTTATTATAAAATAATATTTTCTGTTTTTTCTAAGGTGCCCCTCTGCTCCATTATAAAAGGGCACCTCCTCCCTCTCCTCCTCACACCACATTGAGCCTTCAAGCTCGGAAAACCCCTTCCAATTTATCTTCTCCACTTCCCTAGAAACATCCAAGAGGTCAAGGTATTCTTCAAAGTCCATTTTAGTGCCCTAATAGAAGGTTAAGAAGAGGCGCTTCAAAGAAGATGTAATGTCTGTTTCCGATTCTTTCAAATTTATTTCTACTTATACTTCTTCTTATTTAGTTGTTTAATTATGAAGTAATAACATAAGTATCAATAATATACTGATATGTTATTATAAATATGAAACAACCCTATTTCACCTTCTATCCATCCTACGGAAAATGAAATCCCCGCGCGTGCGTATGTACAGAATACCATTTCCGCGCCATGTTGTAATCTGTTTTCCATCACCACCTTAATTGGAAGGGTATAATGGTTTAAATAATAATTATATATGATTATTGTAAGTTTATATTTATTCTGAAATATTATAAATACACTCCAATAAAATTCCACGATCATGAGAATGATATCATCACTCGTGCGTACATACAACCTACCGTCTCCATGATGTGATGCGACTTGTTCTACATGATATTCATTGAATAATGATTATATAAATGAATTTAATGAATAAATATGATATATATCATACTAATGCGATTCTGTAAATGAGGTATCTATAACCTAAAAGGAATAAGAAGAATTTATTCATCAAAACACGCATAAGAACAAAAAGAAATAAACACCCGAATAACAAGTAGCAATGAAATATTACTAATAAGAAGCGAAGAATGTGACCATATATTAAATCATAACAATGATTATGATTCTGGAATAAGTCAATATCATTATTTATATCATTATACAGGAGGTTCGGACACGTACGAAGCAAATCATACCTAAGGTAAGGGAAAATCTCACAATATCATTTTTATCCTAGATTGTTTATACATCAAAATTTACTAGGGAATATTTATCATCCACATCCTTGTTCCTAAATATGTAATATTATTTCTATCCTCCTACAATTTTTTAAATCCAATTTTACCCTTCGGTGAGTTTTTAGTAAAATATATAAAAGGAATCTTTTTTTGTTTTTTTAGTACGGGGTACTTTTTTTGACTTTTCCGGCCAAAGTACGAGAAGAATGTTTTTCTTTAACTTATACGACTTGAATGTATTTTTAGAACATTATTTCCATTAATCTTACTTTACAAGTTTTCAAGTTTATTTTTAATCGACATCTTTTAGTTTAAAATTTTATGACATGTTACGAAAGGAAAATGTTTTTGAAGTAGAATGGATATTTTCCTCAAGAATGAAGTTAAGGTGTTTTATCAAAATTATTTTCCATCTAAGATAATATAGGGTGCTGTTTCTATCCCTATTTTTACATTGATTTGATGGAATTATTTTTATGATGTCCTTTTATCTTATATGTATTATGTTATGATGGCATGATGTTTAAGAATCCCATTTTTATTACATGGTTTATGCTATGATGTATGATTTATGATCTTGTGGAACACATAAGAATGTATAATTATGAGATGGGTGGGACCTATATCTCCCTCCAATGCATTGGGTAATGATTTATATCTCATGAGATAGACACAGCTGGAATGACAGGTTAATCCAGTTCAGTGATACAGGACTAAAATGAGGAGTGAACTCTGTTCAGAAATGGACTTTGTCCACTAAGATAGTCTTGACAATGAGTCTTGACTACTAAGAAATAATTATCTATGATTATGTGTTTATGTCACAAAGTTTCATGTTATGATTTTTGGGGTTACATTTCACTACTATGATTTATGAAATTACGATCTCTTTTACAGGTTAAGATTTCCAAAATGTAATGTTATTATGAATATGATGTGATTGATATTTCATTTGTTTACCCTTACCGAGCATTTGATCTCACCCTTTTGTATGTTTTCTTTTCCCCAGGTCACGAATAAGGGTATTAAGTAAGATATGACAAAAGAGACTCTAGATATGATAAAATAAAAGGGAGATAGTGTAGATGATTTATGAACCAGTTGTTTATGTTTCCCAGTTTCTAAAGACACTATACCTATACGGTCCTTTCATGGTTTTTGTTGTATGTTGTAATAAGTGTGCTTCAATTTTGAAATAAAAACAATGTATGTAATGTATGGGAGGAAAGGAACAATCAACCTTTGGAAATTAGGATGTGAAAGCCTTAGTAAGAACCCTAAGGATATGTCTAATCATAGAACACAATCTTAGTGTTTTAGAAATGACCATGAATAACCTATGATAAGAACTAAAGTGTGAAATTTTATTCTTGATTATGTGGTTTTACTATTATGATTAGTGTTTCTTTCACTATTCTTGTTGGTTTTATTCAATGGTTGGAACCTGAAGGATTCGTGTTAATGCTGAATACGACGAGAAATGTAATGATTGTCCCCCTGAGCAACCAAACGTTATGGGATCTGGAATGAAAAATCTTGTAGCCATGATCACACAACTTTCTCAAGTTATGAATCTTACAGGACTTCTGAACGATCAAAGGAAGCAGCAATATTCTTTTGAATCCTTCATGAGAAAACGTCCACCCACATTCAGCGGGTCTACTGATCCATTAGTGGCTGAACAATGGATCAGTACCACTGAAAAGATATTTTCAGTTCTTCAATATTCTGAACAAGATAATGTCATCTTAGCGGTATATCATTTGGAATGTTATGCTGGACAATGGTAGAATATTATCAAGAATACGATCCAAGAGATGAAATTGAGTCCATGGAATGGGACGAGTTCAAGAACTTATTTTTCAAGATGTACGTCCCTTGTATTCTTTGAACAAAGATGGAGAAGGAGTTTTTTGAAATAAAGAAAAAGGATGATGAATCTGTTGGTACCTACGAAGAAAATTTTACAAGACTTTCAAGGTATGCTTCTGGGATTATTATCCAACCTGAGAGTAAGATCGATCGTTTATTTAGTGGATTAAAACCAAGTATTTGAAGGGTGTTAACCATAAGGGACTTCAATATCTACGAGGAAATCGTTCTATGTGCTCTCAAGGTTGAGATGGAGATTAGAGTATCCATCAGTCATATGGGTTTGATAAGAATAGGAAAATGGAATTCAAAGGTAAATCTAAAGAGCACACTGAAAAGAAGATGAGTTTTCCCTTATGCTCAATGTGTGGAAAGAAACATGGAGGGAGTTGTCTTAAAGGGACAAGTAAATGTTTCAAATGTGGAAAGGAAGGTCATCGGGCATTTGAATGCCGCAATGATGGGAATAAGGTGTCTAGTGATGTGAACAAAGATAAGGCTACACAAAGTGCACCTCCTACACTTCAATGTTACAAGTGAAAGGAAATTGTGAATTATGCTAATCAATGCCCTAATCCAAGGGTTCTTGATGATGATCGACATCAACAATCTCTTAAGGATAAAGATAAAGGAAAGTCACATGCAGTTTCTATCAGCGAGATGGAGTACGATAACAAAGTGGTTACAGGTACCCTTACCATCCACTCTAAAGTAGAAAATGTTTTATTTGATTATGGATCCACCCACTCTTTTATTTCTGAATAATTTTCTAAGGGTATCACCATATTACCTCAACAATTAGATGTTGAGTAAGCTATGACAACCCTAATGGCACAACAGTCACATCAAAAGTTTATAATTCTTCTCTGATTGAAGTTTGTGGGAAAGTGCTTCCTGAAAATCTTGTGATCCTTCCTATAGTGGAATTTGATGTGATTCTTTACATGGATAGGATTTATTTATATTGAACCCATATCAATTTCCAAAGAAGGAAAGTAACATTTCATATTCCAGATCAATCTGTGATCATCTATCGATGAAAGGATCAACATAACCTTCCAGTGGAAATTTCTTCCATATTATGGGTCTTGATTCCACTAAATGAAGGTTATTTATCTCAAATGGTTATAGACAAACTCAGTATTAAGAATATTACCATCGTACAAAAGTTTGATGATGTTTATCTGGAGGAATTTCCTAGTCTTCCACCAAATCGTGAAGTTGAGTTTTCAATAGAACTCATACCAGGTGCTTTAACTATTTCAAAGACAAATTTTTGAATGGCCCCAATTTATTTGCATGAATTTAAGAAGCAACTCCAAGAGAATCTTGATAAGGGATTTATCCGCACTAGTGCATCACCTTGGGGAGCACCTGTTCTGTTTGTTATGAAGAAAGATGGATCAATGAGACTCTGCATTGATTATCGAGAACTTAACAAGATCACTATCAAGAAAAAATATCACATCCCACACATTGATGACTTATTTGACAAACTACGCAAAGCTCAATACTTTTCCAAGATTGATCTTCGTTCAGGGTATCATCAATTAAGGGTAAAAAGGGTGGATATACCAAAGACGTCTTTCCGTACAAGGTATAGACACTATGAATTTATAGTGATGCCATTTGGTCTTACTAATTCCCCTGCTATCTTCATGGATCTGATGAATAGAGTCTTTAGAGACTATCGTGATCATTTTTTGGTAGTCCTTATAGACTATATTCTTGTCTATTCAAAGATAAAGGAAGAACATTAAGATCACTTGAGAATTGTATTGAAGACCCTGAGAAAGGAGAAGATTTATGCCAAATTTACCAAGTGTGAATTTTGGCTTAAAAAAGTAGCATTTTTGGGTCACATAATCTCAAAAGAGGGGATATCTGTGGATCAAAAAAATAGAGGTTATTGAAAGATGGTCGAGACCAACAATAGTAACTGAGATCCAAAGTTTTCTTGGTTTGGATGGATCTTATCGATGTTTTGTGAATTATTTTTCACAATTATTTAATCCACTAACTAGGTTGACCCAAAAAGGAGTTAATTTCGTTTGGACAGAGGAGTGTGAAGAGAATTTCAAGGAATTAAAAAAAGGTTATCCAGTGAAACTGTGCCCACACTACCTTGTAGTGGAGAAAGGTTTGTGATATACAGTGATGCATCCAAGAAGGGGATAGGGTGTGTTCTCATGAAAAATGATATGGTGATAGATTATGCCTCACGACAGTTGAAAATCCATGAGCGAAATTATACAACTCATGATTTGGAGTTAGCTGTGTTAATCTTTGCATTAAATATTGGGAGGCATTATCTCTATGTCGAAAGGTATGATATTTATACTGATCATAAAAATTTAAAGTATATTTTCACACAAAAGGAGATGAATATGCATCAATGAAGATGGTTAGAGATGATTAAGGATTACGAATTCTCAATTCATTACCACCCAGGGAAAGAAAAAAAGGTCGCAGGCGCATTAAATTGACAAGATCATGCTAGCTTATCCATGATGAGGATCACAAAAGATCCAATATTTATGGATTTACAAAGGATGGATCTTGGAATTATAATGGAAGGGGATAAATATTATCTTTCTCAAATGAATGTTCAACCATCTATACATGTGAAGATTAAAGAGGCATGGAAAGAAGATGTAGAGTTACAAAAGAAGGTGAGAAATGTTCCTTAATTCAACCTGGATTATGATGGGATAATAATGTTCAGGAATTGGGTTTGTGTTCCTCCCATCCCAGAATTAAAGAAGGAGCTACTGGATGAGGCTCATATTTCTTCATTCTCTGTTCATCCTGGAAGCACGAAGATGTATAAGGACCTGAAAGAGTACTT
The DNA here is from genome assembly GCA_963277665.1 of Viscum album. Taxonomy (NCBI): domain Eukaryota; kingdom Viridiplantae; phylum Streptophyta; class Magnoliopsida; order Santalales; family Viscaceae; genus Viscum; species Viscum album. Next base: position 1,007,084,125 of record OY728131.1, read on the forward strand.
CTGGTGGGATGGTATGAAAAGAGATGTTGCTGAATATGTCTCTCGATGCTTAGTTTGTTAGAAAGTTAAAGCTGAGAGACATAAGTCTAAGAGGATGTTACAACCATTGCCCATACCAGAATGGAAATGGGAAAACATCACTATGGACTTTGTCACTGGACTTCTAAAAACATCCAAAGGAAGTAATGCAATCTAGGTTATAGTTGAACGTCTTACGAAGTCGGCACACTTCATTGCTATTAGATAATATTTCTCTCTGGATCAACTTGCCAGGATATATGTGAAGAAAGTGGTAATATTGCATGGATACCACTTTCCATTATATCTGATCGGGATCAAAGTTTTACCTCAATGTTTTGGCGAAGTCTTCAGCATACACTGGATATAGAGTTGAGTTTCAATACTGCTTATAATCCTCAGACAGACGGTTAGTCTGAGAGAACAATTAAAACTCTAGAAGATATGTTAAGAGCTTGTTATATGGATTTCAAAGGTGGTTGGGATCAACACCTACCTTTTTTGGAATTTTCTTGTAATAATAGATTTCACTCCAGTATTCAGATGGATCCTTATGAAGCTCTCTATGGAAAGAAATGCAGGACTCCTACTTGCTAGGATGAAGTTGGGGAAATAAAGCTATTAGGACCTGATCTTGTTGATGAGATGGAAGAAAACGTCAGATCTATTCAACAACACATAAGAGCAGCTCAGAGTCGACAAAAAAGTTATGCTGATAACCGAAGAAAAGACCTAGAGTTTGAAGTGGGTGATAAAGTGTTCCTACGAATATCTCCTTGGAAGAGAGTAATGATATTTGGAAAGAAGGGAAAGCAGAGCCCTAGGTATATCGGTCCTTTTGAAATACTGGATCGTGTTGGGAAGGTACCTTACCAATTAGAGCTTCCACCGAATCTCTCTCATGTTCACGATGTGTTCCATGTATCTCTCGTGAGAAATTACATACCCGATCCTTCACATGTACTCATCTTAGAAGTTGTACTACTGGAGAAAGATCTTTCTTTTGAAGAACAACCGATAGAGATTCTGGATCGTAGCGAAAAAGTCCTATGGAACAAGAGCAATCGCTTGGTGAAAGTTTTATGGAGGAACCACCAATTAGAAGAAGCTACATGGGAACATTAGGATATGATGAGGGAGAGGTATCCTCATCTGTTTGTTACAAAGTGACGAATTTCAAGGGCGAAATTCATTTTGAGGGGGGTAGAATGTAACACCCGAGATTTTGTGAGAAATATTTTGTTTTTATATATAATGTTATATAATGGAAACCTTCATTACACACAACACTGTCTTGGCTTGCTTTACACACAATCACGACCTTCCTCGATAGCTTGCGTTGTACGCAATATCAAGTTTCACTAAACAATGATAGGCTATTAAAATATTATTAAAACTAACCGTTATGAATAGTAATACCAAATTTTTCAAATTTTATAAATTTTATCCTTCAAAATGGACTTCATTTTTCGATTCGGAATATCAAAATTATCTTAGGGTGAATTTTTGGTATTTTTTGGAAAACATTCAATTTTGATAAATAGTGAAAACACTGGGTTACTATTAAAAACCCAACTTTTTATTTAAATAATTATTTATTTTATTTAAATTTATTTTCGGTAAAAATTGAAACATAATACCTATATAAGTTAAATTTAATTCATTGGAGTCATTTTATAATAATTTTAGATATAGAAATATTTTATTGAACTTTTCACCGTCTTTTACCTATCTCCTAGGAGCTTTTTACAAATTTACATAAAACTTAATTTTACCACTTCTGTGAGGGGAATTTAGAAAATTGGAGAGACACAGTTAGTATCAAGGAGTAAAATGTGGTTCAATTAGATAAAAAAATTGTTGAATAGTAACTTTTTACTTTTATTTACCACGGTTAAAAATAAACACGATAATTAAGGGTAAAAATGGTATTATTATTACCCTAAAACATGTCCTAATTCTATTGGATAAGTTTAATTAGACCAAAATCAACCTTAGGAATAAAATATGACCATTTAGGTCCACTTGGATTATATTAGGACATTTAATATTATTTTATTTAAAGAAGAGTTAAAATTTTTAAAATCAAAGTTTAATAACTAAAACATATTTAATATAGGGTTATAAATAAGATAAATTTGACTATAAAAATTAATTATAAATAAAAATAGATTTCCTATATAATGGTATTTTATTTAGACATTAAATAAGTTAATTTATTTATGACACAATGATGATACATTAATTACCTTATTAATGAAATATTAACATAATAGATGTTATAAATACCCAAATAAATGTAATTTTAGACTTTTTATAAATTCCATTAATTTTTTAGGTTAATATGACATGTTAGTATTGATTAAATTAACTTTTTTCGAACTAATCATGATGTTATGATTTTTACAAAAATCAATTACCAAATAGTGTCAAAATTGACATAAAATAGTTTTTTTAAAAAATATTATATTATTAATTGTTATTATATTCCTAAAAATCTAAGGTTAGATCAAATGACTTTGATAAGGTTATATATATTAATAATGAACCACTTGGGATTCTTTTGTCTTTTTATAGAAAGTTTATTAACCATATATTGTAAGAAAACAAGAAGACACGGTAAAAGTTAAATTATTTAAATTAGAGTTAAATCTAAATGATAAGGTTAAAATAGTAACCTAGATTTGTCTAAAACCCATTGGTTGAGATGATTTAGACCCATCCCCACCTTAGCTTCTAAATAAATCAATTTGGAGCTATTAGAAACCGAATTTGACTTTATTATAAAATAATATATTAAGTTTTTCCTAAGGCGCCCCTCTCCTCCCTTATAAAAGGACACCTCCTCCCTCTCCTTATCACACCACTTTGATCCTTCATGCTCTGCCAAACCCTGCCAATTTATCTTCTTTACTTCCCTAGAAACATACTTGAGGTCCTGTTCTTCTTCAAAGACCATATTTAGTTCCCTAAGAGAAGGTTAAGAAGAGGCGCTTCAAAGAAGAGGTAATGTCTGTTACCAATTCTTTCAACTTTATTTATTCTTAAACTTCTCCTTCCTTAGTTGTTTCATTATGAAGTAGTAACATCAGTATCAATAATATACTGATATGTTATTATAAATATGAAACAACCCTATTTCACCTTCTATCCATCCTACATAAAATGAAATCACTGCGCGTGCGTATGTACAGAATACTGTCTCCACGCCGTGGTGTAATCTGTTTTCCATCACCACCTTAATTGGATGGGTATAATGGTGTAAAGAATAAATATATATGAATATTTTAAAGTGATATTTATTCTGAAAAAGTATAAATACACTCCAATACAATTCCACAATCATGGGAACAATATCATCGCTCGTGCGTACGTACGGCCTACCGTCTCCACGATGTGATGCGACTCGTTCTACATGATCTTCATTGAATAATGAATATATAAATGAATTAAATGAATAAATATTATATATATTATACTAATAAAATTATGTAAATGAGGTATCTATAACCTAAAAAGAATAAAAAGAATTTATTCGACAAAACACGCATAAGAACAAAAAACAAAAAACACCCGAATAACAAGTAACAATGAAATATTACTAATACGAAGCTAATAATGTGACCATATATGATATCATAACAATGAGTAAAATTATATAATAAGTTAATAACATCATATAAATCATTATACCGGAGTTTCAGACACGTACGAAGCAAATCATACCAAAGGTAAGGGAAAATATCACAATCTCATTTTTATCTGAGATTGTTTATACTTCAGAATTTACTGGGGCATATTTATCATCCACATCCATGTTACTCAATATGTAATATTATTTCTATCCTCCTACAATTTTTGAAATCCAATTTTACCCTTTGGTGAGTTTTTAGTAAAAGATATGAAAGGAATCTTTTGTTGTTGTTTTTAGTATGAGGTACTTTTTTGACTTTTCTAGCCAAAGTATGAGAAGGATGTTTTCCTTTAACTTATACGGCATGAATGGATTTTTAGAACATTATTTACATGAAGATTCCTTTACAAATTTTAAAGTTTATTTTTAATCAACTTCTTTTAGTTTAAATTTTTATGATATGTTAAGAAAGGAAAAATGTTTTTGAAGTAGAAAGGATATTTTCCTCAGGAATGAAGTTCAAGTGTTTTATCAAAATTATTTTCCATCTAAGATAATATAGGGTTATGTTTCTATCCCTATTTTTACATTGATTTTATGGAATTATTTTTATGATATCCTTTTATTTTATATGGATTATGTTATGATGCCATGATGTTTAAGAATCCCATTTTAATTACATGGGTTATGCTATGATGTATGATTTATGATCTTGTGGCACACATAAGAATGGTATCATTATGAGATGGGTGGGACCTATATCTCCCTAAAATTCATTGGGTAAAGATTTATATCTCATGAGGTAGACATGGATGGAACGGCAGGTTAATCCAGTTCAGGGATACAGGACTGAAGTGAGGAGTGAACTCGGTTCAGAAATAGACTTTGTCCGCTACGAGAGTCTTGGAAATGAGTCTTGACTACTAAGAAATGATTATCTATGTTTATGTGTTTATGACACAAAGTTTCATGTTATGATTATATGGGTTACATTTCACTACTATGATTTATGAAATTATGATCTCTTGTGAAGGTTATGATTTCCAAAATGTTATGTTTTTATGAATATGATGTGATTGATATTTCTTTTGTTTACCCTTACTGAGAATTTGAGCTCACCCTTTTGTATGTTTTCTTTTCCCTAGGTTATGAAAAAGGGTATTAAGTAAGATATTCCAAAAGGTACTCTAGATATTATAAAATAAAAGGGATATAGTGTAGATGATTTATGAACAAGTTGTTTATGTTTCCAAGTTTCTAAAGACACTATACTTATATGGTCCTTTCATGGTTTTTGTTGTATTTGTAATAAGTGTGCTTCAATTTTGAAGTAAAAACAATGTATGTAAGGTATGGGTAATTATAAAATGTATTAATTCAAACATGTTTTTATTTTAATTAGAGTGAAAATCACATTTCCAAGGATTTCATGGATTAAAAGGGTTGCTGATTTCTAAATGGTTTCCAAAGGATTTTTTAGAGATTTTTTTGTATGTGGAATTGGGCTTGGAACTCTGAGATAGATTTCTTATTTATCTCCATTGTTCACCTCATAAAAAAATTGTTTCATTATTAAGAGAACAATATTTGTGCCCCATTTTCATTTTTTATCCCCTATTATGATTTTTCGTTATTATGTGACATTTTTATAATGTTAAAAGGGGTAGTTTTATGTGTGTTTGAAGGAGTTTTGGTGAGAATAATTATTTATTCTTAGGTTTTTAATATTGGATTGATCATTATCCAAATCTATTTGGGTCTGTTCATGGGAACCCAAGTAACTATGTGGGAGATATTCATTCATGAAATACTAGTTTAGTGTACACATGGGTTAGTGTCCCACTAGTCTTGTGATACACTAGGTCTAGGTGGGGGTGACCCAGATGGTTCCAATATAGGACAGTTTGATGGTTTGTGATGGTTTATATGCAGCATAGTTTGGTAGTTGGGCCTGCATTTATATTATTATTAATATCATCTCAATTTAGGACACCAAGAGTTTCACATAGAATATATTTTTTTAGTTAATGATTTTATATAGGTGAATCCCATCTTTTTTAATCCACCTTCTATTTTTACCCATGGAACATATTATATTATTATTGATTATGATTTTATTCTTATGGTACGATGATGCTTTGTTGTGTTAATTTTTTTTTATTAATTTATGCCTGTGTTATTTTTCTAAATTATTTTTAAAAGTGGTCTTAAAAAATTGACATCATGTAAAAGGATAATGTTGGTCTTATGGATTATATTTTTTGAATGATTTAGAAATGAGGAAAAAGGGGGAACATTTAGTTTCTATAATATCAAAGTCCCTTCTTTCATAAGTTTTAAAAGTATTTACATTATTTAAGTAGATAAATCTCATGGTTTTATATAAAAAGAATCTATTTGATCCTTATGGTTATAAATATGGTGTATTATTGTATTTATATTAGTAAAAATTAAAATAACTTTACTTTATAATATATTTTAAAAGTAGTGTTTATGATCTATTTTAAGAATGGAATTACATAGAATCTTTGGTGAGATCCTATTGGGACTGTTAGCTCACACCCAACAGAAACACTTGAGTGTATATGTGTTTGTGAAAATCTTATATTGTAAACATGTTACATATTCATATTGGAAATCATCCTCTATGATTTTTGATGTGTGAGATAGGATGTGGGGTGAGACCATTGGTCACATGGATGTTTTCTTAATGTTTTTTTGGGGTTTGTTTTATGTTTTGGTTTTTGATATATCTACCAATTTGATCATCTCTTTAATTTTATTTTGGTTCCCTTTATTATACCAAATTGTTTATTTATTATGGTCATCCCATATTTTTTTGATACAAATTTATTGGATTATGTTTTCTAGTAATGAATTATTTGTTTGCATTATGTTTCAGTGATACTTAATTTTATTTTTCATGAATTACCAACTTATGTACATTCCAGGCTTGATTATAAGAAAAATGATTTTATTCCATATTTAATATTATTTAAGAGTTAAATAATTCTCATGTAGTATTTATCTGATGTCTAGGAACTTATCTCTAGCCTGTGGGGATTAGGAATGCCTTCAGGCATTGTTATGGGATGAACTAAGGGATGTGGAATGTTAACCCAATATAATTTGTGACACATTCAAATGAAACATACATATGTACAATAAATCACACATAAAAATAGAAATTTATATTATAGGGACCACCTAGCACTATTTAAGAGTTACCACCCAAACCATGCTTTGAATTTCCCTCGCCAAGCTCATCCATGTCTCTTCCATAATTTTCCTCTTACACAAGAAACTATCTCATCATATAAAACCCAATTATTTAATTATAATAACATTTAATTAATTATTTAACTAACTCCAATTAATTATATTTTCTAAAAAAACTCATTAGGAATCACCGCGTCACTGAAACTATACATATTGACATGCGCTATACCTTTTGAGATATATTCTCAACACCTCACATGAAACCCCATAACCCCCACCCAATTCCTCTTTTATTGAGTGTAATAAATGAATATACTATACCAAATTCAACCCAAACTTTTGTTATAGTAAAGGGGAACCATAATAAAGGAATGAGTATGATAGAAAACCCATAATCACCAAAAAGATTCACAAAAAAACCATACCTCCCCATGGGGGTTCAAAGGGAGGAAGAGTGGGAGGGGGTCAACAAATAATGAAACCCCAAATTATCCCTATTTCCTATAAATAATGAAGGGGGTTGATCCCAAAAATACAAGCTTCCACATTTAAAAAAATACCTAAGTGTGGATCATAGTGTGACTAGGGTGTATGGCATAACTTTCCCCATCACCCAAAATGGCCATAACGTGACTATTGGGGGGGGGGGTGTCATATCATGGAAACCTAGGTAGAGGGCCCAACCCTAAGCCTCCCTCTATCATATTTTGACCTCCCATGATCATTGAACTACCACTCTAAGATATGGGACCCAAACGCTCAGCCAATACTATTACAACACAAACCCGAAGGGTCATGGGGTGGCATACTTGTCATATAACCACACCTGAGTCCTTTTTCTATGGTTTCCTATCACACTAACCCTCATAGCATGATTTCTCACACTAGGCTACAGGTGTATGGCCTATAGGTCATGATGTGACCTTCCACTGAAACATCATTTCAGTAAGGCCTACAAGCCTTAATCTAATGCCCACACGATCACCTGATACATCACCCATGCATAGATTCTTATATAAAAACAAATATACAATACTTTCTACTTTGAGTATTACTAATATGAATTCAAATCCATTAAATTTACCCTAATATAAAACCAATAATTATAACTTCCTCTAAATTCCACAACCTGTAACAACATAAGTTATTACACATGCACTATGTGCATCCAAAACCTTAGTTAAAATAAATGTCAATTAAATAGTAAAATAAATATTATTTTTTTGTTTAAATAAATAATATTTATTTTAGTTATTTTTACCACACAAATTCAATCCCCACTTGTTTGAAATAACATATATTTGAGTTGACTATAAAATAAATATTATTTCTTAGTCCAGAAAATATAAATGTATTTATTTATTGAATAAATAATGTAGGGATATTTATTTATTTAAATAGATATTAATTATTCATATTTTGATAAATACCAAAGAGGATTTAATGAAATTTTCCTTTGTCTGGTGAGAATGATATATTTAAAATCATTTAAGTGAATATGAATTTATTTGATTAAGATATTATATTAAAATTATTCATGAGTTTTGAAGTTTTCTTGGGAATAATAATAATACTAATAATAATAATAATAATAATAGATTTGTGGTTTTCTATGCATTAAGAAATTTATTATGTTCTTATGTCCAACTACCAATTATTTAACCTATCGATATAAAACAGAATATAGAATTTCTAGTAGGATATATTTTTGTGCACAAAAAATACACTAGATCGAATAATATCAACTATTGATGTATGTTTCTCTTGAATTCTATCAAGAAAATAGATCTTTTCCCCTAATCCTCATTCTCAGTCCCCAATATAACTAGAAGAACCCTTCATGATTAAAAGGAATTCTAGTTACGATCAGTTCGAATAACACAAGAAAATTTGAAATTATAGATAACACATCCATAAGTGATATTGTGAGGATCATGGAAAATATGTGGATACCACTAGAGAAATTTTAAACCTAAATCCATTATCACAATGATACTATGGAAAGAGTGGGAAACCAATTCAATAATGAAGAAAGAATTCCAATACAATAGGTAATTGTAATTTGTAAATTAATTAAACATTATATGTGAAATCTCATGTCTTAGGGATTCTAGTGTTTCTATTCATCTATTTGTGAGGATACATTTGATGAAAACAATGAAAAATAATGGTCGGTAATGGGCCCAACCACTTCCATTATGCCTCAAAACATTCAAGTGGTGTCAAAGTTGTCACTTATTAATTTATAATTATTTTTAATAATTAGTAAAATTATGAATTGGTTTTTAGCTTTTAATATAATGTTTCACATTTTTTTAATATAAAAGTATATATAATTTGTTCATTCAGATTATATGACCAATAATAGGACAAGAACATGTGAATAACAATAAGAGATTACTTCATGAGGTTTCTGAGATTCTAGATAAAAATTATGGATACACTATGTTTAACTGAAATGTACATGCCATGTACCCATTTTCACTTCACTGATATGGGTTGTGAAAATCATGAACCTTAGTGTGGGATAAAAATATGGGGAATTATTAGAAATTTCATATTGACTAGGCCCATTAGAACACAACTTGATGGGTTACCCGATGTGTAGATAGTGTACATCCTTATAACCCCATATAGTTTTTCCCTACATGAATCATAGAAATAGTGTGGTTATAATATACATATTTTAATAATTACATGTCACATATTGATAGATGGACAATGAATATATGCTAGTTATGATTGCAAAACATGTATCGAGAATACAGTCCATGTAACACATAAATTACTACACATATTACATGTCGAGTCCCCTGTGTACATTGTGGATGTCCACTGAATAGAGTACATGGTCTGTGGTGTGTTTTACATGTCATGTAGCTCATACCCATTTAAACTAAGTACACACCAAGAAAAGATGTATAATAAACGAAATAAAATACAAGAATGAAAATTAATTATGGAATTAAATGTAATTACATGGGGTGTATCTAGAATTCACACCATGAGATAAAGTTTTTAATAGTAATAAATACTTAATTAATTTATGTGTTATTTGGAACTACATGTTGTGAATGGTGATAGTACATGATGTGTACATAATGAGAATTTCCTATCACACCCCAACAATGATTTTTTCCTTTTTTCATTATTCTCTTTGTCTTGGATCATGTGGTTGAGGTTTGGATCGAGTTCTAAGTCTAATATTTTTAATTTTAGTTATTTTCAAAGGTTTTTTTCTAAGGAACAGTATGAGTACATTTGGACTCAAACTGTGAGAGGAATATATGGAAGCATGCACCCTTATTTTGGTAGAGCATGGCTTGTGCCCGTTTAGAGGAAACCAAGTAGAAAGTATACGAGATGGCTCTGTCAAATGACAGAGATGATTCACATGGTTTTCACATGGTTTCCCAAACCATGTTGCCTAACTATGTGAGTTTCCCATATCCTTAAAAACATGGAATTTTTATTGTACCTCTATATTCCTTTAACCCCAACTTGAAACCTCCCTTATTGTTCATCCTATTATCCCTTGGGCCCCCACCCCCCTCCTTGCCTCTCCATCCACCATGGATGCTCATATAGGCTTCAAAGGGTGTACGCTTTGTTCCTCCAGCATAGTTCTTCCCTCTTTAAGGGTTTTTTTGTTTTTACACATCATTGAGGTATGAGTTTCTATCCATTTCCTCTCCAACACATTCCATACGATGTTTGAAATTTCATAAATGATTTTGAAATGTGATTCCATTTATTGTGATGTGTTAGTAAATAATGTTTTGGAATTGTTTTGTTGGAAATTTGGTGGAAATGGATTTTAAAATAATATCTTTGATTTTTATTATATATGTATGTATGAAAAATGTTTGATAAAATTTCAATTACCCTTTAAAAGTGAAATTGGATGTGTTTTTTTTGTTTGAATTTTTTTGGGTATTGGTAATTAGTTTTTTTATGATTTGATATTTCTGTGGGACTTGGGTGCCTTTTTATGGATTGATGCATATGTGTAAACCCTTGTAAATAATTTTTGAGGTTGCTGTGTTTCATCCACTATAAATCATGGATCATTGAAGGATTACAATAGATAATCCATTGTATGTGGAAATATCTATAGGTTCACAAGATTCTCCTATGGATGCATACACAAATGAATATTAACATCTAAAGAAATGTTGTATTTAAACCTTGGGTTTTAAAACACTGTTTCAACTTCTCATTCCTCTTCCCTAATTATCCTTCTCCCTCAAATAGTTCTTCTAAAAGCCCACGTGTCCACAAATGGTTTCTTTATCCGGAAATGATTCCAAATATGGGTTAAAATGTTTTTCCAAACCAAAGGCCTATTTGGTATCTTGATGAATGGTTTGAGTAACTAAATAATACAAAATACCATTTGTCAACTTTTTAGTATGTTTTGGGTTTTTTGAATTGGTTTTATAAATGGTTTGGAATTAGATTTGGATTTAAAATGGAAACGGACCAGTTGGTACATTGTGCTTTCTTAGACAAATTCATTTTAAAGGGCCATGATGTGTTGTACTGTTTGGAACTTGTGTGTGGTTTTTTGGGAGAAAGGTTCCTCTATGGTGGACCCCCTGAGGAGAGGGTCAGAACATAGGTGGTGTTGGTGTCTAGGATAGCCAAAAACATTGGATTGTGGGTCATTGGTTTCTACCACATCTCTGAGGACCTTTTCATTCACCAAATACTACTATCTAGGGATTCCCAGGAATCAATTTGGGGGTCGTGTGATTATTCCGTATCAACCATGATTAAATGGGCTGATACCCACTGGATTTGCAGAGAGGCCAGGTGACACATGATACATGTGAGGCAAGTTTAGAGAAGTCGATTGGTTATCGACTATGGAGTTTCACTATACACTGTAAAGTGATTATGAACCAATTACATCTAGGGATTTATTATAGATATGTTTATAGAATTTCCATTATTACTATATATATGTTCTATTTTATTTTTTTTCACCTATTTTACCTACACTGTTAGATTTTTCCATCTTGTTCTGTTTTTTTACATTCACAATAACCCATTTTTAATCACCTTTATGGATTATTCATGTGGTGTTGGGTTTTCAAAAGAAAATTCATAAAATTGATATCTATTTTGAAAAGAGAAATGTAGTGTGTGTTATTTTAGAAAGAGAATGTTATGTTTGGTTATTCAAAATGATAAAATACTATTATTCTGAAAGTATTTCAAACTATTGTTTATATATTTTTTCAGGATATGAATTGTATCAACTCTATGGTGCTTAACTAATGATATATTTATGGTCACAAGAAAATTATTCCACTCAGTATAGGTAGAATCGAGCTGTTTTGTAAGATCATGTTTTTGGTTTGGTTTTTCTTTTGGAGCATGTCATCTTTGTGGATGGTTTTGTCCAAGAGGTCATATAGAGATCATGTCAGTTGAAGTTTTGTTTTATTCTTCCTTTGTATTTTATATTTTATCAGTTTCCATTATATTAGGATCTGGTTATGTTTTTATTATTGTTTGGTTTTATTTTTTTTACTGCATACTTTGTTTGGGTTATTTGGTTCTTGTTTCTTATATGGAGAAATCATTTCTCTATGGTTTATCTTTGATTCACATCACTATGTACCATCTTAGGAGGATTGGGATTGCCTATTGGTCATCATCTAAGACTGGGTCAAGTGTTGGGTTGGATGGTAGCTCGTCCTAGTTCATTCATAAATGGTATCATATGAGACATTTGTTATTTTTGGTGTTAGGTAGATTGGAGATTAAGACTATAAGGTCTTGAGAGGTAGGTATTAGAAGGACATTAATAAACCCTTTATCGTTCTGATCCTTGAGATTCTAGGGGTGGTCTAGGACTCGAGTCTATTGTTTTGGATTATGTGGATTGGGGATGATAATGTAAGTGATCCAGTGTTATGTTCTCGTCTCACATATAGTAGTGACATAGGTGGAGCCTGAGTGCATGAATTAGAATATTCATAGTGGTTGGTGATTTTCTGGGTCTTGGTCCACTAACCATGTCATTGGGTATTGCATAGATACTAGTTCCCTATCCGAGGAGTTCTATGTGAGTTGTGTTTTTGTATATTTTCCATTTGGGTGACCGGATATTCAAATTGAATATGGTTTTTGATAAAATGGTTTTAAAAGAAAAATAGTTTCAATGTGTGGTTTTGTTTTAAATGTGGGATTTTGGGATTTAATTGGATTTGGAAATTGGTTGAGCATTGGGTATAATAGATTTTCGATGGTGATGTTTTCTAAATATGGGATGGAAATGGTGATTTTTGAAAAGAGGGTTCTATTTTTATTTGTGAGTCTTGTCCATTGATATAGGTGTTTTGTCTTGAGTTGTTCTTCTTGGTTGACTTTTGATTAATTTTTTTTATTTTTTGTTATTTGTAGTAGTATGCTACCTAGAATGGTCCAAAATGTTTTCATTGAGTCTTATCCAATGAATTTCCCTACTCAGACTCCCAATGGAGTGGAAAGATCAAGTTCTTCTTGATTGTTTCCTATCTTCCATATTGATTGAGGTTCATTAGAGTATGTAAAGTGGATTGAGAATTTTTAAGGTGTCTTTAGGTTTTTGGGAACTCTTAAAGTTACAAGAGTACATGCTATTTTGGGTTCATTAGAATGTATTTGTTTCTATTGGTGGAAGGTGATCATTCCACCATTATTTCAAGGTGGGATGTTTTGTGAAATTTTGAAGAACAATTTAATATGATGGTTCATACCCAATGAGGTGAAGGGAAGGAAATTATCATGGGAATTCAACATGTTTAGCAGATGGTGAAGGCCTATGTGGACCACATTAAGGTGTTAGTTTATTTCAATATGGAGATAGTGATGAAGGATCTGCTAAAATCTCCTTTCATTGTCAAGGTGACACATCCATAGATCAAAGAGAAATTCTTGTCATCTGGGTATTCTATTTTGAGAAGTGGTTGGTTGAGGAATTTCTCATTGAGTTGGTTTTTGAGATTTAGTTAGTGGCGATTGATTAACCAATATTTCTCAACACTGGTGGAGGTTCTCTATCTGGAAAGAAGTGTGTACTACATGTTTCTTTTCTTGTTTGGTTATTGTTCAACGGTTCTAGTTTCTCATCTGTTGGATTTCTCATTCTTGTACTTCTAGTGGGGTCGACTTAGGAATTCAAATCTATCATGTCAAAATACTCCAAAAATATTTCAGGTGATGAGGCTTCAAGGTTCATCTTCACACGTTATCCAAGAAACATCTCCAGAAGGGGAATTCATGGTAGGAGATGGCCAGATTATAGATGTGGGGAATTAGATTCTTTTAATATCATGTCTCCATCCACATGTCCAAGAGTATAGATTTAATTCATTCAGTAATTTATGGGGGGGTGTGAAGAACCTTGACTATATTTTTCTCCATGTGTTAGTGTGGTGAATATTTTTATCCCCATGTTGCAGTTCACTTTGTTATTCTTGATGTGTTTTTCTGTTAAAGTTTTAATTGCCTCTCATTCCTGTTATAAGTCTCTATTTACTAAAAAAGGGCTTGTTGGTTTTTTTATTTTATTGTTATGGTGTTGGTGTTTTTTTAATATAAATCCTGAGATGATTTATCTCAATTATGGACTCAAATAAACTAATTCAATCCATGATACATATTATACTGTTTCATGTTTTGTGGACCAAATACAGTTTACATTTCAAATATATTACACAATGCTTATAGGAAACCTATGAGGAAAATATGGGTTCCTAATGAACTTATAACTAATATTACTGGACCCAAAAAAGTATGGGCACCAAAATATGTTTTTGCTTAATCTTTTTGAAGGAAAGCTTCTTAAAGAGCTCCTGCAAAAGTCTATGGTACTTGGAAAATGGATTTTCAAGGAACATGATAGGAGACTACTCGTGCATCAAGAACCTGATAAATGTAGATGGAGGACATGTCACATTTGGTGACAATTTCAAGGTAATGATTATTGGCCTATGCCAAATCGGTAACTCTAATTCAGTTTTGATTTCTAAAGTACTGTTTATTAATGGTTTAAAATATAATCTTCTTAGTATCTCACAATTATGTGATTATGGATTTCATGTTAGATTTGAAAATTATTCTTGTAATGTCTTTAATTCTAATGATGAATTAGTATTTTCTACATTAAGAAATGAAAAATGTTTATTCTATTAATTTATATTCTTTAGATTATCAAAATGTTTCATGCTTATGTTTATTTCATAATGAATCTTGGCTCTAGCATAGGAGACCAGGACACTGTAATGTTCACTCCATTAGAAAACTAACTAGAGAAATCATGGTTAAAGACTTACCCAAACATGAGTTTCCAAATGACAAAGTGTGTAATCCCTGTCAAAAAGGAAAACAACACAAAATCTCTTTCAAACCAATGAAATAATTTTCCACTTCTCACCCTCTCAAGCTAGTTCACATGGATTTTTTTGGACCATCTAGAATTTTTGGTTTAAATGGGAAGCACTATGTTTATGTTCTTGTAGATGACTTTTCTAGATATACTTAGACCTTATTTATGGCACACAAAAGTGAAGATTGCTCTTATTTTACCAAATATGCCAAGTCTGTATAAAATCTTAGTGGACTTAGAATTAAATCATTAAGGGGTGATCATAGCTATGAGTTTGAAAATCATGAGTTTGAATCCTTTTGATCACAAATGGTTATAGTCACAATATCTCTTCCCCTAGAACACCTCAAAAAAATGGAGTTGTTGAGAGAAGAAATAGAACCCTTCAAGGGATTGCTAGAATAATTCTTAGTGAATATGACCTACCTATTTATTTTTGGGCCGAAGCTATCAATAAATCGTGTACATAATCAATAGACTGTTAATCAGACCTATTCTTAAGTGGACTCCTTACGAATTATGGAAAAATAGAAAACCCAAGGTTAGATACTTCAAAGTTTTTGGTTGCAAAGTCTATATTCATAATACCAAATACAATCTTGACAAATTTTCATCCAAATGTGATGAAGGTATCGTTTTAGGATATTCCATGTCTAATAAAGCCTATATAGTTTTCAATAAAAGAACTAAATGTGTGGAAGAATATGTTCATGTAAACTTTGATGAAATAGATTCACATGAGCCTAAAACCATCCTAGAGAATCTGGAGGATGATGTATCAAATCTGAACATCAATTCAAAATCCTCAAACTCTTCTATGAAAGAATCTGTGAAAACATCCAGCTTTGGAAATTCCTTAGAATCAAGTCACAATGAACCTAAATCTATTGACAAACCTGAAATCACTAGTCCCTCTTTTTCTATAACTATTTGAACCCTTAAGAACCATCCCTTAGATGTTGTTGTACGAGACTTAGACAACAGAACACAAAATAGAGCTTCTCTGAGAAATCAGGTTGAACATCAAGTCTTCTTGTAACAACTTGAACCTAAAAACATTAATTATGCTATCAATGATGAGTTTTGGGTTATGGCTATGCAAAAAGAACATAATCTTTTTGAAAGGAACAAAGTTTCTAAAATTGTTGAAAGACCCAAGGAAACATTCACCAGAGGCACTAAATGGGTGTTTAGAAATAAGGTAGATAAAGCAGGTAACATAGTTGGAAACAAGGCTAGATTAGTTGCACAAGATTATAGTCACGAAGAAGGAATAGACTATAAGGAGACCTTTTCACCAGTATCCATAATTGAAGCCATCAGAATCCTACTTGCATATGCTGCACATATTAATTTCAAACTGTATCAAATGGATGTTAAGAGTGCATTCATAAATGGGTATACAGCTGAGGATGTTTTTGTTGAACAACCCCCTTGGATTTAAAAACCCCTATTTTCCAAATAATATTTTTAAACTATCAAATGCTTTATATGGTTTAAAGAAATCTCCAAGAGCATGGTATGATAAAATGAGTATTGTTCTTATTTCCAAAGGTTATACCAAAGGAATAGTTGATCCTACCCTTTTAATAAAATGGTTTTCTAATTATGTTTTAGTTGTTCAAATCTATGTGGAAGAAATTATTTTTGTATCTTCGAAAGATTATTTATGTGTTGATTTTTCTAAAATGACGAAAAACGAATTTGAAATGAGTTTAATGGGTGAACTCAAATTCTTTCTTGGATTTCAAATCTTTAAAAACAATGATGACATTATCTTAACTCAAAGTAAATATACAAGAGATATTGTAAAACATTTTGGATTGGATAGAACTAAAAATACTGAAACTCCCATGATTACCACTTGTAAGTTTGATCTTGATGAAGATGTAAAATCTGTTGATCAAACCACTTATAGAGGAATGATTGGACGTTTACTCAACTTAACTACCAGTCGTCCAGACAATATGTTTAGTGTGTGTATGTGTGATCATTTTCAAGAAAATACTAAGGAATATCATATAAATTTTGTAAAGAGAATTTTCAAATACCTCAAGCATACACCCAATCTTGGACTATTTTATCCTAAAGGAAAATCATTTGAATTAGTTAGTTATTCTGATGGTGAATTCTGTGGCTATAATTCAGATATAAAAAGAACCTAGGAGCTTGCCACCTTTTAGGCAAGTCACTAGTATCATGGTGTAGTACGAAACAAAATTATATTGCATTATCTACTGTAGAAGCTGAATATATAGCTGCTGGAAGTTGTTGTGCACAAATTTTGTGGATGAAACACACATTACTAGATTATGGATATCAATTCAGACATGTACCTATAAATTTTGACAACACAAGTTCTATTAAAATCTCAAAAAAATCATGTTTCACACTCTAGGACAAAGCACCGTGATTTAAGACATCTCATTTTTGAGAGATCATTATCAAAAATGTGATATTACATTGGAATTCATTGGTACTGAATATCAGCCTGCTAATATATTCACCAAACCATTAAATATTGAAATAATAGACAACAACATACATGAACTAGGCATGATAAACCTAAAATAGATATCTTATTTTTCGATATATTACTATTTTATACTTTACTGTTTTATGATTAAAGTTTCTCAGGTAGTGTTTCATTCACTGTCTCACTGTAATGCTTAGTTACTGTCACACATTTTACTGTCTCAACATAAATGTTCATGTTTACTATCTCACTGTGAAGTTTATTCACTATCTCATTGTATCGTGCATTTACTATCCCACCGTAATGACCAGACACGGTCTCACCGTAAAAATTCTTTATGATTTTTTTGTAAAAACCCGTATCACGGTAATTATCATTTTAACCATTTTATTTTCCCGCATTTTTGTTGTTGAGATGTTTGGTATTCCTAAATGATAAAATAAAGAACTTATCACTCAATTCTTCACTCAGGGATTCTTCTACTTACTTTTCTCGAACCCTTCTTCATCCCTACAACCCTTCTCTCTCTCAAACATTCAGTGAATGCCATGAATGAAACATCATTCATTGTCGACACCTGAGAAGCGTAGCTCGAAGAAGATGATAATTGGACCTAAGATAGCACCCAAAGGACCTTTACATCTAAATCTGGTAAACTGCGCTGTTGTACCTGAGAAAAATATTTTCCCCAAATGTCTTCTGTCCAATAAGTCCTTGGTTTTGAAAGTGTTAGAACATAAAGGCTGGTTAGAGTGGTTTTCGAAGGAAGATAGACCCATCTACCCTAAGTTAGTGGATCAGTTTTACTAGTACGTATAGTTTTATTTTGATTCTAGTGATAGTTATATTGTAAGAAGCTGGGTTAATTTCCAGAGATGCTCTTTTTCTTCGAGGTTATGGCTGAATTCCTTAGGATACCTCATGAAGGCATATGTGAGGATTAAAAAAGAGGACCTCCACTATTAACCAAATTCTTTGATTTGGAAGATGTTCTAAAATCCTTAATAGGAAATGGAACTCAGAGGAGAGACATTTATTCCAAACTAGATGGATAATCAATAATTCTGTTCAAGTTTATAATTAACTTGGGTAGTCCCATAAAATGTGATTTTGCTATTTTGAAATATCAGGATTTGTTTCTGATGAACATTATAAAAAATGGGAAAAAGATCAACCTGTGAAAGTATATCACACACCATATATGCGAGATGATCAAAGTCACATACATGTCAACTTCCATGTTTTACTCTCAGCTAATCTCAGCCATGATTTTTTCCAAAGTTATGGTTGGAAGTAATGAAGAAGTGATTAAAGATTTTGAATTATTCCTCTCAAAATGCACTATCAAAAGAATGAATATAAATTGGAATCCTTGGAAAAAAGGAATGGGTGGGAGACAATAATAGAGTTTATGATAAATTCAATCCAGTTGAACATCCCTCAAGACCAAGAAATATTTGTAATCCTGGTTTGGAGACCGATGAGATTCTTTATTATCCCGAAGAAGTTGAATAAGAGGCTGAAGTGCCACCTAGGGAAGATATTATTGTTGAGGAAGACATGACTACTATTCCTCATGAAGTATTTGAAGAAGAAGTCCCTGCTCTTGAAGAAGATGTTAATATGGAAACTCAACCCGAGGCTGAAACAAAATCAGCTTCCAAAGAATCTGAAAAGCATGCCATGGAAGAGCCTATAGTGGAAGAGCTACCTACTATGAAATAAACCAACCATGAGGAACTCCCTGTGGAACAATATATTCTTGAAATCATCCCTTTGGATGAAGAACGGATGCAGCATGCTTTTCAGTTGGCTAGACCAGAAATGAGTGAGGAACTTAGAGCTGAGTCTATGGAATTAGATCGAGATCCTAATACTCTCAGTCCTGAGAAGGAGGCACCTGTTGAGGGGGAGAAAAACCCAAATCTTGAGTCTATTGAAGCTTCACATCTGACTGAGTCCAGTCCTGTAGAAACTCTGTATAAGTTCCACAATTTCAATGATATGAATGACTCTCATCATGTTTCAACAACTGGACTAAATCTTTTTTCTATATTCCAGTTGAAATCATTCTCCAATATCTATCCTGAGAAGGAAACTGATCCTGTACCAGTCCCTATTACACAATCTTTATCTGAAAAACCATATTTTTGGAGTAAGGATGATCTAAAAGAATTTTGTGCTACCCTCTTGTCTGGAGTTGAGAAACTCATGAATACCCATCCTCTTCATGTGACCAATTTAAGTGAGAGAGATGCCTCACCGTTTTTGGAAAATATAATTTGGAAAATACAACAAAAAATGCTTCCTGGGATTCATGAAGTAAGAGTTGAAAATTAGCTTCTCAGTAATGCAGTGAAGACCCTAATAAGTATGGTTGATGACATATAGAGAGATCTGCATTCGAGATCAAAGCTTGTTGCTCCTCCTCTAGAACATGTTGTTCCTGAAATACCACATGTCGTTATGTCTCAGATTCAACCTTATCTAGCTTCCATAGATGAAAAGATCACAAAAAGGAACAAACAAATTGTGAAGGAAATGAGAGAGCTTATTTTCAATCTTAATAAACTCACTGATGAGTATACTGGGAGTCTTAAAAAGGTGCAAAATCAACTCAAATATCTGACCACAACTTTCAATGCCTCTAAAGAATCTGGTAAATCCTCAAAACCCTCCTTAAATAGTTATATGCTCAGAACTATAGTCAAAGAAGAGCTTCAGAATTTACTCAGTGGTTTCAATATAACTTCTCTATTTGAAGTTGTCAATAATTCTGATAGAGTTCCTAACCTAGTACAAATCCACTCAAAAATTTCTAATGATTCTCAGCAAGAGATTTCCAAGAAAGAGGATTAATACTTCAACAAAATATTCTCCAAGACTGATATGAAAAATCATTTCAAGTATCTTGTAGAAAATCTGAGAATTCCTCATATGACTCAAGATTTCAAGACCAAAGTCCAAAAGCTCACAGATTTTACTCGATTGTTGGAAAATTTTATGGAGAACAAGGATGATTTTGAGAAACCCATACAGTATGGTGGAGAGATCATTACAGATTTCATAAAACATCTGAGGCCCTATCTTCATGTCCAGAGTACAACCATTGTTGCTCCAGCAGCTGCACCTCTAAGACCGGGGCTGCCTAACTTCACCTCCGCCCTAGCCTCCACCATTATGTCTATCAGCCAAGCACTGAGTCAGATCCAACCTATGATTCCCAATCAACAACTACCCAGATCTTCTACTACTTCTACTTTGGCTCCATCAGTCTTTGAATTCATTCCTTTACCCTAATTATCAACCACCTCACTCTCTTCTTCTACCTCAACCTCTAATCCTATGGCTTCCTCTTATCCTACTGTTAAAGTCAAAGAGAAGGCCAACCCGTGAAGAAGAACAGTGATTACTCCTTTTTGATAGGGATGATATTGCTTTTGGTTTTCTCTTATACATTTGTACTGATCAATCGTTTTCTATTAATAGAATGTACACTTTTTGACATCTCTTATTCCAACTTTTTGATAATCCCAAAAGGGGGAGAAATTTTTATATGTTATCCATTTATATCTATAGTTGAATCCAATATATACTTTGACTTTACATGATTTGTGGTCATCAAAAAGGGGGAGATTATTGGACTCCTCATATATTAATCATGTTTTAATGATCATAAATCTTATTAAACCTAGTTAACTTCTATCAATTATATCACAATCATGTGTATTCATGTGTATTCATGTGTATTATTGTCTAAGTAATCTCAAGACTTAAGAAGAGGCATTCGAGATTTTAATTTCTCTACACTATCTTTGATTTACTCTCATAATGCCTTCTTTGACAAATGCTTAAGTCTAATCCATTCTATTATCATCATTGCTTAAGTCTAAACCCAGTTAATTTTGAAAGTCTGAGACACCATAAGTCTTATACTACTTATGTCTTTCTCACACCGTGAAGTAGACCCCGTGAAGAATCTCACACCGTGAAGCAGACACCGTGAACAAGACACCGTGAATAAGACACCGTGAAGCAGACATCGTGAAGCAGACACCGTGAACAGGACATCGTGACCGCGAGACACCTTGACCATGAGACACCATGACCACAGAACACCATGACCAATCTAGACACAGTGTGAAGGAGACACTATTTCCATGAATTACTTTGACATAATTTCATAAACTATTTTGTTATCTTTCAATTTAATATCTAACGGTCATATTTAAAGATTTTAAATGCACTGACATAATTAATGTTTCTTTGTAGACATATCATCTGACAGTACGAGGTACGAGGTATGGTATCCATGCAAACTGTCAGCTCCAACAAATGCATTCCAAGATAAAAGCGATGTGTGGCCAAGAATCAAGGATCATGATACTAAACTAAAAGCAAAGCTATGAGCTCGATAATGAAGCACACTGAGATATTTTCAACAGGAAGGATTGTCACAAGAATGGAACTTGAAACTACTAAAGAACACATGAAGCATATTTGAATCTTAGAGAAAATCTTCGCACAGTCAATCCTCACCAAGAACACAAGCTAAATTGTGACACTTTGTTTTACAGACAGGGACTCGAATTCTGAATCTGCTTCATCTTAGAAGTTCAAAGCTGCAAAGAATAACACTCAGAGCACTTCTAAACCCATCTCCGTATTTCTCCTCTATTGTGCATCTGTTTATTACCTTTCGAGAAGAGTGTGTACCTGTATGAAAATACACTCTGTCTCCCGTATCAAACTGAAGAATAAAATATATCCTTACTCAAACACTCATTTACCCTTGTGTATACCCATGGATAAGTGTGGAAGAGGTCCCAGTGTGGCATGGTAATTTTATACCCTCGAAAACTATGGAAGAGGTCCCTATTTGACCTGGATAATCTGTGTACATTTGTTAACCCTGATCCAGGGTGTGGATAAAGGTTTATTTATATAAACTACTTGGTGGAAGGGGATCACCAAGTGGAGAATATTTGGTCTCAGCTTGAGACTTAACCACTTGTTTCATATCGGATGTACTTCATAATTTAGTTTTCTCTATTTTATTTCATTACGGTATAATTCAAAAATCACTAATTTCACATTGATAGTTAGTTGTGGAATGAAGTTATAACTGGCTTGTCTTAGTAGAGTAACATTGAAAGTAATATTAATAACAAAAATTATGATTACTGAGAATTAATTAATCTTCTAAGAAGTTACTTAAACAACCAAACTCTTATAACAGTATAACCTTGATTAACATGGCTATATTTAATCTTTGTGGAAAACCTTTTAGAAATAAATTTTACAGATATTTTTATAGTTACTCAATTTACCCCTCCCCTCTTGAGTAATCTACACTGACCAACAATTTTAGTTTTCTTTTCTAGACTCTATTTTGTCAGTTTTTATTATATCTAGATCAGGTTATTTATTTATTATTTTTTTGTTTTGTTGGTTTTTGTGGTATACACAATTTCAATTATATGTTTTGGGTTTCTTATTTGGTGAAATCATTCCCATATTATTTTTCTTTGACTCCTAAAAATAAAATCAAGCCCATGAGGATTGGGGAGCCCTCTCAGGCCTTGTCTTGGATCAGGTCGGGTGATAGGTTAGAAAGCAGCCCAGCCTGGTTGGTGACATTACCAGCGGTACACACCGTGTATATTCAAGGCATATTGTGTAGTCATGAATACTACAAAGATCATGTAACTTGATTCATAATACTACATAAAATTTAATATAATTACAAACTGTGATTTTTACTTTCCATGTAAGTGAGTAGTATATGAAAGGAACTATACATAATTCTATATGGTATCGAGGGGACCCTCCATGTTGCCTCTAACATACCCAATACACTTAATTAATTTTAAATTAAATTTATTTATTGGATTTATTTAAAATTATAGAAGATGGATATCTCTAGGACTATTTGGATAGAAAATTAAGATAAATGAATTTATTGATTAATATGATAATTAATTCATTAATTTTCGTAAGTAATCTCAATAAAAATTAAGAGAGATGAATACCTTCTAGTTTATCAAATGCTTTGTCATTATATGCATGGATTCTCATGATCTTGACTAACCAATGTATGTTTCTGGTTTATTTTTAATCTAACATTTATTACTTGGATTTTAAATGTGATATAAGTTTTATTAAATTAAATATGATGTAAAATGTTTAATCTCTCCCAAAATTACTATGTAGGGCCTTTATATTGATATATTACTTTATATAACCCCATTACCATAGTTCCCCCCACCCACATTTGAGTAAATACATTAAAATGATGGGTCTATAAATATAAGAGGTGTTTTTGAGCCTGGTAAGAGGAAAAGATAACTTATTAGATAAATTTAATTTAGGAGAGAATGCTATAAGTCAAACCAATCCCAATTCCTGGATTTATTCCCCTTGGGTTTAGGGTTAGTTTAATTTCATCTTGATAGACTGACCATTATAAATCTCATGGTCATACCACTTATATATATATATATATTATTTCATTAGTGTTAATTGTTAATTATTTATGTTTAATTTTCATAAAAATGATCACATAAAATAAATAAATTAATAATAATGTAAGATAGAATAAAATAAATTTAGTATTTATAAATAGTTTCTATCCTGACATGGTTAATCAATTATATAACATTATAATAAAATTAACAAACATGTAAAAGATAAAATAAAAAACATTTACACATAAAAGGAAAAACAATATAATAAAATATGAAATCAATAAGGACTTCCATTAAATGAGTTAAAATGAATCCATAGTTCAGAGTACTTATCTTACCTCCTCTATAGTGGTTTCGATTATTTGGGATTTTTAACAAATATTTTAGCTCTAATTAATCATGTTCATATAAATGGTTGATCACCTGAAAAAGAATAGGTGAAAATAAGAGGAAAATATTGATGATATCGATGACCATGATTTTAGGATTGGGGATTCAACTAAATGCATTAAAGAATTGTGAGTGAATGAAATTGAATAGAAAACATACCTAAAAACATGCTAAAAGGATGTCAGAAGTCCACCTAGGTTATGAGAATGTAAATATAGATGCTTTTTACTAGAATATACATGAAATAAGATATTTAAACTCCATTAACGAGGGATATTAGGACCTCGTAAAATATTTATAGATTAGTACAATAAGTTTTTTTATAGATCATATATTTTAGAAATTCAAATGAAGTGATAAAATTTCATTTTATGTTATTATAGATAAAATTTAATGTAACATAACCATGATGTTATCAATTTGATATATATTAAAGAATGATAATATCCTAAATGGTTTTGTCTTTTAGGAGTGGTTCACGAGGTCACCCATCATTCTATTCAAAAGGTATATATTTTATTTGTTGGAGTCCCCTATTCCTGATGAGCCTTCTGAGGAGGCAAGTAAGGAATAACTATTTATTTAAACAAGAATAATGGATTATGAAATATATCTTTTTTCTCAATTATATCATCTATGTATATTAATATATAAAATCATAATGAAAACGTAGATGAAAAAATTATTTTCATACCTCTATGATCTATATTAGGAGATGGAAATATGGGAGAGATATGAGATCTCCCATGCACTCTTTACAAGAATGATTAGAGAAAGTGGGCCAACTAAGATGCATGTAGTCAATATGACTGACAATAAGGAGATACTAGCGATTATAATGTTCAATATACCCAATTAATTTCACATAGATATTGTACTTTCTTCACTATTTCATAGTTTCTATAGTTTTATTATGAATTTCAATAAAACAGCATTGAGAAGTCAATCCAAGAACTGATTAATCTGATTTTCCAAATGAATAAGGACATCAGGTAACAATAAAATATATTCCATACGATGAATAAGTGTATGATCAATGTAATGGGACCCAAGACTAAATCCAAGTCCATGTATACTATGAACTACCTAAATAAGTGAAGGAGCATCCAAAGGAACACTGATGAATAAAATGAAAGATGTTTTTCATATAGAAAGAAGGGCCACTGTAGAAAAAACTACACCTCAGAGTATAAGTATGAGGAAAAATTAAGTGTTTTTGATATAAAAAATAACATTTACATTCTAGAAGATTTGAATTATTTGTATACTGTGGTTATCACATTTTTTCCTCCAAATACAGGAACCATATAGATTTAGGAATGTTTCAAGGGTGAGGTTGATCTTCAAGCATCCAACAGAGAAAGTATAGAAACCTTTGATATTAGAAAATACCACCTTACATTTCTTATGAGATTGATTTTAGTTTTAATGAACTATAATAATTTGTATAGTGTTACTAAGACCATTATATCCATGTCCAATTTATACATGGTGGGATTTTGATTCATGTTTTGGATTAAAATGTTCTTTTTTATAAAGATATTTTTTTTATTATATGTAACATTTTAATAATTGTATTTATTTTCACGAATACAAAAATGTGTTTAAAATATAAAAAAATAAATATCACATGACTCATATCACACCTAGGTGTAGCATAATTGAATTGGTCATATAAATAAGAAGCACTTGGAAAAGATATATCATGATGGGTATTTACATCCTCATGAACTAAAAACACAAGGTATGTTCCATGATTTCTTGTTTGAAAAAATGTCTTAACCCCCATTTGGTGGAAAGTGTGAAAGGGGCACTGAGATTATAAAATTTGGTTACACATATGCATGTGGAACATTTTTATTCAAATCTAGATATGTATACAAATACTTCATTACATATACTGGTGGCATTATTAGATATTAATGTGTTTACTTATATAGGTATAAGTACGAATACTTGATAAAATTTATGGAATTTGGGAATGAATTTGAGAATCATATTGGTAAGAATATATAGAAACTTTGATCAGATCAAGGTATATAGTATGTTAACCAATAGTTCATCGACTATATAAGAGAGTTTTGGATTAACTCTCAACTTATTCCTCTATATACACTACATTTGGATACTATTATTGAAAGGAGGAACCACACCTTGTTAGACATGGTGAGGTTAATATTGAGTCATGCATACCTTCCATTATCGCTTTGGAGATATAAATTACTTATTGTGGCACATATACTAAATTGAGTTCAAACTAAACTGTAAAATAGAATTTCATATGAGTTAATGTATGGGAATAAATATGGGTTTTCATATACTCATGTATTGGGATACATAACATTTTTAAGGCTATCTATGGGAACTAGAAAGCATCTCAAGGATAAAAGTGTATATTTATAGGACATATTAAAGTAAAAAGAGAATATTATCTATATGATCCTTTAGAAAAAGTTAGTTATAGAAAGATATGCTATATTTCATAAGAAGGATGGATTCTCCAAAAGAAATAGTTGGTGGAAGACTGACTTTCGTGAATTTGATGCTCAAGATATATAGAAGTTGGCATAAGAAACCATTCTATTATGCCCCATGTAAGAGATTATTCTAGAGACATAGATACCATATAGGTTAATGAGAGAGGTTAGAGAACAAGGTAGATATATTTTTCTCGTCACCCTGGACGGTGACTCAAATATTATAAGATAATGAGAACCTATGCCCTAAAAATTAGTATTAATTAGCTCAAAATTTATAAATGGAAATAATCATTGAATTTTGAGGTGGATTCCATATACCAAACCCAAGTATGGAATCTATTATATCCGTCAGTATATGTAAATACCATTGGGTGAAAATTGGTATTAAAAAATAAACATGATATAAAAGGTAGATTTAGTACATAAAGAGAATGATTAGTGGATAAATGGTTTATAAAGAATTAATTAATAGATTATAAATAACAAATTTCAATAGATTCAATAATAAAATCCATAAAAATTATTATTTTCATAGCAGTTTACCAGGATTAGAAGATTTTGAAGATGGATGTAAAAATAACTTTCCTTAAAAGAAACCTTATGTAATATGTCTAATGACACAACCAAAAGGGTTTGTGAATCCACAATATTTTAATAAGTTATCAAAGTTACAAAGTTCCATTTAGGTATTTTTGCAAGAATCTAGATCATACAACATTGACTTTGGTGGACACATAATGGAATTTAAATCATATCATTTTCTTGGACTAAGTTAGGGAACATATATAGATAAGGTATTTGGGAGAGTTAGTATAGAACTATCCAAGAGGGGATTGTTTCCAATGTTCAATGGTATATATCTCTGTATGATAAAGTGTCCTTAGACAACAGAGGAGATATTAAGGATGAATATGATTTCTTATGAATTATAAATAGGATCAATTATGCATTTCATTCCATATAATACACTATGATTTATATTTCTAATACAATGATCATGGTAAAAAAATATTAAGAATAAATTAGAGACCACCATTAGATGGAATTCATGTGTATCGTAAAGTATCTGAGGCAGACTAAAGATATGTTCCTAATTTATAGATAATACGAGTAGCTGATTATCAGATGTTATAAAGATTCTAGATTCTAAATAGATCATATTTATCTAAAATTATGATCAAGATATATCTTCCCCCTTAAAGGAGGATCAGTGAGATGGAAAATATCTATGTAGAAAATGGTTGAAGATTCTATAGTAGATTCCATGTTTATTATGGTTTCAAATGTAGCCAAAAAATAAATATAGATATATAACTTCATCTTTATCTTGTGTTAGTGATTAGTTATAAATATTCGATCACATTTTATTTTGATAATATTATAGTGGTGGAATTCACCAAGGATACATAGTCACATCAATAGAAAAGAATATACTTTAGAAGTATCAGAACATGAGTTACTTTTTCTAAGAAGGGTGATGTCATAGTAAGTAGATTTCCCATGAATGGGATTGTTTCAAAACAATTAACTACATAATTATATCAACAGAATCATGAATATAATGTGATTGTTAGTAGGATAAAAATTTCGAGCAGTTCGATCTGGTCTAAGATGGAATCTAATAAAGTTGGTTCCTCTGAACCAAATACCTTCTACATTTGGTTAACTAAAATTTCAATTTCTTGAATATTAAAAAATATCTTATCACATGATGACTCTTTTTATGTATAAAATTAGTGTGATAATATCCATAGAATATCTTACACATTGAAAGGCCATTTTAGTTCCCTTCAATGATGAGATCCTTTAATTTCTCGGATGAAGTTATTAAATATATGTTTTATTAATGGATTATATATATCTGGTGATACAGAGATGATTCATGATATAAGGTGTTAGAGGATCCTAAGATATTGATACTTATTTTTATGAAGTTCTGACATGGTAATCTCTTTGATTGTATGTTATTAGAAGAGGCTAGTGCATATTAATTCCACATATTCTACCTGTCATTGGATATTACTCTATGTGGAGGTGTGTATTGTTCCTTAGATATGTGATTATTATTAATTCATATACTGAGTTATGTAATTAGTATTATTGATGAAAACCATGATTACATATACTCATGAAGAGGTAGGATATGTTGTGTTCATTATGAGTGATTTGACATTAATGAATAATTCAATAAACGATTTATCCCTTATATGTTAATAGATGTAGAAATATTTTACCATTTTATTGGAATGGAATTGTTTGATTAATTTTTTGTCCATGGTAGTTTTATCGATGAGTTTATTTATATAAACTCAAGAACCATATTAAGAATTTTGGTTCATGACACAAGTGATGAAACCTACTTGATGATATACCCAGACAAAGATATTATATTGCAGTGTAACAATTTATAGAAGGTTATTATCATTATAATGTCAATGTATTTCAATATTGATATCTTGATATGTTATTGGATGAAAATATTTGAATTTAGGATAGTTATTGTTATTTCACTAAGAAAGAGGCCTAGAGGGTCATACACTATGTGTATCCATATCTCAATTAAATTTTATTTTAATTTAATATTATATTAAATATTATTCATTAGTTCTTAGAAATAATTTTATTTATGTTTTTTAATCATAAGGATTCAATCACCCATTTTTTGAAGGAATACATATATGAGTTTGATATTAAATAAATATTATTTTCCAGTTAAAAAAATAAAATATTTATTTATTTATTGTACAAATAATTGAGTTATGTTTATTTATTTAAATAAATAGTCATCATTCATGGTTTTCTAAATATCAAATAGGATTGATGAATTGAGTTATTGTACTGGTGGGAATGATATACTTAATATCATTTAAATACAAACTAATTTAATAAATTATATTAAAATTATATGTGAGTTTTATGCACATCAGTGAAATAATTATAATATTATTATTATTCGATGTGAGGTTTACTAAGGATAAATAGAATGGATAATGTCCTATAAAATATAGCTAATTCATTAACCTAACTATAAAAACCCAATTATATAATTTATAGTAGGAGATGTTATTATCCCCAAAAAATCCTATCTTGCGAATTATATCAACCCTAGATTTAATTTCCACTACAAAATTTTAAATAATTGAGATATTTGATCCACCCCATCCCTCTCAAGCATCGAATGAACTCAAAGAATCCTTAAATATTATAAGTGATTCAAAACCCAATCATTCGGAACCACACAAAGCAATATATTTTTGGTGTTAGGTTGAAAAGATCCATCCATGAAAATTTGAGGTTCTTGGAACATATGTGGATACTGATAGAGAGATTCTACCCTTGAATGCCTCATTAGAGTAATTATATATCAATATTAGTAAACCAAATCGTCAATGTGTAAATAATTTGATCACAATAGGTAATAATTACTTATAAATTAATTATAAATTATACGTGAAAGATCCAATTGTAATGCTCCGACCCCTGTTTCCCAGATTCGGTGCATTATTACATAACATTGGTATGATCATAAGAAAGATCAAGTCTCGAAAGACCGATTAGTTTAGTATCCTTGGAATAACTAGATACATTCATAAAGTTTCCATTAAATCATAAAGTGAAAACTACTACAACAACATCTTGTCTTCATATCCCCTTATATTATCATTGTAGGTCATTCATAAATTACTTCTTCATGTCCTGGTAAAAATAAAACATTGAAAGGGGTGAGCTCAGATGCTCAGTAAGGATACCAATATAGCGGAAACATTCATAAATAAGCATAAACATTTAAGGCAATGTATAGCTAAAACAAAATCCTTTTAAACTAGAACTTCAACATAATATGGAAACGATAAAATGAAATAATTCCATTTACTTATTCACATGGATGTTCTACTCGTTGAATAATCACATGCAATATCAATAACCACTTTCATAATGTTGGAATGCTTAATTCCAGACTATCATAACCACGTAGCCCAGGCCTCGTACCAAGATTACAAATAAGATTTTGTCCAGGCCTCGTGCCAAGACACTAGTTTGTCTCATGAAACCTACCGATGCATCGAGGTGTTTTAGCGGGCTCCACCCGTCACTTATTATGTCCAATGCATTCCTCATATGAACAGGTTTCAACATAACATAAACATTCGTATTAAAACTAGCATACGAAATGTCAATACATTCACCATAAACCATGAATGGTATAAAAATAAAACATCCACAATCAAACATATCACAAAAACTTCAATACAATATGGATGTTTTTTATCATAATAAATCAACTTCAATTAATCTTAAAATCTATCACAGGATGTTGACATAGATGAAATCAAAACTATTTGAGAGAAATATATATTTTTTTGAAATCATTTAAAAGTAACATAATTATAAAATAAAAAATTTACTTTGAAAATATCGTTATAAGCTTGTAAGGGAAGATTCTAAGATTTTATAATGGCAGAAAATAGTCACACGCGCCGTATAAGTTAAAAAAAGACATTCTTACTTTAATTCTGTCAAAAAGGTTAAAAATGACCTTGTTTGGAAAATGACAGAAAGATTCATTTATAAACCTATTATAAAATGTAAACAAGTATATAAATGACATTATACAATAGTCTTTAAAATATTAAGAATGATTTGAAATACATTTTTATGAAACATGGATGTTGATGATAAAGAGGTCCCAATAGATTATTACGTATAAACAACCTCAGATAATGAAGAGATTGTGAAATAAACCCTTACCTTGTACTTTTCCTTATTTTATGGTATGTTAAACTCCTGTATAATAGTTAAAACATTTTTATTAAATTATACAAGAACCATATACATAATTATGATATCATATATGATCTTCTAATAATGCTTTGTTAATAATACTTTAGTATTATCGTCGTTTCAGGTGTTAACTTACTCGTTTTATTTTATATGTCTTGTAACATAAGTCATGTTTGTTATGGATAGGTTGTACCTTATTCATATCCAGAATGATATAATGTTCTTAAAAATTACTTTTAATCATCAAATGAGAATTAGTTTTTAATGGATACGATGGAGAATGAATCTCATCGCGTTTATGGAGACAATAGTCCGTACGTACGCACGAGCAACAATATCATTCATTTGATTTTAAAATAATATTTAATTGGATGGTATATCATATATAAAGAATCATTATCATGTTATATATATTATTTACATGAATTACATATCATTATTATACCCATCCATATAATAATATATTGAATAATAATTACACCACGACGTGGAGACGGTAAGTCGTACGTATGAAAGTATGGTGACATGTCATTCAAGGGATGGATAGAATACTGAATATGGTTGTACCATATTTATAATAATATCACTGTATATAGGATATAATGGAGTTATTATTTTATAATGGGAATAACAAAGAAAGAAGAAGTTGAAGAAGAAATGAACTTGAAAAAAGGTGGTGAAAACATTACCTCTTCTTCGGGTTCTTCATTTTGATTTGATCAAAAGGGATCCTTAGGTTGGATTTATGATCAAACTAAGGGATCTAGGATTAATTTAGGGAAGTTTAGAGAGTATTTTTTTAGGTTTTGTCCGAACCAAAATCCTTTTAAAGTGTGAATAATTGGTTAGAAGTGGTGTCCTTTTATAAGGGGGAGGAGATGCACCTTAGGAAAATCTAGAAATATTATTTTATAATAAATTTATATTCGGTTTCTAATAAATACAAAGTGGATTATTTAAATTTTATGGTGGGGATGGGTAGAAAACCACTCAAACAATACAATTTATACAGGTTTGGGTCATTATATTAACCTTATCTTTTAGTTTTAACTCTTTGTTAATTTGTTTGACACTTACCATGTCACCTTGTATTTTTATATTTTATAGTTAACAAACTTACTATATACCTCTAAGAGACCCCCAAGTGTACCATTAATGATACACCTATCATGATATAAGTCTCTTGGATGAACCTTAGATTTTTAGGAATTGAATATAAATTAATAATATAATATTTGTTTTAAAAACACTTTTATGTCAATTTCGACACTATTGGGTATTTTGTTTTTGATAAATTCTTAACTGAACTATTACTTCACAAAAAATTTATATAAACAATCCTAATATTTCATATTATCCTAGAAAATTATTTTAATTTATAAAAAGTCTCAAATTACATTTATTTGGGTATTTATAATATCAATTATCTTAATCTTTCATTAATACAGTAATTACTGCATCATCATTATGTCATAAATTAATTAAATTATTTAATGTATAAAAATTATAAATAAAATTCCATTATGTAGTATATCTTGTTATCTTTATAATGAATATTTATAGTCGAAAATATAAAATATATAACGCTATGTAAATTTTTTTTTTCTAAAAGATATATGCTGTTGTCATTTTTGTATTTACTTTAAATTAATTAATATAAAGTGTCCCTATCACCTACAAGTGGCTCCATGGGGTCCCAAAATCGACCCAAAGATTCCCATGGTCGAACATGTATCCACCAATAAAATTAGGACAGGTTTTAGGGTAATTTATTATTTTTATAATATTATTTTTTACCCATATTTACAGGATTTACCCTTTAACCATGGTAAATAAAATATTTACCGAAGTAATTTTTAAAAATGTCTAAAAATGAAAGTTACCTCTTTACACAATTTAGACATCCTGATTCCAAATATGGAATCGATTTTTCAGAATTCAAAACACATAAGTGGCAGAAATTAATTTAAAATTAATTATCACTGTCAAAACAAAAAGTGTGTTTTTAAGAAATAATAATTATCTAAAGATTGATATTTGTTTATGTCCTGTTTAATTGTGTAATTATGTCCAATGACCAAAATTTTATTAAATGGTAAAAAAATATTCTAGATATACTTTAAAACCACTCAAATTCATAATTTATCACTATTAATTATTTCGATTAAAAAAGTTGTTTTTAATCAAAATTTAGCAATTTTCATTATTCATCAAAATATAAAAGGTATCCGAAAAGTACCAAAATTTCATCCTATGATAATTTAGATATTATTAATCCAAAAATGAAGTTCATTTTTAATGATAAAATGTATAAAATTTGAAAAATTGGGTATTACTATTCATAACAACTACTTTGATTGGTCGCAGCGTGTTAGAATCTCGATGTTGGG
Source organism: Viscum album (assembly GCA_963277665.1). Lineage (NCBI taxonomy): Eukaryota > Viridiplantae > Streptophyta > Magnoliopsida > Santalales > Viscaceae > Viscum > Viscum album. The sequence goes on from OY728131.1 coordinate 1,007,118,361, forward strand.
TACAACACACACTACTATATTATTCAAAAAGAAGCATACCATTGAAGCTTGGGGTGTTACATTCTCCCCTACATCAAATAATTTCATCCTTCAAATTTCTAGAATATTACTGCATAAAAATACTCGGGTGGTTCTTCATCATAAGTTCCCCGGGTTCCCACATTGCCTCTTCCATTTTATGGTTTCTCTATAGAACTTTTACTAGACCAGTCATCCGGTTTCTCATCACTTGTTATCTCGTATCAAGAATCATGACAGGATCTTCGTAATAAGAGATATCGGGTTCCAGTTCTAATTCCTCATAGGTGAGTACATGCGTTGGGTTAGGCATGTATTTTCCCAACAGTGATACATGGAACACATCGTGAACATTGGAGAGATTTGGGAGCATTTCCAAATGGTAAGTTACAGCCCCAATTCGTTCTAGAATTTTGAAAGGACCGATGTACCTGGGACTCAATTTACCTTTCTTTCCAAAATGTATAACTCCCTTCCATGGAGATACCTTCAAGAAAACATAATCTCTCTCCAGAAATTCCAAATCCTTTCTTCTGTTGTCAGTATAGATCTTATGCATATTTTGAGCTACTCTGATGTGGTTTTGGATTACCTTCACTTTTTCCATCTTTTCCTCCACCAATTCTGGGCCTACAAGTTTTCTTTCACCAACGTCATCCCAACAGGTTGGTTTGCGACATCTCTTTCTGTATAATGCTTCATATGGTGCCATCCGAATACATGAATGGAAGCTATTGTTATAGGAAAATTCTACCAGAGGTAAATATTTATCCCACATACCCTGAAAGTCAGGTGAGAAAGATCTCAACATCTCTTCTAAGGTTTGAATAGTCCATTCCAATTTTCCATTTATTTGAGGGTGGTAAGCAGTGCTCAAATGAAGTTCAGTATGCAAGGCCTTATGAAGACTCTTCCAGAATCTCAAAGTAAAATGGGGATCTCGATCCGAAACAATCTATAGGGGTACAACATGAAGTCTCACAACTTCATTAATATATAGTATTGCTAGATGTTCAAGTGGTAAATCTTCCCTTATAGCAAGAAAATGTTCTGACTTGTTAGGATGATAAAAAATAACCCATATTGCATCTTTCCTTCTAGGAGTCTTTGTTAGTCCCATGAAAAAGTCCATAGTGATATTATCCCAGTTCTACTCAGGTATGGGAAGAGGTTGCATGACTCCTCAAGGCTATTTCCTTCCAGCTTTCACTTGTTGACAAACCATACATCTTGACACAAAATCAGCAATCTTCCTCTTCTTGTTGTCCCACCAAAATTTTTTCTTTAAATCTCTATACATTTTGGTTCTCCTAGGGTGTATAGAGAAATTGGAAGTATGAGCATCGTCTAACAATTCCCTTTTTAAATCAGGTATATCGGGAACAAAAAGTCTCTTACAGAATTTCAAAATTCATTCTTCATACACAATGTCTCTCAATCTCCCATCATTCACACCTTTAATCTTCTTTTGAAATTCATCATCATCGGTTTGAGAACTCTTAATCCTTTCTAGTAAAGATGGTCTATAAAAAATTTGAAAAAGTATCGATGTTTCACCTGCCAGGGTAATTCCCATATCCATCTTCACTAGATCAATGAAAATAGTATCCCTTTCAATTGTCATCATGTTCAAAACTCCATGATCTTTTCTGCTCAAAGAATATACCACCTTGTTTTCCTTAGCCGGGTGGTAGTGTATCATGTAATCATAATCCTTGAGTAATTCAAGCCATCTCCTTTGCCTCATGTTGAGTTCTTTTTGTGAGAAAATATACTTCAAACTCTTGTGATCAGTATAAATCTCACATTTTTCACCATAGATGTAGTGTCTCCATATCTTCGAAGAAAAGATCACAACTGCTAACTCAAGATCATGAGTAGGATAGTTTTGCTCATGAATTTTCAACCGTTGTGGTGCATAGGCAATAACCCTATCATTCTGCATAAGGACACAACCAAGTCCTTTCTTCGATGCATCACTATAAATAACAAACCCTTCATTCCTCGATGGTAGAGTCAATATAAGAGCATTGACTAATATTCTCTTCAGTTCTTCAAAACATTCTTCACACTCTTTTGTCCAAATAAATTTAACCCCTTTATGTGTGAGCTTTTTTAATGGGTTAGCCAACCGGGAAACATTCTGGATGAAACGTCGATAATAACCTACTAAACCAATAAAACTGTGGACCTCAGTTATACTCGTCGGTGCAGGACATTCTTGGATTGCCTTGGTCTTAGAAGGATCAACCAAGATTCCATCCTTAGAGACAATATGGCCAAGAAAAGAGATCTCCTCAAGCCAGAATTCACACATGCTAAACATCCCATATAATTTATGTCTTCTAAGAGAGTCTTCAGGATAATGCGCAATTTATTTTCATGATCTTCATAGATTTTGGAGTATACCAAGATATCATAAATAAATACCACCACAAAATCATTGAGATATTCTTTGAAAACTCTACTCATTAGATCCATGAATACTGAGGGTGCATTAGTCAACCGAAAAGGCATTACTGTAAACTCGTAATGCCCGTACCTGGTTCTAAATTATATCTTCAGAATGTCTTCCTTCTTCACACACAACTGATGGTATCCAGATCAATGGTCAATCTTTGAAAAGTATTGAGCTACATGTAGTTGGTCAAATAAATCATCAATGCGAGGTAGGGGATACTTTTTCTTTGTTGTTATAACATTGATCTCCCTGTAGTTGATAGATAACCTCATAGATCCATCTTTTTTTTAACAAAAAGAACATGGGCTCCCCATGAAGAAACACTAGGGCGAATAAATCCCTTATTACTCAATTCCCTTAGTTGTTTCTTCAGTTCAACTAATTCCATAGTGTCCATTCTATAAGGGGTCTTTGATATAGGCCTTAATCCAGGAATTAAATCAATGGAAAACTCAACTTCTAGTTCTGGAGGATGTCCAGGTAAATCATCCGGAAACACATCTACATATTCTCTCACAATAGTTACATCCTCTATTTGAACATTACATTCCTCACCCACATTTATTTAATTCTCTTCCTCCCTAATAATTGAATTTATTTGAGCTACTGGGGGTGGATCTAGATAAGAATTAGGTGCTGACAATTCTTCTCTAAAAAAAGGTGTTATTTATCATCATCATAAATAATCGTAACCTCCTTCTTCTTAAAATAAATATTTACATCATGGTCCGAAATCCAATCCATACCGAGGATTATATCAAACTCAATCATAGGTTTGAAAATGAGATCAGAAAATAAAGAATATTTATGTGGTCTAATGGGGACTGATTCACAAAACATTATTGCAATGATACTTCCCTTTGGAGTTTTAACCGATAACTCCTTTGTTAAATGAAATTGAAAATATCTAATTTTCTTAGAAAAATGGGAAGATATGAAACAATGAGATGATCCAGAATAAAATAAATCATTTTCTAAACTTGAGGAAACCATTAAATTACCTGCCACCATATCTTTCAGAGCTTCTACCTCAACAGTAGTGATAGCATATGCTTGGCCTTGATACCTTGGCCTTTTCTTAGTAAAGTTACCTTGATGCTTAGGAGATTCATTTTCATAATTTCCCATATCTCTATAATTATAGCATTCCACATTGACGGAAACTCTCTTTTCCTTTCAATCTTGAGCTTGGTGGCCCTTTTCACCACACTTGTAACAGACTCTCATTCCTTTTATGCAAGTATCGGGGTGTTTCTTCCCACATTTACTGTAGGATGGATTTTTAAATTTTCTCTTATTCCCCTTATTTCTATTTCCATATTGATCAGAAGATCTCTTATTCTCTTTCTTTTCTTTAAAGTCATAAGACTTAGAGAATTCCTTTTCTGTTTTGATAGCAAATGAGACAATGCCTTCGTACGCCGAGAAGGATTGTGAGACCAATGCTCGATGAATAAATGGTTTTAACCCATCAAAGAAACGATCAATATTACTTCTTGGGTTACGTATATAATCTACAACATACCTTGATAACCTTGTAAAGTTAGCCTCATACTTTGCGGCATTCTCATCCTCCTTTTTCCTCAGACTCAGAAAATTCCTTTCCATATCTTCTCAATGGTCACGAGGAACGTATTTTTCTAAAAATAGATATTTGAACTCCCTCCATTCCATATTTGATACTTTATAATCGTCATTCATGTTTTGAATCAATGACCACCATTGATCAACATCTCCAGTGAGGCGGTAAACTGCCATGATAAGTTTTTCCCTTTCACTACTCCCCAAATACTGAAATATTTTCTCTAGGGAACTTATCCATTTCTCAACTTCCAATGGATTTGTACTCCCATTGAATGTTGGTGGTTGTTTCCTCATGAAGCGATCTAACATTGATCCTCTACGCTGTGGATCAGGGTGCTCCATACGGGTAAGGTTATTATTCATAACCTGAGTGGGTTGTCCCAGTATGGTGATAAGCTGATCAGAACCAGTTATATCACCAGCTCCACTATAATTATCTTGAGCCGGAGGGAAATCCCTACATGGAGTGCGTGCATTGGTACAGTTTCCATTTCTTCCACTAGGATCCATTTCTAAACAATGGCATAAACTAGATCAGTTTATGAATAAAAATACATAATTCCATACTTGTAAAACAATTAACATAAATTGAACAGTTTATGGATATAATCCATAATCATAAAAATGTTTTCTTTGAGGAAGTATATACATATAAACCCTTCATAATGGTTCGTTATGAAAATGAGAATTATCCTATCCATATCCCCCAGGAGTGTCATAACCAAGAGTGCATCAAGGCCCATTGTTGTGCACCAGTTCCCGTTCGAGGATAGATCAAAACGATGTTTTCGGGTTTTACCCCTAGGTACATTTGTGCCAAAGCCGCCTCTACCTTCTCGTATCCAGACAGGGATGTATTTCTCAGAAAACTCACAAAATCTCTACAATACCAAAATTCTAGGAAGTTATTCTATACTAATCCTCAAAGTCCATCTTAGGTCTATGTGCTCTAATCAGAGTTTATCTAAATCTAGCTTCCAAGGTTTGTACTAAACTTCCTCTGATACCAACTGTAACGCCCCGACCCCAGTAGCCCAGATTCGGTGCATTATTACATAACATTGATATGATCACAAGAAAGATCAAGTCTCGAAAGACTGATTAGTTTAGTATCCTTGGAATAACTAGATACATTAATAATGTTTACATGACATCATAAAGTGAAAACTATTACTACAACATATTGTCTTCATATCCCCTCATATTATCCCTACAGGTCATTCATAAATTACATCTTCACATCCTAGAAAAAATAAGACATTGAAAGGGGTGAGCTCAGATGCTCAGTAAGGATAACAATATAGAAGAAACATTCATAAATAAGCATAAACATTGGAGGCAATATATAGCTAAAACAAAAGCCTTTTAAACTTCAACTTCAGAATAATATGGCAAAGATAAAATTAAATAATTCCATTTAAATATTCACATGGATATTCTACTAGTCGAATAATCACATGCAATATCAATAACCACTTTCATAATGATGGAATGCATAATGCCAGACTGTCATAACCACATAGCCAAGGCCTCATGCCAAGACTACAAATAAGATTTTCTCAAGGACTAATTCCAAGACACTAGTTTGTCTCATGAGACCTTACGATGCATCAAAGAGCTATATCAGGCTCCACCCGTCACTTATTAAGTCCAATGCATTCCTCATATAAACAGGTTGCAACATAACATAAAAATTCGTATTAAAACTAGCATACCAAATGTCAATACTTTCACCATAAACCATGAATTGTATAAAAATAACACATCCACAGTCAAACATATCACAAAACCTTCAATACAATATTGAATTTTTTTATCATAATAAATCAACTTCAAATAAGCTTAAAATCCATCAACGGATGTTGACATAGATGAAATCAAAACTATTTGAGAGAAATATCTATTTTTTTGAAATCATTTAAAAGTCACATAATTATAAAATAAAACATTTACTTTCAAAATATCTTTATAAGCTTGTAAGGGAGTCTTTTAAGATTTTAAAATGGCGGGAAATATCCGCACCCGCCGTATAAGTTAAAAAAATACATTCTTACCTTAATTCTGTCGAAAAGGTTAAAAAGGACCTTATTTGGAAAACAATGGAAAGATTCCTTTATAAACCTCTTATAAAAAGTCAACAAGGGTATAAATAAAATTATACCATAGTCTTTAAAATATTAATAACGATTTGAAATACATTTTTAAGAAACATGGATGTGGATGATAAAGAGGTCCCAGTAGATAATTACGTATAAACAACCTCGGATAATGAAGAGATTGTGGAATAAAACCTTACCTTGTACTTTTCCTTAGTCGATGGAATGTTAAACTCTTTTATAATAGTTAAAAAATTGTTATTAAATTATACATGAACCATATAAATAATTATGATATCATATATGATCTTCTAATAATGCTTTGTTAATAATACTCTAGTATTATCGTCGTTTCGGGTGTTAACTTACTAGTTTTCTTTTATATGTTTTGTTACATAAGTAATGTTATTTATGGATAGGTTGTACCTTATTCATATACATAATGATATAAAGTTCATAAACATTACTTTTAATCATAAAATGAGATTTAGTCTTGAATGGATAAGATGGGGAATGAATCTCATCGTGTTCGTGGAGACGGTAGTCCGTACGTAAGCACGAGCGACAATATCATTCTTTTGATATTAAAATAATATATAATTGGATGATATATCATATATACAGAATCATTATAATGTTATATTTATTATTTACATGAATTACACATCATTATTATACCCATCCAAATAATAATATATTGAATAACAATTACACCACGACGTGGAGACGGTAAGCCGTACGTACGCATGTATGGTGACATGTCATTCAAAGGATGGATAGAATACTGAATGTGGTTGTACCATATTTATAATAATATAACAGTATATAGGAGATACTGGAGTTATTATTTTAAAATGGTAATAACAAAGAAAGAAGAAGTTCAAGAAGAAATGAACTTGAAAAAGGTGGTGAAAACATTACCTCTTCTTCGAGTTCTTCCTTTTGATTTGATCAAAAGGGATCCTTAGGTTGGATTTATGATCAAACTAATGCCTCTAGGTTGAATTTAGGGAAGTTGAGAGAGTATTTTGTCTGGGTTTTTCCAATCCGAAATGTTTGTAAAGTGTGAATAATTGGTTAGAAGTGGTGTCCTTTTATAAGGGGGAGGAGGGGAACCATAGGAAAATCTAGAAATATTATTTTATAATAAATTCATATTCGGTTTATAATGGCTCCAAAGTGGATTATTTAAATAATAAGGTGGGGATGGGTCTAAAACCACTCAACCAATAGAATTTAGATAGGTTTGGGTCATTATATTAACCTTATGTTTTAGTTTTAACTCTTAGTTAATCAGTTTGACACTTACCATGTAACTTTGTATTTTTATATTATATAGTTAATAAACATACTATATACCTCCAAGAGACACCCATGTGGTCCATTAATGATACACCTATCAGGATATAAGACTTTTGGTCAGACCTTAGATTTTTAGGAATTGAATATAAATTACTAATATAATATTTTTTTTAAAAACTCTTTTATGTCAATTTTGACACTATTGGGTATTTTGTATTTGATAAATTCATAACTGCAGTATTACTTCGAAAAAAGTTTATATAAACAATCCAAATATGTCATAGTAACCTAGAAAATTATTGGAATTTATAAAAAGTCTCAAATTACATTTATTTGGGTATTTATAATATCAATTATCTTAATCATTCATTAATATGGTAATTACGGCATCATCATTGTGGCATAAATAAATTAAATTATTTAATGTCTAAAAATTATAAATAAAATACAATTATGTATTAAATCTTTTTATATTTCTAATTAATATTTATAGTTTAAAATATATCATATTTAACCTTATATAAAAAATGTTTTTCTAAAAGATATATGCTTATGTCATTTTTGTATTTACTTTAACTTAATTAATATAAAGTGTCCCTATAACCTACAAGTGGCTCCATGGGGTCGCAAAATTAACTCGAAGATGCCCATGGTCGGACATGTATCCATAAATAAGGTTAGGAAATGTTTTAGGGTAATTTATTATTATTATTATAATATTATGTTTTTACCCTTATTTACCGGATTTACCCTTTAACCATGGTAAATAAAATATTTACCGTAGTAATTCTTCAAAATGTCAAAAAATGAAAGTTACCTATTTACACAATTTATACATCCTGATTCCAAATATAGAATCCATTTTTCCGAATTCAAAACATAGAAGTGGCAGAAATTAATTTAAAATTAATTCCCGCTGTCAAAACAAAAAGCCTGTTTTTAAGAAATAATAACTATCATAAGATTGATACTTTTTTATGTCTGGTTTAATTGTGAAATTATGTCCAATGAAAAAAATTGTATTAAATGGTAAAAATATATTCTTAATATACTTTAAAACCACTAAAATTCATAATTTATTACTATTAATTATTTCGATTAAAAAGTTGTTTTTATTAAAAATTTAGTAATTTTCACTATTCATCAAAATATAAAAGTTATCCAAAAAGTACCAAAATTTAATCATAGGATAATTTCGATGTTCTGAATCCAAAAATTATTTCCATTTTGAAAGATAAAATGTATAAAATTTAAAAAAGTGGGTATTAATATTCGTAACAGCTACTTTGATTGGTCGCAGCGTGTTAGAATCTTGACGTTCCGTACAAAAAACGATACTATATTATTCAAAGAGAAGAATACCATGGAAGCTTGGGGTGTTACACAATCTTGGGGATTCCAATGTTTCTATTCATCTAGTTCTATGAAGAAATATAGAAAAAATGACGAAAACCCATTTTTTTTCATAGGCCTAAAACCTTAAAAAATCATTATAAGTGATCATCATATCACATATATATTATATTCATTATCTCAAATTAGCATGTAAAGTGATAATAAGAGAGAGTTACCCTATATAAAAACGTTACTTTTTCAAATAATCATTATTTCTATAGTTCATAGTGTTAGTCCCTGATATGTCAAAAAAACATTGGTTTATAATCCTTGGAAATTCCATTAGTGGTGAATCAATGCATTTAATTTCTATATTTGGATGTAATGTGTGCTTGAAATATTGATATATTTGAGTTGTTATTTCAAACATGAGAACAAGATCTGATGAAGATAAGAATAATTTTACCCATTAATTCACCCTCCTTTTATGGAAAACTGGGCCTATGGGTGCAACTAGTTGTTTCAGAGCCTTTAGGTATTTTTATAATGAATATGTCTCTAATAATGTTACTGATATAGAGAATGTGGTTAATGAAAAATGGGTTCCTTTATTTGATGATAATGATTTTTCTATGTGGATAAATCTAATAATATCTCACTTATGATCTCTTGGAATCGAATTTCTCATCGCTTCAATATATAAAATAAAAGTGAGCGATTCTATGAAAATGTTAATGGCTGAAGATAATAAGAAACTTCCTTATGCTGATGAAAAAGATCCAATTGACTTATCTAGAGTTTTGTTAAACCATATATATATATATATAAGTTATAAACTAAACATCAGATAAAGCATTATGGGACAATTTTTTAATATTTATGTATGGGAGAACAATGTAAATGAAGATAAATTTCAAGTACTTAATAAAATGCTTAACGATTTGAGGATGACCCAAAATGAGAATATATATTCCTTCTTAAATAATTTCATTTACATTGTGGGATATATTTGTGGACTCGATGATCAAATGAAATATGATTGTATTATAAAAAAGATTCATATATGGATTCCACCCTTATATGATTCTAGTTTCTATATCTTGATGAATAAGATAACATAGATATAACTCTTGATGTTATTCATAATAATACAGTGGCCTGAGAGATTCATGTGAAATTACTGACTAAAAATTAATTTTTTTTTTCAAAAACACTTTTGCGGAAAAAGTGAGAAAGCAGAATGACATCAAAGACATAATACACAACCATGCTTTCATGGGCCTAGTTCACGAAGACAAAACACAATCCAATTCAGGTGTAAGAAAAGCCAAACCCTAGTAATAAATAAATACAACCAGCATCCATATTCCCATCACTGTAGGACTAGTTTTCTCATGAAAAGATGCATGGGCCCAGTACCGATGGAAAATGCTATACCCTCTCGAAACTTCCAATTACGAGTAGAGATGATGAGGAAAACTCTCCCTGCTCTGAATCTCATCTAATATGTCCCTTACAAGAAAACTATGTGCAGTGTCTTGTGGACCAAGACAACATTGCCACCAGAAAATCACAGAATTCAAACCGTAAAACATCCTCAATGCACTGCAACATAGAACAACCCAAACTTCATGAAGTCATAAGAAATTAAATCTGAATCTCCACAGTCTAGAATACATTGTGTCTTCATTTTCTCATTAACTGAATTCAGATAACACCAAAAACGCAAGCCACAAAACAACAACCCACAGAAAATTGTATGCAATACCAATGTCTTGAGGAGTTCCTAGGGAAAATATTCAACTCTACTGCCACAATACTGCTGATGTCATTGAACCCAAACCATAACAACCTCAGAGGCCTATGTGATTACCACATCGAGGAAAAACACATCCTAACTTCAAAGATCCAACGCAGACAACATAAACAGATCAAAAAATGTTGGATACCAGAAGGAAAGAACCCCAACAACAAAACAGGAAAGGGAAAACAAGGAGAAACAAAACAAAACCCGTATGTAGCTACTTGAACTTGACGAAAACTCGGCCAGATCCTATCTTCACCTTCGCATGCTCACCCAAAGACCGCCACAAACCGCCACACACTCTTCCACCTAGCACGAAACCCCACACCAACTCACATCAAGAGAAGCTGGAACAGCAACCACATGCTTCACCATGACTCTAGATAAAACCACATCCAGTGAAGAGGGTGTAGAGAATAGAGAGGCCAACAAATGATGAGAAGTCCATGCCGGCCATACCCATTGAGAACAACGCCACCCCTGGAAAGGAATCAGTTGTTACGAGAGCACCATGATGAATTGGGGAGGTGGTCTGATGTGACCCGAAGCCGATTGGATATTGGCAGTGACTGGGGAAACCGTACTGAGCTAGAACCCCTTACGGGCTCATCTGTATTTTGGTGTCAAGATGCTATTTCATCTAGAGATTCATGTAAAATTAGAAAGAACATCCACTCAATCATCAAGATATATTTATTTGGAAGCATTAGAGAGTCTTAAAATTTATAGAGCTAGATAAAATGAAAAGATACACGTGTTGAATTTATTTCAACTGTATCAAGAAGAATCATGTGAGGTAAAGAAAGGAAGGAAGGTAAAATTACATTCTCTAACTGTGGAAAGGATCTGTATATTGTAGTAAGATGTCATAAACCAACTTGGATAACCTACAAAACCGGTACCCAAACTAGCCTAAGATCGAAGGGAATTATAGATCCTCAAGGGTTGGAGACTAATTCTTAAGAATCAGGAATGGTCAATAGAAATTATTTCTCCATATGAATTCAAAACAATATGAAAACAGTGGGTAATAATCCATAAATAATCAACATGAAAATATAGAAAGACATGGAAATGTTCCACAAAAGTTAATTACAAAACCTAAGATATAGAATCAATACAAAATATCACATAAACAAAAAGATGACATCTCCATAAAGATATCCTTTCTATAAATGGATCATATACCCCATCTATCACTGCAAACCCCAAAGGATCCACAATTAATAACACCCACAACCTCTAAGTGGTGTTTTCCATTTTTTGGGTTTAGAAAAAGAACGTATACATAAGACCAAAGACATATGTAGGGTGTGAGAAATATTAGCGTAGTAGGATCCCGCCAAGATATTTCACAAGCATTTCATATCATATAAATAAAATATGATCATTTTTTAATAAATAATGGCATAGTTATCTTCTTAAAAATTCATAATAAAACAATATTTTCAAATCAATTAACTACAATGTAAAACAATATTAATTAAGAATTTATTTCAAATCTACCATGAATTAATATGTTGATCTAAACATACATGATTAAATCAATTTATAAACACTAGTATGTAAAATTTGTTTCCAATCATAACACCATCCTTATATGACCCATGGTTAGTTAGTTCGATGGTCAAGGATTCTCACAAATCTCATTGAAATACAACTTAGGGTGTGCACACATCACTAGATCTTAGGATTAGGGGGAATCAGAGTCCACCCCATTGAATGAATTCAATAACCTCATTAATGTGTTGTTACATTTTCATCAAAAATGAATTTCTATTTATAGAAAATAATTTTCAAACACAATTTTCCTAGACTACCAACCTAACTACCCAAGATCACATGTTCTATAAAGAAATAAATCAAGGGGAAAAATCAATCATAACAAATGAGTTTAATCAACTATTATTCAAACCACAAATGCAATTTTTAATGATACAATTTTATTTATAAACCCAACATAACCATTTTTAAAAAAACTCATTACTTTAAAAAAAATCATTTCATTCAAATTCCAAAGAACATTTCACACCTTCTTTTCCCATGAAATCATCAAAATCAATCTTATTATAATTTATTTTATTTATAAATCATTTTTTAAGAATCACACGTTATTTCTGAAGCAACATCCCTAGAGGTTTTATTACAAACACCCTGAAATTTTGAAAATTTTTTCAATAATCAAAATTTATACTCTATAATACAATTTTAAATCCATTTAAAATAAAACTAGAAACAATAGTTTCAATTGATCGAGATTACATTACCAAACAAGATACCTCGGTTCCTTGTATCTTTAATCAACAAACAAGGGACTTATAACTAGAGATATAAGAAGGAAAAAATAAACCAAGATGGAATACTAGAATAAAATAACCAAATAATTATAAAAATCAATTAACAAGATAAGAATCCATAATAATATAAGGAGTTACGTGGAGAAATAAGAAATCATAATTAAATCAAGGACACACTCACAAAAAGAGATTCAAATCTTCAATTAACACTTCGATCAATAAATACTAAAGGTTTTTAGAGCCGAAATGGCATTAAGAGAGCCTCTACGATCAAAGTGGTTGATTGGAGTTTCAGGGATGAGAATTTATATTTTAAATGGAGGTTTTGGGAAATGGAATTGTGATAATACTCACAACTTACTCTCTATGATCAGTATTACCATCTAGCCACCAGTTTCCATTAAATATCATATGCTGCTTGGTAGAATGACCATAACAATAGAGGTCCCAATGTATGGTCAGTAGAGTTTCTATAATAATTAAATACTTTCAGTATGCCACTAGTGGGATATTGGACCACACCAGCTTGGAGGTGGAATACCTGTAGATATTCAAACTTTATGACCATGTAATATATCACTCATTCGAATATAATATTTTATTACAAATAAACATTGAGGATAAGTGGGAAACCATAATCAATATAAGAAAAGGCCATTATGTACTGAAAAAATCACATTTTTATTAAAAACAAGACTGAGATTATTTGAATTGGACACTGTATATAATTCATAGTGAAGATAATGTACCTAGATATCTGGATCCTCATTTGTAATATCTTCAGAGTAATAATCCATTCTTGTCATTGTCTTCATAAATTCATCTGAGTTGATTTTACATTGATTGGAGCCCGGAGCCAATATTCCGTATTTCTTATATATCAATTCATCTTACTCCTCATTGTAATCAAATTTCTTCATTCTTTCATAAATTCATTCCATCTCCTATTTTGAGGCATTGACCTAAATAACTTTTTTATGCATATCTTCATTAGAATGGGTAATGAGATTAAAAAACTACCCTTTGACTTTAGCCATTATTTCTATTTTAGAACTATGTTATCCACTTTCAAGATTTATGCTAAAGAGTTTCATGCTTATCCCAACATATTCCGAACTCAATACTTTAGATGTTTGTAATTTAGCTAAATCTATTCATGCCACACCTATCTTAGACTTACCTGATGATCTAGTAATAATTGTTTTTGGGAGGTTTGAGTAATATATATGAGTCCTACCTTTCATCCCTCCGTTTTGATGTGTAAAATTTTTAGATTGGAGGTTTCCTAGTTGTGCATTTCTTAATTTGGATCCAACATTCATATTCCCATAGAGATCATTATCATACTCCAATGCTTAAAGTAGAAAATTACCAGATTGGAGGCTTCCTTATTTCATTGGTCATCTACCAAAAATAGAGATTCCCTAGAGGATCCTTTCTTGTGGCGATGGTCACTACAACCGCTTCCCCCCGCTGAAGTTTTAGGGGGGATCTTAATTCACCATCTTCTCTACCTATACTTTTCCACCATTTTACCAGCACTTCTTCCCTTCCTGATTTTCCCTATATTTCTCTAAGCCCTAATGTCCCCTCTCTTGAATCTAGGACTCCCCAGATTCCAATTTCCCTCCATAAGTTTTTCGAGGCTTCTGATATCTTTCGCCTCTCGGAGGATGATTATTTTTTTGGTGGTTTTTGTTGGCAGATTCCTTCTACCGGTTCATTAACACCTCATGGGGTTTGTAGGATTTTGCTTTCACTGGACTATTGGACCCCTATCACATGATAATATGATTGACTAATGAAGATGAGCTCATCTTAGCCTGATCACATTCCCTATGTGTTATTGAAGGATTTAATTTCTCGCTCTTCATATGGAAATTTGACTTTCATATGCAGAAGGACCCTCTATCTACTGTGATTTCGGTATGTTTTCCAGACCTTCCTCTCACCTTCCAAAATCCATCCATCCATAGAAATCTTTTAAACCCGTTTGGCCATTTCCTGTGATTTGGAAATCATTCAAAATTCATGGGTCATCCCATTTCACCACCAATTTGTATGGAAGTGGAAGTATCCAAGACCCAAGTTGAAGCTGTCAGAATTGAAATTGGAGTAGAGTCTCGATTCCATCAAGTGGTAGTGTTGGATTCTTAGACAGACCATTGGGAAAAATTCTTTCTATTTGGGCATCTACAATAGGCTTGTCAACGACAAACTCGAGGGGTAACTCTGGATTTTTCTTAGCAGTCTCAGTTAGATGCTCTTGGCCAATGTCCACTATCAATCCAAACTCTCGAGTCACCTTTAAAATAGTCAAACAAAAACCAAAAATACTATGTTAACCCTTAAAAGTATCTAAAAAGTAATTAAAAACCAAGAATTAATATTAAAATCAAGTATAGAAAATCAATACAAATATCATACCTGAAATATGGTTTGTAGATATTAAATTATCCCCACCATAATTCTTTCTTCCCATAGACATACTTATCAAGTATACTATTCCATATGATATGAGGCTACTACTCTCTCATCATCACCACAACCTATAATGTATCATGAGAATCCAAACCATGATATTGTAGAAATCATATCGAGGGTGTGAAATTATTCCATATAACCTTCACCTATGAATCAAAAATCTAAACTAAATTATCCATCATCGTCAAATCAACTTCCACACCAAGGAAATTCCAATATGAAATATAATATTAGTTCAGAAGACATTAATTGAGATGTCATGGTAGATAAACGTTATGTATAAAATTAATTTGGGGGTGATAAGGCAAAATTATATGACCCCTTTCTAACCCAATACATGACATTGAAAGCTCCCACAAATATTGGTGATAAATTCAGCTATTTTCCAAGACATTGGGGACCTAAAATATGCGTGACACTAAAAAAACCTAATCACTAACCATGAAATATAAAGGATTTATAAATCATTCCATATAAGATTTATACCAGGTAAAACCTGTAAAAACCTCTAAATAGTCATCTAGAAATTTGCCATCATCTCCTAGACCAATATAGGTCCCACTAGGGAATCTTCGCCAATTTCTAACCATTGAAGTGAATATTCATAAGGCCAGCCATACAAGGCCTCCAAGTATGCGATGTTAATGGATGTCCAATATTTATTACTATAGGAAAACTCAACTATCCCATAATGTAAATCCTATGATCCCATAAAGATAATGATGTAATAAAGAAGAATGACTTTAAGAATATGTATATCCTGTTATGTATGACTATCCATTTGTGGATGGAAGAATATTTCGAAATTTACCAATGATCCCATCACCTCCTAGAGGAATCTCTAAAACTAGGATGTGAATTGGAGATCCATATCAGAAATAATAGCAGTCTAATCTCTCTGTATATTTAAAATCTCTTATATATATAGATTTCCTAAATCCAAAACTTTGCTCTTATCCCAAATAAGAATAAAGTGATTCTATTTTTTTTCAATTAGTCAATCACCATGTAAATCATATTTCATATCTAAGTAGTATGAAATAATCCAAAGAAAAAATAAATTGATATGTCATTCCATATCCATGTTATAATGGGGAG
The DNA here is from genome assembly GCA_963277665.1 of Viscum album. Lineage (NCBI taxonomy): Eukaryota > Viridiplantae > Streptophyta > Magnoliopsida > Santalales > Viscaceae > Viscum > Viscum album. Next base: position 1,007,134,840 of record OY728131.1, read on the forward strand.
GTGTAGAAAAAAATGGATTATGATGATTAGCCATGATCTTTAAATAGGTATAATAATGGGAAAATTCAGCAATGTCCCATTTCATACCTGGCCTCTAGAAATGATTCTTCCTATAATTAAACAACTTAATCATTCATGGGTGAGCTACCCAATAGTAATGGGGAGAACACCCCATAATAATCTTTCTCATTGAATATGAAAAAATATAATGTTTTAGATGAAAGGAATTAACTCTCTATATAGAGACCATTCAAAAATGGTCTCCCGTCCATATAATAAATTCCACATTTTTTCAAACTCATCATTATGCTTCTATTTTTGTAGGATCATCTCAAGAAGGGAATATTTCAGAAAAAAACATACTAGAACAAACCCAGCCTCATTCCATTAGACTCCAAAATACATAGGAGAAAAGCGGTCCATGAGATTCCACTCCTCTAATGAATTCTTCATATCTTGGGTGGTATCTTTTGATAAGAGAATCAATAAAAATGTTCCCCTTTATAGGGGTATAGGAAATTTAAAATGTGAAATATTACAAGAAATCCAACCATCGACTCTATTATAGATTAAAATATTATTAGAAAAATATATAACGCAAGCTCTTATGATCAGACTCAATGGTAAACAATTCTCCAAAATGGTAGAACCACTAACACTTATGGGAAGGTATCATGAAAGCGAGTTCTTAATCAAGATTAGGGTGGTTGTTCTCATGTTACAGAATCTATCATGAACAATAGTCCACTATATGATCACCTTGTATGAAAATAAAACCAAGAAATGAACCTTAATCATCAAAAAATAGAACATTGGACTACCCTAACTATGGAAGAGTCATCGCTGGATATAATTTCAAATAGTTCATTAACTCATCGAAGGAAGCCTAAAATTTCAAATCCCAAATGAAATTCACTCCATTCCATGTGAGTGTAGTTAGTGGAGAAGAAAAAATAGATAAATATTTAATGAACTTGTCATAATAACCTTCAAAACCAATGAATATTTGAATATCAAAGATATTTCATGGTTCCACCCATGATAAAAAAGCTTTCACCTTTTCAGAATAAACCGAGATAAAATGTTCCAAGATGAAATTCCCCCAAAAACAATACCTACCAAATCCATAATTGTAACTATGATAAATTAATATGATATTTTTTATTTCTCAAGATATTGAAAACATCTCGTAGATAAAGCATAATATCCTACGCAGTTTTTGAAGAAAAAAGATGTAATCCAAAAATACAATAATGAAATAGTCAAAATACTAGTAGAAAATATATTTTTATAAATTTTATTAAAATAGTAGGATAATTGGGAAAGTTGAATGGCATAACAAGATTCTCATTGTGGAAATAATTTCTTCTAAATGAGGTATTTGAAACATCAGATGCTTTGACCTTGAGATGGGTATAACTAGACCAAAGATCAATCTCGGGAAACCACTTCACCCCTCTCGACTGATCAAAGAAATCTTTAATTCTAGGAAATAAACACATGTTATTTTCTATAACAAAATTGAGACTTAATTAATAAACAAACAAGTGAATATTTCCATCTATATTCTTAGCAAAAACCACTGAAATTTCCCAAGGCATCACACTAGGACAAATAGATCCTTTGTAAATTAATTAATCCAACAAATTCTATAAATCCTTTAGTTTAGCTAGTTTTATATAGAAAGAGGGAAAATATACTATATGTTTACCCAATAATAAATTAATAGAAAATTCTACTGCCCTATCTAGTGGTTGGCTAGATAGTTTTGATGAAAAAACTTTTGGAAATTCAGCAACTACTATAGGAAAATAATTATAAGAGGACTTCGGATCTAGTTCAACAATATACTAAGATATCATCCTAGAAAGCATCAAGAGAAAATATCTTGCTTGGCTAGTCATCAGGTTCCATTCTCCATAAAAACATGGAACTCTCCATCAGGGGAATTAAATCTCACCTAAATATGATAACAAAAACTATGAGCTTTGTGAGAAAACATCCATTACATTCTCAGTATAATTTCTAGAGAAATAATTTCAAGAATTAAAATGTACTAGATGATCTTGATATTTTGTGAGAAGTGTTTCAATTTATATCACATAAGGATTTATGTTATAAGTAAGATCTAATAGGTACATAGCGTGGGTTCATACAATATAAAGAGGGGAAAAAGTATTCACTAAATAAGAAGCAATAGAAATGGTACCTATAACTATCCTAGGATCCAAATTAGTTACCACTATAAAATCATACATTGTGTTAAGTTTCTTCATTCCTGATACCTATGGGCGGAACCCCATTATTCAGGAATCATCTGAACATTCATTATTTCCTTCTAGAACTAACAAGACTCTTCCAATATACTGAGTACTTAAAATAGAAAAAATATATTCAAGTGGAATGAACAATCATATGAGTTATAAATATTTTATTCTTTTATGTAAGAATGATCATTTTTTAAATCATTCCAAATTTGAAAAAAGTCAGTGGGCCTTTACTAGACACTAATGTGATATAGAGAAATATTTATATTAATGATCACTACCAATGTTTCCACTATAATGCTCATCATGATTTATCTTCCCTTAAATAGACCACTGAAGCTACCAATGGGAGTGGAAGGGAATCCTATCAACCTGCACATACCATAAAGGTCATATTATACCACCATATCCTAATCTATAACATATACATATGAGGTAATTTTCTACATAATCACATGTGACTAGATATTTTATCAAAAACCCATCTGGATCCTTTGAGCCTTTTGCTTCCCATTCAACACCACCTCAAGAGAAAACTAAGAAAGTTTAGCCAAATGATTAGCCTACCGAGGCACATTAAAATATCTTTGATGAAGGTTGAAAAACACTATAGACTTATTCAATACAATGGTATTTCGATATAATTCTTCCATTAAAATATTCCTGAAGTACTTCCACTCCAAGACCAATTTCCAATTTATCAAAAATATATCATCCCACAATCTCTTTCACAGAACCTCAATATTATATATGACATAATACTCCTAAATGGAATCTAGTTTCACTAAAAACTCTCAGAGTTAATAAATATTTACCAACTAATCCCCTATCTCCTTAATAAAATTCATTCTATAAAAGGATGGTGTTTTCTAATGAATAAATTCATAAACATGATCTCAAATATCATAACTTTAAGGTTATAAATATTGATCATAATTCGAATATGTGTGGACCATTAGCCATGGTATTTTATTTCAAACACCATTACATCTATGAGGTTGTGGTCTATTGTAGGGTTTACATGAATGTTTTCATCAGTAGCTCCCCCCAAAAGACAGATCATACATCTTGTTGGGGGCATGGTACTACAGTACATAAATAGAAAACATGGAGACAAAAGTAAAGAAACACATTATTATAAAATATATCAATTATAATTAAAAGTGAAATAGAAATATTAGATTAATGTATTAAAAAATTATACAATCAGAACAAATGACTCCTTAAATACAATTTTTCTACTACCCATGGTAACTTGACGCTTGCTATAATGGGAGATAGCCAAGAAATTTTTCATAAATCATCAGTCATGTTCCAAAAATATTGTCTTTTATTTACCAATACATTCCAAACTCTATACTGACATCTAATAGGATACAAAAACCACCCTAAAATACTAATATATCATGATCCAACCCATATATCCTGCTAAACTGGCACCTAAATCAGCCTAGGCACGACCCGAAGGGTGTTCCTGATCCTCATAGGTCAGAGAATATTTCCTGGGCATCAAGAACTATCAATATAAATTTTTACTCTGTAATAAAACAAAAAATAAATTGAAAACATAGTTATGAATCCATAAATAGTCGGTATTCCAAAACAATCAAAAAGGGAAAAGTACTAGAAAAATCGGGTATAAAACCTGAGATGGAGCATCAATCCAAACATCACATAAAACAAAATATGATATCTCTACTAATATCTCTTTTATAGTAGATGGATAAAATAACCCATCTATCACCACTAACCCCCAAGATCCTACTATCAAGAACACCCACCACCTTTAAGTGTTGAATTCCCTTCTTCTAGACCTAGTATGAGAAAACCAACAGACACCCAAAGACATATGTAGGGTGTGAGAAACAGAATCATAGTAGGACCCCCTAATAAATTTCATATACATTCCATATCAAATAAAATAAATATTCTCAATTTTAAATAAAATATGATATGGTAATCTTTTTCACAATTAAAAATAAATCATTATTTCCAAATCATTTTAATAGAAATTATTAAACAGGTAAGATTAATCATTTTAGTCAAAAATTACATGAATAAGAATCTTGATCAAAACATAAATGAGTAATTAGTTTCATAAACACTAGAATGTAAAATTCACTTTTAATCATAGAACCATGGATATAATCCCCTGAGTTATTTAGTTCAAAGATTAAGGATCCTCACACATCTTAGTGAAATAGTACTCTATGTTTTCAAAAATCCCTATATCTTAAGCCTAGGGGGAATAATATTCCACCCCATCAAAAAAAATCCATACCCTCATCAGTATATATATAGTGTTTCAATAATCAATCCACTGCTATGCAGATCTAATACATGGCTATCATTCTTGTCCTAGACTACACACCTATGTTACTTAACTTACATGCACTTTAATGGAATCAATCAAGTGGAAAATAATAAACCAAAAATCAATTTCATAAATCATTGTGCATACATCCCCAAATCAAGATTACAAAAATTCCATTTCATTACAAATACGAACATCAATGTACTCTCATTAAAACTCAATTCTTAGAAAAATAATTTCAATCAAATTCAAAAGAACATTTCAGGCCTTATTTCCTCAAAACATCATTAAAATAAATGTCCAGGTCATTCATTTCATTCATAAATAACTTTCAACAAAACATACTTTATTTCAAAATAAATTTCCAAAGAGGTTTCAATATACAAACCATTCCATTTTTAGTCATTAATAAATATTCTAAATTTATTATTTGGAAACAAATTAAAAATCCATTTCTAAATAAAACTAAAAAATGTAGTTTAAATTGATGGGGACTAATTTATGAGTCCACCTACCCCAAATAATTGTATCATCAATCACCTAACAAGGGATCCACAACCTGAGGGAGATGAAGTTATAGAATCCTACAATATGGAATCATAGAAACCCAATTCATAAATAAAATAATGGATCCATCAATGATGCAAGGATCGATAACCCTTGAAGAATTAGAGACACTAGAAAAGAGGAAGTCATAATCTAATCATAGTTATAATCATTGAAAGAGATCCAACAATTCAATAATCACTTCAATACATGGAGATTCAATTTTGGAAGAGCTAAAATCACCTCAAGAGAGAATCTAAAGCTGAATTGAGTTTGAGGGAGGAGAGTTCAGATTTAAAATTGTTGTTTTGGGAAATGGAATTATGATACTTCCCACCACATACATATTGAGTGTCTTCTTTTCCTTCTCATTCTAATCTTGGATTTGGTAATTTCTTAGAACTATTTTTACTAATGAGATTGTTTTAGTGAATTCATTTTAATTTACCCCTATGTTTAGTTTATATATAAGCTATAATGGTTAGAATATTACACCGATTATTCTATTAGAAATATATGATGATTATATTAATGTTATAATTTTATTTCCACTATAAAATTAGTTTTTTAGTGGGGGATAATTCTCTGAATCTATTATTAGTTTGCACTGATAATTTAGTTTTTCAGTTTATGTTCACCATGATATTTGGATGGCATCTCAAGATATAGTTATAATATTTTTTTGTGAAACTTATCACATTGGAATGCAAAGAGATTTATCATTATTTTATTAATTTTTAAGGGAGTTTTAAATGATTTATCGTGTGATATAAAATTCAAAAAATTTACTTCAAAATTTAGGGATTCGATAGTTTACAGTGTTTAATGGATACAATTTTTAAAAATTTTAAAAGAGGGAAAATTGTTTGAATCATTTGAATTTTTTTTTGATGGATATCCTTGAAATTTATCTTGAACTCAATAATTTACATAGAAGGATGAAAATGACATTTTGTTTCTTTATAAATTATCAAATGTTCTATGATGTTTATTTCTAGTATCAATTTTTTAAATTATCATTTCATCTAATTTTCAATGACATAATGATTTGTTAATTCAGCTTGAGGTGGTTTATGATCCCAATGAAAGGAATATAAATTATCTAAACATAAGTCTACTTGGAGTGTTGAAAAATATGATTTTAAAATGCTCTAGAAGTTGAGAGGAATTTGTGATGGTATTTTATACAATTTTTTCAAAAGGTTATTCATCACTACATAAGTCATCCATGCTTTGTTTATCCCAACATTGGTTTTGGATGAACCCAAAATCCATGTTGAATGCTAGTCTTGGGATCCTAAAATTTATAAAATGATCCCGACATTGGTTTCCTAGTTGAACCATATGCTAGAAATCATCTCTATATTACCATCAACGTTGAACCTCACATTGTTACTATCATAAGGGTGATCAACTTGCTATATTTTTTTTGTAAATATCATTGGGTAGAATTTAAACTGAATGGTGTATTTATTTTTGAACCCATAACAAATATTTCTGTGAATATGAGATCATATGTGGATATAGGGAACATTGATATGATATCACATGAATTTTCATGAAGAACCAAGAAGATGAACTATAATGTTTTGAATTTCAAATAACCTTTATTGTATACTATTTCACAGTGGAAATAGAATATGGTTGTAGGTTATAAATGGATGATGTAAAATACCCCCCAAAACTATATATTGTAGTGTCCCTCATGAAAATAGTTGAATGCGACTATCCTTTAATTCTCCACATTAGGAAAATCACAGAGTATATCATTAGAATAGAAATATAATTATATGCTAGAAAATGTTTTATATAATCGACAAGATATCATTCCTCACACCTTGAACAAAATATGGAAGATAACCTATTTTTTTGGTTTTATAACATACTATATATCTTGATTAGCACTCGATAGTTGGGACTTGAACATGAGTTTTCACATTTGAACCCACATGCATATGGATCTCATAATCTTTCTTTGAATGTAACTAAAAAGATTACCTCGCTAGTTAGAGACTCTCATAATGTACTCCAAGGGTGCATCATGAAAAAAAATCATGAATATGATGATATACACAATCATTAAAATTCTACACTGTTGGAGAGATCCCTTTACTGTGAAGTTGAAACACAATTCTAGGTAGTTTGAGATAAAAATATTATTGGAAAATCTGCAAATATTAAATGTTTGGAAATTTTTGCAGATATTATAATTTATTAACATACAATGTTATTTCATTAATTATTTTAAGAATACCAAAAAATAAAATAAGAAAAAAATTCTGTATAATTTTTATATTTTAGAAGTGAATATTGTACTCTATTATTGATATTTTTATCTAATGGGTTTTACACACATTGTTCTGGGTGATTTATTAGCTGTATATTTTCTCATAAAATATAAGTATTTTTGTTGATGTATTCACAAATATTTTCACAAATAATTTAAAGAGAAAGATTATCAGATTATTATAACATTGTATTATAGAGAAGTTAGATGACATCAGGTTAGTCAAAGTTAATATTTTTAATTTTCTTATGGATTTTACTATGAGAATTCATGGATTAATTCTTCTATTTTAATGGAATATTTAAAGGGGAATGTTAATTTTTTTCCAAGGATTACTCAAAAATGCGGAAATATTAGAAGTTTATAAATTTATTTTTTGTGGTTATTTTTAAGGTTTTATTTTCAAAATAAATTAATGCAACGATGATGTGATATTCTAGGAAATATTTTTGAAATATAGTTACTCGATTTTTCAAATTCATAAAGAGGATGATCCTAATCCACTAATAGATATTTTTATTCTCTATAAATATTTATATGGTCAGTTTATAAGCAATGTTTGAAAAAACTTTCTTGGGAAAAAAATAAAAAGTGATTGTTGTTTGAAATTTGAATAAGAGAGAATAAAATGAATTATACATCATTGTTCTCTCACGGTGTAAAGTGGAAGAAGGTTCATGTGAATCTATTTATTTTATAATTATTTTTTAAAAGTAGAAGAAGTATCCTCAAATTTTGATGATCTATTGGATACTTTTATATACTTGATTGAAGATCAAATCATCTGTCAGCTCCAAAGGAAATTGTGAGTAGAATCGGTATTCAACAGTCCACTATTGCTGAAAAACTATGAATTAATTGTAGTTATTTAAATGGGGTTATGAACAACCACCTCTAAATCTATTTTCCTTATAAATTAGTAGGGGTTATGTACAACACCCTATAATAATCATTTTTAGAGGAGGTTCACAACCCCTCTAAATTATTTAATATTCAGTTGGATTTTAGAGGTGGTTTTACCAAAACTACTTCTAATTTAAAAATTAGTTGCGCTATACATATATATGAAATGGGATTTGTATTTTTTATAAGAGTAGTAGATTTCCATAACCCCCTATAATATCTTAAAATAAATGGGGTTGTGAACCCCTTTAATTTAAGATATTTGAGGGGGTTCATAACCACCAATATTCATTAAGATTAGCGATGGTTCACAACCCCTTCTAATATATTTAATTAAATTGGGCCACAATCATCTCTAATTTAAGATATTAGAGGAGGTTGTGATCCCCTGATACTTTCTTAAAAAAAGAAATTCATTATTATATATATACAATTAAAACACAATATATAAATGTATTTAAAGACATTATTTGATCATATTATTTAAATATATTTATATTAATAATTTATATGATTGTTTTTATTATTATTTTTATGTACACATAAATATATTTAAATAATGTGTACATTAATATATATTTGTTTGTATAAAATTGTATTTTATATAATATTAATTATAAAATAAAAGCCTAAATATATTACATAAATGTATACATAAATAAAATTTATTAAAAAAATGTATCATATTAAAACCTTTTTAGTTTTTATAATTTATATAATAATAATAATAGATTATATAGAGACTTAGGCACATATTCATATAAATAAACTTTTATGTATTATAAAAATAATGTATTTGATTGTTTGTATGTTATATATATTTGTATAGATGACATATTATATAAATTCATTTATATGCACACATAAATATGTAATATATTGTATACAAACATATATATACAAATATATATATATATATAAGTAAATAAATTTTTTTTTCATATATTGATATGTATTTAAATTAATATGTTAAATATATTTATATACATAACATAACTATAAAAATATAAATATATGTATAGATATATTTTTATATATAAAATAAATTTATATATATAAAATAAATTTATATATAAATATACATGAAATTTTACTTATATAGAAATTATATTATATTATATTATATTATATTATATTATATGTATAATATAATATTATATATACATAATTAAATTAAAAATATATTATATTAATTGTATTTATATTATAATATTTATATATATATATATATATCTATATAATTTTATACATGTATAAATTTTAAATTGTATACATATATAAGTATAAAATATATCTAATTTAATACATATAAATGTATTTATAAAATATATAATATATATTTGTATTCAGATAAATATTTAACATATATATTGTTTTTATTAACTATGGTTAAATAAAAAAAAATATTTATATTTTTGTAACATGTTTGGAATATATATATATATATATATATATTTAATGTAGAATATATATAATTGTATGCATATTAATATAGTAAATAACCCACACAAACACAAACACACACATATATATAATGTAAATGATATATATATTTTTTATTTTTGAGTTGTATGAATATAAATATGTAATATATAAATATAAACATTTCTAACAATCAGTATAATGTTATATATATTTGAATTTTTATAATATATATTTATATTTTTTATTTTTGTACAATATAATAAGTATTTTTATTTGTTTATATATATATATATTTGAATATATAGTATATTTGTATAATATATAAATATATAATATACAATATACAATATATAACATAAATTTGTATATGTATTAATAATATATATATATATATATATTTGTATTTGTATTTTTATGATATATAAATCTGTATAATATATATTTATATTTTCATAATATATTTTTATAATATAATATATGTATATATATATATATTGGTATAATATATAATAAAACATTATATAATATAAATACATACAGAATATAAATATGAATACATTAATGTATATTATATTATATATTTATATAAATACATATCATTTTTATTTTTTTGTATACAGTACAATAATGTATTTAATATATTATATAGATGTATTTAATATAACAGCATATATAATGCTGTATATTTAACTGTATGTAAATATTTTTTACAAATTATATTTATTTATGTAATTATTTTAATATATATAAAAACCAACATGTGTATATAAATAAAGGCATTTAAATATGCTGAAGTGGGAAAGCCTTGGATTTCTATACAGTGTATGTGGGGTTTGAATCCCTCAAGAAGGATTATTTCAATTGGGTAGCATGTGAGAGCATGTTCGGGTTGTATTCGGGAAGCACCGAAGGAGAGTGGGTGGTCTGTAGTATTAATGGAGCATGGGAGAGGGGAGTCGGGGGTGGTCAGGGGTGAAGCACAGGTGATTGGGGGATCGTGGAGTTCTTAAAGAACTGAATTGAAGGGGGGTATTCATGAATCACATGAGAGGCCCACAATCCTATTTCAAAAACAATTAACATTTTGGGGCGGTCGAAAACTACCCCCATAAACAGCCCCAAAACACCAACAATTATGGGCGGTTGACAACCTCCCTAAATAAGGTTGAATACTTTCTAAAAAATCGATTTATTTCAATGTTATTTTAAATATTTTTCATAAAATTTATTATGGGTTAAAGCCCCAACTAAATTAAGAACCTCTAAATTCATTTCACATTACCGTTGCTTATGGAAAACCAGTGCTAAAAGGAGTGGGCAGCCACATTAGCAAAATTTTTTTCAAAATATCTATTAAAGTATTTAGAGGGAGTTATAACCCCCTCTAAATGAAATATTAACCCCCTCGAATAACACTATTTTTTGTGTACATCTCATCTCTTTTTAATGAAGTGTAAACTGCTTATACTTAACTGTGGTGGAGTGTTAGCTTCTCAAACTAAGAAATCAAGGTTCCCTATAAAAAAACATAAATTCCCTATAAAGTTCTTATATTAAGGTTTAAACTCATTGGACTTAGTTGTTGATGTCCTCAGATAAAAGTAAATTCTTAGTTAAAATTACCAAACTCTTAGAGAGAGTGTTCGTATAGTAGAATAGTGGATTTCTATTCCTTGAACACCTATACATCATCATGTTGTGCCATTTTCCTTTATTTATTTTTCAACTACATTACTCATCTCTAAGTCAAAATGACACTATATCTTTATATAGATAGGCATGATTTATATTTTTCATGATTTTTAAAAAGTCACAATTCACCCCCTCTTATCTCTTCATCACTGTCATTTTGAATCAACAAGTTGTATCTAAGGGAATGCCCCATTTCTATAAATATTTTAAGATACTAATTTTTCTACCTAATTCAAATAATTGGTACTAATGGTTTGGCACTTTTACAGAATATTGAAAATTTTAGGGATTTAAAAATCCCATGTTAATGATCGAGATGAAGACTAATTTCATTGGATGATCAACGAAAAGGTATATTGATGATCTATGCTCCTTATTTTAATGGTGATAATGTTTAGTCAAAATTATCTTTAGACACACTTTGTACCTTTATTATAGAAAAATAAAAAACCACATATTCAAAATTTAATTATATACTAACCATGTTCGTAGTTTGTTTTATATGATACTTGTTTTTACCGAACATAAAACACCATTCCCATTGGAAAAGGTTTTTTTTATCAGAAAAAAATATATTTTGTACAGTGGAAGGATGATTACAAACATCATTTAATGTAGATTTATAAATTCTAGATGTCAATGTATTATGAAGTCCATCATATGTAGTGAAACGTTGAATTCTAGAAAATTTTCATCCAATGGAAGATGGCATGATTTAATGATGAATTATATAAAATATGTCGAATGAAGAATAATTACAACACCATATGAAAAATCCATATTCCAACAGAATGAATCCATTTAAACTAAAGAGGTGTAAATTATTTTGAGCATCAAATTAATATGTTGTGCTAAACCTACCAAGAGAATATAGAGTTTTTCAGATATCATTACAACCCACACTAAAGAGGATATAATATTACTATTGGAGAGATTTCTATAAATTGAAGTTTTATTGAAGCTAGTGGAATATTTTCTATATCATAAAATATCTATATCTTCAATAAAAAGTTTATAAATACTTTTTATGAGTTAATGTTTCATTTTATTTCTTAAGATAATTTTTCTTAAAGCATACATTTTATAGGAATTTTGAAAATTTATTATGTTTTATGATTTTGTGATAGCTGTTTGTCTGATCTGATGTGATTGAGGGATTCCATGGTTTAGGATGACAATGAGTGCCTATCTTACTGATTTAGGGTTCCATAGGCATGGTAAAAGATGAAATTATGATGTATGTGACTGTGGACGTTTTGGAATAGGAATGAAGGACATCATGATTTGGTTAAAACTAGGAATATCTTGAGTTTGATTAAAACCCCCTTTACATTGAAGGTTAATGTGTGTTAAATTTGTTAGGGGTGTTTTTTATGGTTTTTACACCATTTATAAATAATTTTTTACATTTTTATTCTAATTAAATATATGTTTTACACATTTTCTACTATATATGTACTTAATAAATATTCATACGATCTCTTACAAACATATACTAAACTCTAATTTTGTATAGTATATTGGAATTTCTATGTTTGATTATTTTTATATAAAATGTTAGTGAAAATTGTATGATTTATTTTATAAACTATAATTTACCCCCTCTCATAGTAATAATATTTTCTTACGATCCTATATTTTGTATACGAGTTGGTTTCTACATGTTATTAATTGATACATTAACAAATATTTTTTGAAAACTGTATACTTGTGTTTATAATGGCTGGTTTTTCCTTTCAGACATTGTAAAATTGCAATCCAAGCAGACCACCAATATTTGTTGGTGATGATTTTGAATACTAGAGAGGTCAAATGAATAATTTTTTTTATCAAATTTTAAAGATAAAATTTTCAAATATTTTATACTATAATGGAAATTTTTAATCCCAAAATAGTGTTGATTTATATATAAATTATCAAATTTTGTGGTTTTAGAAGTATTTTGATAATAATAGAAAAAGTGGCCTAATTTTTTATTTAAGCTAATTTTTCTTCACAATTTATCTCATTAATATTTATATAACAAATTAAATTATGAAATTTCTTTTCTCGGCTTCCAAATATCTACTGATCCATTTCATTCGATAGGAACCAAAGAACAATCTATCATTTGAAGGCCCTAAACCATCACAAGTGACTGGTCCAATAAATATAAAATTATACATATATCTAGAGAATATCTAGTGGAACAAATTTATTATCTATTTAGACCCATGAGTCTTACTCTTTCATGTACATAATCGAATGAGATGTTAGATCCTTGGAATTGAAGTAATCAATTGGACAGAATAAATTTCTCTGAGTGAAACAGAAATAACACTTTCATATATTATAAAATCATGCTAAAAATTTTAGGGTGAATTATAAAGACCTATAGTAATAACTTTTAATTGTAAAAAATTCCAAAATTATTCTATTATTATGACAATAATTCTCAATGTTTTACCATACATAATTGGAGATGAATTTTTCATCCCCTCTCCCTATAAAAATGTTTCACCTATTCATTTCAAAGGGTTGAAAACATAGGGGTAATATTTCATAACCATTTTATGTGGACATATAGTATTTTAATTAATATAATATTATTTTTCTTTTATTATATTATCTCTCTTATTAATACCAACTTTCTATCATTATTAATTTTATATATTATCTCGCTATATTTCCCTTCACAACACCACTAATAATGGAAAACTAACAACAATGTTTTCTTAAGGGGGGGGAATTATGGTATTATTTAGTATTATGTGATATAAATATTTCTCTATATTCAGATATTGGAATTTCTGTTGTGGTTATATTTATTTTTTTGAGTAGTCCCACCATTTTCTCTGCCATCAAATTCTTCTTCACATTTATCATTTTACTTCCCTTCAATATTTATGTTATGCATACACTAAAAAATATAATGGTAGTGATGGTAAGAAAATAGGTTTCATAGCTATCTTATTGAAGAGAATGACATCATATATAGAGTTCTCAGTATGGGGTAATCAAATTTCAAATTAGTTGGTGTAGTTTGAAAGTTCTCGGTCAATATATTGAATTGAATATTGAGAACGATTTGAACAATGATATCAATCACCGTAACCCCCTAGAATTATTTTCTTCATTATTTATATCTAAAAAAAATATTTACTACATTGAATATATATATATATATATTTCATTCATTTCAAAACCTAAATCTATATTAGTTAAATTAGTATTATATTAGTTAGATTTATAGAAATGAATATTGAAATATAGTGTGTTGTGAGTGTCCTCATAAAGTTCCACTCGAGGTGTGCGCAACATATTTAATACTTAAGTAAATAAAATATTGAATGAGGTAAAATAAAAAAATCATGATTCTCAATTTACACTATTTTTGGGGACTTCAATCACTCATGCACACTTTTTTTCATAAAAAATAAAAAAACCCAAAAAAACTAAAAAAAATAGATTTATTTCATATCTTTCATTTCATAGGTCAAGATTTAATTTAATGATGATGATTTATATTATTAGAATGATGATAAATTTGATAGTGACCCCATAAGGGAAGATATGCTGAAGATTAAAATAGAAAACAATTCCTTTATAATTCCAGATAATTTCAAGATTATCAAAAAGGAAAGTAAGATAGTATCATCGCTGGTCAATGAATTTGAAAAAGTAAAAGTTATATGGATGTAATAGAAACAAAAAAATGATTCAAATAATTATATACTCATTCCACATAAATTTAAATATTAAAATGGTGATTTTGAAGCAATACTTGATGATTTGTTTCCTACTTCAATAAATTAATTCATAGCCTCCCTACTTAAGGAAAAAGTAGGGAAAGATGAATTTGTTGAGGGATATTTTCTTTTTGAGCCTTTTTTATTCAAATATTATTAGTTTTGAATTAAAAATTTGTCTCCCTAATTCTAATTTTCTAGATTTAACATGATTAATACACTCCCTCGATGAAAGAGATAGTGTTGTTTCCTATGTTAAGAAGATAATAAAGTCGCCAGTTGAGTTGTACAGTAGTGCATATAAGGATAATGGATCAAAAGAATAAATAAAAGAAGAATCATTTGTTAAACCCCAACCAGAATATAAGTCACCTAATATTCCAATATCTTTAACACCAGTGGACACCACTCCTCTATCAAAACAAAATAGGGAGCACCCCTATATTCTTTCCCTCCCCCGATACACTATATATTTTCTCTTTCAAATATTTTAAAATTTAGGGATATTTTTTATTTTCTTTGGGTGTTCTCAGACTTGTAATATACATATTTATATTGGTAGAAATCATATTTGGTGGTTTCTAATTAAAAAACCACATCAACCTTTAGATTGGGTTTAAAACACTCCAACTTCCTGACAAGCGACAGTAAAAACCTATCACCCTCATCAGGATCCAAAACATATTCTATCCTATTTTCACTTTATATTTTTATCATGATTTTATTTATTTGATTATTTTGAGGAATAATTTTCAGTATCTAGGATCTTAAATCAAGATTCCACTTAAAAATAATGTTAGCTTTTATCATTCCTCTAATTTTATTTTTTCCCTTATTTTTATTGATTTGAAATGAGGGGTAGTTAAATATAAGTGTGGAGGAGTATCAATATGTATATAAGTATTTTTGTTTTGTTCTGATTGTTTTTAATCTTTTTAAGAAAGCTGAGCTAAAATGATTATTCTTATAATTTTTCAATCATGAATTGATTATGAAAATGTTGAAATGATTTTTGTAAAAATAGATTTTAAATTACTATTGATAAGAGAACTTTCTCCTCGAAATTTATTTTAAAAAAAATTTAGGTTGACTGATCTTTGAAATCAATTCACATGAAACAGTAAATAAACCTTTTTTTGGCCCAATGAGGTATTCTGAACCATTTTAACATATTCTTCACAATACCCACACTTTATTTAGAGAAACGTTATTTGTTATGATAACTAAAACTTGTGACTTTATATTTCAATCTTTCGACATTAAAAATTGTTTTTTACAGGATTGAGAGATTTTTTTTGATAAAAACACATTAAACGGACACCTCTATTCAGATCTATCATTTCTTATTCCTTAGATTCCATGAATTTTCTTTTTGGTTTAAGCTGTATTGCAAGATTATTTTTCATAAACTACCTAAATATCTTGGTATTTTTTCATAGAAATTTCATGTTTCAATGTCAGGTAATAGTCTTTTATGTATGTAATATTTAATGTGTATCATTTTTGGGTGGTGTGAGATATATGTCATCATTTTTGGATGTGAAGAGAGATATAATTAGGTATGTTTTAACTTTATGTTGTGATTTATTTGTATCATTCAAATCTTCTTAATGAAAAAGAAAAAAAAGATAAAAAAAGAAAATAAAAAATAGATATGAGCATATGTTTCTCATTTCTCTTACCTATGTGATTCATCTACCTCTCCTAAATCAAGGTAATTAATTTGAACAGATTTATTGTATACAATTTTTATCTCATTCTATATTAAATTTTTTTAAATTTGTACCTTTCTGGAGCATAATAAAAATAAAATGGGTTAGAACATGGATGAAAAAATTCATTTTAATAAATTCATGACTCAAGTATCATATCATAAAAAATGGGTGGTTTTTTGTTTTAAATTTTTAATTGTAGTTGAGTTAGAAATATTCTATATTTTCAATTGAATATTCATGCATTTACCTTTAGAGTCCAACATCCTGTTTTTGACCATAAAATTTTTATTCATTTTTCCACCAACCCTAATCCATAGAAATTACCTAGAAAATTACTCATGATTAAATTCATTTTCATGTATCTTTATAGTGATATATGATATACATCATATGATTATGATGATAAATTCATTTTCGATGAATGATAATAACTCTAGATTTAATTTTACTTGAGTGAATAGTGGCATAAAATTCTATGTGAGGTAGTTTTTTATTGGGCCATGGGTAGATTTATATATTTTATTATATTTTAATCTTAGGGTTAAAAACGAAAGGGAATTATTTTTCATAGATTAAACATGATATAATTCTATTTTGGAAAATATCATCGATATATTCTCATGTTGGATTATTGTGTGGATTTGATTTAAATATTTGATGATTTCATGGGTGTGAAATACCTATGTGTGTGTGAGTTAAGAAGATAATATTTCCACATATTTTATATTATAATTAAATTCTTTAAATCCCACCCTAGTGTAATTTTATGGGAAATTGTCACAAACTTTTCTTTTAGAAGTAGGGCTTAATTGAAGAAATTGTCAAATTTTGGATTTTATCTATTTTATTTTAATTTTTAGTTATGTTATAAATTTTTAAAAACATCATTTAATATTGAAATTATTTTATGTTATTCTTCCATTCATATTTGGATTAATTTAATTGAACATTAACCAAATATAAATCCATCATTTTATGGCCTGAAACTAGCTCACAATATGGACCTCTAAATCTCTGAATTGATCAATATAGTTTTAAATGTAGGAAAATATATCACGAGTTGAAGGACCAAAAAATATAAAATTATATAGTGAGATAGATAAGATTTGGAGGAACAACATTATTGACTACGAGCATGCACGGATCAACACATTTCAAGGTCCTAATGGTATGAGAATTTGGTGTCTTGAAATTAGAACTACCACCATGGAAATAATAAATTTCATTGAGTAAAAAAATCCTTCATAGAGAGAAAAATAATGCTAAAATTTTGATGGTGAATGAAAACTAAATACAGTAAAAACATTATATAAGACAATATTATTCAATTTAGAAGTTTATTGCCTCATGTTTTCTCAAATTTTAGGTAGAATGAATTGGATCCAAAATTTTCACCCCTCCCCTTATAAAAATGTTTATCCTCTTCATTTAAAAGGGGTAGAAACTTTTGTGTGAACTTTGTTGTACTTTTTTAGTAGATTTGTAATAATTTAAATATAATAATGATATATTTCTTTTAATATATTACTTATCTTCTTCATAGATCCTTTCTTTGATCTTTTTTTATTTATTCCCCCACCGTATTTACTTTACGAACACCTGTTAAAAGGGAGAACTAAAATTCACATTTTTTTATTGGAGGGGATGGTGGTTTGATTGAGTATCTTGTGATTTAATTTTTTTTTCACTTTCTTAAATTTTTTTAATTTTGGTGTAAATTAAATTAATTATGGTGAGTGGTTTCCCCGATATATCTTCCACCGAATTCTTCTTCTCATTTAAAATTTTATTTCCATTATCTATTGGCGTCTTGCATAAGTTGGATCATTGAATGGGTAGTGGTGGTCAGTGATGAGGTATTCTAGTTGAATTAAAGAAGAAAATTACACCTTTTTTAGAGGTCTAGATATAGGGTAATCAAATTTAGAAATGAGAGGGTGTCGTGTGATAGTTCTCAGTCACTATATTGAATTGAATATTGATAACATTTTGAACAATGATATTAATTACCACTACCTCCCTAGAATATATTCCTTCATTATTTCTATATAACTCATTCCGTGTTGCGTTGAATATATATATATATATATATCATGAATTTTAAAAACCCAATATATATTATTTAAGTTAGTTTTATATTAGTAATATTTGTAATAATGATAATAGAAATCTTGTGTGTTGTGATCAGTCTCCTTGATATTGACCCTGGGGTGTAAAATATATTTCATAATTAGGTAAATAAAATATTGAGTATGGTAAAATGACTAAATCCTCATGATCATCAACACTAGAGTTGATAATTCTTTTATATTGACTAGAAATAAGAAGATATTGGAAAAATAAAACTTTTCAAAGGAAGAAGATCAAAATTCACAAACAATGGTTTCAAAAAAAGAAAAATAGAAAAAAAATTAAAGTGATGGATGTTTCTAAAGATCAATCCGATGAAAGAAGAGAGGAAGTTAGAACTTCAAGAACTGATTCCATTAACATTATAGATTTTTCTTTAGATTATAAAAACATGGCATTGGGTATAAGAAAAGAGTGAGTAGATATTATGATGAATTAAATTAAAAAATTAATCAAAATACATGATGATATATTGACCATATTACCTTATATTTATGAAATATGAAAATATATTCAAGGAAGAATTAATGATTTATATGATTTTAATTATTTTAAACAAATTCTTGAGGTTTTAATTCAAAATGTTGATGAGTTCAAATATTTAAAAAGGAAAAAGTGGAGTCAAGAAAGTAGAAAAATGTTACGAAGTTGATCAAACATGCTGCGGGTGATATCAAATATTATGATTAACTGATTGATGGACTTAAAAACGAAAAATATTACCTCAAAGTTAGTATGGATTAGTAGTTTAGAAACTAATAAAAGATAAATAGGAATCAATCATCTGGAAAATATAACTATGCAACATGATGATGATATATCAATTCAAGGAAATAAGATTGATGATCTATAATAATATTTCTCAAAGATGAATAATGAGAATCGGAAGATATAAGTTATTGAAAAGGATGTATGAAATATCATGGCTATTTTTTTGGAGTTAGATAAATATTAAGAATAATTAAAGAAAGAAAAAGTTATTGTAAAAAAATCTCATTGAAACATTAAATTTTATTTTAAAAACCATTGAAATGATTTTAAAATAATCAAAACTCAATTTTTTTGTATACAAATTTTTTGGATGATTATTCTTCCATATATATTTTAGGATTGATTTTTCTCAAATTCTCAAGGATGAATGTATTTATATTTTTTATAGTAAATTCTTTTGTATAATTTTTTGCAGTTTGTTTTCCAAAACAATATTTTACAATTTATACATCCGATAAATTATTTTTTTAAATCACAAAGGTGGATAATGAATTAAAATATTTAAAGAAAAAATAGTAAGTATGTATATATTTTTTTATTTTAAATAATGAATAAATTTTAAATGTGAAGGAACATAATGATTTTTAGGGAAATAAAATTTGGAAAAAGGGGAATAATGTTAAGAAAGTTACATCTTTACCTGAAAAACGATAATGGTCAAAAACAATTATGCTCGGGGGCATAAGTACATTTCAAAATTTTTCAAATTTTATTTTTTTATTTTAGAGTTATGTTTTGTGATTTACAAAAAAGAGATATTGTTTTGTTAAATGTTTTTATTTCAATATTTTCAACGTTTTTTTGAAAATTAAACAAAACTTATTTAAATTATATACATTACTAACTTTTATATTTACCAAGTTCTTATACTTTTTTATAGGAATTTTTTTTATTGGATATAGGAAACCATTACCACTATAAATATTTTTACTTAATTAGAAGAAAATGTATTTTTTTACATTAGAGGGATGAGTAAAAAAATAATTAGTTGTATGCTTATAAATGTAAGTATTCATATTATAACTGAATCCATCTAATGAAGCTCTACCTAGAATACCATAAATAATTCACTGGACAAAAGAATATAATATTTCCCAAAAAACTTCCTTAAAATTTATCGGATGAAGAAACCATATTCCACTAGATAAATAATCTTTATTCAACTAAATGGAATCCTTATACACTATAGTTGCGTACATTATTCTGAGCATTATAATAAGTTATTGTATTTAAATATAAAAGATATGATGGATTTTGTAAGATTTTATTAGAACCATCATTGAACAATATGGAATATGAACATTGGACAAATACAAATAAATTTAATCTAAATTTTAGGTGGAGGAAGTGTTTTTTCGTTATTACCAATCTAGAGTTTCTGTAAAGATTTTGTAACATATTTTTTGGACTAAATGCTTCATTTTATTTCTTTTGAGAGTTTTTCTGAAGGAATATATTAGTGAGATCTTTTATAAATTCCTTATATTCATTAATTGTGTAATAAATGCCTTTCTGAAAAAGTGTGATCAATGGATTCCTTTTTTAAGAATACAAAGAATAATGATCTTGATGATTTTAGGGTCCCATGTCTTGGTAAATGGTTGATTTTATTATTTTAGTGAACATTGAATTATGGGGTAAGTAAGGAATACCTTCACGGTTTAGTGAAATCCATAGATATCTTGAGTTTCATTAAAACATTCTTTACATTTAAGATTAAAGTATGTTAAATTTATTAGGAATTTTTTGTATTTTTTTTAATTAAACCATTATAAAACAGACATTACTTTTTCATTCCTATTTACTATATTTTTTTCACATTTTCTACTATGTGGGTATTATAGAACTTTTCATATTATTTATTTTCAAAATTTTTTTACTCAGATTTTATAAAGTATACATGAATTTCTACATTTCAGTGACAATCATATAAGAGTTCAATGAAAATTTTATGTTTTATTTTATAAAATATAATTCATCTCCCCTATGGTATTAAAACTATAATATTATGATCCTATAGATAATTATTTTTGTTAAAAATCTCACACAATTATCTATTTATATAATCATGGAGTGAAAATGTATTTTAATGTTATCAAATAGTATAATATTTATGACTCTAAACCTAAACATTTGAGTGTTTCTCATGTGTCTGATTATGAACTAAATTTAAGGGCTATGAATTCCATTATTTATGGGTATGTAAAGGATAAATTTAAACAAGTTTCTCAATGTACTACCACTTATAAAATGTGTGAAAAAATTATAGTTTGTATTGAAGGAACTAATAATGTTCAAAAATAAAGGCACAATACAACTAAATTTAAATTTGATACATTCATGATGAAGGAAGATACAAAAATCACTCAGATGAATGTGATATTGAAAAAAAATTTCATTGATGTTTATGACTTGGGAATTATAATTTTAGAAAAAGATCATATATTATAGGTAAATAGTGTTTTAACTTCAAATTGGAATGGAATCTATATTCCTCCCTGACAATGTATACATGTTAAATATTTAAAGAATACAAAACTTATTGGATCAATCATGATGTACTAAGTTAATATTCAAGATGATGTTGAAGACCATATTTCTTTCCAAAAGGAAAATAATACACTCAAAAATTTAGAGGTTTAATTTTATAATTCTAAATATAGTAATTTATGTTTAGGTGAAGATTTTTCATGTCTTGATAAATAATTCAACAAGTTGTATAAAAAGAGAATGTTTGAATTAAATAATAATAAAATTTAGAAGAAGTTAACATGAAATTAATGTAATAAAAATGGTCATTTGTGACATGAATGAAATTTGATTAACTCTCAAAGAAAACATGATTATAAAAGGAATAGAAGGAAATCTATGATAAATACTTGGATTGAATCAAAAGATTAAAGTGGTTATTCTTCTTTAAACTATATAGATGAGTATTGAAATAGAACGGTGAAACTATGTCTTCTGGATCATGTTTAAGAATTAAAATCTTTTTTTCTCAATTTATTTAATATTTAAAGTCCTTATTTTAGTGAACATAATGAATATTTTTATATTATTCAAGCTTAATTTGAATCCGTAAATAAAGTGAAAAGAAAACTAAAAAATATTATGATTTTATTTATATTGAAAAAGTGATCTTAGCGAAACAGATTGTGGATTTAACAACTAATTATTCCAAAAAATTCACTAAATTTTCTTGAAAATAATATTAAAGAATAATTAGATGAAGTTGATAAATTAAAAAAATCTACTATTATGTTTATCAATTGGGAGAATCATCTAAATCATATTCTTATTAAGAAAAATATTAATAAATGTAGAATTAGTATTTGTAGTAAGGGTAAAATTCCAAAAATATATAGGAATTACTTGTTCCTCATTTCAATAAAAAATATCTATTATTTGTTTTTTGGTGATAATGGAAATTATACTAAAAGATGTGATATTATAAATCCTAAATTTTGTGTTGGAAATATTGTTTTTCAAATGCTTTATCTAAATCTAAATTCTTATTTGCAATTTTAAATAAGTATATTTGGTGAACTAAATATTTTTTTGATAAATTCAAACCCAAAAGAACATAGGTACCAAAAGAAACATATAATTGATATTTTGTAGGTTTAGTCCACTAGGCTTCATTATTATATCATTATGTAGATGAGTGAAAATATAGATATTTCTTATATTTCAATTTCTTATTATTTTTAGGAAAACTATAATTATATTAAAAATATTGAAAACTTTTTATTCGGTTCAATATTTGAAAGGAAATATCCTTAGTGTTGGAATTATTAAAATTTAGGAAGTATTTCATCTCTATTCTGTTAAATAACCTAACTTATTTATAAAGGGTGAAAATAGATTTTACTTTTTGTTTCTTTTTTCCTCTATATTTTATTATTCATAAGTAAGAACTATTAAATATTATCTTACTCTATTATTTTATGAGATTCCTTGAATTAACATTATAAAAGATCATTAAATTTTATGTTGGCATGTTTTAATCTATTGAAAGTTATTTTTCTTGTAAGAATTTGTTTAATGTATTACTATATAAATTACTTTCATTGATATATTATTTTAGGTGATTAATTATTCAATGATTAGATTGGGATGTTTTGGTTATGAATGGAGGGTCAAAAAATATTTATTTTCAAATTAGAGGAAAATATGTTGTTTATGTTACTTGAATATCTTTAATATTTATGCGTCATTAATGGGGGGTATTTTAAATTTTTATCATATGTTTAAATATTTTATTATTATAGAAATATTTAATTTTTTTATACATATTTTGATTATATTAAAATATTTTATTATTCATTGAATAATATCCTACAATATTTTTGAGGCTACTTTAGTAAAACATTTTATCTTTTTGAAGGTAGCCTGAATTAAGGGGGAATTTTCATTACTTCATGTATTTATTATGTGTTATCTTATGTATTCCTTTTTAACTAATTAATATATTTGATAATTAAAAAAATGGGGATATTGATTTTGGGGGTTGTAATTATAAAAAGGGGATATTTTTAAGTGGATCGTTGTCTTTTCTATTCACATCTTGGTTTTGATAACAACTCAAATCCTTTTTTACAAATTAGTTTATTATTTTGATATAAAAATATCCTTATTGTAATGTTTAGTTTGTATCAATAATATAGTGATTTGATTTGTATACTATTTGTTCCATTAATAATACAATAATATTATCTTTATTTTATCATTTTATGTAAAATTATAAATCACTTATTTCGATGGGGTAAAAATCCTCTGATGCTATTATAAGCTTTCAATGACATTACAATTTTTATGTTAAAGGTGACCTTTTTATTTTTATGATTTATCAATATAAAGTGATCATATTTTTACTCTACATGTAAAATTGTATAACAAATTGATTTATCTAAATTTCATTCATTTACGGGGATGTATGAAATTATTTTTTGATTGCTTTAAAAATTCACCCAAGTGGATGCAACATTTTAGGGATTCTGCAACCTACAGAGTTTGAGGGGTACAATTTTTAAATGTTTTCATGAGAAAAAAATATTAAAATCACATAAAAAATGGTGATATGGATATCCAAGATATTTATATTTAATTCCTTAATGTAAATGTAAGGATAAAAATATAATTTTTGTTCTATCTGATTTATCCGACATTCCATGATGTTTCTACCAAGCATCAATTTTTAGATTTTCTTTCACATAGAATTTTTTATAGTATCATAATTTTTGGATTTCATATTGAGGTGGTTATTCATCCATTATAAATATTTCAAACTTATATAAATATAAGTGTTTTGAACAAGTGGATAAATCCAATGTTAAAAGCATCGAAAATTGATAGATTTTTTTTCATGGTAAGTTGTACTGTATTTTAGAAGGGTATTCATTCCAATGTTAATCATCCAATCATTGTTCATCCCTATATTTTTATTGGATTGAACCAATATAAAATTTTATATATAGGTTCACGAACCTAAAATTTTTAAAATTATCCATACTTTGGTATTAAATATGAAGCATATAATGAAAATCATCAATATATTGTTGTCAAAGCTGCACATCAAATTACTTTTATCACCGTGGAGCTCAAAATGATGTATTTTGAAATAAATCACTATATAATTTAATGTGTATTGTGGTTTTTATTATATATATTTTATTAAATATACTTCCATGATTTTTAGATATTAAGAACATGTTAGGTACATGGAGAGGATCTTGCACTGGTTTTCATGATGAAATAATAAGTGGAACTATAATTTATCAAATTAGAAAACACCATTGATATGCACTTTTTTTATAAAATGGAAATAAAACATGGTTTTCCACCACGAATGGATGACAAACATGACCCTAGTGAATTCAATATTTTAATTCCACGTATGAAAATATTTGAAAGAAATCATCCTTGCCTCACCCTCATCATGCATATCATTGAGTGGATAAGAGGAAGAGAAACATCATCGCATTATGGATAATATCTTGCATGATGAATAAGAGCTCATGACTCACACCTAGAATAGAATATAAAGGATCAACACTTAAATTTTTTTCACCTACTATACATCTTGATCAGCACTAAACTAGTGGAACTCAATCATGAGTTGTCACATTCAAACTAACTTGATGTGGACCTTGAAGGAATTCTTAAAATAAAAGGAAAGATCACCTTGAATTATGGAGACTCTCCTACTTTATACCGTGGAAGTGTCATGAAAAAATTCTTAAAGATGAAAATTTACAGGAACATGAGAATTCTGCACTAATGGAGGGATCCAGTGAACTCAACACACCATTTCATGTATTACGATATTAGAATATTATAAAATATTAAAGAATACTGATTATTAGGATATTTCGATGGGTAAAAAAATTTACAGACTTTTAAAGATATTTAAATAAATATTTTAATAATATCAGAAAATTGATTTAATAAAAAATATAAAATAATAAAATACATTCATTATTAATATTTTGGATATTTCAGAAGTGAATACGTGACTCTATTTTTGATATTTTTCTCTGATGGTTTTTATCTGCATTATTCTTAGTGATTTATCAGCACGATAATTTCTAATTAAAATATATGGGTTCTGATCGATGTATATTTGAATATTTTGGTACATTCTATAAAGAGGAAAATTATTGGATTACTTTGAAATCCTTATATTGAAAATTTGGATGACACAAGGTTATTCAAAAGGAAATATTTCAATTTTCTTGTGAATGTCATTGTAAGAATTTAGGGATTATTTAAACTATTTTAAATGGGAATTTGAATAGAATTTGAATCTTATTTGGAGGATTGATCAATGATGATGTTGAAATATGATAAGAATTTAAATTTATTTTATGGATTTTATTTAGAATGTTTTACTTTAAAAAAAAGATTGAAATGATGCTATGATATTTGTAGGGATATTTTTCGAAGCCCATGACTTGATTTATATTAAACTTTTTATTTAAGATTAGTATCTTAAAATATTGGATATCTTTATCCTTTATAAATATTTATATGGATGGATTATAAGTATTTTGTGGAAACTCAATATATGAAAAAAAATAAAAAGTTCTTTTTATTCAGTATTTGATGAAGAGAGAAAATAATTCGTTGTAACACTTTATTCTCTCACCGTGTAATGAAAAATAAAAATTGAATGCCTCAGTATATTATATTTATATTTTTAAAATAATAAGAAAACTGATCTAAATTAATGATCTATTGGAAGCTACTTTATACTTGATTGAATATAAAATCATCTATAATTTTTAGAGGAATCTATGTGATGAACCAATATTCAGAATCAATATCTCAACTCTTTCAACTAAATTATGAAATCCTTATACATAGTCACAATAGAGTGTTATATTTTCAGTATAAGCTATTGAGGTTCTATATAAAAGAACCTAAATTCCCAATGAAATATTTTTTGTAAGGATCCAACTACCTTGTCTTAGTTTTTATGGCTCTTGGATAAAATGATACAATTATTTAAAAATACCAAGCTCACAGAGAGAGTGTTGTTGGATTGTACTAGTGGATTTATATGCCCCCAAAAAATAATATATCAAGGTTTCATTCTCTTTTAATTTATTTTTTAATTCATTAATAATATTTAGGATAGAAATAAAAGATCACTAATATTTGTAAAAAGACATAATTCACCCTTTATTGTATCTTTGTCACTATAATTCCTAACAAACATGACCTACCCATATTGGCATCACAAGATTTCTACTGGCTTCCATAAAATATGCAGTGGTTCCTTGAAGAATTTACTCACAACAATAATTTCCAATAGAGGGTCTATTGTGTTCTTATTATAATTTCTAACTCCCAACATGCCACCGGATGGCCAATGGGTCTCACCAGCTAGCACATAAACTACCTGTAAAGATCATTTTCCATATAACCATATTTAAGAACGATCTAAACTATTAAGACACGTACCGAACTCTTATATGAGAAAAAACCACTTCCCTGACACCTTAAAGGTTAGAAAAAAGTAAGATTAACCAAGAATAAATATGAAAAACAAGAAGATTGAATGAAAACCAAGATCATACTTAAAAGGAGGTGTCAACACAATACACAAGATTCTCAAGGAAGGTGGGATATTAAGATTAAGATGATATAGAATTAATATGGAAAAGAAGGTTTCCCCCAATATGAGAAAATATATTAGGTATCTCAATTGAAAAGATGTTCCAATGGATAATCTATATAGTAACGAATTATAAGATTAATGGTACCTTAAAGGTGATGAATTTTAGTTTATTTCAGATGTGGAAGATCTATTGATGAAAAAGTTTAAATAAAATAGTACGAATTTGAACAATAATATCAACACAAAGGATTTGTTAACATAAAAAATCAAACTCGAAAGAGATATTAATGAGTTATAAATTCATCATACAAAAAACCAAAAGATAGATATTTTTCTAAAATAATAAATAGTATATATAAATAATATTGAAGATGAAATTAATTATATAGGGATGGTGGTGGAAGAACTTGTGGTGTATCAGGATACATATGAAGACGTCAATGGTTTAAAGGTATAAATCAAAGGTAATATAAAATTATTAATTATCGGAATATCCAGTTTGAAGAAAATGTAAAGAGGGATGAATCACTTGAAGGAGAAGTTGTATCTTTAAGAAATAAACATAAATCTTAAACAAAAACAAATTGTAAATAGAAAAATCTATACTTAAATAATCACTATAATTATTTGTTTATATAAATAGAAATAATAGGTATGAGTACTATTGATATGATCAAAAATGAACACTCGACCAAGCCTAAGGGAAAGTGTGGGATCAGATATAAAGTTAAGCTATCTAAAATTAGCGAGGTTACTGTACAAAATAAAGGAAAATATAATGATTATGAACACTATTAAATACCAAGGATAACTCAATAGTCTTGAAACTACTCTAAATCTAGAAAAATGTGGAGAGTAAGTGATGTAATGATCTTTCTTTTGATGAAATGGCAGTTTGGTGGACCTCTTATCCATATAGTGACATAATGTATGGAATTTGAATGATATTTTAAAGGTAAATATCCTTGGATTTAGAAATAAAGGATGAGGATATATCCTTTATCCATAACTCAATTTTTTTTATGTTTATTCTTTTTACATAGTCGATTTTCATAACAAGGAAATAAATTTCAGGAAAAAAGGAATTTAATTTTACTCTAATAGGAGTCAAAGGAAAAGGGTATCTCGAATACCACATGAAATTACGTCAAAAAACAGTTTATATCCTTTAACGAAGGATGATTATGATCTTATAAACTATTATAGTGAAGTTGAAGAGATACCACCTTATGTCCCAACTTAATTGGGCATCTATTAGGAGGAGAAAAAGAAAAATGAGAAAGAAATCTTAACTGATACTTCATTCCAAGAAATTAAAAAAATAACATATTGATTCTTGACCATGGGAGTTCATCATTGATAACTAGAAAAGTTAGTATCTTAAATAATGTGAAGATATGTGTTTATGTAATGGTAATATTCTGTAATGAAGGGGTATTAATAACAAGGGAAGAAGAAAAATGTGTCTATCTTGAGATGAATTAAATAATATAAAAATTATCAATATTGAATCTTTTGACTTAATCTTATCAATGTTAGTCTACTTTATAACTCTATAATTTAGGATTCATTATATCAGAAGATTTACCCTATCAAGGGTATAACTAAAAAATCTATATTGATGGTTTTAATAACATATTGAAATCATTATCAAGAAAATTATAGGGAAAATAATACTTGTTTCCTTATAGTGTTGAAACAAAAAAACTATTCGTAATTGACTACATGCAAATATCAATAAAACTATAATGAAAATTCTATCCAAAATATAAGCTTAATTGTTTATTCTGAATCTAAAAAGTGATAATTTTAATAAATATGATTCTTCTTTTAATGGGAAATTATTGAGAAATCTCTTTCTACCGAAGAAGAATATAGTCTGAAATCTACATGATCTAGTCCACTCTGATGTGTGATCCCAATGAGGGTTCCCGAATCAAAAAATGATAAGTAATTTGTCATTTTCATTGATGATTATATTATAATAGTTAATATCATGTTCATGTATTGTAATATAGGGGAGATTAATTGCATTAATTTTTTTTGGAAGAGATTTAAGAATGAAACTCGAATAATGGTTGTGATTATTTGCAATAAAAATGGAACATATTACACTTATTATATGGAATAAAATTACTTAGAAAATCATGGGATTACGCCTAGAGATTCATTGGTAATAACACTGAATAATGAATGTGTGGTGGAAAGGTGAAACATAATGTAGAATAATATGGAAAAACATTTTTTATTGGAAATGAAAACACTCACCGCAATTATATGGAATTCATTGAAGTAGTAGTTTATGAAAAATAACAATATATTCATATCCCTATAAAGAAAATGATCTAATTTTAGATGTGTAATAGAATAAAACCAATAACAAAACACTTCAATGTGATTGGAATCATAAATTACATACATAGTAGGGAAACAGCCATGAAAAATATAACGATGCATCGGGAAAAGAGATATTTTTATGTTAATACTTTACGAGTAAGGCCTATTAGTGTCTCAACAAAAGGTTGAACAATATTTTAGATAATATCGATGTTATAATTGTTGAATAAAAATTTAGAAACAGATTTAAAATAGTAGATCTTTGTGTTGAAAATGACAGATAAGAAGAACTAGATACAAATTAGAACAACTCTTATAGTCAAATATGTGAAGAGGATTTAGAGTCTTATTTAGATGAAAAAGATGGTTTTGGAAGGCATCAACTATTGAATCCAATTAGAAGAATATGAGAAGAGGTCAATGAGTCAAATTTTATTGTCGATAACACTACACCAACATATACTTAATAAAGGAAAAATATAGAAAACACCACTCCAGATTATGAAGTGGAATAAACATGATTTTTATTATTAGAAATGAATGAGTCATAGTCCAAGTCCATAAATGGAGAGTGATATAAAATTGAGAAAAACCATTCTTTGGAAC
Organism: Viscum album; assembly: GCA_963277665.1. Taxonomy (NCBI): domain Eukaryota; kingdom Viridiplantae; phylum Streptophyta; class Magnoliopsida; order Santalales; family Viscaceae; genus Viscum; species Viscum album. The sequence continues at coordinate 1,007,165,683 of OY728131.1, forward strand.
TCACAGATTGGTCAATTTATCACAATATCATAGTAACAAAATTTGTGTTTATAAATAAAAATGGTGAGAATGTAAAATTTATCTAAAATAAAGAAATATTGGTATGTAAGGTGTTTTCACAAGTTTTATGAGTCAATGTGGAAGAACCATTTTCAATTATGCTGAGACTTGAGTCAATAATACTCTTTCTCACTATTAGTGTCTATAAAAAATATTTAATCTATTATATGGATGTTAAGACATCGTTTTATTTGATATTCTCAAATAACAAGTTTCTAATGAAAATACCTTAGGTTTTCTTTTTAGTGAGGATAAATCAAAGCTATTAATATTTGAGGACTTGTACGGATTGAAATAGACACCTTAGGCCTAGTATGATATACTTAATAATTTATTTATAAATCATGAATTCAAAATAAGATCATTGAAAGATGATATTTATTGGGAATAGACAAGGAATATATTTTTACAGTTATCTTATATATTGGACATCATATTTAGAGGATGAAAATAACATTTAGTAGAGGTGTTGATATTTTTTTAATCAAAGTATGAAAAATATACGGTCGAAGAACTAGCATTTTTTAGGTATAACGTTTCCAAAAAAGGGAGTTATACATTTCCTTCTCATGATAAATATGTGAAGGATATTTGGAATAATTTTTTGTTGCATGATTACATGCTAGTTTCGACACAAACTATTATTGGAACCGTGATTGGAGAACCTGAGGAAGGAAAACTAGTTTATCCTAATATTTTAATAATATAATTAGAATCTAATTATATCATACAATAATAAAAACATTTAAATTCTTTCCAACATTAATAGATTCCATCTAACAATGATTCCACATGGAGTATTATATCAGGGTTATAAAGTGGATCTTGATGTTTTTTTATGAAACACTAGATTATGGTTTTGTATATTGTGAAGGGAAAGAAAAATATTTATATTCTTACATGGATGTGGATTGGGATGAATATATTGTGGATAAAAAACATATAAGTGGATGATCAATTTTCATGGAAATTTATGTATTTATTTGTCACATGAAGAAGTAAGAAAAACCCATTATTATTATAATTGAATTGAAGTGTATTTTTTCATTAAATTTTTTCACAAAATTGGAATTGATAGAAAAACAATTTTATAATCTCAGAGAAAAGATAATTCTACCCATGGTATTTTATTTTGACAGCCCAATTGGGATAGAAGTTAAAATATAAAAAAATGTCTACAACATTCTTGAAAACATAATATCATGATCTGATATGAATTTATTAAAGAGGGTGTGTAACAAGTTCTTATTAGATTATAGTACATAAGAACAAATAAAAAAGAGGAAGACATATTTAAAAACCCTTTTACCACATCAAATCTTAGAAATCATTGGTTAAAACTATGTGTTCATCCATGTCCCTCAGTTAGATTAGGTATATTAATTTTTCACTCTTTTATATAATTATATATTTGGAAATTGTTTATTAATATAAGGATATATCTTGAGTTTGGCTTGGCATACATAGAGAGATACTGTCTATTGGGTATGGTAGAAGGAAATTAGAATTTTTAAATGGATTATATTGAAAAAATTATAGCACTACACTATTTATCTTGTATCATACATTGAGTTTTGAATCACATAGGCTTAGATAACAGGTTGACTGTTCTTTAATTACATTTAAAACTAGGGACGGATTATTGATAAAGTACTATGATATGAAATATAGTTGATTCATACATTGAATTTAGTTTTTAAAATGGGATAAATTCAAGGACTCAAGATGAGAAAGAATAAAGAATGTCCAGTTAAATATAATATATACTAAATGAGTAAATGCATAGATTAATGGGTACTCATCTATTGGTGGATCATAATTCTATATAGAGATGAAGTATGAAAACACTAGTATTGATAAAACCTATAAAGGGGGAGAATATTGCAACACATAGGTTGCACCGTTGGACTTATTTTCAATTGGAAGTTGATTGATGCTCATCCAAATAAGATTAATTTATGTAGAGATAAAAAGTGAAATTGTTTTTAAATTTTAGAAATAGAACAATAAAACTGTGTCTCTATGTTTCTTTCCATAATTAGAGTCAAAGTTGGACAAATGAAAAATCCCTTTTAATTATGATTTTATTGGGATAATAATATTTTTTCAAAATTTGAAAAAAGAGGTATCTAAATCTGTGAGTTTATGTGTTGTGTTTCAAATAAAGTTGAACTCAATAAAGTATAAAAGTAATACTATTTTAGAGTCATTAAGGTAAAATAATAAGAGTTATTATGGAACATCATAAGATTTATTCATGTAACATGAGGGTTGGTCACACCACAACTAGAGTGTTGACTATAAATTAAAATTTCGTCTTTATATGTAAGATTTTTCATTATTTTATTTTATATGATGTCTGAATTTGTTATATATTGAGTTTCAAGTTACATAGTATGAAACGAACATGATATTTTGAAGAAGATGAAGTATATTTCATTGGTTTTGGAGAAGTGATACTTACTTAATGGGAATATATCTTATTTCAAAGGATTCATGTGTAATTTTGAAGGTTATGTAGACATAGTTCTCATGACATTAATGAAGTACTATACCATGATAGTTTCACTAAAAAAATATGATTGAATGACTTGATTCATGACCACCTACCCTAGAAAATACATAAGCATATGGTTTAGGAGCTTTTTTCTATTCAATACTTGAATTATAGTACACACTACGAATCAGAATTTTGAAATATGAAAAATATGATAGTTAAAGAACTTATAAATATCGTGACATGATATTATAATAATTAAAAAGGAAATATCTAGAAAAATAAAATTGATATAGTTGTTTAACTTGTATGACACTGTGATAATTGAAATTGTTCAGGACCTATATTTTTATGATATGGTATATGATATGATTGATGAGGCAACATCATAAATGAGATATATATAAAAAATCACACGGGATAAAATTCATTCAAAATGATATGAAAATTTAAGATACTTATTTACTTTACGATAGGTTATTGGATGGTTTTGAACTCCCATTATGTGATTCAAAGGAGTCTAATTGGTTTCACATATTTTTGGATATATGATTCCATAATTAAGAAAGGATAAATGATCAAAGGGATCAATTATAAGGAATATAAAAAATTTGGAGAAATATAAATAAGAGAAATGAAATGAAAAATATGGAGACGTAGTGAGAGGTTAAACTATTTTTGGAATACTTCTACAGAATATACACACTTAAAAAAGGGATAAAATCTCAATGAAAACACCCACACTAGACTGATGTTTTTTACTTTTGTTGACTATATTTATACGTGGTCAACATATCACATATATATTATTTTCATTAAAATAAATAATTTTAAAAGGATAAAAGAAGTGGGAGTGACCTTGGATTAGAAATAAAACTTTTTAAAATAATTGTAACATCTATTGTGTGTAGTGTTAATCCTAAGTACATCGACACATATTTGGTGTACACTTCTTAGACAAGCCCTTAGTGGGGAACCACATAAAACAATGACATTCATGAATTTATCCTCTATATTTGGTTCTAATTTGTGAATGAAAAATTAGTAGTTTTGATTGGTTATTGGTATCATGAGAATAAAACCTATTGATGAAAATAAGAATTGAAGAGCCTAATTCACCCTTATTAGGGTATATTAGGCATGTGGGTGGAACCCGAATATACTGATTCCTAGCCCTATAATCTTACTGATACTGTTGGATCAGATATAATGAGTAAAAAATTTGACTTAAATAATAAAAAAAATCACATATGGAAGATCAAAGTTCACACTAAAAATAATTCAAATTAAATCTCTCATAACATTGAGACAGTGTATAACTCAAATCTAATGGAATTTTTTATCTTATTTGTATCTTTACTTGAAGCCTCATATAACAACCCAAAATTATTTATGAATGGAAATTACCTTATTATAATTATGTCATATAGTATAAATCACATTAAATCATGTAAATAACCCAATATAAACTTTATAAATGAATAATGAATTAAATAAGAAGTATTAAAAGAAGTTATGGAACCGATACCGATGAAATAATAACTTGACCTTTGGAATAGTAATGCGACCCTTATGGATAGTAAACCAGAAATTAGAATTGCATCCTATCCTATGAAAGTATATATAAAATTCTAGCATCTAATAAATGGTAATATGATATAATTATATCATAATATATGTAAATAAATGTATTATAAATTATTATTTAAGTGTTGATATTTTTATAGAACGCAAGTGTTTATTTTTAATTTTATAATTAATATAAATTTTTAAAAGAAAATTAATTTCCATAAAATGTAATAATAAAATAATATTTTTTTATCTTATGATTGTAATATAATTTTATTATACCTTAATTAATTTTTTTATGTGTTATAAGAAGAGTTGTAATTTTAAAATTGGTATTTTCCAAGTAAATAATGATTTCAATTAAAAGTTAAAATTATCATATTTTGAAAGTTATTGTCATAAAATGGAGTTAATTTTTGAATTATACATAGCCAAAAATTCTTATGGAGAATTTTTGGGATTTTTCAAAAAAAAGATTGATTTTTTTGTGAATAGTGCAATTCGATAATTTATGATTAAAGCTAAATACAAGAATTATGAAATCATAGATGATGTATGGATAACATAAACACAAAATCTCAAAATATTTTTCATTATTTTAATATATTTGGTGATAATTCTCAAACTATTCATATTCTTCAGAAAAAATAATAAACCGATTAAAAAAATAATGAGAAAACACATCAGTCGTCCACTATAAATAAAACCCCTCCCTAAATCTTTTCCTCACACATTATAAGATCTGATACTCATTAAAATTATACCCAATATTCTTCCCCATCCTATACCTAGAAATTTTTAGCACTTTGTCTTATCAAAATACCAAAACCTTTTCCATAAAGAGGTTTTCATGGAGGATAAATTCAAGACGTAAATTTCTCATTCCTTTACTTTTAATTTCTGTTTGAGATGTTTCCTTATTCTCTTCTCACATCCCCTAATAAAAATGGGATGATAAATATAGTACCTCACATGTACTATAATTTTATTATTATAATAGAATAATCAATTATCAATACCCCTTATCTTCTTGTTTTGTTCTAAAAATGAAATCTCTACCCATGATGTGTCAATTTTTTCGACATCATGGGAGATGCACTTTCATATTCTTCTAACTCCATCAAGAATGGGAATAAAATAATTTATAATTGTTTAAATAGATTTTAATATGTATTATATAACATTTTTATGTTCTATAACTAATATTTATACGTATAACTTAATGATAAATGGAACTAATTCGTTGTGATTAAAAACCACAAAAATTAACCTAAACAATTATAATTAACTATTTATCCAATGATTAATCCTCATAAAATATAAAAAAAATGATTTATAAGATAATTTTACCTTATTTATTTCCATTAATATATTATAAATTCCATTCTATATTTCAATTTTCATTGTATATTAATATCCATACTCTTATACAAGTGAACCTATCATAAGGACTATGAAAACGAGCACCCTCAGACGATGAAAGTTTATACTATAACTCATCAAAAAGGCCATAAATGAACTTAATAAAATTATTATAAATCGATTACCTGTATAAAAAGATATAAAATTATTAATTTTATAATATAATTTTATTATTTATGACATTAAGTTCATGTTAATAACCGTTCTAGACATAAGGTAAGGGATTCTACCCAAAACCCCATTTTCCTTCCATTACTTTTTACATCTATTTACTCCAAATGAATGATTTATTATTTTTGTCTCATTTTTTATAAATTATGTTTATGTGATAAAAAATCATGTATCTAGATCATATCATTCTTCTTTTGTAGGTAAAAACTTTTTTTTTAAAAGTTTCATTTCTCCAATATTCTAGATAAGCAAGCCCGGTTAATGGGAATTTCCCGATTTCTTACCCATTATCATCTGCTATCAAAAATCTATTTTAAAACAAAATTATTTTTATAAAATAAGTCATTTTATAATTTAAAACTAGCATGTTTAATTTCTAGTTTTTTTTAAACAAACATTACTTTTCCATTTTAAATACTCATTAATGTTTTCCCTTAAAACCACACAAAAGTTCCTAATTTCTGAAGTTTCCTAAACAGTCTTTAAAAAAGATTAACTTCAATTGAAAACCCTTTATCACTATATATTCCTTTTTTCATTTATTAATATCATTTTATGTTCTCAATCTATTCTTTCATGGGTATTTTTATTATACTCCCATCGGTAATGCTTTCTGACATGATTACGATACCCTTTTTTTCTATTGGTAACCCATATGTTTTGTTTGATTACATATGAATGATTATTCATGTGGAAAAAATAATCATGAAAATTATATGATTGGTGCACCGAGATAGTTATCCAATGAATTTTATAATGTTTAGTCTCATGAGATGTTGTGTTGGGACTGGGAGTGAACCTAATTCCTTTTTGGGACTTTGTCCACTATGTTATATAGTTTGGAGGTTAGCCTTAACTCATGTTTATGTCATGATATATATTGTTTACACAGTACTATGATACCTTGATTATATGTTCCCATGTTATAAATGTTATTATTTCTTATGTTTATTCATGTTCCATGCTTTTTATTCAATCATTTTATGCCTTCTAACCCATGTGCTATGGTTTATTCCTATGATCATTTCCATAATGTTATTTTTAGTTCATCTATTTTTTCTTGTTTTCCCTAGGTTATGCTATGAATACATACGATATTGATGGAAGTTAGAATCTCCTTATAGATATTAAAAAAATTATATTTAATTATATACCTAATCTTCTAAAGAATCATGAATTTACAATCCTTAGCAAGTAATTTGATGGTTATATATGCTTAAAATATTTTAAGGATTTATGCAAAAGAATTGGGTCTCTATAGTTGGTATTAGAGGAAGCTCTATTTATTTTTGGGATTAGGATTAGATAACAATATTGAAATATTTAGAGAAAAGATTATGTATAAGAAAACACCTATAAATTTGGGTTAGTATATATTTAGTGGTTTATCAAGAAAATACATCTCAGTATGGATACTACAAGTGGACGTTGTTCTAGAATAAATGTACATACAAGTAAAAACACCAAGAAGGTGTTGTAGGCCTGCCATGGGGTTACCTGGTACACAATAAAGGCCTTACTTTGAACCTAGTTTGACACTTCTGGGTGATATGATTTGGTAAATTTATAAGATCATTATGTACCATCAATAAGGGAAGAAAAATAATTCCATAAGAATATATATATGAGGAAATTGATCAGAGATAACCTAGATAGAAACCAATGGAACCAAAATTTAGGATATATTTTTCATTATCATGTTTGTCATTTTATGCAAAAAATTTTCTTTATATATTATTACTAGCTAAGTATTCAATCCCTCTAATTGAACTTTTTTTCTTAGTTAAAGGATTAAAATAGAAGAACCCATGCCAACAATCAATATGATAGGAAATGTAATGATTTCTATAATGATATGCCAAATAAGATAAGAATGGTTTTTGAAAACATTATAACAGTACTTTCTCAATTTCCTCAAGCAATGAATAATTAAATTAATTGTGTGGAACACCCTCCTTCTCTAATGGAAGAGAAATTTTCCATAGAAACCTTCATGTGGAAAATGAATCCACAGTTTAGTGGATATTTTGATCCCCTCCTAGCAGAACAATAGATAAAATCCATTGATAATATATTCTTTGTCCTCCAGTGCTTAGAATAAGAGAATATTGTGATGATGGTCTATCATTTTGATGTGAAAGTTGATTAGTGGTGGAAACTGATCAATAACACAATGTCCTAAATGAAAACTAATTCCTTGGAATGAGTAGATTTCAAGAAAATATTTTTCAATAAATATTTTTCCAGAAAAATCTTTCTCAAGAAGGAAATGGAATTCCTTGGACTAAAGAAAAAGGTTGAAGAATCTATCAGTGCACATGGAGAAAAATTATCCATAATTGCAGATATGACTCCATCTTTGTCATGAAAAATTAAAGGACGGTGGATCAAAATATTAGTAGACTGAAGTCAAGTATATTGTAAACATTGGGGATTAGAGACATTAAAAGTTATGAAGAGACTACATGTTTTCCATCAAAAATGAGATGAAGATCAAATTATCTCAGTGGTCTCATGGACCCAGTAAAAAAAATAAGGAAAATGGAGTTTAATATCAGTGATATATCTTATTTTGGAAATAATACCATTCATACCATGTGTTAAAAGTGTCAGAAGAAGAATCTTGGTAACAGCTTAAGGGGAACCAATATATTCTTAAAATGTGTAAGATAAGGGAATATGGATAATAACTAATAAAGGGACATAATTAATCCCACAAATGTGGAAGAAGATTTGATGGTTTAAATCAAAAAACTCCACCTATAGTGTAGTGCATTAACGAAGTAACATCAGAATTATGAAAATCATTCTTGTAAGCAAAGGATTGTTGGAGGGAATCAACATAAAACTACTATGGTTTAATGGAAGGAAATATGATATCATTACTATAGAGGTGGATCCCCACAATGATGTGGTGATAGGTACATTGGATATTCCTTGAAGAATAGATAACATACTATTTTATTCTGGTTCTACACATTCACTAATATCTTGCAAGTTTAGTAGAACTTTTCAATCACCACCTCAAAATTTGGAGTTTAAGTTATCTATGTGTATATTAAATTGGGAAATTATTTCATCCAATGTATATAGCTCCCCCTGCTTAATTTCTGTGGATTAGAACTCCAAGAGAATATTGTCATACTCTCTTTGGTAGAGTTTAACTCTATATTGGGAAATGATTTTCTATCTTTATAAAAAGAAAAAAATCAACCATTAGGAAAGGGAGATCACTCTTCATATCCAAAATCATACTCTAATTTGGTACAAGTGTAAGAAGAAAGATGAATCTCCTTTAAAATCATCATCTCAATTGTGGATATTGTTTCTTTATATGCATGAAAATATAGCTCAAATGCTTGGAAAAAATTATTAAATCATGCTCGATGACATGCCAATCGTTTGGTATTACAATGATTTATTACATGTGAAATTTTATGATCTTACTATTGATTGAGATGTTAAGTTATCAATTGAACTTGTTCTTGGATCATTACCTATATCAAAGACAACTTATAGAATGTCCACTGTTGTACTTGAATAACTGAATAACCTGTGTCCAAAGAATATGGTGAAGGGTTTTATATGCCTGAGTTCTTCACCATGAGGTGCGCCAATTCTCGTCATCAATAATAATTATGGGTCAATGAAGGTCTTAATTTGTTATAATTAGCTAAAAAACCAGGATAAAGAGAATTTATCCCCTTCCATAGATAGATGAATTGTTTGATCAGATAAATTGGGCCAGTTATTTCTCTAAGGTGTACCTTCAGTCAAGATATCTCAAATTAAAGGTGAGGAGGGAAGGCAAACCTATGATTTTTTTAGAACAAGGTAAAGAAACTATGAGTTCATAGTGATTCCATTTGTACTTTCCAGTTCCCCAGTAATTTTCATGGACCCGATGAATAGATTCTTTAGATATTACCTTGATGAATTTTTGGGAGTCTTTATCATTGATATTCAGATATACTCTAAAAGAAAAGACGATCATGATAAGAATTTTCATATTGTCTATAAGGTTTTCCAAAGGTAGAAAAATTATGAAATCTATAGTAAATGTGAGTTCTGGATGGAGGAATTATTATTCATGGTGAATATAGTCACCAACAATGTGATATCTATAGACCTTTCCCCGACAAAGTCAATCGAAGAGTGGACGAGTACAACAACTATAATGGAGATCTGAAGATTCCTTGGCCTTGCTGGGTATTACTCGAAATTTGTGAATAAATTCTCACAATTATTGATCCCACTATCCAAGCTGACTCATAAGGGAGAATTTTTTTCCTAGAATAGTGAATCTGAAGACCATTTTAAATATCTGAAAATGAGGCTTATCACTACACCATTTCATACACTACCAAAAAGTGGGGAACTATTTTTGGTGGAAAATAATACCGTAAAAATGTATTAGCATATGTGATGATGAAAAATGATAAAGTGATTTTCTGCACCTCATTTCATTTGAAACTCCATGAAAAAATATATCCCACACATTATTTGGGGTAGTAATTTGTTATCTTTGCATTGAAAATCTGGATGAATTATCTCTATGTGGTGAAGTGTGAGATATATAATGATCACAAGAGTCTCAAATATATATTCACAGAGAAAGAGATTAATATGTTCTAGTGAATGTAGGTATATCTCATCAAGGATTATGACTGACCAATTCAATTCCATCCTGGAATGGAAAATAAGGTAGAAAATACTCTAAGTATAAAGGATCATGCATCGTCATGAATGATGAGAATTAAGAAGGATCCAATCTTCTTAGACCTACAAAAGAGGGGCATGAGAACAATTATAGAAGGAACATCATAAATACTTTCTCAAATGTTTTCTCAACCATCCCTTATATAGAAAATAAAAGTTTCTTAAATAAATATTGTGGAGATTTAAAATAATTTGGAATCCATGAGAAAAATTAAATCCTCAGAGTTTAAAATGGATGAAGAATGACTCATGATATTTTGGTCATGAATATGTGTACCATAAAATATAAAGATATAGAAGGATGTTCTGAATGATGTACGTAGATCAACCTTTTTTATTCACCCAGAGAGAAAAAATTCATATAGAGATCTCGAAGATAACTATTGGTGGGATAATATGAAAAAGGATATCACTGAGTATGCATCAAAATTCCTTGTATGTCAGCAAGTGACAGTTGAAAGAAAAAAGTATAAGGGGATAATGAAACCACTATCCCTACCAACATGGAAGAAGGAAAACATCACTATGGTCTTTGTAAATGTAAATCCAATGATATATAGAGGAAACAATGTTATATTGGTTTTTGTGGGCCGTCTTACAAAGGCATCTCACTTTATCGCAATTTGAGAGGACTTCACACTAGATCAACTTGCAAGGATATACATAAATGATGTGGCAAGGCTACTTGGAGTAACACTATAAATTGTATTCAATTAAGATATGATATTCCCCTCCATGTTATGAAGGTTTATATAACATGATTTAAACACTGATTTGAACATAAGTACGACCTATCATCTTCAAAATGTTATCCAATTTGAGAAAACTATTCAGACATTGGAAGAGAAGATGTGAGCATGTTCTATGGACTTCAAAAGAGGATGGGACCAACATCTACCTCTAGTTTACTTCTCTTATAAAAATATTTTACAATCGTTCATCCAAATGGCTTCATATGAATCCCTCTATGGGAAAATATGTAGATCACCTATATGCTAGGATGAGGTCAAAGAAAATAAGCTTCTAGGGCCTGAAATCATTGAAGGAATGTTGGAAAAGATGAAAACCATTCAGTAAAACATCAAGGAATCCATAAATTTAATGAAAAAGATATGAATACTATTATCATTTGGACCTTGAGTATAATATTGGTGACTTGGTATTCTACTAGACATATCCATGGAATAAGGATTGGTAGATTTGGAAATAAAGGAAGGCCAAGTCCCAGGCACATCACCCCCTTCGAGATCCTTGATCATCTTGTAGCTATGTCCTATTGACTAGAACTTCTAAAATCAATATCTCAAGTACAAAATGTATTCTACACAACCCTCTTGAGGAATTAAATATTTTAACTTTCACATATACTAAATTTAGATGTGGTTCAATTTCAAAAATATCTCTCACATGAGGAGTAGTCAGTGAAGATCTTGGATCATTGAGATAATTATATATGCAAAAAAAAATCTCTTGGTCATAGTACTATGGTGGATCCATAAGTACAATGTGTAAATAAGGTAACCTGAGGAAATGATGAAGGATAAGTACCCAAACATGTTTTCAACTTAGAATTTGAAAGGAAATTTCAAGGGTGAAATCTCATAAGGGGGGATTTAACTACTGAAAAAATTTTATCAATGGAAATTATCATCTTATAATTATGTCATGTAGTATAAATCACATTAAATTACACAAAAAACACAATAAAAACATTATAAATAATGAACTAATGAAATAAGAAGTATTTATTGAAGCTAAGAAACATTCACTGATGAAATAATAACTTGACCTATGGAATAATAATGTTACCACTATGAATAGTAAACCAGAAAATGGAATAGTAACCTCACATATGAAATTATAAATAAAATTTAAGAATATAATAAAGGGTAATATGATATAGTTATATCAAAGTATAATTAAATAAATGATTTATAAATTGTTAATTAAGTATTGATATTTTTATAAAACATAAGTTTTAATTTTAAATTTTATAATTAATATATTTCTTACAAATCAAATTTTAATCCACCCAACATACTCGTATATACATATTTTGTTATATTATGATTATATGTTAATTTTATGAGGCTTTATTTAATTTTTAATGTGTTATAAAATCTATTCAAATTTTTAAAATTGAATATTACATGTAAATAATGATTTTAATAAGAAGATAAATTTTTCATATTTAGAAAATTATTTTCATAAATGGAGTTCCTTTTTAAATTATACATGACCAAAAATTGTAAGGGTTAATTTTTTTTGATTTTTCTAAAAAAGTTGAATTTCATTTAATAGTGAAATATGATAATTTATGATAAAATCTAAATTCATGAATTATGGAGTCATAGATGATTTATGGATGATGTAAACCCAAAATATCGAATGATACATCATTATTTTAAAATATTTGGTGAAAATTCTAAAACTATTCATTGTCTTGATCCAAAAAAGAAAACTAATGAATTAAATAATGTGAAAACACCCCTCCCCTCCACTATAAATACCTCCCCTCACCATATCTTCTCCTCACACATTACATGATTTAATACTTCTCCAAATTCAACCCAATAATATTTCTAAACCTATACCCACATTTGGGAGCTCTTGGTATCATCAAAATTCCAAAACCATTTCCGCAATGTAGTTTTCTAGGAGGGGAAATTCAATAGGTAAATTCCTCGTTCCTTTTCATTTAATTTCCTTTCAAGATATTTTATTATTATCTCCCCACCCACCTCATCCAAATGTTATGATAACTAAATTATCTCATATTTACTATAATTTTATTATGGTAGTGGATTAATCCATCATCATGACCCCTTTTCCTCTCAATTTTTTTTCATCTAAAAATGACATCATCGCCCGTGATGTGTCTATTTACAGACATCGTTAACGATGAATTTTCATTTTTATTTAACTCCTTCAAGGATAGTCATAAAACCATTTATAATGGCTAAAAAATATTTTAAAATTTATATTATAACATTTTTATTATTTGGATCTAATATGTTTTCATAATACTAAATGATAAAATGAAATCAGTTCGTTGTGATCGAAAACTGACAAAATTATCCTAAGTAGTTATACATTACCATTTCTCTAAAGATTCATCTTCATAAAATATAATCAAATGATTTATAAGGCCATTTAAACTTAAATATGTCCATTTTTAACTTACAACTTCAATTCTATATTTCATTTTCCATTTTACGTTAACTTCCATACTCTTATACACGCGAACCGATCATGAAAACTAATGAAATGAGCACTCTCGAATGATAAAATTGAATACTATAACTCATCAAAAAAGAAATAAATGAACATAATAAAATTATAATAAATAAATTAAATGTATAATAGGTTCATGAATTATAAAGTAATGAATTTAATATTTTTATTTAGAAATTTAGGTTCAATTGTAGAACAATTTCAGATATAATGTAAGGGATTCTACCAAAACGTACATTTTTTCCTTCGGGTTACACTTTCTCTCTATTTACTCTAATTTAATGATTATTTAGTTTTGTTTAATTATTATAAATAATGTTTATATTTTTCAAACTCACGTATTAATATTAGATCATCCTTAATTTATAGGGAAATATATGTTTTTAAAAGGCTCCTTTCTTAAAATATCACAATAAGCAGGCCTGATTAACCTGAATTTCTCGATTTCTTACCCATTTTCATGTGCTACACATAGAATATTTAATACACCATTATTTTTATAAAATAAAAATTTTTATCATGTAAAAACAATCATGATTCATTTTTGGTTTTTTTCAAACAAATTAACCTCTTCCATTTTAAAGACTCATTTATGTTTTCCCTTAAAAACACATAAAGGTGGCTAATTTCTAAAGCATACTAATTTTTTTAAAGAAATTAAATTACATTGGACACCATTTCTTATTACCAATTCCTATTTTCCTTTTTGAATGTACACATTTAATCGAAATCTATTTTTCATGAAAATATTTCTGATACAACCATTTTTTAGCTTTATGACATGATTACGATATTAATTTCTTTCCATGGGTGAAACTAATGTTATTGTTTATTATATGTGATTGATTATTCATATAGAACATATATTCATGAACATGTTATGATGGGTGAACACAAATAGAACTTGAATTCATTGGGTAATGTTTAGCTTAATGAGATGTTATATTGGGAAAGGGAGTGAACATGATTCCTTTATGGGTCATTGTCCACCATGTTATATATTATTAGAGGTTTACCTTTACAAATTTTTATGTTATTTTATATTTCATTGAAACATTCCAATGATGCCATGTTTATATGTTCCCCATGCAATACATGTTATTATTCCTTAGATTTATTCATGTTCCATTCCTGTTATTCCATCATGTTATGCCTTCAAAACCATGTATTATGTTTTATTACTATGCTCGTTTCCTTACTGGGTTTTTAGATTATCCTTTTTTTATGTTTTCCCAAGGTTATATTGTGCATATATAAGACCTCGATGGAATTCAGAAGCTAATTAGGGAGATGAAATAAAATATGTTTTAATGATGTTTAATTTTGTACCTAATATTCCAGAGACAATAGACTTTACTATCCTTGTCATGTAATTTGATGGTTATATATGCTTAAAAATCATGTAAGGACTTGGGTAAAAGTATAGGGTCACACTACTATAGTTTGAATTTCAAGGCGTAAATGTAACAAACTCCTCATAGATATATTTTAGATCATTATGTACTCATAAAAAATAGAAGTTTCAACATTTTAGTTTATTTTATATTGTTAAAATTACTTCACAAAGATATAAAATTTAAGTATTAGATTCAACTCACTAGAACATTTGAATAAAATTTTATGTCAATATAATAAAAAAAACTAAAAAACATCCAGTAGGAAAAAGTAAAATAAGGATTGTATTGTGATTTATAAAAATAATTTATTTGGAGAAATTTATCTAATTAAACAGACTCAATATTACCCACTTTGGATAACCAAAAAATATAAAAAATAGAATAAAAATTAAATAAAAATAGAATAAATAAAAGATAAAATCTCTCTATAACTTTTATCAAACATACTCTCCCTTAAGATACAGACAAAAGTATTATAAACATTTCCCCCATTAAATTAAATTTATCCTCTTAGTCAATCAATAGTGGAACATAACCTTTCCCCCCTAAAATTTCAGTCATTGTTTTCCTCTAGGATGAAGTGAAATACTTACTCTTCTTCCCCTTTTGGATTATAAAAAAGATCACCACCATAATAAAAACCAGAAATAATGAACATTAAAAATTAATTAAAATTAATAACCAATAAAATTTCATATAGATAAATCTTAATGATATTATAATTTAGTATGGAATAATGAGAATTATCCTTAGGTTTCTTATAAACATAAAAGACAGACGTAATAGTAACTTTAATAATATTTAAGAGTAAAACATGAAAATTGAAGAGTAAAATTGAATACTTTAAGTGTTTTTAAGGGTAATATAGAAATCACACTTAGATTAAAATACATCATAAATGATATAGAATATTAATTAAAATAACATTTAAGAGTATTCTAAAAAACATATTCAAGAGGGGGTTAATACATAAATATAAAAACTACATGATGCAAAGGGATCCTTCTAGAATATATCTACTTTTATGTATATTGAAAAACATAATTAAATAAGTTTTAGTTCTAAAATATTTATAAAATAAATCTAGTAACTTTTATTAATAGTTATTATAAATAATATGAAGTACATACATAAAGTTCTAGCATGGTTCTATAAAAAAATTTCCTCCCCATTTCTCAGGAGTTTTCAGTGTTATTAGAATAAAAAACAATAAGTAGAATGATGTTCACTTAACATTGACCAATCCCAAATAATGGTCCATAAATTATAATATTTTATAATTTAAAGGTTTATTAAATATAAATGTAATCTGATATTCAGTTCCAATAAATTGAAGAATAATATATATTTTTCTATGAGAACCAATGATATCATAAGAAACAATAGATACATAAGATAAAATAATTGAAATATATTTTCTAAAAAATACACTAACATCTATGTGTTCCCTAAATCATTTTATCTTTGTTCAAATCCATAATGAATAAGAGTTTCTACCACTGGTACCTAGAATTACTTCCAAAAATTAATAAATCAACAAGATTAAAAAATCTCTCAAAGTTAATTTTCAATAAACATAGATGATATTATCCTACTAAAGATGATTATAGAAGATATACCATCCATATTTTATCTTATTCAGAGACACTATTTGAAATATAAAATATTTCTATACAAAATCAATAAAAAACACCCCATTTCTCAAAGATTCAAACAAAGTATGAAGCAATTTTTTTAATTTATTATACATAGGTTATACCTGCGGAATAAATATAGGTTAATGTTTGGTACCTAAGATTTATTGGGTCTAGGAATGTTATAAAATAAAAAATTTGGAACACACATATGTTGAAACTTATTATGTTGAAAAAATATTAGTTCTTTAGAAATATACTCCATACAATTACTAAACAATTGAATATTTTTTTAATTTATAATGACTCTTCTAGTGACATCCCCTTTGATACTTATTACAAAAGGTGAATTATTTTAAATGAGATAATTTTTTTTTGTTAATGTGAATTTATAGAAGTAAAATAAATTTGAAAAGGTATTAATGTATGTTTCAAGTTTCCTATAATGTTTTCAAAATTCTATTTAATGTAACTAAAATTAGAAGGAAATTTATTTAGAATACTAAGATTAAAATTCATAATTACAACTATATTCCCCTCATTACAAGTTGAAAATGAATTGTATTTAATTTATAATACTGAAGAACATTTTAAATTTTTATCACCAACTTTAGGAATAACTACATTAATATGAATAGAGTATTTATTTAACTTCTAATATATCTTCTTCAATCAAATCATATATTCAACCATATCTTTAAATTATGAATTGTTATTATATTTCTTTGAAGTAAATGAACACAAAGTGGATAAAGATAAAATTTTATGTGAATTAGTGATAACCTTTGTTAGGATCCATGATTAACTTTAATGATCCCTTGAATAGAAAGATATTATATTCTAAACACCATCACTACATTCTGATGAACTATTGGTTTTAGTATAACATACACTCACACTATTGGTATCCAATTATTTTAACAGTTTCTTTCCATTTTACACTAATGATCTTTTATAATCTCTCTCTTTCCCCGTGAATATAGGATAATATAGTCTTATGTGTCTAGTTTTTTACGTTCATAGAAAATAAAATCTGATAAGACCTTATTTTCATTTATCCTCTTAGAGTTATCATGTATATATCATTTTTCATTTCTATATAAATTATTATATTAAATAATTCTAGGGATATTAATTGTATGTTGTGAAAATTTTCTAGTAATATATTCAGAATCACTAACACCCAAAAACCACTTTGTATCATGGTTTTATGTGATGTGATTTTATGTGTTAGAACATAAAATTATATCTGTAGTAGATGAAGAAAAAATAACTCCATTCCTGAATTTCTCATTCTCACCTTCTCGCATCAATTTTTCTTCATGTTGTATTAATGTTATGATATGACCATCCAAGAACTATTTCATAAGATTTTTACTATTATATATAATTATCCTCTTTGTTACTCATTCATTCAAAAGTATATCATTAATTTTATTATCAATTTTTTTCATATGTCAACTCTCTATCACCAATATATTTTAATCTATTGATTATATTCATAAATTTTTGATGCATTGATGAATTTATTCCATTGGAAAATATAACAAAATTCAATAAATATGACATAAAATTGACCTTATAGTCTCCAAAACATTAAATATATCGAAATGAGCAATATATAATTTTATCCAAATATCATTATCCAATTCACAATAATATAACAATATCTAAATGTTCCTTTTAATTGAAAATTTTTGAGTTTTAGATACATTAAGGTTTATATGATACTGTAAATTCTCTCCATGTGTAAAATCAAGAATTTACATCTCTAGAATATAATAATTTTCAAATCTCATTTGATAATGATATAGATCAATATTAATCACGATGTTCATCATAAGATATCTCTAGTATTCATAATATGATTAAAGAACAATAGGTTACTGAATAAAAATTTCCAACGTATCAACTGGAAAACATAAAATAGAAAAATATCATTCCTCTACTACATGTTAGTGTATGAAAAAATAATCTTTGTTAAAAACTAATAGTATGAGAAAATGAGATGACCCACTATTTTTACATTAATATTACATCATTTTATATTAGTATTAGATAAATATCATAACAATACATCCCCCAAAACCATGTTTCCCTTATTTGGATACTAGATACAAAATCTTTTTTTTTCATGAAAGATATTGAACATCTATGATATTTTTTTCTCATATAGTAGACTTATTAAACATCCCCTAATTAAAACATTTCTTCTTAACAAGGGGAAAACCATAAAAAAGGGTGATATTAGATGCTTAGTGTGGTAAACATGGGATATTTTAGCCAGTGATCATAAGTGAGAATAAGATAAGCATAAGGTTATGATGACATGTCCATGACATACAAAATTAATACCCAATTAGTGAAATATATTGGAAATGGAGTCATGGAATACAAAATTTTCATAAAAAATATATAAGTAATAAGATTAAGGAATCATTAATAATTAATCATTATTAATGAAAACATATTATAAGTATAAGACATAGGGTGGTGGAATATAAATAATCATGGAAATCATTTTATTATTATAGTCTCACAACCCTAACTATCAAAGTGGATTGGGTTCAGTTTCCATTCGATCATTCCCTTATTCAAGGTTCACTACCATGACTATCGTATTAGAAAAATTACCTTACTGAACAGGGTTTAATCAGCAATATATTCCATGTTATCTCATTATAAATAATTCTTCACCTTTTTCCTTAGAGGGCTATATAATTCTGTTCCCACCCATTATATAGTTTGAATAATGATTATGTGTTGCACAAGATCATAAACAATTCATCAATTCATTATATCGGATTCCATTTGAATGAAAAAATTGTTATTAAACATTCCATAATTTTCTTATATCTTAAACCATGAAAAAATAAATGGGTTTCATAAATATTTCATCATAACATAATTAACACACAGAAAAAATGAGTTTGATCAAAGCATCATTAAATTATCATTATCATAATACACATCATCGTAACCCATCTATAGAAAGTAATTTTATGTTATAGTGATATAATATTCCCTTTGAAGCATAAAAAATCTTTAATAGATGTTGAAGTAGATTAAAAATACCATTAGAAGAACATTCAAACATTTATTGGATAACTGGGAAAGTACCCTTTTCCTTTAGTATCTTTAAAAAATAAAAATTCCCAGAATACTGAGAAAATATTTTATTTAAATATAATTGGGGAAGGTTATAAATTACTAATAAAAGAATATAACATTCATGATGGTTGGAAAATTTGTTCGCATAGGATCTTTTAAAACAAATATTCCTTTCATATTTTTTTCAAAAATTATAAATAATCAATTTAGAAAACATTATAAAAATTACATCTTAAAATATTGAAAATAAATTCAAATATGGATGAAAACGAATTTTAACTTTAATTTATTCATTGAAAATGAATTCTTGGATTTTTTTTATAAATATGGACATGGATGAAAAATATTATCTACTAAAGAGGAAATAAGGCTAGTCTTTATTAAAAAACATTTTATCGATCATTTTAAATAAGAAATGGCTGAAAATGTTTTTATTGATTGAATGTTATATGAATAACTGGGGGAGAAGAAAATATAATCTTTTTCTTTGAAAATATATATAAAAAATTGCAATTGAATTTTAGTATTGAAAATACCAAAAAGAAATTGGATTGTAAAATAAACCCTAACCATAATTCCTATTATTCTTCAAAATGGTTAAAAGATCATGTAAAATAAAAATAGATTTATAAAACACATATTTCATTAATATATTAATTCATAAATTTCTATGTATTATTACTTTATAACTTATAGTTATCATTTTTTAATCATTTCTTCATTTAAATGAACATTAGTGTGAAAACATGTCTACTTTCCTGGCACGTTTTAGTTAGATTATCTTGATACTTTCACCTTCGTCTTTATTTCATCATCTTTATTATCCAAAAAAACAACATAATTATAATATTTAATAAGTATATAAAATTTTATAAACATTCATATAAATCAAGGATGACAAATGAATTATATCACTTCGTGGAGACGATAATCCATACATACTCATGAGTGATGTTTTAAATTTTCACTCGATTGGAAAAAAGAATGTAAAATAATAATTAATAATTAAATAATCATAATCATATAATAAATATCATATATATTAAATTAATAGATATTTATGACTATCTATTTAATGATTAAAATAAAAATGAATCATAACTTTTCAGGGACGCGGTCGTCCACACATTCGCACAAGTAACATTATCAGTTTCCAATGTATGGGAAAGAGATAAAAAATGGTGGTCCCATATTTATAATAATAAAATATAATTATATTTATGATTATGGATTCATTATTTTATAAAGTATTGTAAATATTTAGAGGAATTAGAAGATGTAATAAACATTGAATGATTTTGGTATGTTGATTATCTCTTTTTTGAGAGACCACAATTGGATTTCACATTTATTATTTATTGGATGGTGTTAGGGTAAGAAAATGAGATAAAAAATGAAGTTAAGTAATATAACAAGGTTTTTGGGTTGGTTTTTTGCAATATATAGTGAAACAATTCCATGAACAAGGTAGATGGATATGTGTCCTTTTATAAGTGAGGGGTGGGACACATAGAGAATTGCATAAAATAATTAAATAATATAAACTTAATTTCTTGTGAAAGTGGGAAAATGGAAAATAAATTTCATTTTGGGTAAAATAAAATATAATTATCTTTAAATAATAATATTTATACAAGTATAAGTGGCATTTTTACCCTTGTCTCTTTGGTTAAACCTTAAGAAATCCCTTTTAACCCAAACTGGGGAAGCAATTTTTTACTATTTTTAAAATTAGAGAAGAAGAAATTAGAGATAAAACATTAGTTATTTTAATTTTATTTAAAATAAATTAATCCATTTTATAAAATATAATTAATAGAAGTGGTAGAAATTAATTTCGAAATAATAGTGAAAAATAGAAGAAAACCTATTTTTAAACAAATGAATTTTTAATTATAAAATTAGATTTATTCTTATTACATTCATAGTAAAAAATGATTAATTTTTAATAAATTTATATAATATATATTCTATATATTTTATTAAAATTATTTATTAATAGTGACTAATTTAATTTATTAATATAAAAAACTCATCGTGTGCTTAAAATATGTTTTTTTAGAAAAAAATATATCTTTAGCTTAAAATGATTTTATTTTGACATATAACCAATTGGTAACCAATGAATAAACTTAATATATGTGTAAAAAAAATTCAAAAAATTTATTTATTCTAATTCATACACACTAAACCCAAAATAGTTTATAACTTTAAAATTAAATAATGACATTTTAATAGTATATCAAAGTTCATTTAAATTCGACGTTTCATATAAAGAAATATATTATAGAAACAATTTTTTTAAAAAGATATGTATCCTAAAATATATGGGTGTTACATTATAACCACTTATAATAATTTCTACATTGAAATTCCATCATTCTGATTCACACAACTGAGGATAAATATTCCTCCTCACACCCCCATGTCCCCACAAAACTTCTTGAAATTTATGGGTTCACCAGAAAACCTTAACTAGGAGAGTGGTATTTTTCTGATAACCATTGTATCTTAAATCCAAAATATCCACCATTTTTTTCTCATAAGAGATATATTTATCTAATTTCACAACCTCTAAGTTCAGTAGATGTGAAATATTAGGTATTCACTTTTATATGAGAAATACATGGAAGAAATTATAAAATTTATAAAGATTAAGTGGAAGTGTCAATATATAAGAATCTATAGTAATACTATCATGTATTTTTAGGGTACAAAATATCTAGATCTGAAAATAACCTTATTTAAATAAACATTACCTTATTCCAAGGAGATAATCATAGGAATACCATATCAGCAACTTCAAACTCTGGATCTCACTGATGATTATTTGCATACATTTTTATTCGACTCTGAGCAGCCCTGATGTCCTATTGGGTGAATTTAACATTCTATTCCATTTCCTCAAATATAATAGGTCTCAATAACTATATATCTAGGAAATCATCTAAAAATTTTGGAATTTTCACTTCCATTCATATATTGATTTAAAAATATCCATCAAAATACTTGAGTGATATATGTTGTTCTAAGTAAATTCTCCCAATGGAAGTTGTTGATACCAACCACCTTTGAAATACATATAAAAGAAACTAAATATATCTTATATGGTTTGAATGATCCTCTTATATTGGAAATATATTTGAGGATTATATCAAGTTATAAAGCTCAATATTATACTAAACATCTACTAAAGGCTTATACAGAACGTCATGGTAATCCATAAAACTTGATCATATACAATTGAATGGGGTACTACATGAAAACATACCACTTCTTTAATGTATATCATGGAAAGCTAATCAAGAAGGAAATATTGAGTTATGGAAATAAAATGATCTGATTTTGTAATGTGATCAACTAAAGCTAAAATAAAATTGTTCCCATTAGATATTTTTGGGGATTCAGATGAAAAAAATCCTTGTTAGTGTTTTCCCATTCCATTCCGATATAGGTAATGGTTTATCAACCCCGTAGACTTATGTCTCTAATATTTATCATTATGATATTCCATAAGTCTAGATATATATTATGCAATATCCCATTTCATATCATCCAAACATATGTACTCTTTTATATCAATATAAATCTTCATACTTCATGGATGAATATAGAAGAGAGAATTATGATATTCATAAAATAATATTTTTCAAGTTTTGTATCGATGGGACACAAAATTAGTGCTTAAAACTGGTCATTCTATCACAATCATGGTTAAACTCAGGAACAATAATAACCATCTTATATAGTTCCACATCTTTCTTCTTTTCCTCCTTAATAATCACTTGGATGGATGATTGAACACTCATCTGAGAAAGATATGATATATCAATTTTCCCCATTATTTAAATTTTTATCTTCTTCAAATCCATAACTATTATATCTCTTTTAGTCCTCATCATGGGAGAAATATCATGGAAATTCTAACATAGAGTCTCAACCACCTTATTTTTCTTCCTCGAGTGGTAGTGTATTGGGATGTCATAATCATTTATAAACTCCAACCATCTCCTTTAGTTTATATTCAAGTATTATATATGAATAATACATAAATATTTTATGTTTAATATATATATCTCATCTTTCAAAATAAAGATGATGCCATTATATTTTTAATTCATAGATTACCATTTACCAACAGAAATCATTACTTGGGAAATTTTGATAAGGAATTTTCAATTGGAATGATATAAAATCTATCACCATGAAATTATGAACATGTACTCATACAGTTCCTTTATTTGATTCATCACTATAAATCAAAAACCATTATCCACCATAGGGATGTGAAAACACAGGTGCACTGGCCAATGTTTTTCAACTAATTGAAATTTTTGTCAAATTCATCTATTAAAAGAAATTTGTATCCCATCCATATTAAATTGGTTATCATATTAGATAACCATGAGAAATATATAAAAAATTTCCATTAGTATGAATCCAACCTAGGAAAAATAAATATCTTGGTCATCATGGTTGGTTTGGGCCATTATTTAATAACTATTATCTTTGAAGTATCCACTGATATGCCCTCACTTGAGATAATATCACTAATGAATTAACCCATATGTAACCATAATTTGTAGATTTTTAATTTAGTATAAAAATTCCTCATTCATTTATTTGTTCAACACAATATTCTAATAATATTCATGCTCTTCCTTTCGCATTGAATATTTTAGAATATCACCGATAAGTACTATCAAAAAAAATATAGTTAATCCCTAAATACTTTACTAATTAGATACATTAATTTAGTAAGGGAAATGTAAAATACAAATGGGACCAATATAAATTCACAATGACCATAAATCGTATGGAATTATGTATTGGTTATATATATTTCATCTTGACCCTAAATTGATGTTATCTAGCATGAAGGTCAATCTTGAAAAATTATTGTACTTGGGTTAGTTGATAATAAAAGTTATAAATAAAGGGTATATGACACTTATTATTGACAAAAATATTAATAATTTCTCTATAATTTACAAAAGGTCACATTGACCTATCTTTCATCATAACAAAAAAGAACAGGTTCACCACACAGTGACATAGTAGGGCATATGAATCACCTATTAATATACATTTAGAGTTTATTCTTCAAATCCTACAACTCATATCTTCTATTCTATATGGAATATTTTAAATAGGTGTAGCACTTGGTATAAGCATAATTGAAAACTCAAGTACACGACTTAGGGGAAAACAATTAAATTCCTCAAGAAATGCATCAGGATATTTCCAAACATTAGTCATATCATCATTGTTGAGTTTCCCCCCAACCATTTTATAGAAATATACATTGTGAATAGGTATTGATACCCATAAAATGAAATTAATTTTCATTATAATTTAATATTAAACATTTTACCAAAATATGATAATATTTTAATTGATAATATCAAATTTGTCTGGCCATCCTTAGAAAATGATATGTAATGTTTAGAATGTAAGATAATAAATGATCAAAATAACATGAAATTATTCTAAAGGATGAATTATATTATTTTCATAGGGATAATTATTAAAACCATCAACATGATATCTCTTACTATGGTGTGAATGATAAGTGTTCCATAAATATCATGATTCCATTTATTTATTATCATGACATAAAACCTTACATATACATGTATTTGACCCTTGAATTAAGGAATTTATTCAATGAATTACCAAGTATCCTATATATAATAAATTTAAATATTAATAGAACTTAAAGATGAACTTTAATTCCATCCATTAAAATCTTTATTTTTCTGTGGCACTTAATATGTTTCCCCTTCTTATTCACACATAAGTCATCTTTCTATTCATTTGATACATTTTCCAAGATACCTTTTCCCACATTATCAATCTATATAAAGATGAATATTCTTTCCTTCATGGTCATTATTAACATAACTCCCATGAAACTCTGTTTATTTAAAATTATGTTTTTTAGCAAAATCACCCATGTTTATGTTCTTAGTCATATATCGAGATAGGTGGTAATGCATAATCACAAGGTATAATATTCTAGATCATATTTCATTTGGTTTCTCCTTAGTATAGTTGTTTCATTGTCCATCAAATTTATTTTTCACTCGATTCCTCTAGGTTCCATCCATTAACTAAACCCCAAAAAAACATAATGTGAGTATCAAACATTATTAATCAGATTCAAGATTAATATGAATATGGAAATTATTCTTATGATTCCCTAAATTAAGAATCCTTCTTTAAACTAATGGACATATATGTTAATATGATATAAATATCTATTTTCAAAGGCTATAATAGATTCTATCCCTATAATCCTCATAATGTATGATAAATAGAAATTGAATTAACCAAATCTTATCCCATGGGAGTGCCTAGATAGGTGTACACTCTTAGGCCCACACATAATGAACCATTGACAATCAAGTTAATACCCAATCCAAAATTTTAAGATTTTTTACCCCTAGGTTGATGTAACAACCCTGGTAATGATAGTATAAAGAATTTTCATATTTATTTGTATGCATGAAATATATAGTAATAATCCTCATAAAAATATTAAGTAAAATAATTAAAAATAAAAAGGAAATAATTTTTCATCCCTTTTCTTATAAGGTACTATTTTAAAGATTGGTTTCAAAATTAAAAATTTATAATTTGAAAAATCAATTTCATTTTTTAATTTAAAATTTAAAAATTATCCTTTGTCGAATTCTTGGGATTTTTTTGAAATGTTGAATTATCATAGAATAGTGAGAAATACCGATTTTTTTATAACTCTTATTTATCTTTATTGAGAAAGACCCATAATATATTAATTTTGATCCTAAATAGATATAAGTTTCATTTAGTCATAAATAATATAATTAATTAAATATTAATAAACATTATACGTGATCTTGGTAAAAATATATTTTCAGACATAAAAAGGCATTGTTTTTCCAAAAACCATTTTTCATCACGTATTATATAATAATTATAAAAAAATCCTACATCTTATATAGATTTAACTTGGTAAAATTTGTTATATAAATGAAACAATTGCAAATAATATTATTTAATAAGTTAAAAACAACGTTTTTTCATAATGAACAATAAAAATGTAAAAAAAATCCTTACAAAAGTAAAAGGCTAAATCAAGTTAACTTATGTTAAAAATAAGTGACAAGGAAACAATTTTTTTTTAACATAATGGTTATTAGGTGAATGAATTTTAAAAACTATCACCTAATTATTGATATTAATTTGTTTATGGGACACTTTGTAATGTTCGGGATCTGGATGCCACTCAACTGGTGCCCAATACCTGGTTGGCCGCATGGCCTCAAGCACATTTCCCCAAATGTAAGAGGCTTTCGACTAGCAGTGTGGGCCTAGGGTGTGATAGTGGGGGAAACAATGCCCTCATTGGTAGAGTGTAACACACCGAAATCAATAATAATACAATAGTATAAATAGTAAAAAAACTACAACTGCAATAAATAGAGGAAGACGAATAGATAAATAACCAAGCACTGTTATATAAAACTAATGATGCATCCTATTATGTTATAATAAAAATTCCAAAACCCGTACACTACAGAAATCCACAATAAATATTCCAAAATCATAAAAGAAACAAAGGATTATAAGAATCCTCAAAATCATTGTCTGGGTCCCATGCTCTCTAACTCCTATAGAGAATTTCAATAACTAGTACAAGGGAACTTTCCCTAATCAACACTTGCAACCATATAATCTACTTGGGCCAAAAACCAAGACCCAAAAAGTGCATGAGAATAAATACAAGAATGAAACCACCCAAGGTATGTGCCAATATATCAGGGAAAATATATAATAGGTAGTGTATAATATAGAATGTAGTAAACATTAGGTACTGAAAGGTAAGAACAAGAGATGTATCAGAATACAATGTAATCAAGTATAGGTGACGACTGATACCAAGATTGTGCTTCAGCTTGGCAGACACATCATTAGTCATTTCATTTCCTTATTCAATTTATTACTAAGTCTGGTTTTGACATCCTAAAGTAGAATTCTAGTATCACTCCTGCTGTATTTAACCAAAACCATATAACCATGGTATAACATAACACAAAAACTAGAATAAAACCCTCAATATAATCATTCCAACATCTATCCTGGGTTGAAACCTAGTATATAGGCATTTCATCTTGTGTTAGGGTTAAAACCAAGTATATAATAATTTCAGCGTGTGTAAGGGTCAAACCGAATTATATAATTATTTCAGCATAAAAATGACACTTGTAACTTACTCTATTACATGGTTAACAAAAATAATAATTCACGTGGGCATCAAACATGTCACAATTCTTTAATGTAATCTTACCATTACCAGGAATATCAATTATAAAATCACTAGGGAAACTCGTATAACATGCCTTACAAGTGAATTAAACTATCAAAATACATAACCATTTATTATATCATGTGTAAAATTAATTCAACTAACTAATTCCATTTTAAACAACCCATAATAGGGAATCAATGGCATGCCCATAGGCAACCTAGGCCAAACAACTATATGTTGGTCATCCAAGGGAAAACACACCCATTGAGTGGTCGTTAATCCAGGAAAACAATCTCAAACATGAATTATATTAATTTAATCAAATATTTAGTCAACAATAGGTAACAACATAAGTCATTAATCAATTTAGGTGACAACCAAAAATGGGCGTACGACACTTCCGCAGATATAATCAACTTGAAAATTAGTGAAAGGCATGAGACCACCTACCACGTGTTCTTATGACTCTCCTCATCCAATGTTGTCTTTTAAATTGACATAAAATGTTGTATATCTTAAAAAATGAGAAAACACTCAACCCCAAATAACAAGGCCTAGAGAGGAAATCAGGAAGAAATTATCCAAATGAATCATGCATCCATTGAGAGAATTTCAAAAGATCCAATGGTGTTTAAATCAGGTGTTAGAAAAGAAAAGAGAGAAAAATTCTCATTCAGATCTTCCTGGGAGCACTCTCTGTTGACGGGGCTTGTTTCTTTCCAACTGAAAAAATTATGCTACTGTCTGATTTAATCAAAAAAAGAAGAAAAGTACACAACATATACTAGAAAATACACATTTTTTCCATACAAATCATATCTAGGCCATTACATGGAAGTGCACTAGGATTATAAAACATGTAACCCCAGTTACATGGATGTAGGAGGATCGAAAACTCTATCTAATACTACTTTGTAACATCTTTGATCAAGATTCCACTCAAATGGTTCCCGTACCTGTTTCACCACATGTCATCAATCACATTTCCCCAAAAAACAGAGCCTACTAACTAGAAACAAGTTCCTTGGGTGTGATAGTGGGGAAACTGTGCCCTCATTGGAATAGTGTAACACAACGAAATCGATAATAATACGACAGTGGAAAAAGTAAACAACATAAAACTAAAACAAATAGTTGATGACTAATATATAAATAAACAAGAATTATTCCATACAAAAGATGATGCAACATGTTATTTTCTATGAAAATATCCAAAAAGGATACACTACAGTCAGATACAGGATACAATACTAGGATAAAGAAATACAGAAGAAAACTCAAAAGCATCGCAAGCCTCTACTGGGTCCCATTCTCTCATGCTGCTAACAACAACATATTACCAATAGAAGGTAACTTTTCTTTATCAACATCTGAAACAATATAATCTATTTGGCCCCAAAAACATGACCCAGAGAGGGTGTGAGAAATAAATCCCAGTTGGAAACCACCAAAGATATGTGCTAGTCTATCAATGATTATATGAATCATCATTGTACAATAGTGAAAGAAATAAATAAGAAGTAATCAAAAGTAAATATTCCTATAAGAAATGTCATTATTTTATATTCTACTCATGTTATTTAATTAATTCAATTACATTGAATTATATATGTCTCAAGATCCATCATAATCTATTCAATACCCTGTACAATGTAAGCACACCAAATACCTCAACAGACTATCTAAATAGAAAGAAGTGAAGACTAAATACAAGCTTGTGATTTGGATTGGAAGACATATCATTTGTCAATCTATTTCAACATATATCAGGGAAAAGAATAATGTATAAGCATTTCATAATATTTGAAATAGTGACGAGCCTGATATATCTGCATTTCATCATGTGTCAGGGTAAAACCCGGTATATAAGAATTTTAGCTTGTTTCAATCTTGGACTAGCACAGTGTATCATCATTTCAATATGTTTTAGGGAAAATCATAGTGTGTAATCATTTCAGCATAATAAACTACACTTTTAATTTACACTACTACATGGTTAATATAATAAAAACTCACATGAACAACATAAATAACAACCAATAAGTGAATTAATCTATCAGAAGGCTTAAACAATGATACTCACATTGGAAATTCATATCACAAGCCAAGTATGTAATCTAACAATTACAAGACATGAACAATTATACTCACATGGGAAATTTATATCACAAGCCTAATATGTAATCTAACAATTAGAAGGCATAGAAAATTATACTCACATGGGAAAATGTTACATAACACGACTACTATGTAATCTAAACCATTATAAGGCCATAGAATAACCTAACACACGTGGTCAGGTTCACAGTTGGTGAAAAACATTCCAAAAATTCTTAAACATGAATATGAATTACATGGGGTAGAGGGGATATCACAAATCCCAAACCCTTCATCAATTAAATTACAATTTATGAAATTTCAATTCCATTATAAATTTAATTCATACTTCATAACCCAAAAAGGTAAACAAGGCATTCCTCACAAGAAACCTTAGCCAAATGTCCCTAAATAGTCATTCCAATAGAATATCACCCATGGGGTAGCCCCTAATAAATGTAAAAAACCTAATTATTAATTTAAAACACATATTCAATTACCTAAACAACAATAGGAAAAAAATAAGGGTAAATTATTAATAATGTGACACCACAAAAACTGGTGCATGACACTCCAAAATATATAAACATCATGAAAATTTGACAAAGGCACCAGCCCACCTACACTAAACTTGTACAACTCCCTTCATCAAGCATTGGGATTTGATTCGACCTACATTAGAGTAGATCTATCAAACTAGAAAAATGCTCAACCATTGATAACTTATTTGAGAGACAAAACCATGAATAATGGCTCAAGAAGAATCAAGGGATTAGTGATTGGGTACAAACACCTCTGAAGGGGATAGAATCAATGTTCATAAGGATATTAGAGAGGGGCAATCCCATTCGGTGCGAATTTTCACATAACGGGGCGAGCCCTCTGTCCATCCAATGAAACATGAGGCTACTGTCCACTTTAGAAAAAATAAAAATACACGGTGTGTAATGGGAACTACATGCCATGTTCGTACATTTTCCATATAGTTCCCAATCATTCCATCACATGGCATGTACTAGGTAGTATATAGAGTGTACCTGTATTTATATGGCTTAGTGGGTCCTGTTTTTCAACTCACCAAGACTGCCTCCAATACCACAAGGGTAGGTGAATACCACTGATTAGTAATATCATTTACATGGGAGTAATTTCCTTTGTACTTGTACCGATGCACACATATCCAAGTCCATAAATGATGAAATGTAAAAACAACTAAGGAACCTAGTGAATAAATAAAATTAAAACCAAACAATAGAGTAAATTGGAAAGAAAAGTATGAAATATAAACTGGTCTATAATACATACCCACCAATAGAAAGAGACTGAAAACTAAAAGTTCAAACTATAAGAAATAAATAGATACTGGGACTACTGCTCGTAGCCATAGGAACACCTCGGCCTGTAGGGAAGATCACAAATCTTGGTCCATATTTGGTCCGCCCTGGACTCCATCAAAAGGCTGCTCGTCTACACAAGACAAGACAGGAACAGACAAAGCCTGTGCATGGGTGAGTATAATAATACTTAGTAGGGGACCCCGAAAACCACAATGAAATCCAAAAAGTAAAGGTACAGTCGGCTATAAACATTATATTCCTACAAAACATAATATAAGAGAAACATATCTTGATGTACTAGAACCCCAAACCCGTAGTCTAGAGAGAAGTCAAAACAACCGTATACCCACACAAGGAATTCAGTTTAAAGATTTCTTAATGTGCTCATTAGCATCATGGAGAACTCACTCCATGAGTCAGATAGATCTGGTGGTGTCCGTCAATGAATTAAATTCATTGGGAAGTGTCACGAGAGAGATAGACGCACTGATATATCCATAGAGGGAAAAGATACACTCATTCTGAGAGAACTCACACATGAGTGGTAAAATATCAAGATACACGAATGAGGATCAGTTATATGGACTTTTCTTAAACCAAAAATCATCTAGATTCACCATCTAAGTAAAGTATCGATGTCCTGTAGGATTGGTCATGTCGATACTTGACTCTACATAGGGCCAAGATTGGGTAGAGGAGCCCGTTATAGGCCTCTTAGGGGGATTCTAACTCCATCCAGAAAGTCTTGTCGAAAGTATCATACTCATATAGATGCAAATGACACCTAACCTTCAAGGGATTGAGAAATGAGCGTGGAAACCCAAATGAATCTTTTCCAAGGTCTGGTGGACAAGGAAATCAAGACATGTACAAAAAATGTACATGATGTTAAGAAAGGTCACACTCTATGTCTTATGACCCCAGGTACTTCCCGTGTACAGCGACCCATGTCGAAGATCATGTCATAGAGAAATAGATATACATGGCGTGTTATAGTGTGACACACCACATCCTACTATCTATGGGTCACTCAGTGTATGATGGCTATGTTCCCGTACATAGTTTCAACCCGTGCCCACTAACCCATGTACCAGTTCATGGGGTAACCCATGTAACTGGTCTGGTCAGGCTATGTGGTGGAGTAAATGGTTTGTACTCCCCCATATTTTCATGTATCACTTGAGATACATGTGGAATCAAATGTAAGGACCCACACACCATGTGACAAATATCACATGTTGTGGCCTGCATAAGCACCCACATGTCGTGTCACAACTATCACAGACTGTGGGGAAACTATGACCTCATTGGTAGAGCAAAACACAATAGAACCAATAATAATACAATAGTGGAAATAGTAAACAACATAAAAATAAAATAAATAGTGGAAGACTGATAGATAAATTACCAAGTATCCTTTTATACAAATGTTTATGTAGCATTTTATTTTATAAGAAAATATACAAAATAGTTACAAAATATAAATCCATAATATATCTTCAAAAAGCACAAATGAAACATAGGAATCTACGAATCTTTGAAAGTCTCGGCTTAGTCCCATGCTCTCCAACTTCTAAACAAAATATCAAGAACTAGCTGAAGGGATCTTTCCTAGTTCAACACCGGTAATCATATAATCTATTTGGGCCCAAAAGAAAGTACCAAATAGGATGTGAGACTAAATCCCAGAAGAGAACCACCCATGTTATGTGCCCATATGTTAGTGACAATATATCATAGGAAGTGTACAATAGTTAAAGTAGCAAATAGTAGGTACTCAAAGGTATGAAAAACCAATGTCTTATATGACAATGTAATCCAATATAGTTGAATACTGAATCCAATCTTACGCTTTGTCTTATAAGATTCATCATTTGTCATTTCATTTCACTATTCAATTTATAACTAAGTATGTTCATGACATCCTAAAGTGAAATTCATGTATCACCCCTATTTTATTTAACTAAAACCACATAACCATGGAATAATATAACACCAAACTGGATCAAAACCCACAATATTATCATTTCAGCAGTCAATCCGGTTTGAAACCCAGTATATAATCATTACATCATGTGTTAGGTTCAAAACCCAATATATAATAATTTCAGCATGTGTTAGGGTTGAAACCCGGTATATAAGCCTTTAAGTATAAAAAACACATCTAACTTACACTATTACATGGTTTACAAAAATAATAACTCATATGGGAATCAATAATGTCACAAACTATTCAAGTAATCAAACCATTTCCTAGATTAACAATTATAAATGAACATGGGAAACTCATATCGCAAGAGTAACATGTGAATTAAACTATCACAAGACAAAAATTTATTATCTCCCGTGGTAAATTCATTCAATTAAATAATTCCATTTTAAAGAACCCATAAAATTGAATCAAAGGAATTCCCATATGAATCATTTTCCAAAAGAATTAATGTGGTCATACAAGGAAAAACGCAGCCATAGGGTGGCCCTTAATCATGGATAACAATCTGAAACATGATTTAAATTCATTTAATCATTTACCCAATAAACATTTGATAATAAAAAAGGTCATTATTCAATTTAAGAAACACCAAAAAATGGGCACAAAAAACTACAACAAATACAATCAACATGAAAATTAACTAAATTCATAAGACCACCCACCTCATGTTCGTATGAATCTCTTTATCCGTTGTATACTTTCAAATCAACCTAAAATGGTGTAGATATAAAAAAATGAGAAAAAAACCCATCCTGTGATAACTAGGTCGAGATAGGAAATCAAGAATAAAGGCTCAAAAGGAATCTATCACTCACCGATAAGATTTAAACGTATCTGATGGTGTTGGAATCAGGTGTCAGATTAAGAAACCATAAGAGAATTCTTGTTCGGATTTTCCTAGGAGCACTCCTTGTCGAAGGGGATTTTTCCGTCTGTCAAACTAAAACGACGCCACTATCTGATTTAATAAATCAAATACAAAAATTGTACTAGAAACTACACGCCATGTCCATATAAATCTTGGTCAGGTCACTACACGGTAGTGTACTAGGATTATACCACTGGTAACCCTAATTACATAACATGTGCCTAGAAATACACGACATTTAACTCCTAGTCACGTCATGTAACATGCCTTCATCCAGTCTTTGATCTCTTTTCCTCCATATTTTTAAGTTAAAACTAAAAAAAATATCCCTACCTCATGGTACGAACCAGGTTCTTACACACTTGTCCATAAAGGTGACCTATATTGTATTTTACGTAAGGAAGAAGACAAAATTTCAACCTATTTCATTTAAATATATCTTATTTGATCACAAAGGGGAAAATGAATATTTTGAATTAATATTAATGGTAAATTTCAAAATTATTGATTTTTTTGTTATGTTAAATTATTTATAATTTTTAGTAATCATATAATTATATTAAATTCTTATAAACCATCTAATCAATATTAATTTAATTAAAAGAAAAATCAAAATAATGATTTTAGTAATATTTAACGTAATATAATTTGAACAAATTATTGTTTTCCACAATTTGTTAAGATAATTACGACATATGTTTTGTATTTTAAAGATTTATATTAAAATTTCATCTTGTCTTTGATGACTTTAATGTCAAATTAAATTAATATTATCGAAAATCAAATTAATGATATTTGAAAATAACAATGTTTTACGAAATGATTTCAATTTTTTAGAAGTATTATCTTCAGTTATATAAATGGGATAGTGTTTATAAAATCCAACATGATCAATTTTATATAGTTTAACTTTTTTTAGTAACATTCTAGACCACAAAATAGTAAAAATTTAAATTCCTTGGTAATTTACCAAAAAGGTAAACAAGGGTTAAAACAAAAATTTACTTTGAAACAAACACATAAACTTATCCAATTTATTTGGGATGAGATTATGTAAAATCACACTCATCTATTGTGGAATATTATCAATTTGGTTCCTTTGGAATATTTAAATTAATTTATATCAATTTAATACTTTAATAAATTCTAAGAGTGTCATTCCCCAC
The DNA here is from genome assembly GCA_963277665.1 of Viscum album. Lineage (NCBI taxonomy): Eukaryota > Viridiplantae > Streptophyta > Magnoliopsida > Santalales > Viscaceae > Viscum > Viscum album. The sequence goes on from OY728131.1 coordinate 1,007,201,251, forward strand.
TCTTATTGATGGGAACCTCCTATCTAATATTATTCACATTTTAATAAAAAATTTGTATGACCAATATCTTCCCAAAACCATTATTTACATCCCTATACTTATCTACTGGCCTTGGATTGATCATAAATCCATCATATGAATGATTTTGGTGTAAACCTTATGAGGTTTTCCAAAGATGTGGTATGGTTCATAACCAATAATTTTTGTGTTTTTCATCTTATAACTTATTTAAATGTTATTAAAACATAATGATATAATTACATTAGTTACACCCATATAATGAGATATTAATTTGTTTGTAATAATCTATATCCATATCTACTTTTTTCAAATGGGAATCAAAACAATCTCTCATGTGTATGGTGGACTACCACCTCACAAAATGATGTAATTCTTTTTCCACCACATCATCTTATGGTTGGTTTTAATGTTTGGTTTAATGTATATATATGATATTAATTATAAATATGTAATTATACAATTATTATAATCATTTACTTTCTTTGATTTCCATTCACTAAAAAATGGAAATGTCGTTTATGTGAATGTGTGGACTACCACCTCCACGAATCGATGTGATTAATTTTCCATTATCACACCACATGAATGATATATAATAGTATATTTAAATAAATAATATTCTATTCATTATATGAATATAAATTTTTAAATATAAAATATTACATAACTTCATTCCTTAATGATCACTGAAAAATTGAAATTTTAAACATTTGTATGTATGACCTACCCTCTCCATGATTGTAATATAGTCATTCTTCATAACCATCTTTCATAATTTGTTTTAATAATAATTTTTTTATAAAAATTATAATTATTTATTTATTATTATTATTGGTATGATTAAATAATGACATATTTGACCGTTGTCAACCTACTAATTTGTTTTGTACATATGACCCAAATATCATTAAATGGTAAGAAAAATAATTAGATGATTAAGTAATTTAATATTACGTGGTAATATATAAAATAAAATGGAGTAATAAAATTAAAAAAAAATTATTAAGTAAATAATTAACATATTATTACTATTCAATATTATAAGGAACATACATTTTGATTCTGACTAAAGGAAATAGACATTCTTTTAAGAATTTTCTTTTAAAGATTCCCTTCCATTTTTTTTTCAATGTCCATATTTTTAAAAATATGTAATTAATGTATTTATATTGATAAAAAAGGATTAGAAAAAAACTATGTCACTTTTGACTTTATCTCAATGTTTTTCAGAAGGAATATATTTATGGAATGCTTTTACATTCATTACGAAAGACAAAAGGAATGTTCTTTATTAATGTATACGATGAAAATGACTTTTCTAGACACTATAATTTTATTTATTTTCATATTACATTCCAAGATTAAATGTTTCATTCAAATGGAAAACCTCTTCTCCTTATTTCTGGGTATATTAATTTTGAATATTAGATTTTAAAAAAATGTGTATTTCAATATCTGGAAGTTTTTTCAATATTGATTCAAAATATTTTTTCAATGGTTTTATGAGGAAATGGTCCACACAGAATTTTTTTATTCATGATACAGTATATGAGAATTATATATAAGAAATAGGTGATCAGGATAAAACATATTTGAATTTTTTATCCCCATTAATGATCATGATGATGGGGGACCCTGATGTAAATTATATTAATAGTGAGCCCCATTATAGCTCTCCATTTCAATGGTTAATGTTAATTTTATTAAAAGAAAATATTGATTATGTTAACTAGTATTGTTTATAATATGGACTTATCTAAGATATATTTATTTAGGCTATAGTTCTATGTTGGGTTATGAATATGATGCTCTAAGTCACCTAAATCAGGTTTTAATTTTATTTCAATGACTTTTAATGTTTTGTTTGAGAAAAATGTGTTTGTTTTTATAGGGTAATGATTTATTTTATATGATCATATAATAATGTGATATAGGTAATTATTTTATGACTTTTACTTTTTTTCAATAAACTAAATGATTTATTTTTTTTACGTTCCATCATAAGAATTGTTTTCTCATCCAAAATTTTTAAAAGTATTTTCATAGGGATTAAAGATTAGCATTAACAAAGAAGAATTAATTTTTAATGTCATGATGATTTTCAATAAAAATAAAACATGCTTCATTTTAGGTGTTTTATATTTGAAGAAAATTTTATAATAAGTAGAACTATCAAAATTTAATTTAATTACTTATTATGTTTGATTTATAAAATAATTCTCTAAAACTATAAATATTAATGATTCTCAGGAATTTAAGAATATATATTATTCACTAAAAAAGGATTATATAATTTTTTATTCTAGGTACTTATAGAATAATTTCTCTAAAATTGTATCTAATTTATAGTACATAGAAAAGGATGTACTTTCTCAGAAAACCATTACTTTTTTACCATAAAATAGGATATTTTTCTATAATTAGGCTTATCCTAAGGATTCTCACTATATTTTTTCCAATTATAATCTCAAATAAAAAATAAAACATGGTCTAATACAATATTTTTTGACTCAAACATTTCATATATAAATAATACATAAATTTAGATGAATATTTGATACATATCATAACAATACATGCCAAAAATGATGGCTGGTGAATTTTTTTTTGATTCAGGTGAATCCTAGATGAGATCATTTTGTGTTATGTGTTCTATTTAGGGTTTTTGAAAAATGAACTTCTATTTGGTGATTTATTTTTTTTAGTTACCATGTGGTTTGTTGGTTACTACTCAACCAAAAGTATTCCTTTTGAAAATCCAACAAAAATCAAATTTTTAGTTATAAAAGATCATCAATATCTCCCACAAATTTCTTCTCACACAATGACCCTCTAGAATATGCAATACATAAAACCTTTTTTCATAACCTAGGAAAATGAAACATAAGACAGGGTGAGATTATATTCTCAATAAGGGTGAACAGAAGAGATATCAATCAAGGATCATAAGTGAGAATAATATAGTAATATGGGTATTGAAACATGATCATAGCTTATGAATGAAATACCCAGTTTGTCAGAGAGAGTTAATCATGTTTCATGAAACATGTCTTTGTAATTGTAAAAGACATAAGAATTATGAGTGGAGAATCATAAATAATAAATTTTTATACAAGAGAACATATCACAAGATTAAGACCTATGTTAGTGGAATAAAAATAGACATAGAAAATAATTTCCTTATTCAGGTCTCACTACTAAAAATAACATAGTGGATCAGGTTCACTTCCCATTCTATCATTTCCATTTCAAATATTCACTCTCAAGACTATCATATTGGATATTGTACCATAATAAAATGGGTTATCTCTATATATCTATCTATATTATCTCACAAGGCATCATTATTTACCCAATCTATTGGAGGGATATATAATTCTATTCCCACCCATCACATAATGAAAACATCACATATGTATTCCACAAGATCATAAAATAATTATAAATTCATCACATCATAACATATATAAAGAAAATTAGTTTCATAAAAATTATATAATTTCATCATATCATAACTAACAGAAAATAAATGGATTTCATAAAGATTTCATGATAACATAAATATCTAGTAGAAAAGAAATATATTTCATAGAATCATCCTTAAATCATTATCACCATAATCCATCAATAAAAAGTAAGTAAATGCCATCACAAGATCATACAAATATTAAAGCATAAAAATACTCAAAGGATATTCACATTGATGAATAAATACCTTTAAAATAACATTTATACCATTATTTGAAAATAATGAAAAATATTATTTTATTTCGGTAACATTAAAAACAAAAAATTCCAAAAATAATGAGAAAAATATTTTATTTGAAAATAAATATGGAAACATGTGAATTAATATATTAATAATATAATATTCATGATTTTGGGAAAATATTTTCATGTGGTATTGTAAAATAAATATTATTTTCACATTTTTTATAAAAAATCATAAATAACCAGTTTATAAAACCTTGAATTTTTTTTCTTAACCATTTAAATAAATTAAAAAATGGATTAATATTACATAAAACATTAATTGGATCATAATTATTTTTGAAGAACATGGGGTAAGAAAATGTCTATCAACCAAAGAGGAAATACGGTTATTTTTTCTTAAAACAAGTTCTTAAACTTTTTGTACAAAAAATTAGGAATTTAAACTATAACATAAATATTATAGGGATAACCATATTACAATATAATATATGTATTTTTAAGGATAATATCCAAAAAAAATTAGTCAGTAATATTTTTTCATAGACAATCAGAAAAAGAAATGAGATTTTTACATAGACCCTTACCTCATGTCCCATCATACTTAATACATGTATAGAAAAATTTTATAATATGTATATAGTTATTATAAAAATATTATATAACCATATTCTTATATAACATATATTTATATTTCATGTATAATTTCTAGTTTTCATTTTATTAATAATTTTTTCTTTAAAATTAACATTTGTGTGAAAACTAGTTAGTTTTACATGCATATTTCTATTTAATGGTTCAAATACTTTCACCATGTTAAAATATTTATATTATATAAAATGTTAATAAAGAAATATTTACCATATTTAATAACTATATTTTCATATAATGTGGTGATGAAAAATTAATTACATAACTTCTTGGAGACAGTAGTCTGTATGTACACATGGGTGATGTTTTCACTTTTTGATGGATGGGATAAAATAAATTTAAATAATATTTTACCATTATAGAAATATAATAATATCATAAATATAATACATATTCATTAAATCTATCCTTATGACCATCTATATAAATAGAAAATGAAAAACTAATCGCATCCCTTCATACAGGTGATAGTCTACACATATGCATGAGCTGCATTATCATTTAGAATGGATGGGAATGAGATATAAAATAGAATTCTCATAATCATAATAAAATTTTAGTATTTTTTCAAACTGTATTTATTATGTTATTATATATAAAAAATAATTATAGGAATTTTAGGAATAAATAAACATTGAAAGATTCAGGTAAGACGATGAACTCTCTTTGAGTGACCTTATTTGGATTTAACATTAAGAATTCATTAGATAGTATTAGGGTAGGAAACATATATCAAGAAATATGTTAAGGAAGGTAATAATGGTTTTGGATAATTTTTGGCAGATCTTGTGGGCTCAAATATTTTGAATAAGGAAGTAGAAGTGGTAACCTTTTATAAGTAAGGGGAGAGACACACATGGAATTACTTAGAAGATTTTAATAATATAAGTTCTCTTTTTGTTTAATTTAGAAAAGGTGGATATTAATTCAATTTTAGGATAAAATAATTTCATAATATCTTTAATCAATAATATTTTGATAATATTAAGTGTCATTTTTAGCTTTATCTCTTATTTTAAGCCCGGGTAAACTCGTTTTAACCCTAACTGTAGTACTTTTTTGTTACATTATTTACTAACCATTATAAAAAAATGAAAGAGAAATCATAAAAAAATAGTTATTATGATTCCAAATAGTTAATATATTTTATCAACATAAATTCCTATATGTTTCATTAATTTTTTTTAAATTATCATCAAAAACACAAGAAAAAACCGATTAAAAAATGATATTTTAAACAAAAAAAATGGATTTAATATTATCCAATGACTAGTAAAAAACCTTAGATGAATGTTAGAAAATTTTATTGAAAATATAATCTATTAATTGTAATTAAATTATTCATTAATTAGTTATTAATTTAATTTATCCATATAAGTGACACATTACGCACATAAAAGATGTTTTTCATAAAATGATAACTCTATTTACATTTAAATGATTTAATTTTCATTTATAACCGACTAATAACCAATGAATTAATTTAATATATGTGTAAAAAATAGTTTTGTCTTAATTTATTAAGTCATATTCATACCCTCATATCTAGAGGCCAGGTGATAACTATCACATTAAATAATAAAATTGTAATAGTGTATCATGGTTCATTTAAACATAGTGTTGTGTGTAAAGAAAAATATAAAGGAAATTTAATTTTTGTTGAATTGAAATATGAAAAAAAATCAATGGAGTTATATAAAAAGATTAATGGACGAGTCTTAATCATATAAAAAATGGTTTCCCAATAAGATAGCTTGAATAAGGGGGTGAATTGATGTTCAAAAAATTATAATTTTATCCCACTCAATAATATAAAATGTAAAGAGGTCATTAACATTGAATAGATTAGAGTAAAAAAGAATGAAACAAAAATTAAACCACTAAGAATATAGAAATATAAATGATGTAAATAATTAAATCATATAAAAGAATAAAATAGAAAAAAAATGGAGTCCATAATAAAAAAACAAATTACTCATTTAATGGATACTATTCATAGATATTATTAATAGTGATAATCATGAGAACTATTAAGTTCTAATAAAAAGTTTCATTACGATGAGTAACCATATCCAAGGGATAAATGTTGGGAACCTAAAACTTCACTGATCATCCATATCAGAAAAAAGGTTCTAAACCATGGGTTTTCTTCGACAATCAATTAGCATTTGGTGGATCAATCTTCAAGAAAATTTTAGATCAACCTGATTTTCAATATTCCCTTGATAAAAATTTATTGAAATCATTTTTAAAAAGTTACAAAACCATATCACTATAATATATTCAATATCATAGGATTGGAAAAAATATTTACAATAATTGAATATAGATTTTTATAACTAAAAACCTCACATAGACTGAATCTATAATAACAAACTAAAAATTACTACAAGAAAAATATCTCACAACACTGATATTGGGAAAAAATATAATGTAATTAATTTTTTAATCTTGTGTTAAACTTCCATTCCTCTAATCCATGGTATAAATATATACACTATGGTGTAATGAGATCCTTATGACATTCTTCAATAACGTTTGGCACTCATAAAAAACATGAGTGATACAACAATATCTTTAATTTTTTTATTTTTTCGTTTACTTCACCAAACATTAGAAATTTATGTATCAGATTAATATCACTATAATTGGGGAATGAAAATTTAGGTTTTCATAAAAAACCAAAAAAAGATTATGTATAAAAAAAATAAAGTGTATATTGTGATTTATAAAAATAACAGGTAAAGAAGAAGTTATTTTAGGAAAACGACTCAATAATTACTTGTAATGAGTCTTCCAAAGACAAGAATATACATTAAAAGTTAATGAATAAGAACTCAAAAATAATATTTCTTATTCGTTGTATATTGTATCATCTTTTATACTATGTTATGTATTCATAATTACATTTATTATGCATTAATTATATAAAGTAGATACTAATAAAATCTTTGATAAACTCATCTAGTAGATATAAACAATATTTTTTAAGTATTTTAGAATAATAAATATGTATTATTAGTATTTGGTAGTGGGTAAGATATAATTGAAAAGTGTTAACCAATACTAATTTTTTAACTAAAAAATATAACTTTACATCTCAATCCGGATTTATTTTTTTCCCGAATGTTGTTGTAGTAGACTAGAAAATTCCAAAAAACCAATAGTTGGTGATTCTAAAATTGAATATGATTATATTATAGAATCAAATATAGTTATAGAATCCACGTGTATAAATATGTTCAATATTGAACTAGGAAATATCCAAAGCATCTTAAATCTAATTAAACATTATTTTTATACAAGTATAGAATTTTAATAAACATGAAGCCTAGGTATCACTAAAGATCCAAACATATTCTTCATTTATTTTTTTTCGCATTTGGGAGAATATTGACATAATAAATACCAATATGTGTAAATTTATTAAATATTATAATGATACTAATCCGCTAACAAAATCCCTTACATAGAAAAATCATGAAAAGTGTAAAATATATATTGTTATTATAAACATGGGTAACTAAATTTTGTTTATGTGAGCGATTTATAGAGTTTTTTAGCTAAAGTGAGTCATTTTTTTAACATAGGTAAATTATTTATCATTAAATTTATATTAATATTAATAATTTATCAGTAATTTTTTTTATTTTGTAAAATATGTTGTATTATATGGATGATACCCTTGGAATTAATGTATTTATAGGTTATCACTGATTGATGATCATCATATTTTGATGTAATGATATGATAAAATTGTTATTAATAGGATATATTGTTTCGATATATAACTATTCAATGATGGGAAAAAAGCTGGTGAACATGTAATAAAATTAACCAACATAAAGCATACCACATGGATTGTCATATATTTATCATTGGTGTGACTTAAGTGAACATTAACTATGGATTCTTTGACTTGAGGTTGTTAAATAGGTTCCATAGTTTTGAAAGTTCATACTTATATATATATATATTTATTTATTTATTTGATATTTGGATTGATATAATCTAATTAGGTGTGACACTAACCATGTTGATAAATTTGATTTACCAAAATAGGATGTGTTCACCTATATGACTGGTTATGACATCGTGTCCCTCAATTGAGTCATTACTAATTCTATGGTTATGCCAAGATAATTACATGAAATTTAGTTATATAATATTTATACAGTTCATGTACTGAGAAAAAGTGACAGGATATATGAGATTGACATTATATCCTTCTTGTGATTAATCTCAATGTCTAGGACAATGGAACTTTTCTAATGATCATGTGGTTGATTAGATCACACCCAAAAAATTTATAATTTTTGAAGCTATAATGTGTTTATAGATACCAATTTTATTTTATGATTATGACGGAGAATCATGGTCATTTCAAACCTTAAATTTGGACATTTATTTAATACATAAGACAATAATTATTTATATTTGTTAGACTAGTTTTATTACTCAATGTGTAATATTTTTTATCTATATTACAATCAAAAATAAGATTTTTGTTTTTGAAATTTGAAATATTTAATGAGATAATAATTATTTACGTTAATAATTAATGTTGAATTATGATATAAATTATGAGTTTTTATATGATTAATATATAAACATGAGGACATAAGATATCCCAAATGGGATTCAGGCTTTGGATTGGAGTAATTGGTTTTCAAAGTCTACTAAAATAAGTAAATTCATAAGCCCACCTAAATTGTCCATTTAACCTCCTCCTTTGTTAGCTTTAAAAAATATGGATGATCATAAAGGTACCTCCTAAAGTGGTTTAAAACATAATCCTATTTTAGGGGCTATTTAATGCTCCAAAATGACCTTTTATGGAAACTTATTACACATACACTGGGTTTCATTGAGTTTAGATTCTTTATAGGATTTTTAATTATCTTCTGGATGATAAATACTAAGGTAAGGGGTGTTTTATTTATATCATTTGAGAAATAAAAGGTTGTTCTTAGAGATATATTTATTTCTTCATTCAAGAGTTTTATATAGTTTTCCTCATTCGATAGGTACTCATTTTCATTTATTATTATTTATTCCATACTTTTTCTTTAGGAGTGACTAGAATCACCTTGATATAAATAAGATACCACTAAGATGTCTGTGATTATTGTTACTGGTGGATAATGAAGTTGGATTAAATTCTTAAAATCATTTTTGATCTAAATATGAAATCATTTTAAAAGGTATTTTTATTTTATTGTTTTTATGAGTTTTTTATTTTATTTTTATTATATTTCATGATTTTTTTACTTCGACCACACTGAGTGTTATAATCATTACTAAAATCATGAATATAACCCATGATGTAAAAAAATGAAAACCCATGAATATCATACATTATTCATATACCACAAGAATATCATCCATGGTCCAATCATATAAATGGTAAGGAATAAAAATAAATAAAGAAAAAATGAAGCACTATCGTTAATTAGGTCCCCAATATGCCCTAAAATATATTAACTCATCCCCATTATGTTTCCATAGTCCATTTCTCACTATCAACAATTTCCCTATACTACACCTCAAGAATAGGGGTAATACGTCAATGGTTGTGCATGTAAAGGGTGTGAGTATGAAAATATTTATCACCCAACAATGGGGACCCTAAAATAAGCAAAAATGTATATATTTGAGTGTATACACAAATAAATATTTTAGTTTATAACCCTTATCATGCAACACACGAGTTGAACTATCATTTGGTAAATAGAAAAACATGTTCCATGACCCTACCTACTTCATCCAATGCTAGTGAACCATACTCATTGTCCTAAAAAAAATACTATTTTGGTTCCTCGATGTCAAAAATAATCCAAGAAACAAAGTATTAAATTATAAATAACGGGAGAGGTGTAACATTGACTATTAAATATGAACATACAACATCACACTGTATCATGACTCACTAGAAGTCCCCTTGTTCTTGAAAAGATTAATGGAGTGATTTCTTATAAAAAAATAATATATAGACCTAATTACTTGGTGAAGATTTGTATAATATATTTACACAAAAATAGATCAAGGGTTCTAATAAATTTTAATAAATCATAAACAATCCACACTATAAAACCTCTAAATTTACCCTCAGCCACTGGTATCTGAGTCCAATTGGAGAGAACCCTGGAGGGAACAAAAATATCCTCATTATGTCACTAGAATCCCATACCCATATAGAGAAAAAATATAATCCATAAGAAATATTCTTAACACAGTCACCCATTGTGAAACCGAATCCAAAGAAATACATACCTCATGAACATATCCAGTTACACCAAAGGCTACAGACCAATAGTGAGGGTTTGTTAAAATAAAATGGGGAGATTACACCCCCAATGTCATAACTATTAATAATATGAAAATAATAGAAAAATTAATATCTAAATTCATCCTCATATTACAATAAATGGTTTTATAGGGAAAAGAATTCAATATTAATTAAAAAACACAATGATATAACAAAATGTACTAATGGAAGTCATATATAAATACATAAAATCAAGATAACTTTATGGGATAATCATATAAATTATAAAAACTATTCATTCCCACTATAAAATACTTTTCCTCACCTAGTACCTATCTATAACCACCAATAAGATCCTATAATTTTATCCCATATACATAGGTTTTTTCCTTGACATAAAATCCTACCATAAGGTTTTCAAATCTATCATGGTTCATGTATTGGGTATGAGCATAAAAATTATTAGGTAACCAAAAATTATGTCCCTAATAATATATATATGTGTGTGTATATATGTATTGAATGAAACATGTTTTATAAAATAATCACATGTGTAAGACTTGTCAAATTTTTGGGTATTGAAGAATTCAAATAGATATTGGATTCTTTCTATCTTTGACTAGAGTTGGTTTATAGTCTAGACACTCCCCAAATAAAGTAGGTCAATAACTCATTATCTCATACTCTCATGTCCATTAAAGGCACATGGTTAACATAATTTCTAATAGGACAATACTTATACTTCTCTAGATCAACACATTTCTTAAACCCTGAACTCACATAATAATTGGATATTAGGTTAGAATATCACCCAAATATTAATTATAATCAATCTCTTAGCTGGAATCACGCCTAAACCATTCTAGAAAATCTATATTTTGATTTTCATCACACCTAACCAATAAGATAGAAAATATCTCAACTAGTATTATTTCCAATCTATATACATGAATATTTATCTTGGTTGGTATTACAGACAACCTTATTACATGAATCCATACATCTATTGGAACTATTCCCAACCCATGCACCAAAACACATCGGTTGGCTTCACTCACAACACGCGCACATAAACCACTCTCATGTTCTAAACTGCACATCCATTGTAGATGGTTGGAGATCACCTTTATAGAGGCCTGTGGATCGATTGAATCATTTCTCAAGTGGATGAAGATGTCTTTCACCATTTTATTACCTTCCTATGTTCCAAAATGCACGAAAAATTTGAAATTTATCTTACTATCCAAACCCACTAGCATCTATCAAGAAGGACCTTCCTCAGCACTAGACCTCAGGTCCTCGCTGCTGCCTCCAGTATCTACACCCTTCTAATTATCCAGATTTTTAGACCCACACTTATAGGATGCCATCAAATGTCCCATTCATTTATAGGTAGAAAAAAAATACGAATCATATAAAACATTTTTTCTACAACAGAACATTTATCATTTTTTAATCCAAACATACTCAGAAAGTATTCTTGATGCATTAACTTCCACAAAAACTCTAGGATTTATAGAATGGAAAATAGACATAGTTTGGAAATCATAATACAATTATCTACCCATGAGGTTACCAAGAATTTTAATAATCTAAGGGATTTTAAATGGTATTGTAGGGTTAGAAAATCTATCCAAAATCACCGTTGAAGGAGAGTTGTGCTTCATATGAAAATCATAAGTCCATATAAATAGGTATAACTGAGATCTTTTTCAGGTGTGGGTAGTACTAGACCAAGATCTAATAAAGTCTTCCACTAATGCTACGTAGATCATAATATGTTTTTTTAGGAAAGCACACTGTAGAACTATCTTTAAAATACCAAAAACCGAATATAATCTGATCAAACGAGTTAACCGAAGGCCTTCTCCACGTGAACCAATCAATGAGTGTCAGATTCAGAATGGATAAACCCTCATTAAATTTCACAAACAAAACTGGAAGGTTAGAGAAGCCATATAAAATATCTAGGAAATTAGATAATAGTTATTGATCAATCTTTTTATTTTCTTATGCACTCAGAATAAGAAATAGTTTTATCTATTCTCATGAATAATGATACTACAAAAGAATCTAACCTAATGATGGGAATAACCTTAAGGGAGATTCACAATGATGATAAAATTAACTATATCAACAAGAAAGATATTATATTGAAAATGGGATCCAAGTATGGGAATATTTATCAAGAGGAGTACTTTAAATCCCGTTACAAGTTGGAATATCTTTTTGAAGATATTTTAATGGATGGAGAACATATTAAGTTAAGAACTATCGCTTAAAAATTATATAGGGAGATTAATTCAAGAAGATATAAATTTTCATTTAATGGATCTATTAATTCCATTAGTGTTTGAACATATGGGTTCTCAATTTAACCTTAAAAGTGTTTGATAAAAAAATGGTAATTTGTTTTTCTAATGGAATGGTAGACTCCAACAATCATTGTGTTTGAAGGAATGCATCTATGATAGTGAAATTTAGTTCGATGATAGTGAAATGTAGTTGAAAATAATGCTACAATTCAGGTGTTTATAGCCTTAGTAATTGTATGAGGTGAAAGTCTTGTGGTGTGATAAGAGAGACATTCTATCATGCCTTAAAATCCCAGCATTGTTCCCCCTATATATGTTAGTAAATTTACAACTATCACATCCTCAAGATTTGTTTTTGAATTTTAGTATATGTATTTGCGCATTTTTTAAATTTATAGTTGATTTTTATTTATTTATTTTATGTGATATTTGGATATATTTTATGTAATGGTTACCAATTAACCCTAAAAGTGGTTTATTAAAAAAATAAAAAAATCATCAGAGAGGGAAAATGAACAATTAAGAAATACTAAATCAATGTACTACAACTAATAATAAGAAAAATAAATATCCTATAAATATTTTGTATTACTTTTAGGTAAATCCATGCCTAACAAGATTATTTATGTAACTAAAACCATTCATCATATTATGTTCCATTCCATGGATAACATATGTTCATATGGAATTCAAGAGATTTAATATCATAGGGTAACTTCAGTTTGGTTCATGAAAATTTCTATTATGATCCTTGAAATATGAACATGGTATTATAAACTGATCGATTAAATAATTCTGTGACATTATGTATAAATTATATCACTAGATTTATTTTTATGATTTCTTACAATTATATTCCTGAGATGTTCATACAAAAATATTCAATTTTATATCGATGATTTTTTCATGAAACAAAATTCTTAGAAAATACATTGATTTCAACCACCGTAAAAGATTCCTAGAGATTTAAGAGTTATTAAATGTTTTTAGAAATATTTGATTTTTTATTTAGTTAATCTTTTTTAAATACATACAAACCTACTATGTATGATTAGTAACTGACATGGACCTAAAATTTTTCATGTTGAAACAGTCAAATTGGGTTGTCTTTTCTAGTTTTAAATTTTGACAACGAGTATCATTAGCTACCTTATATAAGGAAATGGAGTTTCATGTTTAATATTATATTTCTTAACACATCTCATATATTTTTATTAAATATAGGATGATTCAATGGAAAAATAGATTTAATAATTCTGCCAAAATTATTATCTAGAAAAGAAATTTTGGAATAATTTTAAAAAATTGATATATTGATTATAAAATATTTTTAGTTAAATCCCAATGAAAAAAATAGTATTTATCCCATAATATGTAAATAGAATAAAATAATAAAAGAAAAAATATATATTTTGAACTTTCATATTGCGATTTTCAGTTATTATGTCATAATCTTGATTTCATGCACATTAAAAAGAATTATAGTACAATGATATTTTTTATATTTCTCACTGATAAAGGAAAATAAATTTAGTATTAAATTTTTTATATATTCTACCACATATTTTTTATAAAACCATAAAGCTGGTTGATCTTGAAAATCATTAGAAAAGGATTATAGGGATATCGTTTCATTTAGAGATGATTTTCACTGATTATATTTTCCTATGATGATTCATTTGACTATGTATTTGATGGGGTAATCTAAAATTCATGGAATGATAAATTCATAATAGAATTATCCCATATAGAGGGATTTTTTATGATTTATATTTTTTATAGGGATTGTTAAAAGTTTTATATTGTAAATTTTATTTCCGTTTATCAAGAAGTACCTTTGTAATTTGATATATTCTGTGAATAATAAATCCCATCCAAAAGGGTTTATTATTTTAAAGAGTGTTTAATATTTTTTTGAATCATTGATAGAGGCTTGATTCATTCGATTTAGATAATATGGTAACCATACAATTTATATTTATACCTATTGTTAATCATTAATGTTTCTAAATATAGGTAAAAATATAGAAAACACTCATACTTTTCCTTGATATATTTTCTAAAAATGAAAGAAAATGGTAATGTTCAATTTAATATTGATATTTATTTTACATTATATTGATGAATTGAGGACACAAATAAAGTGACATCTTAGAAATCAGACCTGAAATTAAATAGGAATAAAAAAAATTATCAGCAACAAAATTTTGAAGGGTATGCATTTAATTTTTGTTCATAATCCATACATATTTATAAAAAATTTATAGTTTCCTTATGATTATCCTACCATATATAACATTTAAACAAAATATCAATGTGAATGTTGAATTTACCGTAGACTCATTAATTTTCGCCTTCACCTTCTCATTTTTAATGTTTATACCATTATTCTTTAGTCCCAAGATATCAATACAATATTTCATATTCCCCACACAACACCAATCCTTATATTGGATCCATAAAACATAATAAAAACATTACAGCCTCATAAAAAACATTTAAATTTGGTTAAATAATTCAACAATGATCCCTTTAATCATGATAGATTCAACAACCAACTGAATTCATATCCAATTCAAAATAATACACCTCACAAATCAAGAAACTTCACAAAAGTAAAAACAATCACCCAAATAGATCTCACTTTGATCAAGGAAATCATTCAGTTCAATATACATTTAGAATTATAATTTGTACTTTTTATCATATGGTATGATATTTTAGAACATAACAGTCAAGATATCATAGGAGTAAAGAAAAGAAAATATACTTTATTTAATATCCCCTCACAAAAGAAAAAAGAATTATACAATTACAACCCAAAAACCACAACATAATTAAGCCAAATAACAGAAAACCACAACTACAGTCATGGGTATTGCATAGAATAACTCCTAAATTTCCAACATGAAAAATCTTTTAGAAATAACACCTTATGAAATAATACAAACATGAAAAATTATGATATAATTTCCAATAAAATTCACTATAATTATAAATACACACTATAAATTCCCCAAAAAATCATATTATCACATAATTGTTTTTATTAATTTAACTACTATAGAACCCAAATTAACCCAAGCAATTCAGTTTGATTTTATATACACTTTTTATTTTATTTAAATGTATTTCCTGCATTGACATCATAAATAAATTACTCTCTATTCATATTAACAACACATCTCATTTTATTTCTATTTAATATGAAACTAATCAGCTTTCCAAAAAATATATCATATAACACATATTTGTTTCTTGGTATCCCACACCAAACTCCTGATTAATTTCTAATTAAACTTATTCCCATTCGAAATTCTCAATGTAAAATAATTATAAACATAACATCCTAATCTCCCTTAAATAACACAAATACAATAAGCAACATCCATAACAAATAAGTTGAAAAATTTCCCCTTATGAACTTTTTTACCCAATAATAATATAATAAAATATCATTATTCATCACATCACTGATAACCAAGTCAGAATATTTATTATTTAAAAATGAAATGATCTACAAGCACATAATAACTACATTTAGAGTAAAATATTAAATTTAATTAATTTATAAGTTTTAACCAACCCCTTCTCTTTATTTTATTTATCAAACTTATGATTGTCCATATCACCCATGAAATGAATAGATATCCTTAATATACACAAAAGAAATTAAGGATGAAGACCTTAAATTTCTAGAAACTAACATGGAATAAATTTATTATTTAACTCATTATTAAATCACAATTTTGACCCTATTAATAATCCACTTTATCTCTTTGAAATTATATCTTACTTTCTATCACACAATATGGATATCAAAAAAATAAAACATTGATAACACATCCACGATAAAATCAAAAACAACATATCATTAAACATACCCTCCAAAACTAAGCATCATTTACCATAACAAAATTAATTTAATTCTAACCTTACCCTTAATAAAATTATAAATTTCATTTAAATTAAATTTTAAATAATAAAAAACATAAATATTCTACACAAAAAATTATAAACATAATTTATGATTGATTAAAGTATCATACCAATTAATTTAAGTATCCCATTAATCACCCAAATTCCACTTCAACCAATAGTGAGACCATAAATTCTATTTCAATATAAATTAATCTTTATTAACATTTATTTAAATTATAAACTCTTAAATAATCCTTAAAAATAGTTCCCCTAAAAAATCACAAAATAAAAAATGGACTCCACATACACTCAAAAAAAAATCAATATAAAATCATTTTACCACCTAGATTATAATATATACATAAAAATGTTCTTAACATCATAATTAAAATCCATAATCATTCATGATATTCTTTCATTTACCATGGTTCACAAATAATATCACTATAATAATTCGTTTATATTAATAAAAATACTATAGAAAACTCACATTTCTCATCAACAATATATTTTATTTAACCTAATATGTTTATTATATGAATAATCAAGAAAATAACTACCTTATAAACTCTATTTCTAGAATTTATTTCCCTAATTTTCTTTAAAATAATTAATCAAAGTAAATTTTTTTTACCCTGATCAAAATAATAACATATTTTCAACATGATATTTTCCAAGATATTTAAATCATGGAAATAAACATTCCATTAACCCAATAAACATAAAATCTAAACCCTTCATACTTTTAAAATAAAAATGCTTCTCATTACATTGTCAAAAAAAACTTAAGAAAACTAAACATTTTTAAACTTTCTAAAATATCTAATCATGCTTGTAATTTATTCTTAATAAATATCATATATCATGAGTTCCATATTTTAACAATTTAATCTCACATTTTTAAATGTTTTTATATAGAAAAATAATAATTAAAATAATTTATATCTCAAAAAATTTTGAAATTAAGAAAAAATATAATTTTATAGATTCTACAAATTTATCAAAATCATAAACTGATCATTACAAAGTATGAAAAAAAAAACTTTCAATTTAATTCAATCCCATTTTAAGAATTCCTCAAACACTTTATAATCATTCCAATGTTAGAACTACTATTTTAATATAATAATCTACAAATAACACACAAATAAGTGAAATCATTTTTATTTTTTTCAAAATATACTCATCAATCATCATTAATTATACCCATTTCATTATTATCAATCCATGCATATATTAACATGATTTTATTCCTTTTCAACAATTATAAAATAAAAAACATAAACAGAAACTTTAAGAAAAGTACTTATTTAATATAAAATTTTCCATTACTAGTTCTAATTTACCAAACATAAACCATATATTTTACTATTTTATAATAAAACATTTAATATTTACCTTTACCATATACATAAATTGGTTGAACAAAAACCCTATTTTAATTCACTCCAAATAACATCATTAAATAAATTGTTAATCCTATTATTATTACTTATAATGGACCCAATTTTGTTTCTTTTTAAAAACCAACCCATTTAACTCAAACAGAAAATAATAAATCCCAAAATAAATATCATACTACATCATCAAGAACATCCATTTGATTTCAGTGAAGCAATTCATTAGAAATCACATATTCAAGAAAAAAATTATTTTGTTATTAATAGTTCATTCATTTTACCAAAATTAGTTACTTAATTAATTTAAAAACCAGAAAAATTAATAAGTTCACTCACATGACCATAATTCCCATATGTGAAAATACAATGAAAGAATACCCTACTACTCATCCACAACCAAGGAGTAAGATAATCAAATTTTTTTTGGAAATTATCACAAATAAAATCCTTCCCTTCCTATGTAACATAGACTTATACTATAAATGTACTGAATAGAATCAATGAATATATTTTATACCAAATATTAAATTTCAAAACTCTTGAAAAGAATTAACATGATATCATTTTTTAAAATCTCACCATGTTGCGACCATATCACTAAGGCAGTACATATAGAAAACTCAAGTGTGCTCCCAAATGAATAGAAGATGATGACCAACAACAAGGGTCTATAGGTATTTCTTAGAGATTCATTTACTATATAGTGTTTCTTCACATTATAAAAAAATGTTAGAATTTCAATAACTAATCTAAATGGAAGACAATTACTATATAATCAATAATCTCAATGTAATAACCCAACATTCCCATAAATTTCCGAAAAGTAGTAACGACACAAATGTATGCCACATAATACCAACTATTAAATTTCAAATAATATCACATATCTAAACTCTCAATGATAACCATGACACATCATTACATATCCTATATCGTCCCACCATATTCCAGCTATAAGTGACTATATTCATGGATCATTTATAAAAACAATAGTTACTGATAATTATCTAATGCATCACCTAAACCTCATCCTATCATATCAACTTCATCCCAAAACATTATACTTTATCATTTAACCCCATTTTAAATCATATGAATGAAAAATGAATTATAAAATATATTTATAGAAGATATGTTCAATTTATCAATAAGAAAACAAAAATAAACAATATCAATTTAAGACTATTTAAGTCACATTTAAACATACAGTTCTTTATGAACATATTTTCTAATTAATCATCTATTAAACCTCCTTTAAATCCCATATTTGGATTTTAAAAATTATATTAAGTAACTATCTAGAAATAAATTTACCTCTCAGGTATCTCCCTTATATTTAAACAGTTAATTCTTATTTGAATTAAAACAGTTTTAGATATTATGTATTATATTAAACACATACCTTAAAAGAACCATAACATTCTATAGAAATCTTATTATATGACTGTTATAACCAAACCATTGGTTTGGATGTTTTAAATAAGAGTAACCAAATTATGAAATATGTATGGAACAATTTTTCATATTCAAATTTTTTTTATTAATAAATAATTACTCTATTTTGAATAGTAATAATTAAATCAAATAATGATGAAAACTATGAAAGCTGTAAAAAATTTCATTTGTCTATAAATTCATGTTCTTCATATATATGTTTTTATATTTAAAATCTAAATTAATTAATTTTATTTGATAAAATGAAAATAGGTTTTATATATACTCATATAAAATTAATCTTATGATGAATTTTTTAGATTATTTTGGAAGATATTGATTTTTGTTTGGCTAATGAAAATTATTGACTTTTAAAAAGCAGTATTTTATTTTAAATTATTTAAAAATACCAAATATATTTTGGATTTGGTTTGTGTAAAATTATCACCCTTCACATAATAATATTATAATTAATACAATTGGAATCAACATTATACTAATTTTTTAGTATGAAGACATTTTTATGCTTAAAACATGTATTTCTTATAAAAACAATTTTTCAGTGCATTTCATCCACTTATATTAAAATCAATATTTACCTCTTATAGAAATTAAATCTTATAAATTTGATTTTTTATTTAGGAGCACAATATTCAAGTTATGATGTATGGTCTATTTCAATTTTCTTTAAAATTAATAGTAACCATGTTATAAATATATCCCTAAGAACTTTATTTCATGCATGTATTTTATGGTGTTTTAATATATTTATTTGTGTATTTAAATGATTGATCCTTCCAATTTGTGAATTTTTAACTCATTTTGTGTTTTATGGGAGGATACAATATATAATTGAACAATATAAAAACTATATTTTTTAGGATGATCATTGAGCACTTTGAAGGCACATTACTGAAGAATCGATGTAGAGTGGGACTTCTAAAGCAAAAAAAAATGAAATTAAACATCATGTACTATTGAATGTTTTAAAAGTAACACATGGAGTGATATCTAGGAAATGAGAACAAAGTGATGTTGACATGTGTCATAGTGTGACACGCATATGCGACACTGTTACACTTTTTATGTGTGCCCAGAAGGCCACATTTTATGAATACATTACACATAGAGAAAGAGGTACATGTCATGTAAAAAAATATGATGGGATTTAATTTTCCATATTTGAAATATATTCAATTTTTGAATAATTTTATGTCCTTGGACCCACCTGTGATCAATTTTGGTGCAATTAATTATGTTAATCAATATTATCATAGACCAACCATTTTCTATAAATTGAGGGTAGGCCTATCACTATAAGGGGATCCTTGAGACCAAAGCATGGATAGATAAGTTGTGATGTGCAGGGTACTCTATATTTTGATCTCTATTTTCATCTCCATTTTAATCTCTATTTTCTTCATGCATTCTTTTTATTCCCTCCTTACCTTTTATCCTCTTATCAAGTAGATAATGGGGTAAACTCGGCTTGAAGTGGGGTTATATAATAGAAGGCAGAATGTACAGTTTTATTGATTTATTTTTTTATTCATTTATTTGGTTTCCAATGATTTATTCAATTAATTTAAAATAACTTTACTTTACTTTTTATCATGAAAATTGGTTTTTGAATATAAAATGAATCTTCAAATTATGAAACTGAAAACCCTAAATCAGGAATGACCATTTTTAAATTTAGGGGAATTAGGTTTAAAATGGTATTGAGAAAAACAAGATTCGGCGAAACTCTAAATTACAAGAGAATGGGTGATAATGTAATTTTTTGTTAGGTAGGGGATACCATGAGCATTGGATCTACCTCTTCTCAACTCCATAAATAATCATGAATCAATAAATTAATCTTATGAAAATCAATTTCACCTGAACTATAAAATATCAAAACCCTCGCATGATTTTAAAATCTGAAAAAAAACAACCAATATTATTTTCCTTCATTACTATTTCATTAAATTAATCAAACCAATCCAATTATTCACCCCTTTCATCATTTTTTAACTGAAATAAAATATTTTGAAAACCTAATAAAACTAATTCACCGTCTATGTGGGTTCGAACATGACTTGATTCATTATATTTTTTTTTCTATTTCAGTATTATTGTTTTAGTTTTTATAATTTTTTTTTATTTTTACTAGACCAATACGGAAATAACAACACCCTATAAGAATGTCAAAACTGAAATAATTCTTGCTGATAGTTACAATTTAGTTTTTTGGTTTTAAATTTTAATTTGAAAATTTTTTCCCCCTGTATTTTAATTCCACTTTTTTTAGGATATTTTTTGAGAAAATTATACAATCGATATTATTAATGCACAACTATAACACTCAAGAAAATAGAAAATTTATTATCGAGTCAAACCCCCTCCATTATAAGCCAATCATAGAGATTAAAGTCACAAAAACCATAACAGGTGCTGAGAGAAACAATGCTTGAAGAGTTCTTCAAAGGGATCTATGGTTGTGTGCAATCAAAGAATTTGGGAAATCATCAAATAAATTTATGAATCTACAAATCCAATCAACCACCATTATTGAATATCACTTATATATCAAGCCTAAAATAATTTCAATGATAATATATAGTGTAAAATTTTTTATACTTCCAAATAATTATTCAAAAAAGCATCTAGAAGAAATTTTCATGATCAGCGACACATCCCAATTCTATAATATTTATACTATTGTGTTAAGAATCAATATTTTCCAATTATAATTACCTTAGTGAGTTAAATATTTAATCCAATGAATCCCATAACATTACATTACTATATGGGATTAGTTGGCTAAGAACATTCCCAATGACTTATTTCCACCTTCAAATTAATGGAATTATATGTAAACATCCAAAAATTTGTTAAATTGGAAGATGAATCTCTATATTCATCATAGGAATGATATAAATATATGACTCCAAAATTCCCCCATATTGGTATAGATTAATGTGTGATAATCCAAACATTATATAAGGGGTTTTCATAGAAAAATATGTTAATTAAATATGTTGTAGCTCGAGAATCTTTAATGACGAAGTCTCCTGAAGAAAGCTATAAATTTTTAGATGAAATGAAGAGAAATAATTTCCAATGGAAAGTATAAGGAACAAAATAAAAAGGCATTCATAAAGTCAATAAAAGTGACTGGATGGTGGAACACGTAGAGACATTGACCAAGAAGATGGACATCATGATGGTCCAATAGAAAAACCCCCAAGGTATAAAAATAAAAGATTAAAATTATGTAGATTAAAATCATGGTAATTAATTTTATGGATTGACTCTAAAACAAAATCAAAGACAAAGATATCAAAAAAAGACACATGATGACCAAGAAAAATCTCCTAAATAGACCATATTGACAAGTTAGATCCATATATTGGAAGAGATAATGACTATATACATTACAAAAAATGAGGTTGTACTGAACAGAATAAAAGAAGAATCAATGACCCAAAATATCGCATTTTAGAATATGGAGCATCAATTTGGAAAAATTGATGACCATATTAGAGAGTTAACTAGAATATATATTCTGAAATTCTCTGAATTACACCCTCAAGATTATTTGAAATATGTACAACATAGAAGTGGGAATAAAACAAAAAATGTTGTGTATAATTTTCTGAAAAAAATACTGTGGAAGTAAGTGAAGAAAAATCTTAAAATAGTAAGGAATAGTAAACTAAAGAAGTTGAATAAGAACCACCTAAGTACAAGACAATACATACTTTTTCCAGAATGAATTGTGTATGTAAAGGCTAATGTGATGAAATTTAAATGTTTATAACACTTCAAAAAATTGCATATCAATATTACTTTTGTAGAGGCTCTCATGAAAATTCTGGTCTATGTGATGTTCCTGAAATATATAGTAACCAAAAATGAGAAACTTAAAGAGATTAAAACCATTACACACACATGGGAGTGTTTGCAGGTGGTATATAAGGACCTAAATAATAAGAAACATGATTTAGTTACCTTTTGAATTCACATCATTTTCAAAGATAAAAAATTTGGAACACCTTTGTGTGACTTACGTGTGAGTGTCAATGTCATATCGTACACAATATTCAAGAGTTTTGGATAAGAAGGAATAAAGGATAGAAGAGTATCAAATGCATTAGAATAATCAATAGTGAAAACCCCTAAGGTTTCATCATGGATATCTTGATCAGGGTTGAATAATTATACTTCTCCATTTACTTCTTAGTGCTAAAAATGAAAGTGGGGTGAAATCCACTAATTCTGGGGAGACTATTTTATCCAGTGGGAATGAAATGATTAAAGTCCAAAGAGAAGAACTCTATCTGAGATTTAGATATGATCTAATAAGTTCCAACATCCAAAGAGAAATAAAAAATTGAAATATGAGAGATGAACATGAGTGTTGAGAAGTTAATACACCTGAAGTTGAGGGTGAAGCTTAAATTTATGAGGAAGATGGGTAATCTAATATTGTTCAAGAGGACGCTCAACTGAAAAAGTAAGATAAGATAGGGACCAAGACCTATTCCACTAGAGTAGTGACTGACACCACTACATTTGAGAAATAAAAACTAATATGGATGGTACATGGCCATGTATTTAGATCATATGGATAGAGGAAAAAATGGCAGATCATTCCACTAAATATTACTCAAGTACTACAATCAGGTAGAATTAAGCTCTTTAGAGATGATTAACCTGGACAGATCTTGGTGGACAGGCCACCACGAAGACAATTTACAGACCCTAATTTGGTATAATATATTCAATCATAAATCACATGAGTTTTATATAAATGAGGTATGTTTGGGACGATGACAGGAAAAAAATATCTTCCCAGAGGCAACTAGAGTTTTTTTGTATTGAATATTTTTTTATATTTAGAGGTGCACTTGCACTCACTCTGAATATTTCAAAATTAATTGGTAATGGATCTTTCTTTCACCTACTTATTTTTACATTTTAGGACCCTCAAGAACAAGGCTAGAAGCAAGAAGCATGGAGCATAAGAAGAAGCTATAGGACAATTACACTTTGAGAACCCAGTTCACATCATGAAATAAATAACTTACACATCGTGTATTGAATACAAAATATTAATCTATTATTAAAAGAACATGAACAACCATGTTTGAAGAACCAATTTTTAGTCGATAATGAGTATGAATTCAAAATGATTCTACTATATTCCCCTCGTTGAAATTGTTTATATCAATAATTTCCAATTACACGGCTTTACTTGATTCATTCTTCAATCAATTGATGTAGGAGACATAATCTACATAGGATAACTAAAATGAAATGAATTTAAATGTATTTATCAATAAATTTGAATGATAAATATGGGTACAATAATTAATAGGGATAATCATGTGGTTTAATAATTAACTAAATAGTGATTTAGGGGAGCATGTCAATCATTTTAAATGAAAATTTCCTTATATTTGGCCATGATTTGAATTTCTTATATTTTTACTCTTTGATTTAATTATTTGTATTAATTTATCTTAGTGATTTTACCAACCATTTGTCACATTTCTGAGACATCCTCTGAGAAAATATTTTCCATTCTTTACATAGTATATTTCTGGGGGAAATACAGAATGTTTTCTTATGAGACATTTTTTGTATCTTATCAAATATACGATTGAGTAAAATACTAGAAAAGATGGGGAAAAACCCCATTATTAAAATTAAAGGAATACAAAAACCCTTTTAAGGGAAAAGGGAGAACCCGAAATCCCATTGAAAGCCCAAAGGCTTAAAGGAATGAAACCATAAAATATAGTGGATCAAGAGAGTAGTGGGACATAAACCATTAAAAACCCAAATCCCAATTCAAGTACTATGAAAAAAATCCAAGAACAAATAAACCAACCCACATCAACCAACTCTCCCCCATTGGTGCATCAGCTGTCTATGCCCACCATCGTCGGTCAGAGAACAATGCCATCACCAAGCCCATTGATCCGTGCCATCACTGCACTTAACCTAACTAGATCTGGTTTGGGACACAGATCTGGAGAAGATCATTTAACGCCAACTATTTCGGTTCCCAGAAGAGACCCGCCACGAGATCACATCTGAAGGAGCCATGAGAACCCCAGCTGTAACCTGTGATGCTGACCTGAATGAATCCCCCATCGACCAATAGTTGTCGCTGAACAAAATGTGCCTCGCAATCCATCTAGGACCAATGACCTTATTCGAACCACAATGAATATATCTTCATCATCCGCCACCACCGCATCATCTCACCGCAAGCTGAAGCGTCGCCGAATATCTGTATCTGCCGAAGCCAGATCTACAATGAGACCAACATCACCCATTGATAGTAATCCGTTTCAAACCTACCAACCTATCTCCATTGTACACCCATGTTGGACTCACCAGTTTTCCGAGGATGCTGAAATAGATGTAGAGGAATCACAGGGGTTTAAACCCTAGATCCCAAGAGCCTTCTGCCAAAGAGGAAGCTCTACGAATGAATAAATCACCTTTCAATATTATTGAGGAAACTTGTTCAGCCCTTATCCTAAGACCCACCTTACATTATTCCATTTTAGTCCATAGAATAAATCAATAGTTGTGGTAGGGAAGCTCAATATTATAATCCAATCATATCCTTTCTTACCTTCCTTTAAATATTTTTCATGATTGTCACACATAATTTTGGAGGAGATAGGGACTTTGGAAGGGGATGAATATTTTTTATATAATAGTGTGTGGGTAATTAATTGAGATTTTGGAAAGGCACATTAATTTTTGTACTTAACAAATTATTTAAATAAATAATAAAAAAGATAAAAAAATTGATTTGGTTTTGGGAAATTAAAAAATCATCACTTCTTGACTGGGGATGTTGTTATAACTATTAAACATACTGTCATGAGGTGATCATTAAGGGTTTGTTGGTGGATATGAGAATTTTACATATAAAAAACACACAAAAATAAAAATCAAATAAATAAATAATAAAATATGATGTTTCATTTATGTTGTTCCATCAATTTAAGAGTCTACTCTAAGATACTGGGGGAAGAGGATACTTTCATTGAGTTTTTTTATTATCATGAAAAGTAAGTTAGAGTTAAATCTCCTTTTATACACTTACAAGATTTACATCATTTACTTACCTACCCTAATCCTCATAGTCATTTGATTATAAATGATGAGGAACTGATGATTATTTGTGATTTTGTATTTATGCGTTGTAGAAGGTAGATTCCATCAAAACTTATGGAATGTTACATTTTTTTAAGGTATGTACATCACTATATTAAGTCGTACGTTGATGATGAGAATAAAAATTCATGTGACGTAAATTATAATGGTATGAATATTAATAATAAATTGAAAAATAAACATGGATAAAAAACAGTTTGGATTTTTCAAAGAGGAAATGTAAAATACATGGTTTATTTTTATTCTTTAAAAAATGAGGCATTGTTAAATTTTCTACCTGTGAGGTTTGAACATTTAATTTTTCATTTGGTCGACTGTTTTTGTTGAAATTGATTTTAAATTATGGTATGGTGAAGGAGGTTTGTTGTATGTTGATATTATTTTCTAGAGGACAAGTATAAATTTATGTGTGTTGGTATGTGAGATCTTTATTTCATGCATGAATTTATGGTTTTCTAATATATTGATTTATGTTTTAAAATTATTATTCATGCCACTTTGTTATCAGTTTAACTAATTTTTGGTTTTATGTATGGATACAATAGATATTTGAAAATGGATAAAAAACACTTGATTTTTAAGGATGATCGTAGATAAATTTCATTGACGATTACAATTGAGGAAAAATGAGACTTCTAGAGTAGAAAATTAACATTAGACATAGTGTAATCATTACACGTTGTGTACTAGTGGATGTAGTGAATGTAACACATGACATGAAGTGGTGGAAATGAGAATGAAGTGTTATTGAAACTGTAATATCCTGACACATATATGTCACACCCTGACACTTTTAATGTATGAATAGAATTCCACATGTTGTGAATACGATACACATAGTACGTGAGTTAATTTTTATATAATCACTACACATAGTTTAATAATTGGGATGGGAGTGAAATTTTCATATTTGATGTATCTTCAAATGTTGACTTATTTTAAATCACATGACTCACTCGTGTAAAAAATTTGACCAGTCTTTAAGGTCAATCATTATTAACCATGCCCTACTACTGCCTATAAATTGAGTATTATACGACTACTATTAAGGGATCTTAGATACCAAAGGATGAAGTAAATTTTGAGATATGTAGGTCTTCATTAGTTTCATCTATTATTTAATTATGCATTATTTTTCATCTCTCATCCCCTCCTTTCCTCTCATTAGTGGGATTAGGGGTAAACACACATTTTTCTGGGGTTATTTAATAGAAGGTGGAAGTTTTCATTTGAATTATTTATTTTTCTTTATTCATGTATTTTTTTGTCGTGATTTCGTCAATAAATTTAAAATACCTTTATTTTACTTTTATCATGACCATTAATATTTGAATATGAATGGAACCATAAAATTACACAACTAACAACCCTAAAAGAGGCCTGACAATCTTCAAATTTTGGGGAAGCACATTTAAATATGGTATCAAGAAAAGAATAATTTGGGGACCCAAAAATTAATAGAACAGGGAATTAAGGGATTTCCCCATCATAGAGGGCATACCATGACCATTAGATCTACCACATCTCATCATTATCACAAATATGAATCAATAAACTCATTTTATAAAATCCAATGGCACATGAAATCTAAAATTTTGAATGTTTGAAACAAATTCAAAATAAAAAACCAAGGAACCAATCTACTTTATCTTCATTATGTATTCTTTAAATTAATCAAACCACTTTGATTCAATACCCCTTTGTTAAATTTTTAATTAAAATCAATTCTTTTGAAAAACTAATCAAAATGATTCACCATCTATGGGGTTTTTACCTCAATCTTCTACCTTACTACATTTTAATTAATTGATTATCATAGTTTGACTATTTATAATTTTTTTTTGACTAGAACCATAGAAAAATAATGACACCCTATTGGCATGTCAAAATTGGAGTTGTTTTTGGGGATGGTTAGAAGTTAGTTTTATGCTTTTAATTTTAATTTTAATTTTTTTATTTCAATTCCAATTTTTAAATTGGATATTTTGTGCTTCAATTTTCAAAAAAATACCATTAATGGAAAATTATAACACTAGGGGAAATGGAAATGAAATCATAAAGTCCACCCGCATTCTATGGAAAAAATGGAGTGTAAAGTCACTGTAACCATGGTAGGTGCTGACCAAAACCATGTTGTCAAGGTTCCTCCATGATACCAACCACTACATATGCTCGCAGACTACAGGCGTCCATCAAATAAAGGATTTCGAACCTGCATCCTAGAAGCCCCCCATTACTGTAAATCAGTTTGAGATCAAGGCTATAATAATTTTGGTGATCTCAAACATTGTACAATTCACCTAACTACCATATAAAGATTCAAACAAGAATATGAGAGACTTTCTCATTCTCAAAGACACATTCCGATTCTATAATGTTTCAAAAAATGTGGTAAGGATTCTTCTTTCTTGATTTTGAATATGTGGGTAAGCTCGAGAATGGATCCAAATACTGACTACACATTACATTACTACATATGATGAGTTTTCCAAAAACTTCCTCTACCACATCTTTCCACATTATAATTCAATAGAGAAAAAGTTTAATATAATTTTTTTTTCAATTTGAATACGAATCTATATATTCTTCCTAAAAAAATTATAAAGATTTGGCTCAAAAATTCCCCCATGATTGTTTTAAAAAATGGATGAAAATAGAAAATTAATATAAGGATTTTTCTTAATGAAATATGTTCATTGTTGGCATTGTAGTTGGAGGATAATTAATTAGTAAGTCTACTGAATAAAAGTATATCTTGTTAGATAAAATGGAGAAAAAAATTCTACTGGAAAAAAAAGGGACATAATGACACAACATTAAAATAGTCAAAAACATTGACTAACTGTGGTACAGTTGGAGCCAATAACGAAGAAGATAGACATCATAATGGGTTAATAGAAAAAACCCTAATGTAAACATATATAAGGTGGAAATTAAAATGAAAACTATTGAGAAACAAATAATGGATGGTGTCTAAAAAACAACAATAATAAGGATATCAACAAATTTCATAAGGTTAATAACAAAAA
This sequence comes from Viscum album, assembly GCA_963277665.1. NCBI lineage: Eukaryota > Viridiplantae > Streptophyta > Magnoliopsida > Santalales > Viscaceae > Viscum > Viscum album. The sequence continues at coordinate 1,007,231,189 of OY728131.1, forward strand.
TTACCCCAAATGACCCAACATACAACCAAGGTCCATAAATTAGAAGTGAAAATGTCTACATTCATGAGAAAACAATGGGCTATACTCAAGGGAAATAAATTATAATCAAGAAACAAAAAATGAAGCATTTTAGAATATATAGAATAAGGTTTTCAAAATTTCTAACCACATAAGAGTGTGACTTAGAGGACCATTCCAAGGATACCCTAAATTACTCAATAATAATGATTTAAAAGCAGTGTATCTTACAATTGGGATGAGAACAAAAGTAAGTTGTATAGAATTTACTAGACAACAACTAGTTGAATAATGTGAAGAAGATGTTGAAAATAGCAAGGAATAAGAAACTGGAAATTCTGAAGAAGAACCACCTCAGTAAAAGCCAAGATAGCCTTTTCCAAAATGAATAGTAGAAGTAATGAACAAAGTGTCCAAAGGTAAATTTTTAGAAAACTTTAGAAAATTTCATATCAATATTCCTTTTGTAGAGTCTCTCATGAACATGTTGGCATATGAGAAATTCAAGAAGTACCCAGTAACAAACATGATGAATCATGAAGATATTGACATCATTCAAATCAAATTGGAGTTCTAGATGGTGGTATCTGAGGCATCTAGAACTATTCACCCGATTTGGGCTTCCGGGCCACCGGTTTGGGCCTATGGGTCTGAAGGGCCTTCATGCCATCAAAGGTCTTCAGGCCATAGGGCCTTTAATCCATTGAAGACCATGAAGTAGCCCATTTCACACAGAGAAGGCCCCATAATAGGATCAGAGCATCAATAGTAGCCACTAGAAGCAGAGCTAACTGGATTGGAAGAATGAGATGGTATGGAAACTGCCTTTGGGACCAGGAACCATGCAACTTTGTAAGGGGAAATGTTAGCCGATCAGCAATTCAGGTGGGGAGATAAAGGTGATCAATGATGAAGAAGCTGGGGAGGGGGAGTTCTATTGGGCTGGGCCTATGGGTCATGTTATGGGCATGGTATGCCCCTAGGCCTTTGGTTCATATATTACGGGTCATGTCAGGCCATGCGCCTTGGGCCAACGGGTCATGCACGGGTTCCCCTTCAACCCTTAAAAGGGGGATTATCTATAAAAAAAATAAAAAAATAAGGCCTTCGGGCCATTCAGAGTATCATATAAAAGAATGTGGAAGTTATTTTTGTAACATAGGTGTGACTATCAATATCATGTTGTACACAACATTATTGAATTTGGGAGTGAAATGCCTGAATCCCACACAAGTTTAACTTCGATTAGTAGAATCAATAGTGAATAACCCCTAAAGTTTCACTATGTATATCACGATCAATGTTGGTAAATTCTATTTCTCTATATACTTTTTAGTTCTAGAAATCAAATATGAGAGAAATCTACTCATTTTGGGGAAACTATTTTGAGCCACTGGGCATCAGTTGAATGATGTCCAATGTAGAGAACTATGTATGAGATTTTTCTATGATCATGTAAGTTTCAAAATCCACCAAGAAATTAAAAACTAATATGTGATAGAGGATAATGAGTTTTGAGAAGAAAATACACTTGATGTTTAGGGTGGAAATAAAATAGAAGAGTTACAATAGTTTGCTACTACTGTACAAGAGTATGCACAACAGAAATGGTAGTTGTATATGGGGACCAAGATCATGTACATTAGAGGAGCGATCAACACGACTAAATTTTAAAAAGTACAATAGGTATGGATGGTATATGAACTTCTATTTAGTTAATCTAGATTGAGTATGAAATGGTGGATTAGTCCAATGGAGACTAAATAAGTACTACTATCCGGAAGAATTGATATTTTTAGAGAGGATGAAAAGGGGGTGATATAAATGGATAGGACACAACTGAGACCAGTTATGTACCTTGACTATGTACAAAATTTTCAATCATCCCCCACTTGAGCTAAAGAAAAAGGTGGTATGTTCAGGCCAATGATGGTAATCAAAATCACTTATGAGTGGCGACCCTAGTTTTTTGGTTTTGTTTATTTATTTATTTGCTTCTAGAGGATACCATGAACTCACTCCATATATTTAAAAATATATTGATAATTTATTTTTAATTCCCCCATTTATTTTTAATTTGTAGGAGCATCAAGACAAAGTCTACTAGTATGAAATATGAAGCACAAGAAGAATCTGTAAGACCATTACAATTCACGAACCCTATTCACAACATGAATTAAAACATTTATACGTTGTGTGTTCGATACACGACCTGAGTCTAGTACAGAGAAAATCTACACAACCATGTTCGAAGCACTAATTTTAAGGGGAGTATGAGTTTCAATTTAGAGTTTTAAACTATATTCCCCATAGTGAAATCTTTTAGAGCATTAATTTTCAATTTCATGTCATCACCTGATTCTTTATTCCATCATCTAAACTAAGAGACATAAACTTCTTAGAATAAATACCATGCCACAAATTTGAATTTATTTTTTAATATATTTTAATGATAAATGGGAAAAAACTATAAGGTATAATCATCTAGTCTAGGATTTAAAAATCATGATTTATGGGTCTTTGTTAGTCATTTTGAATGTAATTTTTTTTTATGATTTGTCCATTATTTGAATTTATGACATTTTCATTAGTTGATTTAATTATTCATATGCATTTTCAAGAGTGATTATCCCAATAATTTTTCTCATTACCACAAAATCCTATAAATCAACTTTGTCCATTCATTCTATAGTATTTTTCCTTTAAAACTCATGCAAGTTTCTTTCTAGATCATGCTTCTTTATTTTATCAAATTTATGATTGAATATAATCACTTTTAATATGATTGATTCTCCTTTTTTTCTTCACTTATACAACCATATGATGAAATTCAAGGAATAAAAGAGTTGTTTTCTGGTCACACTATTATCGACTGCTTTTGGTAGAGAGTCTTGTTTTTAGATATGGGCGGCATGTGCATAAAATTATTTGGCAAGGGGATTTTTCAGTAGGCCCGACAATGTGTGGAACCTCTTCTTTCTTTGTTAGGTGAGTTGTCATTGGAATCGGTAGATACAGAGATGCTGGAAGTTCTTGGGGTTTTCAGTGAGTTCTTGGATGTCTTCATCGAAGATGTTGGGACTATACCCCCTCGATGTGATGTTGAGTTCGGAATAAACATGCAACTTGGTGCCTATATGATTTTGATGGATCTCTATCAAATGGAGACTTCTGAGTTGCGGGAGCTGTGGATTCAGGTGGGTAACCTAACGAAGATGGGTTTCATCCAGCCAAGTGTGTCCCTGTGGGGTGCACTAGTCTTTTTTTAGAAGAAGACAGGTGGTGGTTTGAGACCGTGCATAGACTACTGGAGACTGAATCATGTGACAGTCGAGAACCATTACCCCTTTCCAAGGATGGATTATATTTTCGTCTATTTAAAGGGATCGGGTTGGTTCTTTAAGCACAAACAGTAGTCTAGATATCACTAGTTGAGGGTATAGGTGGGTGACATACCAATGACTGGTTTCAAGTGTAGGTATGGGAACTTTGTGTTCTTGGTCATTCCCTTCGGTGTCGTGAATTCCCCAGTTGTGTTCATGGGGCTGATGAACTCTATTTTCCATGAGTACCATTACTGGTTCATTTTTATGTTCATCGACTATATCTGAATCTACTGAAGGTTAGAGGAGTAGAAAATCGAGCATTTATGGAATGTCCTGGAGTTCCTCTAACTCCACCATCTCTATGGAAAGTTGTCTAAGTGCATATTATAGACATGGTAGGTACACTTCATTGGACATGTGGTGTCTCAGCACATGTAACATACAAACCCTTCTAACCCCAGAACCGGTGGCCGGACCTGTCACCACATGACCTCATGCACGTCTCCCCTTACACTAGAGGCTGCTAACTAGCAGAAAAGGTCTAAGGAAAGTCAATGTGGAGACTATAGCCTCTTATCAAAATTTAAATAGTGGACAATATTAAAAAATGGGAGAAACATTGTGAATAATATTAAAGTACAGGAGGACAAAATTTTATAAATCATTTATAAAAAAAATGACCAATGCCAATGTAAAACAATGCATGCATGTTATGATGTTACAACTATGAAAGTGATAAACAATAAATCAGGCTTAACATATCAATAAATAAATAAATAAAATTTGACTCTATCCCTGAGGCCTATCTCCTCGAGCTTCCCGATGTTCCACTCAATCCTCTGATCTTATCTCCCATGTATATGAAAACAACACAATCTTATGACCAAATAGAATATACTCAGGTATCCCAATGCAATGTTGGCACGAGTAGGGTGTGATATATAAATCTTAGTAGGCCGAGACCACTGGTTTCTACACCAAATCCATACATTCAATAAATAATTTAAATAGTTTGAAAGCATGAATAAATAAATTAAGCAGTGCAATATAATTATATACCCAAGTACCCGCTTCTACACTCAGTTAGTGTCTGAACTTGTATTATACTTTTTTCATGAATACACTATAGTCATCACATATTCATTTTCATTTATCATTTTTTCAAACCTCATTAAATTATATAATTCTGGAGATCCATCTGAATCCCATCATCCCCGTATAATTCATTCAGAATAGATGTCTCTAAAGACCATCTAAGAAATCCCAGAAAAGTCTGAATCCATGCCCAAGCTTTGGCTTGGATAACACATCATAAGATATTAAATTTAAAATTTCATATAATATATCCGAGACCTTTCACTAAGAATAGTTATTTTCCCAACCAATACCAAAATTGGAGCCTGTCCACTATACATAGTGACTCGCTAATGGGTTCCCCTAGACACATGTATCTCAATACCTGACTCGGTTCTGCCGGGGTCTGAACCATTTCCCATATTCAATCACAAATCATTACATCACATTGGATTTCTTTAACCATTTAATTTAGTTCAATTACAACCAATTGGACCCATAATCTAATGTCAATTAATGGGTGTATAACGTCATTTCTATCACCCTCGTGAGTATTTGGAGCATCACTCCTTTTCTCACGACCCTTGGGTATTTGGAACATCAGTCTCTATCCATTAAAAGAATATTTTGATGCAATCTAGGCTAAGAATTCCATGTCTATAACCCTATGAGAATTTGGAGCACCTTTCCCCTTCTCGCAACTCATTTATCAATCATACATATATATATTTATCATTGTTGTTGAACGTCATATCTAACACCCCAAAACCATCCATTAATTAACTCATTAATTAATTAATCAAATCTGTTAATTAATTAAATAAATAATAAAGACCATAAATATCCTATCAAATAATTCTACAATTACTTAATCATTAAACATCTCAATAGGTAATAATTTATTGACAATCAATTAGTCTTATCCATAAGAAAGTAAACTAGATAATTAAATCAGTATTTAATTATCCCAATTCCTTAACTGAAAACATGATAATTAATTCACCAATAAATTATTCTTATTCCCTTACGAATCTAATAGATTAGTTAAATAAACCCAATTTATTTGTTAATAAAAAAATTACCAAAGTACACGTTACCATAAATAAATCCATCAATTAATTAATCTACAAAACAAATCACATCCTACAATTAATTTTCATGAATTAATTATCTTATTCTAAATCTAAAATATACATAATTAATTTATCACATCATATCCATTTAATTAATTACCAATTAATTAACTTGTTTCAACCAGGTCAACATTCCTAAATTAATTCAATAATTAATTAACACTATTAAAAACCTCATCATCCCATGATTAATTAAAAAATCGAATATTCATTTTGTGTTATCAACCCAACATATACCTGTACTAACAGAATGATATATAGAAAACTCAAACCAAAAGAAAACCAGATATAACACTAACACTACTTTTTTCTTGGAAGGTAGAACACCTCGAAGGGGTTTTATTACAAAACATGGTATTTCTTATTACACAAATCACTTATGACATTTAGCATTTTAAATAATTAAACATTATAAATTCACTTTAAGCGGATTTCAATAATAATACTTCACTCTATGGAATAAATTTCTAATAAAAATTCATTGATAAATTTATTAATGCATTTATAAACTTTTGGACTTGGGAAGGGACCCTACCTCAATATATTTTACCGAGCCAAAGCTTTATAACTCAATTGCATTACACTCGCATACATGCACCTAAAAAAATTCATGTGTATTCGGAATTTATCATCACACCTAACAATCATTAATTGACACACACAAATAGTGTGGTGGGGAGCAACGAACAACCAAAATATTAACTACAATAAAAAACAACATTATAATCCAAATCATGGGGTGAGAAACCAAATAACGAGTTTAATCCCTTACCCAAATATGGTAGTGATGAACTGAAACTGATCTGAAACTCTTTTCCCTTTTCGGCGGAAGTTGGAAAAAGGACCAACATATCTAGAGGAGCCCATTTCACAACCCTAGAACCGAATAAACAGGGAAACCCAATTAATCTAGAGCCTTAGGGTTTTGGCCAAGAAAAAAGGTCGAGTGAGGAGCCAAATAGTTGATTCAAATCACCAAACACATGCAGACAGACTAACTGTGATGAGGAGGAAAAGACATGTGAAGACACTGAAAGGATTCGACGTGAAGAGAAGAGCCCGGTTGAATGTGTCAATCATGCCTCATATGGGGCCCAGTAAGGGTCGCTCTGCTCGTGTTGTGTGGCTCCACCTTTTTGTCACCTCCCTCAGTCATCTAATTAATACACTATTTAAAAAATAGATTTAAAATAATAATAATAATAAAATATTATCCTTATCATTAATTATATTACACCCCTATTAGGTAAAAACCAATACTTCATTAACACATAAAAACAATTAAATTCTCTCCAATATAAATAAATTAAATAAAAAATCTTACTCATTTATTCAATTAATTATCTCAACATGAAATAATTAAATAAAACACCCCCTTCCCATAGATTAATTAAATTCTTTTTAAGCATAAATTTAATTAAAAAAACCTTCATTTATGATTAATTAATTAAATTCATCATTAACTTGAATTAAATTAAATTACACCCAACTCTATATTTATTCCTCATTTAGTATTATCATTTAATATTACCATTCTTTGTTAACCTCTAAATCCTCATTTAGACATCATTTTATATTAAATTATCACAACATTAATTTAATTAAATTAAACTCCCATCAAGTCATTAAATTAAATTAATTTCTATATCAAATTAAATAAATGAAAATTACATAACAATAACCATCATTATTATTATCGTATAATAAAATGTTCCTTTCATAAAACCCAAAAATAATTCTCACTACACATCATTTAATTAAATTCCTTTTAACTTTATTTAATTAAATGAGAATGATGTTTCAAAACTATTAATTAAATCCCCCTTATCCTTGGATTTAATTAAAAAAACCCAAATTCCATTTTTATTATTCTTCATAATTATAATAACAACCATAATGAAAAATTATTATTATTCTCATAAAACTATAATAAGAATAATTACATTATTAATATTATTCCACCTGAGATGAAATCCAACACCTGTCTTAAATTAAAACCCCTCTTTATTAAATCTGAAACCCATTATTTATTTAAATGCATCTTCATTAAATCTGAAACTCTTCATTTATTAAAATGTTTCTTAGAGATACCCAAAGGACTCATTAATTTCAAATAACTATTACACGTCATTAATCATCCAGTTAAAATATTTTAACATCAAAATAATTTCTCACACATTAATAATATAAATAACATTTTAATTATTAACACATTCTTCTATTTAAACAAAAATATCACATTTAATATTTCTAACTAAAATATATAAAATATTGCACAGGTTGGACCACAACTGTGTGTAGACCATGCAGATCCATTAAAGTAGAATTTTATTGGATATGGTGCTCTCGAGACTTATCGGGGCACCCATGAAAATTATCGGGTGTTTACATATGTCTAAAAACAATTCCTTCAAGTGTTCCAACACTTGGAATAATGTTCCAGATCTCTGTTTAAAAACCAAACAGTCAATAAATGATTTCTTTTAAAATCATTCATATTTATACCCTGTTAAAAAACACAAGACTTTACAATCATTCCACCATAAAAACTTCTCATCCCTAAGATGTCATCAGAAACATCTACAATAGCTTCTAACCCACCATGCTTGAGAAGATTAGTTTGAACAAATACATTACTTTTACAAACACCAAACACACTACCAAGTAAAACATAAAATCAAATGCTTAATTATTTAAAAACAAGAGCCAAGTATCACCACAAAAATTCTTAAATTCAAGGCCATTACAAGAACATCATTGAAGAAAAAGGTTGAATATCAATTGGACAACAAAAAATGGTTACACATGATTTCATGGGAAAACATTACAGTCCCAAAACCCACACACACATTTAAACAACCAATATTCCTTTTTAAAATTATTACATCACCAACTGCATGTCCACCAAAGTTATTAACTGACCACTGGTGACATCACCAATTCAATCCATCAAAATGTTATTTAAAAAAAATAACATTCCCCAAACTGAATAATGGCGTAGCCCAAAGAAACCACTCATCCCCCATAAAACATATATAACATCCACTCATCAATCCCAACATCATTTAAAACATTATCACAAAGTAAGAATGATGCTATCCTAGTGTCTCCATGACAAGGTCTATATAGGGGAAATGCTCGTCTCATTCAAAAGAGCACACTAAGAGAAAACCTAGGTCTCTAAAAGATCAATTGAACTACATCCTAACGAATCTATTCAAAAATATCATCACCACATGCCTACACATTTACCAAAATTTATGTGACATTTCCCACCTTATATTTTCCATGACGTTGAAGAAATAGATCAGATGCTCACGAGTATGCTATTTCATAACACCATAACACATGCTTGTGTCATTCTTCAAACCATGATCACCCCATCAGATATTGATCATAAAGATTTAACATAAACCATTCGGTGTTTCAAAACACTTGAGTACCAAAAATTCATCCCGAGTAGTGGGATAAAGTTACCTTAATGCCAAAAACAGTCTAAGGGTTATTCCTGCCACATGTTAACCCCTTAAGGAAAACAAATGTCAACCTCTCTCTTGTTAATGCAAAACCAAAATCAAGATGTTCGAAATCACCTTTTTCATTTTACCCATTTTAATTAATTCATTTCAACCTTTTAACATTTGAATCAATATCAACAAACACACAAGAACATTTTCATAAAAAGTCACTTGGTTTTCCAAACAAAACCCTACAGAAAAATAGGCATGCTATCACAAACACCATCTTTAATCATTTTACATTCAGTTTTATTCAATAGAGGAAATTTTGAATCTTAATCCCATTTATCCAAAATGCAACCTTTGAGGTCCCAATTTATTCAATCCATGTTATTGAAAAAGCAACCCACAAGGGTTAATTTCAATCAAAACATAGAAGATCTAAATTCATAACTATTTTCAAACACATAATGGTTATATGGTCCAGTAACATGGATGACCATCTACCAGTCGATATGGCACCCATACACCTTACCGCTGGCATTTAGACCCCATTTAAGATATCAAATATTCATTTAAAATTTTAACATTAGCATCCCTTTTTAATTTATTGAATTCACATGTTACCCTTTTTCATAGTCATAAGGAGACCATACACCCTACAATAGAATAATGGTTCCATCATAATTGCAACCAAATAAATTTATCTGAAGAAAACTGTCATTTATCAGCAAGAAAACATGTCACTACAATTTTCTATCACAAATCAACATGATGAAATCACTAAAACATGTTTTAACATAGAATCATGTCATAGAAGTATTTCCTATTATCACCAAGCATGTTAATTATACCACTAAAACATGAAATCTAAAAAAATCATGATTAAAATGTACAAGTCATGGAACACATTCAAGGAAAAAAATCAATATTAGCTGGCATCCTAATAATAAAACTACATTGAATTTAATTTATGCATGTCATGTGAATCATTTAGTGCCTAAGATGATGTATGTATTCAACTTTCTTTCCTTATCAGGCTATGAAAATTGTTTTTTTTTTCAAAATTCTCAAAATCAATAAGCCGAGGAAAATACACTAGTCACTCACAGTGAAATCATATTCACTATAACCTCGAATACTACAAACATCAACTCCCATTTATAGCCACATGGAAAGTTCCTATACATGGGGAGATCATTCCCAAGAATGACTATTAACCCATGCATCAACACATTCTTAGTCTCTTGTCTGCTAACCCCAAAATAGTATGACAAAATAATATAATCCCTATGATACCACTTTGTAACATCCCGACCTGGCTCAGCCATGAAACGTTGGCTAGACCGGTCTCCACATGACCTCAAGCTCGTATCCCTATATGACAGAGACTGCCGACTAACAACAAGGGTCTAATGACATTCAGTGGGGTGAATATACCCTCTTCTCAGAGTAGAAATAGTGGAAAATATTAGCAAATGGCAGAAGCTGTGTGAATAACGATAAACCACCAGAAGACATGATTTTATTAATATTTTATAAAACCAAATAGCCAACACTGATGTTATAAAATGAATTCATGCTATGATGGTAAAACTATTGAAGTTATAAACAATACATTATGCATTACCTATCAATAAATAAATAAATATACTATGACTCAACCTCCGTGGGAGTTATCCTCGAGCATCTCAGGGTTCTTCTCGGTCCTCTTCTCTTATCTCCCAAGTATATGAAAACAAAACATTCCTAAAACCAAATAGAATCTACTCGGGTACCCCAGTGTAATGGTGGCCTGAGTAGGTTGTGAGATATAAATCTCAGCAGGCTGGGACCATCAGTGTCTACCCCAAATCAAGAAATTCAATAAATAATTTAAATAGTGTTAAATGATGCATAAATAAAGTAAGTAGTACAATGTATCTATATACCCAAGTACCTGTTTCTGCACTCAAATGGTGTCTGAACTTGTATTATACATTTTTCATCAATACACAATAGTAATCACACATTCTATTTCATTTATCAGTTTTCAAAATCTCATTAAATTATATATGTCTTGAGATCTGGCCAAATTCCGACATCCTCTATATAAGTTACTCACAACATACGTATCTAAATACCATCTAACAAATCAATTTAATGTCTTAATCCAAGCATGATATTTGTCTTGGAAAATAAAACATTAGATATTCAATTTAATCTTTCACACACTATGTTCGATCCCTTCCACAACAAATAGTGATTTTCTTAACCAATACACAAATCTGAGATCGTCCACTATACATAGTGATTCATTCTTGGGTTCCCCTAGACACCCATACCTCAATACCTTCACCAACTATTCCAGGGTCTAAACCATTTCCCATATTCAATCACAAATAATTTCATCACACCGGCTTTAATTAACGATTTAATTCAGTTCATGGATGACCAATTGGATGCACAATCCAATGTCAATTAACTCATGTAGAATGTCATGTCTAAAACTGTAACAGCCCGATATTTTATGAAAAATATTCTTTTTAATTTTATTAATGTCTTCTGTTGTACGCTACACCAAAAGGAGCTTGCACAACACGCATCTTTGACTTCCCTTGCATTACACGCAATCGCAACCTTCCTCGATAGCGTGTGTAGAACACAATACCGAGTTTTACGAAACAACGATATGCTATTAAAATATTATTAAAACTAGCCGTTATGAATAGTAATAACCACTTTTTAAATTTTAGAAATTTTATCTCTCAAAATGGACTTCATTTTTGGATTCGGAGTATCGAATTTAGCCTAAGGTGAAATTTTGGTACTTTTCGGATAACTTTCATATTCCGATGAATAGTGAAAATTACTAAATTATAATTAAAAACAACTTTTTTAATCGAAATAATTAATAGTGATAAATTAATAATTTGAGTGGTTTTAAAGTATATTTTGAATATATTTTTACAATTTAATACAATGTTGGTCATTGAATGTAATTTCACATTTAAACCAGACATAATCAAGTGTCAATCTTTTGATAGATATTGTTTCTTAAAAACACGCTATTTGTTTTAACAGCGGGATTTAATTATAAAATTAATTAATGCAACTTCTATGTTATGAATTTGGTAAAATAGACTTCATTTTTGAATTCTGAATATGAAATATAGCTTAGGATGAAATTTTGGCATTGTTCTGAAAAACTTCAATTTTTGATGAATAGTGAAACTACTAAGTGGTAGTTAAAAAACTGAATTTTTTATAAAACATAATTTTACCACTTATGTGAATGGAATTTCAAAAATACGAGAGACACGGTTGATGTTAGTAAGTAAAATGTGGTTCAATGAGATGAATATAATTTTTGGTGAATAGTAACTTTTTACTTTTTTTTACCACGGTTAATAGTAAATAGGGTAACTAAGGGTAAATATGATATTACTATTACCCTAACACATGTCCTAATTCTATTGAACAAGTTTAATTCGACCAAAAACAACCTTATGAATAAAATATGACCATTTAGGCCCACTTGGATTAGATTAGGACATTTATTATTAATTTATTTAAAGAAGGGTTAAAATAGTTAAAATCAAAGTTTAATAAGTAAATAATTTTTAATATGGGTTTATACATAAGTTAAATTCGACTATAAATATTCATTAGAAAGAAAAAACTATTTCCTACATAATGGTATTTTATTTGTAATTTTTAGACATTAAATAATTTAATTTATTTATGACACAATGATGATGCAGTAATTATCTTATTAATAAAATATTGACATAATTGATGATATAAACACAAAAATAAATTTAATTTGAGACTTTTTATGAATTCCACTAATTTTATAGGTTACTATGATATATTAGTGTTGTTTTAATCAACTTGGTTCGAACATATAATTTTGTTATGACTTTCACAAAAATCATATATCAAATAGTGTCAAAATTGACACAAAATAGTTTTTAAATCAAATATTATATTATTAATTGTTATTTTATTATTAAAAATCTAAGGTTCGGCCAAATGACTTACATAAGGATATATATATTAATAATAATCAATTTGGGGTTCGTTTGGCATGTTATAGTAAGTGTAGTAACCATATAGTGAAAGAAAACAAAAAGACACGGTAAAAGTTAAATTATTTAACTTAGAGTTAAATCTAATTGATAAGGTTAAAATAATTCCCTAAACTTGTCTAAATCCTATTGGTTGATAGGATTTCGACCCATCCCCACTTTATCTTTTAAATAAGACCCTTTGGAACCATTATAAACCGATTTTGACTTTAATATAAAATCATATTTTGAGATATTCCTAAGGTGCCCCTCTCCTCCCTTATAAAAGGGCACCTCCTCCCCCTCCTCCTCACACCAATTTGAGCACTCAAGATCGGCCAAACCCTTCCATTTTCTCCTCTCCACTTCCCTAGAAACATCCTAGAGGTTCTGTTCTTCCTCAAAGACCAATTTTAGTGCCCTAAGAGGAGGTCTCAAAGAGGCGCTTCAAAGAAGAGGTAATTACCGTTACCAATTCTTTCATCATTATTTCTTCTTCCACTTCTTCTTCTTAGGTTGTTTCATTATTAAGTAATAACATCAGTATCACTCATATACTGATATGTTATTTTAAGTATGAAACAACCCTATTTCACCATCTATCCATCCTACGGAAAAGGAAATCACCGCGCGTGCGTACGTACGGAATACCGTCTCCACGCCGTGGTGTAATCTATTTTCCACCACCACCTTACATGGATGGGTATAATGGTGCAAAGAATAAATATACATAGTTATTACAACATCATATTGATTCTGATATATTGTATAATCCACTCCAATTAAATTCAATAATTATGGAAATGATATCATCGCTCGTGCATACGTACGGACTACCGTCTCCACGACATGATGAGATTCATTTTTAATGATTAACCATTCATGAATGATTGTAAAGTATATATAATAAGTACTAATGAAATATATGGCATAATAATGATACTGGATTTATGTATATATATATATATATATGTATGTCATCTACTTACTTCCATTCAAGACAACAAGGAAAGAAAAACAGCGTTCATGCGTACGTACGGACTACCGTCTCCATGAACGGTGTTTTTCATTTCATTTATCTATCTATTATATATATATATACTGAATATATATGATATATAAATCATATTTTATATTCTGGAAGTAAGTAAATCATGATATAAGTAACAATAAAGTCAAGAACAACAAGTCAAAACACCTACGATAAATGAAACGATTTTACCCAAAACGCTTCTTTAACATGGAATTTACAAAAGAACGGGTAATATAATGTCATAAGTGAACCATATATGATATCATAACAATGAATATGATTCTGTAATAAGTCAATGACATTATTTAAATCATTATACAGGAGTTTCGGACACATACAAAGCAAGTCAGACCTAAGGTAAGGGAAAATATCACAATCTCATTTTTATCCGAGATTGTTTATACATTGGTATTTACTGGGGTGTATTTTATCATCCACATCCATGTTACCTCAATATTTAATATTATTTCCATCCACCTAAAATTGTTTAAATCCAATTTTACCCTTCGGTGAGATTTTAGTAAAAGATATGAAAGGAATCTTTTGTCGTTTTTCGTACGAGGTACTTTTTGACTTTTCCGAAAAAAGTACGAAGAATGTTTTTTTTAACTTATACGGCATGAATGGATTTTTAAAACATTATTTCCAAGAAGCTTCCTTTACAAGTTTTCAAGTTTATTTTTAATCAACTTCTTTTATTTTAAAGTCATATGACATGGTATGAAAGGAAAAATGTTTTTGAAGAAGAAAGGATATTTTCCTCAAGAATGGAGTTCAAGTGTTTTATCAAAATTATTTTTCATATAAGATAATAAAGGGTTCTGTTTTTATCCCTATTATTAAATTGATTTGATTATGTTGTGATGGAATTATTTTTATTAATTCTTTTATCTTATATGAACTGTTTCATGATGTCATGATGTTTAAGATTCCCATTTGTATTACATGGGTTATGCAATGATGTATGATTTATGATTTTGTGGCACACATAAGAATGGTATCATTATGAGATGGGTGGGACCTATATATCCCTCCAATTCATTGGGTAAAGATTTTATATCTCATGATATAGACAGGGCTGGAACGGTAGGTTATACCGGTTCAGTGAAACAGGACTGAAACGAGGGTTACTTGATTCAGAAAGGGACTTTGTCCACTAAGATAGTCTTGGCAATGAGTCTTGAATAACAAGAAATGATTCTCTATGATTATGTGTGAATGCCACAAAGTTTCATGTTTTAAGTTATGATTATTGTGATTACATTTCACTGCCATGATTTACCCCATGTTATGAAATTATGATCTCTTTTGCAGGTTAAGATTTCCAAAAGTTATGTGCTTATGTATATGATGTGATTGATATTTCTTTTGTTTACCCTTACTGAGCATTTGAGCTCACCCTTTTATGTTTTATTTTCCCCATGATATAAAGAAAGGTTTTAGGTGAAAAAAAAGGAAGATCTTTATGGGAGATTTTGAAGATCTTTCACCACGATTAGAAGATTATATTCAGAGTTTCCAAAGACACTAAACTATTACGATCCTTGTGTGTGTGTTTTTTGTTATGTACTAAGTATTCCGCAAATGTAATGTAATGTCCATGTACATTAAGCTTCGGGTCTCTACAGTTGGTATCAGAGGAAAGGTTTAGTCAACCTTTGGAAACTAGGATGTGAGAACGTTAGTGAGATCTCTAGAGATATTTCTAAGGTATGTCTAGGGATGTCCCTAAGGATAAGTATACGCATAGGATATAATCCTAGAACTACGATAACGATCTTATAATTTAACCTTAGATGTTAGATATTAAGGGTACTCCCCCTTTATTATGATTTTTGCCTCTCACACTATTCTTTTTGGGTTTTAGAAAATGGCTGGAAACAAGATGATTCACAATAATGGAGGATATGATGGACAATGGAATGATATTCTTCATGAGAAACCAAATGAAATGGGATTTGGATGTCCAAACATCATTATTATGCCGAATCAGTAATCTCATAATATGATCAATAAAGTAAAATTTGGTATGTTTCCTGACTCGACTAATAAGAGAAAGATGGAGTTTCATGATGATCATAGAGGAAAGTAAGTTCAGTTTCCCCTATGTAAATCATGTGGGAAGAGGCATCAAGGAGAATGTTTCAAGGGAACTGGAAGATGCTTTGGGTGTGGAAAAGAAGGACACAAAGCAAGTAAGTGCAAAGGAAAAGGGTTAGTTAACACCATGGATGAGGATAATGGTATTCATACGACATCAAAAATGGTTAAGTGTTTTAAATGTGGAATGTATGGGCATTATGCAAACACATGCCCTAAGGGAAAGACTAATGAAGAGAATCAGTATGGTCATATGGGTAGTATTTATGTGGATGATGATGAAGAGACTACAAATGATCTGTGATATGAAAGAATTTTTGAAGCTCGGTCAATGGTTTATGAATGTAGTGGAATGATTACATGTTTATCATGTGTAATGTTGTATAAGTACTCTCATGGTACTATGGAATAAAAAGACATCTAAGGATTGTTACACTGTTGTCTTTCCTTGAGTTTTAAAAGTGTATGATTAATGTTACCAGTTTCCATGAAAGGTTATTCAGATATTTTTGGAATGTAGATGATATGCACATAATTAAGGGATAAGACGATAATGAGATGTTTGATAGTATTCATGAGCTCATGACTGATCTAAGGAGAAGGTTATATCATGGTTTGGGTATATAGAATTTTTGGATTTTGTTATGTGGAAAGTGTTAACTTTTAACTGCATTCATGATTTCATTAAGGTTCAATGGGTATTCAAGAGAATACATGATTAAGGACTTTGAATGTTTGGAATGTGACCAACAAAACATATCTTATGATATATGGGGATCGACGATGGTGTTAAATCTCTGGTAATCGTTTTCACTATGTTATGAGAGCGGACTGCAGTATTATGCATAAGCCTAATGATTGGAATGGATTATGTTGGAAATAAGTTAGTATTGTTTAAGGATAAAAGTTTTTTTTTTGATATTATTGATGGGATGTTATAGTAATATAGTTTTAGAAAAAGGATAACCTACAGGACGGGCGACAGCCCATCACGTCGGACAAGGCTGTGGAAATCGAACCCACAACCGAAGTGCAACTGGCCTTTATCGCCTACCACTGGCCTACAGGAAGTCCATGTTTAGTAGAAACTAGTTTTACTATATTAAGTTGTATGACATATGATGTATAAGTAAATTTTAGGAACCATATATGATTAATCTCACTATAGATCGACTTAGGTATATAATTTTTTTGCTAATCTTTTGTTTGAGACAGATGGAATCACCTGTCATTCTATCACATGATCTGCTAACACTTCACGAATAACAAATTCAACGTCATTTATTTAAGAGATGAAGTGTAAATTGTTAAATGCACGAACAACAGTGAGATTGTACCAAAATAAAGTAAGTATTTATTCTAATTCAAATTCTTTAACTTTAGGGAAAAGATCTTGAAAACCAAAAATGTTGTCCTAGTGATCTTATATCTGATGAATCAGATGGTACCTTAGATCGTCACAAATTTATGGCTTTGTGATTTCTGGCTTTTCCATAGCCATGTTCTCTACCACTCTCCATCAGAATATGATGTTTAGATTTCTCTTCCATATCCATATTTTCACCTATGTGGAAACCCAGTGATTAGTTTATTTGGGTAACCGTTACGTTTCATACTTTCGTTTTTAAATATTGGTTTTGATATTCCTTTTTACGATGTGGGTTTCTATTAAAGAAACTTTTGAATAGTAAACCATTTATAACCCTGACGAATTTCGAGGGCGAAATTCATTTTAAGGGGGGTAGAATGTAACAGCCCGATATTTTATGAAAAATATTCTTTTCAATTTTATTAATGTCTTTTGTTGTACGCTACACCAAAAGGAGCTTGCACAACACGCTTCTTTGACTTCCCTTGCATTACACGCAATCGCAACCTTCCTCGATAGCGTGTGTAGTACGCAATACCGAGTTTCACGAAACAACGATATGCTATTAAAATATTATTAAAACTAGCCGTTATGAATAGTAATAACAACTTTTTAAATTTTAGAAATTTTATCTCTCAAAATGGACTTCATTTTTGGATTCGGAGTATCGAATTTAGCCTAAGGTGAAATTTTGGTACTTTTCGGATAACTTTCATATTCCGATGAATAGTGAAAATTACTAAATTATAATTAAAAACAACTTTTTTAATCGAAATAATTAATAGTAATAAATTATTAATTTGAGGGGTTTTAAAGTATATTTAGAATATATTTTTACAATTTAATACAATGTTGGTCATTGAATGTAATTTCACATTTAAACCAGACATAATCAAGTGTCAATCTTTTGATAGATATTGTTTCTTAAAAACACGCTATTTGTTTTAACAGCGGGATTTAATTATAAAATTAATTAATGCAACTTATATGTTATGAATTTGGTAAAATAGACTTCATTTTTGAATTCTGAATATGAAATATAGCTTAGGATGAAATTTTGGCATTGTTCTGAAAAACATCAATTTTTGATGAATAGTGAAACTACTAAGTGGTAGTTAAAAAATTGATTTTTTTATAAAACATAATTTTACCGCTTATGTGAATGGAATTTCAAAAATCCGAGGCACAGGGTTGATTTTAGTAAGTAAAATGTGGTTCAATGAGATGAAAATAATTATTGGTGAATAGTAACTTTTTACTTTTTTTTACCACGGTTAATAGTAAATAGGGTAACTAAGGGTAAATATGATATTACTATTACCCTAACACATGTCCTAATTCTATTGGACAAGTGTAATTCGATCAAAAACAACCTTATGAATAAAATATGACCATTTAGGCCCACTTGGATTAGATTAGGACATTTATTATTAATTTATTTAAAGAAGGGTTAAAATAGTTAAAATCAAAGTTTAATAAGTAAATCATTTTTAATATGGGGTTATACATAAGATAAATTTGACTATAAATATTCATTAGAAAGCTAAAACGATTTCATACATAATGGTATTTTATTTGTAATTTTTAGACATTAAATAATTTAATTTATTTATGACACAATGATGATGCAGTAATTATCTTATTAATGAAATATTGACATAATTGATGTTATAAACACCAAAATAAATGTAATTTGAGACTTTTTATGAATTACACTAATTTTATAGGTTACTATGATATATTAGTGTTGATTTAATCAACTTGTTTCGAACATATAATTCTGTTATGACTTTCACAAAAATCATATATCAAATAGTGTCAAAATTGACACAAAATAGTTTTTAAATCAAATATTATATTATTAATTGTTATTTTATTCTTACAAATCTAATGTTCGGCCAAATTACTTATATAAGGATATATATATATTAATAATAAACAATTTGGGGTTTTTTTGTCATGTTATAGTAAGTTTATTAACCATATAGTGAAAGAAAACAAAAAGACACGGTAAAAGTTAAATTATTTAACTTAGAGTTAAATCTAATTGGTAAGGTTAAAATAATTCCCTAAACTTGTCTAAATCCTATTGGTTGATATTATTGCGACCCATCCCCACTTTATCTTCGAAATAAGACCCTTTGGAACCATTATAAACCGATTTTGACTTTAATATAAAATAATATTTTGAGATATTCCTAAGGTGCCCCTCTCCTCCCTTATAAAAGGGCACCTCCTCCCCCTCCTCCTCACACCAATTTGAGCACTCAAGATCGGCCAACCCCAGCCATTTTCTCCTCTCCACTTCCCTAGAAACATCCTAGAGGTTCTGGTCTTCCTCAAAGACCAATTTTAGTGCCCTAAGAGGAGGTCTCAAAGAGGCGCTTCAAAGAAGAGGTAATTACCATTAACAATTCTTTCATCTTTATTTCTTCTTCCACTTCTTCTTCTTAGGTTGTTTCATTATGAAGTAATAACATCAGTATCACTCATATAATTATATGTTATTTTAAGTATGAAACAACCCTATTTCACCATCTATCCATCCTACGGAAAAAGAAATCACCGCGCGTGCGTACGTACGGAATACCGTCTCCACGCCGTGGTGTAATCTATTTTCCACCACCACCTTACATGGAGGGGTATAATGGTGCAAAGAATAACTATACATAGTTATTAAAACATCATATTGATTCTGATATATTGTATAATCCAATCCAATTCAATTCAATAACTATGGAAATGATATCATCGCTCGTGCGTACGTACGGACTACCGTCTCCACGACGTGATGAGATTCATTCTTAATGATTAACCATTCATGAATGATTATAAAGTATATATAATAAGTACTAATGAAATATATGGCATAATAATGATACTGGATTTATGTATATATATATATATATGTATTTCATCTACTTACATCCAT
This sequence comes from Viscum album, assembly GCA_963277665.1. Taxonomy (NCBI): domain Eukaryota; kingdom Viridiplantae; phylum Streptophyta; class Magnoliopsida; order Santalales; family Viscaceae; genus Viscum; species Viscum album. Next base: position 1,007,251,681 of record OY728131.1, read on the forward strand.
TCAAGACAACAAGGAAAGAAAAACAGCGTTCATGCGTACGTACGGACTACCGTCTCCATGAACGGTGTTTTTCATTTCATTTATCTATCTATTATATATATATATACTGAATATATATGATATATAAATCATATTTTATATTCTGGAAGTAATTAAATCATGATATAAGTAATAATAAAGTCAAGAACAACAAGTCAAAACACCTACGATAAATGAAACGATTTTACCCAAAACGGTTCTTTAACATGGAATTTACAAAAGAACGGGTAATATAATGTCATAAGTGAACCATATATGATATCATAACAATGAATATGATTCTGCAATAAGTCAATGACATTATTTAAATCATTATACAGGAGGTTCGGACACATACAAATCAAGTCGGACCTAAGGTAAGGGAAAATATCACAATCTCATTTTTATCCGAGATTGTTTATACTTTGGTATTTACTGGGGTGTATTTTATCATCCACATCCATGTTACCTCAATATTTAATATTATTTCCATCCACCTAAAATTGTTTAAATCCAATTTTACCCTTCGGTGAGATTTTAGTAAAAGATATGAAAGGAATCTTTTGTCGTTTTTCGTACGAGGTACTTTTTGACTTTTCCGACAAAAGTACGAAGAATGTTTTTTTTAACTTATACGGCATGAATGGATTTTTAAAACATTATTTCCAAGAATATTCCTTTACAAGTTTTCAAGTTTATTTTTAATCAACTTCTTTTATTTTAAAGTCATATGATATGTTATGAAAGGAAAAATGATTTTGAAGAAGAAAGGATATTTTCCTCAAGAATGGAGTTCAAGTGTTTTATCAAAATTATTTTCCATATAAGATAATAAAGGGTTCTGTTTTTATCCCTATTATTAAATTGATTTGATTATATTGTGATGGAATTATTTTTATGAATTCTTTTATCTTATATGAACTGTTTCATGATGTCATGATTTTTAAGATTCCCATTTGTATTACATGGGTTATGCAATGATATATGATTTATGATTTTGTGGCACACATAAGAATGGTATCATTATGAGATGGGTGGGACCTATATCTCCCTCCAATGCATTGGGTAAAAATTTTATATCTCATGAGATAGACAGGGCTGGAACGGTAGGTTATACCGGTTCAGTGAAACAGGACTGAAACGAGGGTTACTTGATTCAGAAAGGGACTTTGTCCACTAAGATAGTCTTAGCAATGAGTCTTGACTAACAAGAAATGATTCTCTATGATTATGTGTGAATGCCACAAAGTTTCATGTTTTAAGTTATGATTATTGTGATTACATTTCACTTCCATGATTTAGCCCATGTTATGAAATTATGATCTCTTTTGCAGGTTAAGATTTCCAAAAGTTATGTGCTTATGTATATGATGTGATTGATATTTCTTTTGTTTACCCTTACTGAGCATTTGAGCTCACCCTTTTATGTTTCCTTTTCCCCAGGATATAAAGAAAGGTTTTAGGTAAAAAAAGGAAGATCTTTATGGGAGATTTTGAAGATCTTTCACCATGATTAGAAGATTATATTCCGAGTTTCCAAAGACACTAAACTATTACGATCCTTGTGTGTGTGTTTTTTTTGTTATGTACTAAGTATTCCACAAATGTAATGTAATGTCCATGTACATTAAGCTTCGGGTCTCTACAAAAACCCTCATGAGTACCTAGAGCATCCGTCCTTATCTCACAACCCATGGGTATTTGGATCATTAGTCTCTACCCCCATAAAAGAATATTTTCATGCATGCTAGGTGTAGAACGCCATGACTACCACCCCGTGATTATTTGGAGCATCAATCGCTATCACACAACTCGTTTATCAATCATACATATATATTTATCATTGGTGTATAATTCCATGCCTCACACCCCAAAACCATCTTTTAATTAACTCATAAATTAATTAATCAAATTTGTTAATTAATTCAACTAACTAACAACATAAATATCCCATAAAATAATTCTACAATTTATTAACCCTTCAGAATCTCAATAGTTAATAATTAACTAAAAATTAATTATTCCTAACCATAAGAAAGTAAACTAGATAATAAACTCAACTTTTACTTATCCCAATTCCATAACCGGAAACACGATAATTAATTCACCAATCAATTAACTTTATTTATTTACAAATACAATAGATTAGTTAAATATACAAAATATATTAGTTAATGAAACAATTAACTAAGTACATGTAACCATTAATTAATCTTTCAATTAATTAATCTAAAAACCAAATCACATCCAATAATTAATTTTCCTAAATTAATTATCTCTCTCTAAATCTCAACTCTCTATAATTAATTTATCACATTATTTAAATTTAATTAATTTACAATTAATTAACTTGGTTCAACTAGGTCAAAATCCATTAATTAATTCAATAATTAATTAACACTATTTAAGAACTTCATAATCCCATGATTAATTCAACAATAAAATATTCATTCTGTATAATCAACCATTCATATACAACTACTAACAGAAAGATATGTGGAAAAATCAAACCATAAGAAAACATGATATAACACTACCACTACATTTTTTCTTTAAAGGTAGCACACCTCAAAAGGGGTTTTATTACAAAACATGGTCTTACTTGTCACACAAATCACTTATGACATTTATCATTTTAAATAATTAAAAATGCTAAATTTACATTAATTGGATTTCAATATAAATACTTCACTGCATGGATTAAATTTCTAATAAAAATTCATTAAGAGATATACTAATGAATTTATGAAATTTTGGACTTAGAAAGGGACCTACCTCAACGAATTTAGATGAGCCAAAGATTCATAAATAAATTATGATCCACTCATGTACACGCATCACAATTAAAACACGTGTATCCAGAATTTATCATCCTACATAACAACCATTAACCATCATCCACAAATAGTGTGGTGGGGACCAACATACCATCATAATATTAATCGTAATACAAAAACCCCATAAGGATCTATATAATGGGGTTCGAAACCAAATAAATGGTTTGAAACCCTTACCCGAATATGGCGGATATGAACTGAAAATGAGCCAAAATGCTTCTCCCTTGGCAGAGGTAGTTGGAAAATGGACCAAAGAATCTAGAGGAACCCATTTCACAAACCTACAACCGAAGAAACAAGGAAACCTAATTAATCCTGAGACTTAGGATTTTGGATGAGCAAACAGGGTGAGTGACGAGCCGAATAGTTGATGTGAATCATGATACATACGCAGATGGACTCACCTTAACAAGGCAGACAAGTCTTGGGAAGACACTGAAAGGATTCTACGCGTGTAGAGGAGTCTGGTGGATTGTTTGTAGTACACCTCATAGGGGGCCCAGTGAGGGTCGCACTTCTCATGTTGTGCACCTCCTCCTTTTAATCACCTCACTCAATCATATAATTAATACCATATTTGACTAATAAATTTATAATAATAATAATTATTATATTATATTTTTCACTAATAATTCGACACCACTATTAAGTAAAACCCAATACTTCATTAACACATCAAAATAATTAAATTCTCCTCAATGGAATTTAATTAAATAAAAAATATAACTCATTTATTCAATTAATTTTCTCAATATGAATTAATTAAATAATACCCACACTTCACAGTGATAAATTAAATTCTTTTTAACCATAAATTTAACTAAAAAACTAAATTTCTCCTTAATTAACTAAATTCCTCATTACCATAAATTTAATTAAATTGAACCCAACCCTACATTTATTACACATTTAATATTACTATTTAATGTTACCTTTCTTTGATAACCTCCAACTCCTCATTTATACATCTTTAATTTTAAATTATCACAACATTAACTTAATTAAATGAAACCCCCAAAAACATATAAATAAATTAATTTCAACCTAAAATTAAATAAGTCAAACCTCCATAATAATAAATGACATTATAATTATTATTTAGTAAAACGTTCCTTTGATAAAACCCAAAAACAATCCTCAATACACATCATTTAATTGAATCCCATTTAACTCAATTTAATTAAATGATACCACTATTTCAAAAAAATTAATTATATCCCTGTTCTCCTTGGAATAAATTAAAAAACACCAAATTTCATTATTAATATTCTTCATAATAAAAATAACAACCATAATTAATAATAATTATTATATTCATAAATCCAAAAAAATAATAATCACATTATTAATATTATTCCACCTGAGATAAAACCCAAAACCTCAATTAAATAAATACACTTCATTATTAAATCGGAAACACCTTATTTTGTTAATTGCATCTTCATTAAATTTGAAACTCCTCATTAACAAAAATATCTCGTTGAGATACCTAAAGGCCTCATTAATTTCACATAACTATTACACCTCATTAATCATCCAGTTAAAATCTTTTAACATTAAAATAATTTATGACACAAGAATATCAATAATAACATTATAATTATTAAAAAATTATTTTATTTAAAAACAAATATCCTATAAAATATTACTTATATAAAATAAATTAAATATTAAACTAGGTAAGCTGCTAGGGTCGAACCAAAGTTGTGTGTAGCCTATTAATATCCATTAAATTGGTGTTTTACAGATCTTATTCTCCTAAGAGTTATCGGGAAACACATGAAAATTATCGGGTATTCACCAAAGACCGAAAATAACACCTTTACGTGTTCAAACACTCAGAATAATGTTTCGGAGCTCAGTTTAAAAACTGAACCAGCAATAAACAGATTATTTTTGGAAACCTTCTTATTTAAATATAGTTAAAAAACATAGGACTTTACAGTATGGGATAGTAGTAGACCTATAGAAGGTTAAAGGATTTATTTCATGGGAAGCATCCAAGAATGTGGTGAAGGTTCAATGTTTCCTGGGTCTAGTAAGCTATTATCAGATTTTTGTACCTAACTTATCAAGAGTTATAGATCCTTTGAAACATTTGAACTGAATATACCAGGCCTTCATGTGGAGTGAGTAGTGTTAGGAAGCTTTCGACAATCTAAAGGGGAAGCTGGTTAGTTCCCCAATGCAAAGGTTTCTAGAGGAAGGGGTGATCTTCAAGGTGTTCAGTGTCGGTTCCAGCCTAGTATTGGGATGTGTGCTTATGCAGTAGTGAGGAGTGATATCTTAGGTGTACCAAGTAGTCACGTCCACATGAACATAATTATGCTACCCATGATCTAGAGCTTGTAGTGGTCATTTTCATGCAAAATTTGGTGAAGAATTACATCGTTAAGGAGCTCTTTGTGGTCTTCAAATATCATAAGAGATTGAGGTAATTATCTTCCTATTGAGACATAAACATGAGGATGTGTAGGTGGTGGTGTTACTCTAGGACCATGAATTCAAAATCTCGTACACACCATGGAAGTGGAATTTGGTGGCTGATACCTTGGGAAGGAAGTTGCAGAAGGATGTAGTTTAGAAATCCCTGAATGATTAGAAAGTAATGGAGGAGTTAGACACTATATTCCTAGATACATAGGAGTAATGTGGCACATAAAATTAATTTTAAATTATAGTTTAGTCTTCCTTGGTGCGGTATGTAGAGGAGTCTTAGTTGGCTGATGTCGAGGATGAATTAATTCGTTATCACATTTTCCAGGGTGATGCTCCAGAATGATGGTCGGAGCATAGCCAAAATTGAATGTTTTTCCATGGAATGATGTTTCTCCCAGTGTCAATGTGTGAGGTAGTTCTCTTTGAGATTCCATGCTCAACATTGGTGGTGCATCTGAGAGTATATATAATATATTGAGGCTTGAGGGAACAATTTTGGCCTCACGATGTGAAGCAGGAAGTAGCAGAGTTTGTGGCAAGGTGCTTAGTCTGCCAGTAGGTGAAGGATGAGCACCATGTTCCTGGAAGTCTATTTCAGTCCATAGATGTTTTCGAGTTGAATTGGGGTGACATATCAATGTACTTCATCACAATATTACTCAAGGACCAGAGAAGATGTGATGTTCTTTGGGTAGTTCTGGACCAGTTGATGAAGTCACCCCACTTCATGGCGATTAATGAGTTGAACATAGTGGGTGCATTAGCATGAAGATATATGGATTAAGGGGTATGGATAAATGGAGTTCTAAGATCCATTATCTCATATAAGGATTCAAATTATATGTCACGATTCTTGAGGTGACTGTAGCATGCCATTGGCACCCATTTAAACCTTAGACCATTTTCCACCCTCAGAAGGAAAGGAAATAGACAGGAACATCCTGAGGTTGGGGGATATGTTATAAGTGTGTGTTATAGACTTTAGAGGATCATGGGTATGAAACATTCCCCTGGTAGAGTTTTCCTACAATAATATCTAACACTCAACCATTCTCATGGCACCGTTTGATGAATTTTATGTAATACTGTGTCCCTCACCCATATGTTGGACAAAGTTAGGGGAAGCATCCCTTCTTTTAAAAATGGTAGTGGGAAGCATAATGCAGAAGGTTCATCTTGTATGTATGAAGACGAAGGTGGATCTGGACTAGCAGAAGTCGTATTCCAATCATATATGGAGGCATTTTGAGTTTGAGGTTGGGTACCATGTATTCTTGAAGGTTTCCCCTCGACATGGGAAGTGATGTTTTGGTATAGGGAGAAAGATTTATGCCAGGTTCATCCGACCATTTGAGGTGTTGGGACAAGTTAGCAAGCTATAATATCAGCTTGTGTTTCCACCATATTTGGAGAAAATCCAATATTTATTTCATGTCTCTCATCTCTTTCGGTATTTTTTCGATGAGTCCCATATCCTAGAATGGGGAGATTTTGATGTCGAGGACGGCGCGATATTTGTAGAGTGACCAGTAAGAATTGAGGGCCACGAGAAGAAAGTGCTTCGTGGTCAGAACATTTCTTTTGGTTAATGAGCTCTGGAAGAATGGTGGTCTCGAGGAGCGTACTTGGGAGTAAGAGACACATCTACATTCCCAGCAACCATAGTTGTTCACTGTTTTCTATTATGTTTTTCATTGTACCATGCTTCTGGTGTAATTTTTGATCTTGTTTGTTTATGATAAGATGTTTCCCTATTCTTTGATTTTATGTGAAAAAGTCCGGACTATAGGGATGGTAGAACTTATTCCTTAATAAAGACTCATTAACATTGATGCTATTAAACATATGCAGGAGATACAATGCTGCCCAAAGAAATTAGTATCTTGACCTAGAAGAAGGAGCTCCTTAATCAGTATGTTTGGATGGTGTGACCATTGGTGTTTTCATGGCTATTTGGGGTAGTTTGGAGTCTTAGGTTTTGCACAATTGTTCAAGAGATAGATGAAAATGAGGTGTTCTAGGATGTTGAGGTTTTGAATCCATTTTTAGAATAATAGAAGGTGGTTTTATCATGAGAGGTATCTTAAGAGGTGGTTGTTCAGACCCTCTCTCTTTAAATGATTAGTTTGAATTCTCAAAGATGAGAATAGTTCGAGAGGTTTCTAATGTAATGACCAGATTTTTTCTAACCTTTCCTTTTTGAAAAACCAGTGTTTAGGGTTTTTTGGGAGGAAACGGTGGCTCATTTATGGATTTTTTCAAATTTCTAGATTTTTCAGTATTTCTATAGGTGACTCAGGGTGTCATTATCAACATGTCAGTGCATCATCATTACTGTGTATTAGTATGTTAGTGTGTCATCGTGTCAACGTGTCGGTATTTTAGTGTTTTAGTTAGTCAAATGCATCGACATCAGTAGGTCGAGGCATCGGTAGGTCGAGGCATCAGTAGATTATTGTGTTAGTAGGTCATTGTGTCAGTATGTCGAGGCATTGGTAGTTCATTCGGTCAATAGGTAATTTCATTGGTAGATTAGCATTAGTAGCTCAACATCAGTAGCTCAACATCGGTAGGTCAGTGCCGGTAGGTTGCGTTGGTAGCTCACCTATTGGTAGCTCAACATCGGTGACGCGCCCATTGGTGACTCATTTGCAGTTTTTCCTTATTTTCTAAATTCTCCCCTCTTATGTCATCATTGATGTAAATCGAGTTTAAAGCCTTCTTCATGCATTTTTAATGGATTTTCAATGGTTATTAATTATATCGTAAAATATCATATCATCCTGGGTGATTTGAGATACCCAAACTGCATGATGTAGACCACGATTCCACTATTAATGTGTTTAAAAACTACTCTTCCTTTAATATAGGATCTTGCTCTTCAAAGTTGGGATCTTCCCTTCCTTGTGGGTTTCTGTTTCTCCATGGTGTTCTTAGAGCCTTCCTCCCTAGACGAGTTGTGCACCTGTGCTAGAGAACTCTTTGTTAGCTTCCTTGGAGTCCTTCCCTGCTACACGCACAACCCATATTCTTAAAGAAAGGAGGAACTTCAATCCCTTGATCATTTAGTGGGGATTTATTTGGTCTCCTTTTAATTTTTAATTATGTAGGGTGGGTGTAAAAATGATCCCGTGTGATTAGTGACTGAATACTTTCTTAAAATAAAAAATAAACAAGAAGTAAATATGTTCAAAAGAAATAAGGGTAATGAAATAATGGTCTGAGAAAGGATGGACGTTTTATCTCCTATTTTATTTGTTATCTTTGATTATTTTATGGATTTTTGTTATTGTATGCCTCCTGAAAATCATGACCAATGGTGGTCTTTTCTTGTGCACTAGTGATGTTTTGTTTTGTTTTTGATGCTTTGATAAATGGTCGTAACATGAAAAACTATTAAACCATATATACATGGATAAATAAATGGATGTACCAGAATTGCACCTATTGTGTGATCACCTCGATTATAATAAAGTGTAATTTAATAACCTCTTCTTGCTTAATATTAATATATATAATCATTATGTTGATAGGTTCGGCTGAGTGCTCTATTTTTTGATTTATTTTACTTTGTTAGAGTTGTGTGGTGATTCTCCTGGGAGAACGGTTGTGGGTACAAGGTTGGAGAGAGGAGTGGGTTTTCCATAAGTAGGGTTTGGTACGAGTGTGCAACAGGGATACAATTGATGGTAGTTACTGTGGGCTTTATGTGTGGGGTGGTATAGGTGGTGAGTTGGGTTCCTAGTCTTAGAGAATGATTGATTTAGGATGGGTTGATAATTTTGGCATCTGAAATGCATTTGTTTATGTTTTGGTCATGGAACGATGTTGGGTAGTGGGACTACCATGTGGTTAGAGAATTTTATGTAGTGGGAATTTCATGGGGATATATTAGGATTGTGTGGTATAATTTTGAATAATTATTTTTGGAAATGGATAAAAAAGTGTCTAGGAAGATTGGGGGTTTGTGAAGCGGGACTGAAGATCTATTTTGTGTTGTTGTGCAGTGGGACTATAGTTTATTTTTTCCTTTGGATTTAATATGGTTATGGCTAATAGTTTTCTGGTAGTGCTGGTAAAAATTAAATTAAATCCCTTAATATATAGGTGGAAAATGGTTGAATGAAAATGGGTTGGGTTATTCCTTGATTGTGTCTATTGTGTGGTTGTGTATATAGGGGTTGCAGTAATGTGGTTTGGTATAGGTTGGTGGGATTTTATGGGGATCTGTAGGTTAGGGACGAGTGCTTGATAACCAATATATGTTTATAAATTTTAGTTCCTTATTATTTCTATACGTACCCCACCGTTGATGAGAACTATGCTCCAAACACCTGCATTTCCTGGGGGAGGGTGTCTTTCCCATCATCCCAGTGGGAGGATGGATGGTTGGGTACTGACTTTCTTCCATGCACTCTCTTCCAGATTCTTAACACTCAAGCATATCTGGGTAGGCTGTAATGGATCGAGCCATACCAATGTACAAGATCCTTTGGGAAACGGTTTGTTATAGATGATAAGCCTAGGTGTTTGTGGCCCATTATTTTTTTCTTATGTGTCTTTGCGACGAGGCTCACCTGTCTTTGAAAGATAGGTATGGTTTTTGTGGACTAGGTGTCTATGGGTGGGAATGTTTATGGTTTGAGTACCATGTTTTTGTGGTTGGGTTGTGATAGTGGGAATGCGTATGGGAAGAGTGGTTTCATAAAGACATTATCATTTAGGGATAAGCAGTTAAACAGTGGTAAATTTGTGCGGGGTACCCAAATATTGATGTTCTTATACTACTACTTTACATGGCTTTCTTTATTTTGTGAGTGTTTATTTTTGTGGCTGGGATGGTTAGTATTCCTTGGTAGGAGCTTTGTTGTTCTTCTATTTTTATCATAGGGACGTTAGTGTGTTCCCTCAGTTGTGAATGTGTGACTTTAGTTTACCTGCTAATTATACTTGAATTCTCATCCTACATATGTAATACTAGTTTTTAGGTTTCTAGGAGGACTTTGTGGACTGTGTCGGACCTTACTAGCTCAGGTTTTGGGATTAGTCACAGTTTTTGCTTAGTTATTTTATTTTGGTACTTTATCTTTGTATTTTCTATTACACCTGGTATAATATTTACTTTTGAACTTGCATGTGGGAATGGATTTTGGCCTTACATTTACTTTTAGTATTTGGAGTTGGTTGGGATTTTCCATATTATCTCCCGATTTTGTTCTATAAAAAGGGTAATGACTTCCATATTATGTGTGATTCTATACCCATGGTTCTAGTCACCACTCTGGGTCCCACTGAAGGCATGAATCGAGGGTCATTATCTATCCTTCATCTTGAAGAGGGAAGGGTGGGGCACCTTATCATCCCTTCCCTCATCATAAAGAAGGTGGGTTAGGACGATTTCTATTTCCTGTCAAAAATCGTTTTTCATTCAATACCATGTTTTTTGAAAATATTTTAAATATTTTATTATTTTTGAAATGTATTTTATATGATTTTAAATATTCCATTATTAATTTTCAAATATATTTTCAAATAAAAATGTTTTCAATATTTCTTTATAAAATTTCAATGTGTTTTCAATGAAAATGTTTTTCAAGATTTTTGAAGAATACTTTAAGAATTTCAAATATAATTTATAAGAAAAAGGTTTTTAAAATGATTCACATTTTTAAAAAAGTTTTTCAAAGTGGAAAATATATTTTTCTAATTATACTTTTTAAATGTAACTTAGAATCATTCTTTATAAGAAAATTATTTTTGAAATTGTTCTATGAATGGGATTTTCAAATAAAATTTATTTTCCTTATGAAATTTTCAAAAGTGATATTCCAAAATAACTCTCCATATAATGTGGAATCCTTTGACATAGTTAAATATTTATTGGGGACATGATCCAAAAATACTATTAACATTATTTCTTGAATGTTTTATGTTCTGATTTCATGGTTTTTATAAAACTTGTTACTCTTATACAAGATATATGCCATTGAAACCTGCTTCCCATCACAGGTTATGATTTTATGTATTGATTATGAATCCTATCTATTTTCCATATGTTATGATATGATATTTTTGAAAATCATCTCTTTTTGTGGGTCATGATATAATGAATGTTTTTTATATTATCGAACATGAATGTATTATTTTATTATGTGGTGATTTGGACTAATAACTCTCTCTAATGTGTTGGGTAAGGATTTATATCTCATGATATTATTATGAGAAACAATTCATTGGGGTTGATCCACATTAGAATGTGGGGTTTTCTTGATCTAAAATGGGAAACAAGTGATTCTTGATCATAAATGTGAAACAACTGTGTCCTGATCCACTATGTTGATGGTCTTTGTATGTAACCTTGAAACAAGAAATAGTTTTCATTAATGATAATGGATCCATAATTATATTACATTAGATTATGGTTTATGATAGATTTATGATGATTTATCACCCTTATGATTCATGTCTTATGAACATCCAACCTTTATTCCATGACTCTTGATTATGATATTTGATATGTAGCGTATGATCTTATAATGTTAAGATCATGTTATCATACACTTATGCTCATTTTATGATCACATATCTCTATTTTTTACCATTACTGAGCACATAAGTTCATCCATTTATTATGATTCATTTCCTCAGGTTATGAAGAATGGTTTTAAGTAGGATTATTAATGGGTATGATATTTAAGGGAGATATTGAAGATCTTTCACTAAGTTAGAATATTATGCATCCATGATTCCAAAGACACTAATAAATTATGATCCTCAGGCATGTATTTTTGTAATGTTCCAAATATTTATCTAAAATGATGTAATATCCATGAATGTTAAGACATGGTATTTATAGGGTATTTTTTCAGGGATGATTGTTTCTTGAGACTCAATAATTGGATATATAATTACTTACTCATAGGGAAATAGTATCGATGCTTGAGAAGTTAGTTCTATGTAAAATTCAACATAATAATTGCACTTGTTCATAATCATATGATTATTTGGGATATGGAGATTTATTTCCTTAACATGAAAATGTATATTGGATATATATATGGAAATCCAATCCATACCTTCAATTGAATTAAATTTAACTAAAGGGAATATCCTCATGCTTTTATATAATTAAAACCAAAAATGTTGACAAGGGAGGAGTTATATACTTGGGATCCAATAATTTTCCATTTACCATTTTCACTAACATTTATACTTCCACGATTTGTATTGGTGTTTGAATAGTTCAATTAAACTTGTGTGATATGAAGGAATGTGTGGAACTAGTGGAAAAAAGTGTGATCTCTATTATAGAATGAATAACTATCATACTTTTTAGTACATCAATTTCAGGATCCACATTAGTTTTTATGAGGGGATGAACTCATCCTTATTGATTTGGATGTTGTTGGGGTTTATGGTATCTGACAACCCTTGTCTTAGGGAAGTGGTTTGGATAGATTCTATTTTCCAATCATTTCAAACATTGGACAACAGGTTGAGGGTCGGCTGTATGATTTCATTCTTCCATGGAATTAGTGGGTTTATCCTATCGGAAATCACTAGATATGTTCCCTTAAATTACACACATAATGAATTTCCTCACCCCCTTAGGAAATTTTTGGGGTTCTTCTTTCCAATATTTTGTCATGTTTGATGTGTAAATTTATTACCACCATTAGATGTTTCAATCATACTAACATAATTAAACTCTAATTTCTATTTCATATCCCCATCAGACCCTTGAAACTACCCAATACTCATTTCTAAATTTAGGGAACACTAAAATATTTTCCCATTTCTATTAAAGTCTTAGATCATTATGGTTTTTTGTATTCTCTGTTTTATCCCACCATAGAAGCACTCATCACTTAATTTGGGGGTAAAAATAAAGAAATTTGTGTATCATGAATGTATTCTAAAGTTTTAATCATACTTACTGATAGATTTATCATCTTTTTTCTTGAATGAAATAAAATAACATACTATTTCATTTTGGAGTGTGAGATGAAAATATTTATTGGAAAATATATTCAAAAACTTCTCCCAACCTATAAAATTGAACTCTTCTTGAGGATTTTTTTATTGATCAATATCAATGATTGATAAAATTTTCAATATATGTGATAAGAAAACATGTATAACCTTCACATTATCTAAACATTGAATCATTTATATGTTCATCTCAATTGAGTTGATATGTTGTTTCGTGATTAATGGATCAGATGATCTATTGAAATTTGAAGGCCTTTTCTGCATAAAGGACTCAATCGATGATTATAATTTCTTAGGGGGGATTTGGGTGTTTCTCTAGATTCTAGTTTCCATTCAGAACCTATATCAACTGAAATAGTCTCTTTACAATGTTCTCGACTCCTGCTACAATATAGGTGGGGCTTTCCTTTGAGAATTGATCACACTTCCCGTTACAATGGTTGTTTAATCTGTTCGTCATTTTTTTCCATATTCATGAAGAAACAGAAAATTAGGGATGTGTATTTTTAAACTATTATATGTGTAGACAATAATCTGGTGACATTAAAGGGATACATGACATTTATTTCATTAAACTATAAATTTCTTGGCATCAACATATGTTATCCATGAAATATTTTCTAACATATACCCTTATGGGAATTTTTTTCCTTAGTAATGGTTTATAATGATCATGATAACTTATTAAATAATACCCCCTGTTTGTGTCAAAATTAGTGTGCAGAAAGTCCAATTGTGTGCACCATGTCTCTATTGTGTCTAGCCCAATGCGGTGCTTTCAGGCGTTACCTCATGGTATATTCTCTCTAGAGACGCATCCTCTTCCCGTATCTAGAAAGTGATGTATTTTCTTAAAAACCACATACCCTATACTTCACCAAAATTTGGGGTATTTATTTGTTTTCTTTTTGTTATATTTATGGTTTTTTCTATATTTTTCTAACCATAATCCCAAAAATAGCTAATCTCTCATTCGATACCCACTATGAAAACCTTGTCTTCATTACATGGTAATTCCTAATTTATTAAATAGGAATACACATAATAAAACCTATAATATCTATATGTATATTGTATTTTTAAATTAGGTATATTACATAAAAAATTAAAATAGGGGATACATCATCATTACTGAAACATTACAATGCATGCACATATTTCCCCATTGTTCTTAAATAACATGGGAAAACCTGAGGACATTGAGAAAGAAAAGGATGAGCAATAAATACCAATAAGGGAATAAGAAAATAATAAAATAAAGAAGGTGTTAATTTTTATACAATAGGAATATAAATGGTATATAGAGGGGTGATAATCATAAACATGAACAATGAGGCATGATATGTCATGTTAACATAAAGGAAACATACGAATGTGGAAATAACATTAAACATGACATCATAAGAAAAATTCAAATTTTAAAACTAATAAGACATAAAATATTTTTCAAAGGATAATCTCCCATGAAACATACATGACATCCCTTGAGACTAAAACACTACAAAATTCATTGGAGAGAAATATGAGCGAACACATCATAATCACATCATGTACATGCATAACTGTTCCACATAGATCATATACATAAGAACATATTTCATCACATTTAATCCCATAATAAAAGAGTGTGGATTAAATACATGTAATTTCGTAATAAATTAATTATAAATACATAATGTTGAAGACCATTGATAAGAAATAGATACGAGCATTCACTATAAATTTTTTTGGCATGGAAAATCATTGTTATATTTTGGTATCATAACATGGACATATAAATTATCATGGGAGGGATTAATTATAGTGTAATGGGTATATCATAAATTATAAATAATTAGGTTTTTACGAGGAATATGGAAGAAAATATCCCAAATTTATGAATTGGAGATAAAAAAATATGATAATGAATATTCTTAAATGAAGAAGAGAAGGGGAGGGTCCCTTAAATTTAGAGGGTTATTCCAAAATCTTGGGATGAGATTATTAAGAGATTAGAGGAACCGTGGGTGGAATATAGAGTGGTTAGGGTAGTGTAAGGATGTGATACAATTTTTTAGTGAATAGTAATAAGTTATTTGGTTGATATATATAAGAAAAGATAGGGGTGTTTTTTTTATTTCCCAAACATAGGTTTTAGACTTTATATAATAATTTAACAAATAAAAAAACCTTACCATGGTATTGGCACATGGTTTCTACAAAATAGAAATGGTTTTAATTATTTTATTACTCCAAGGGATGAACTTATTAAAATATTACTCTTGGGTGTGTGGAATTGAGTCTTGTTCTAAAAGAAATTTTATTAAAAACCTAAAATATAATATAGTTTTTGGTGGATTCATAACAGAATTATAAAATTAGTCAATGAACCTAAATAACATTAATTTAAAATGTAAAAATATATTTGTTCGTAGATACCTTTTATATAATTTATTACATCACTTTTGTGTCATTATGATGTCATAATAAACCATTTATATTTATACATAAAATAATTTTTACAAAAATTTTTTTCTATCTAAGAAAATTATGATTAATTAACCATTGTATAATTTTAACATTCTAGTTCCAAAAAAATATTTATTTTATGAAAATAATTTTATTAATAAATGAATTTTCAATTTTAAAATAGAATCAACATTTACTGAAAAATGAAGTGATTTTTGACAATAACAAATTTTCAGCCTTATAAAAATTACATTTGACTTCACAAAAATTATATAATCATTTATTTTATATAAAAATTATTTAATAATAAAATTTTATTAGAATAAAATTTAATTTAAAAATCCATTAATTCATCAAACAAATGTCTTAATTGAAATTGAATATTATGCAAAAATAATTTTTTTATTGTATCAAAATCTAAATTGATTATAAAGGAAGAATTATAAGAATAAAATATATTTGTAATTATATAAAATATACATATAAATATTATTTGGGTCTTGATATGTAACCCTTAATTACATGAAAAAATTACTTAATGGTATGGTATGCGATAATGATCGTTTTAGGGTGTGGTTCAGCTTATATGGTTTGTGTTGTGATCTTGAGGAGATTGAAATTCGCCTATAAACAGTTACACTCATTCTTTAGTTATTAGATATTGGATTGGGATTGGTCAAGGGTAAATCCCAATGATTATATCTCCCTCATAACCTCTAATAAATGGGCTTCATAGGGTATGATCCTACTGGTTGAGGCCATTAAATCCTTTTTCGGTGTCAATTAGATTTTTCAAAACACAATATTTATACTAATCATATGATCATCGTACAAAGGATATATTATCAACTATTAGGATGCTTAATGGTATTTTAAATCAGATAGGATATAATATAACCAAACACGTAAATCTATTTTTTTATAACCATAATATATGATTTTAAATTAAATTAAATCACAATGGGAATATTATTTATAAAAGATCATATCATTACATGTAGTGATCATTTGCATGATGTTACCTGTTATTTTGGTTTTTACTACTTTGTACTAGATATGATATGTGTCACATGATTTGGGTTGATAACTTTGATATATGTGATATTAATTCAAACTGTATTTCCAATATTATTTGGAAAAATGGGAAAAGTGTATTTATTTAAAAATCATTTGCGATAATAATTGATTAACTCATAATGATTCCTTTTTTAATTTAATGTTAAACATGTTTGGATTGTGGTGTAAAGACATGATATAGAACAATTGGGTGGGATCCTGGTGAGTCTATTTAGCTCACACCATACAGACCCCTTCTGTGGTGCATAGATCTTATTATGTTTTTTGAGGCATGACAAGGAAATCATCCACAATGATGTTACCAGTTTTTGTTCGTCTATGTATGGGTAGTTGGTGGTGAGATTATGGAACTTTTCCCATGATATCACATGGATTATTTGTTTTGGGTGTTAGTTTTCTTTTTCTGTTGGAATTTTACCTTGGATATTTTTTAGTAACATTTGAGTTACCTTGCTCATTTTGGTTCCTTTTTTATTTGACAGTTATATATTTTTTTTACTCCTTTAATTTTTCTTTCTATCGTCTGTGTGTATATATATATATATATATATATATCATTTTTACAATTCATTTTGGGTGAAATTGGATTCTATGGTTGTTGTTTATCCATTGGTGCAAGTCACTGGAATGTGGGGATCAGGAAATCCCTTCATGTAAGTGATGGTTTGTGTAGGGTACCAGATTTTGAGGTTATCCAACTAGGTATCATCAAAATTATCTAAGAAACATTCATCTATGAGAAATCATGTAATGCCCCGACCCTAGTTACCCAGAGTCGGTGCATTATTACATAACATTGGTATGATCACAAGTAAGATCAAATCTCGAAAGACCGATTGGTTTAGTAGCCTTTGAAAACTAGATATATTCATAAGTTTTACATTACATCATAAAATGAAAAACTACTACAACAACATAATGTCTCCAAAATTCACACTCATATCCCCACATAATATCCCTGTAGGTCATTCATAATTTACTTCTTCACTTCCTGGGAAAAATAAAACATAGAAAAGGGGTGAGCTCAAATGCCCAGTAAGGATAACAATATAGCGGAAACTTTCATAAATAAGAATAAACATTTAAGGCAATGTATAAATAAAACAAAAGCCTTTCAAACTTGAACTTTCAACAAAGTATGGCATAAATAAAATGAAATAATGCCATTTACTTATTCACATGGATATTCTACTAATCGAATAATCACATGCAAAACCAATAACCACTTTCATAATGATGGAATGCATAATGCTAAACTTTAATTTCTTTTCAAGGCCTCGTCCCAAGACCTTGGGGATAACTGTAACCGGAACCCAACCCGGAGTGCCTCTAATAACCGGACACCAACCCGGAGTGCCTCTAATATCCGGACACCAACCCGGAGTGCCTCTAATAACCGGAGACCAAACCAGAGGGCTTACTTTTACCAGTCCCTAACCTGGAGGGCTTAATTTTACCAGTCCCCAACTTGGAGGGCTTACTTTAACCAGTCCCCAACCTGGAACATACTTGTCCAACACATTCATATGAAGTAAAGGTTGAAATATAACATAAACATTCTTATTGGAACTAGCATACGAAATGTCAATACTTTACTCATAAACCATGAATGCTATATAAATGACACATCTACAGTCAAACATATCAAAAAACTTCATTACAATATGGAAGTTTTATATCATAATAAATCAACTTCAAATAATCTTAAAATCCATCAAAGGATGTTGACATAGATGAAAATGTTTTTTTAAAAATTATTGATAGAAATATTCCTTTTTCATGAATACATTTTAATGTTACACAATTTAGAAAGTAAGGCATTTAAATAAATTTTTGAATCAAAGTTTCCCATACCACTTTGAAACTTTTGAATGGAATTAACACTTTTAAAACATTCATTTTCATATAAATAAATCCTTACAAACCATTTTGAAAACATGGACATAAATGACAATGATTTAGAAGAATAAATATTCAAAACATTTAAAATGATGTTTTAGTAAAAGTTCCCTTAGAAATAATCCCTTTGAAAACTCTTTTATGAAATATTTACATGGATAGTAAATATGTCCCTGTAGATACTTATGTAAAAACAACCTCTGATATTAAAGAGATTGTGAAGTAAACCCTTATCAATTTGGTAACTTATGAAACATACAACCCATGAAAGAGGTATCATACAATGATAATGTAAATACACATAAGGTAAAGTTTATTACACAAAGAATACAATTATGGGCAGTACATACACCACACAAAAGATAATAGTGGAAATATGGCATGAATCTCACCGAAATAAAGAGTGAGATGAAAACCCCTTACCACGTTAATCAACTGAGTCGTATGGCCAAAAGTTAATAACCACCAAATTATTTACAGAATAACATGAATATAAAGATAATCATGATAATATATATCAAATTCCAGTACACAATACACCACTTTCAATAATTTAGTGGCGAATAATGGAAATCTCACGGAATTGAATGTGAGATAAGAAAATCCCTTACCTTGTACTTTTCCTTGGTTGGGGTAGGTTAAACTCCTTTATAATGGTGAAATAATTGTTATTAAATTATATAAGAATCATATATACTAATATGATATCATATATGATCTTTTAATATTGATTTGATAATAATATCTTAGTATTATCGTTGTTTCGGGTGTTAACTTACTTGTTTTCTTTTATATGTTTTGTTTCGTAAGACATGTTTGTAATCAATAGGTTGTATATTATTCACATCCAGAATGATATGAAGTCCTTAAACATTATTTTTAAATCATCAAATGATAATTAAACTTGAATGGATACGATGGAGAATGAATCTCATCGCGTTCGTGGAGACGGTAGTCCGTACATACGCACGAGCGACAATATCATTCTTTTGATATTAAAATAATATATAAATGGATGGTATATCATATATAAAGAATCATTAACATGTTATATTTATTATTTACATGAGTTACACATCATTATTATACCCATACAAATAATATTATATTGAATAACAATTACACCACGACGTGGCGACGGTAAGCCGTACGTACGCACGTATGGTGACATGTTATTCAAAGGGTGGATGGAATACTGAATATGGTTGTACCATATTTATAATAACATCACAGTATATATATGATACTGGATTTATTATTTTAGAATGGTAACAACAAAGGAAGAAGAAGTGGAAGAAGAAATGAACTTAGAAAAGGGTGGTGAAATCATTACCTCTTCTTCAGGTTCTTCCTTTTGATTTGATCAAAAGGGCTCCTTAGGTTGGCTTTCGGATCAAACTAAGGCCCCTAGGTTGTAGTTAGGGAAGTTGGGAGAGTATTTGGGCAGATTTTGGCCGAACCAAAAGGCTTTGAAGGTGTGAAGAAATGAGAAGGAGGAGTGCCCTTTTATAAGAGGGGTGAGGGGCACCTTTGGAAAAGCTAGAAATATTAATTTATAATAAATTCATATTCGGTTTATAATGGATCCAAAGTTGATTATTCAAAGGTTAAGGTGGGGATGGGTCGAAAACAACTCAACCAATAGAATTTAGACAGGTTTGGGTACTTATTTTAACCTTATCTTTAAGTATTAACTCTAAGTTAATTAGTTTCACTTTTACAATGTCTCTTTGTATTTTTACATAATATGGTTAATAAACTTACTACATACATCCAAGAGACCCCCAAGTGGTACATTAATGATGAACCTATCATTATATAAGTCTCTTGGCCGAACCTTATATTTTTAGGAATTTAATATCAATTAATAATATAATATTTTTTTTAAGAACTCTTTTATGTCAATTTTGACACTATTCAATAGTTGATTTTTGTGAAACTCATAACAGATTGATTACTTCTAACAAAGTCAATTAAATAAATCCTAATATATCATATTATCCTAGAAAATTAGTTTAATTCATTAAAAGTTTCATATTATATTTATTTGGTTATTTATAATATCAATTATTTTATTTGTTCACTATTATAGTAATTACTGTATCATCATTGTGTCATAAATAAAATAAATTATTTAATGTCTAAAAATTACAAATAAACTATCATTATGTAGGAAATCTTTTTATCTTTATAATTAATATTTATAATCTAAAATCCAACATATATAACCCTATGTAACAATTGTTTTGCTAAAAGATATATGCTTGTGTCATTTTTGTATTCATTTTAACTTAATTAAAATAAAGTGTCATTATCACTTACAAGTGGATACATGGGGTCCCCAAATCGACCCAAAGATGACCATGGTCGACCATGTATCAACCAATAGGGTTAAGACACGTTTTAGGGTAATTTAGTATTATTATTATTTTTTAACTTTTATTTACCGGATTTACCCTTAACCATGGTAAATAAAATATTTACCGCAGTAATTATTCAAAATGTCTAAAAATAAAAGTTACCTATTTACACAATTTGAACATCCTGATTCCAAATATGTAATCCATTTTCCTAAATTCAAAACACAGAAGTGGCAGAAATTAATTTAAAATTAATTCCCACTGTCAAAACAAAAAGCGTGTTTTTAAGAGATAATAACTATCAAAAGATTGACACTTGTTTATGTTCAGTTTAATTGTAAAATTATGTCCAATGACCAAAATTATATTAAATGGTAAAAATATATTCTAAATATACTTTAAAACTACTAAAATTCATAATTTATCACTATTAATTATTTTGATTAAAAAAGTTGTTTTTAATTACAATTTAGTAATTTTCACTATTCATCAAAATATGAAAGTTATCCTAAAAGTACCAAAATTTCACCTTAGGCTAAATTATATATTCCGAATCCAAAAATGAAGTCCATTTTGAAATATAAAATATATATAATTTTAAAAATTAGGTATTACTATTCATAACGGCTAGTTTGATTGGTTGTTAGAACCCGGTGTTGCATACAACACACGCTATTGTATTATTCAAAGGAAAGCGTACCGTGGAAGCTTGAGATGTTTCATTTTAAATTTTTTGACGTCCCCATTTAGTCAAAAAGCTTAAAATATTGTATTTAAAAAGGGTTCACTATTAAAAGTTGATAAAAGTGCAATACTAAAAATGAATTTGTTCTTGCATTATATCTAAGAAACTCATAATATGAATTCTAAAATTATAAGGATTATATAAAGTTTAAAATTTTGATAATACTATTCATAACCTCTTTTGAATGGCTCTTTTTTTTGTAAGTCATGGTGTGATTGAACTCGGTGTTGCGTGTAGTGCAAGTTATTGAAGAAATAACACACTATGAAATCTTGGGGTGTTACATTCTCCCCTCCTTCAATAAATTGCGTCCTCGCAATTTGAAATTGTTCTTCCAAAATAAAAGGTTTAAAATAGAAAATTTTATTTGTGGGAAAACCCACATCAGAAATTGGGTTACTAAAATTTATTCTTAATATTAGGAAAAGAGAAATGAAAGGGTCACCACCAAATTATGATCTCGATTAGGAGAACATTGGTGGAAATTAGAGACATATAATTGGAGGAAAAACGTAAATATTTATAGGTAGTGATTGAGGTCATCAATCACAAACATGTATTAAATTGAGGTCCTTAAACTCATCAATCTATGATGATTTGAAATACCATCGGTTCAACAACACATAGGGTATTAGGATAACAGATTTTTGACATTTCAAAATATCTTAGTTGAAATCCCACATCGAAAAATGAATTAATGAGGCCTCTATTTAAAATAAAAAGTGGAAAGTATGAAGATTACCGAAAATAACACATACTAGGGTTCCATGTAGGAAAATATGGATATGGAAGAAAAATCAAACCATCAATTATCTGATGGAGAGTGGTAGAGAACATGGCTATGAAAAGGCCAAAAATCCCAAAGCCATAAATTAATGATGATTTAAGGTACCATCTAGGACGACATTTTTGTTCTAAGTTCCTTTTCTTAATGTTGAGGAATTTATTTATGAGATTGGCTAAGATCATAAGGAGATATACTTACTTTATAATTAGAGTTTTATCCATAAATAAATTTCTACCACAAACTCATCTTTCACTCTAAAAGATAATAGAACGTAAAAAATTCTATTTACACTATTCGTATAGGGTTCCAAAATAGAAGAATTTATAATTCATCTACAAGATCTTTTAATAAAATCTACATTATTTAATCCAAGACATCTCGTGGGACAGTGATAGGTGATACACCCTTGTCGCCCTTCGGTTGCGGGTTCAAGTCTCGCAGCCTTGCCGGACGCGACAGGTTGCCGCCCGACCTCCGGGTTGTCCTTTTATGGCAATCCAAAATAATCCAAACTAGAACTATCCAAAATACTTCTGTCCAAACTCACAGTCCAACATTTATAAGGAAGGTAAACATAATTTAGATCCTTTTTACCCCGTAATAGCATATGAATACCTTCATCATGTATTCTTTTAATACACTGAAACATCCTAAATTACCATATTCCTTATTGATTACATCCATGCTCCCTTATTCCATATAGAATGCTGGATATACTTCATCAATCCAAAAATGTTTTAAACCCCAACAATGATGGAATATAAAAATCATTAATCAGTTCCAAGGTAGTCATGAATATCCAATATAATTTATCCAAAGCAATCATGTATTATTCCAAAATCACTACCTCGGTATCAGAACTATATTATGGTTTATCATTCTCTCAACCATATATTTTCCAAAAATTTATCCTGCTATTGAGTCACTTTTCTTTGTTCCACACAATCTCAAGTCCTTAATGAAATAGTACTGCAGTACAATCCTTATATACTCCATAATTATTATAACAAGTACATTATTGATACAACACTCAATTGACATAATCAACATAAGAACTCTAATCATTCCTCTTCATCTATGGTAGTATCATAACTTGATTATTATCCAATAACATCATTTTCGGCATAATCTGATGACTGGGACATAGGTTCACGTAGTGTCCAAACTCCTTGCAAATGAACCATTGTACATTTGAAACCATTTTCTTACCCTTGCAGTCACGTACTTTGTGCCCTTTTCCTCCACACTTATAACAAACTCCCATTCCATTCAGGCATGTTCCAGGGTGTTTCATTCCACAGTTACCACATATGGGGAAATTCTTCTTTTCCCTCTTCCCTTTATCCATCTTTCTCCTTCCATCCTTTTCTTCTCTTGCTTCCCTTCAAAGCCATAGGACTCAGTAAACTCTTTACTTATCTTATCAACACATGATATTATTTCTTCATATGATGATAATACATGGGAGACTATTTCTCTTATAAATTCTAGCTTAAGACCATGAAAGATATGATCCTTCCTTCTCATTGGATCATGTGCATTTCTGGAGTTCTCATTCCTTCTACTGGGCACCATTTCTAAACAATGGCATACACTAGATCAGTTTATGAATCAAAATACATAATCCCATACTTATAAAACACTTAACATAAATTGAACTATTTATGGATATAATCCATAATCATAAAAATGTATCCTTTGAGGATGTATATACTCATAAACCCTTCATAATGGTTTGTAAAGAAAATGAGAATTATCCTAAGCATATCCCCCGGGAGTGTCGTAACCAAGAGTGATGCAAGGCCCGTTGTCATGCACCAGTTCTCGTTCGAGTCTAGCTCAAAGCGGTGTTTTCGGGTTTTACCCCTTGGTACATCTGTGCCAGAGTCGCCTCTACCTACTCATATCCAGACAGGGATGTATTTCTCGGAAAACTCAAAAAATCTCTACAATACAAAAATTCTAGGAAGTTCTTCTATACTAATCCTCAATGTTCATCTTAGGTCTACGTGCTCTAATGAGAGTTTATCTAAATCTAGATTCCACGGTTTGTACTAAACTTCCTCTGATACCAACTGTAATGCCCCGACCCTAGTTACCTAGAGTCGGTGCATTATTACATAACATTGGTATGATCACAAGTAAGATCAAATCTCGAAAGACCGATTGGTTTAGTAGCCTTGGAAAACTAGATATATTCATAAGTTTTACATTACATCATAAAATGAAAAACTAATACAACAACATAATGTCTCCATAATTCACACTCATATCCCCACATAATATCCCTGCAGGTCATTCATAATTTACTTCTTCACTTCCTGGGAAAAATAAAACATATAAAAGGGGTGAGCTCAAATGCCCAGTAAGGATAACAATATAACGGAAACATTCATAAATAAGAATAAACGTTTAAGGCAATGTATAAATAAAACAAAATCCTTTCAAACTTGAACTTTCAACATAGTATGGAATAAATAAAATGAAATAATGTCATTTACTTATTCACATGGATATTCTACTAATCGAATAATCACATGCAAAACCAATAACCACTTTCATAATGATGGAATGGATAATGCTAAACTTTAATTTCTTTTCAAGGCCTCGTCCCATGACCATGGGGCTAACTGTAACCGGAACCCAACCCGGAGTACCTCTAATAACCGGACACCAACCTGGAGTGCCTCTAATAACCGGACACCAACCCGGAGTGCCTCTAATAACCGGAGACCAAACCAGAGGGCTTACTTTTACCAGTCCCTAACCTGTAGGGCTTACTTTTACCAGTCCCCAACCTGGAGGGATTACTTTAACCAGTCCCCAACCTGGAACATACTTGTCCAACACATTCATATGAAGTAAAGGTTGAAATATAACATAAACATTCTTATTGGAACTAGCATACGAAATGTCAATACTTTACTCATAAACCATGAATTCTATATAAATGACACATCTACAGTCAAACATATCAAAAAACTTCATTACAATATGGAAGTTTTATATCATAATAAATCAACTTCAAATAATCTTAAAATCCATCAGAGGATGTTGACATAGATGAAAATGTTTTTTTAAAAATTATTGATAGAAATATTCCTTTTTCATGCAAACATTTTAATTTTACACAATTTAGAAAGTAAGGCATTTAAATACATTTTTGAATCAAAGTTTCCCATACCACTTTGAAACTTTTGAATGGAATTAACACTTTTAAAACATTCATTTTCATATAAATAAATCCTTACAAACCATTTTGAAAACATGGACATAAATGAGAATGATTTAGAAGAATAAATATTAAAAACATTTAAAATGATGTTTTAGTAAAAGTTCCCTTATAAATAATCCCTTTGAAAACTCTTTTATGAAATATGTACATGGATAGTAAATATGTCCCTGTAGATACTTATGTAAAAACAACCTCGGATATTAAAGAGATTGTGAAGTAAACCCTTATCAATTTGGTAACTTATGAAACATACAACCCATGAAAGAGGTATCATACAATGATAATGTAAATACACATAAGGTAAAGTGTATTACACAAAGAATACAATTATGGGCAGTACATACACCACACAAAAGATAATAGTGGAAATATGGCATGAATCTCACCGAAATAAAGAGTGAGATGAAAACCCCTTACCACGTTAATAAACTGAGTCGTATGGACAAAATTTAATAACAACCAAATTATTTACAGAATAACATGAATATAAAGATAATCATGATAATATATATCAAATTCCAGTACACAATACACCACTTTCAATAATTTAGTGGCGAATAATGGAAATCTCACGGAATTGAATGTGAGATAAGAAAATACCTTACCTTGTACTTTTCCTTGGTTGGGGTAGGTTAACCTCATGTATAATGGTGAAATAATTGTTATTAAATTATACAAGAATCATATATATTAATATGATATCATATATGATCTTTTAATATTGATTTAATAATAATATCTTAGTATTATCATTGTTTCGGGTGTTAACTTACTTGTTTTCTTTTATATGTTTTGTTTCGTAAGCCATGTTTGTAATCAATAGGTTGTATATTATTCACATCCAGAATGATATCAAGTCCTAAAAAATTATTTTTAAATCATAAAATGATAATTAAACTTGAATGGATACGATGGAGAATGAATCTCATCGCGTTCGTGGAGACGGTAGTCCGTACGTACGCACGAGCGAGAATATCATTCTTTTGATATTAAAATAATATATAAATGGATGGTATATCATATATAAAGAATCATTAACATGTTATATTTATTATTTACATGAGTTACACATCATTATTATACCCATCCAAATAATATTATATTGAATAACAATTACACCACGACGTGGCGAGGTTAGTCGTACGTACGCACGTATGGTGACATGTTATTCAAAGGGTGGATAGAATACTGAATATGGTTGTACCATATTTATAATAACATCACAGTATATATATGATACTGGATTTATTATTTTATAATGGTAACAACAAAGGAAGAAGAAGTGGAAGAAGAAATGAACTTAGAAAAGGGCGTTGAAATCATTACCTCTTCTTCGGGTTCCTCCTTTTGATTTGATCAAAAGGGCTCCTTAGGTTGGATTTATGATCAAACTAAGGCCCCTAGGTTGTAGTTAGGGAAGTTGGGAGAGTATTTGGGCAGAGTTTGGCCGAACCAAAAGGCTTTGAAGGTGTGAAGAAATGAGAAGGAGGAGTGCCCTTTTATAAGATGGGTGAGGGGCACCTTTGGAAAAGCTAGAAATATTAATTTATAATAAAATCATATTCGGTTTCTAATGGATCCAAAGTTGATTATTCAAAGGTTAAGGTGGGGATGGGTCGAAAACTACTCAACCAATAGAATTTAGACAGGTTTGGGTACTTATTTTAACCATATATTTAAGTATTAACTCTAAGTTAATTAGTTTCACTTTTACAATGTCTCTTTGTATTTTTGTATAATATGGTTAATAAACATACTACATACATCCAAGAGACCCCCAAGTGGTCCATTAATGATGAACCTATCATGATATAAGTCACTTGGCCGAACCTTAGATTTTTAGGAATTTAATATCAATTAATAATATAATATTTGTTTTAAGAACTCTTTTATGTCAATTTTGACACTATTCAATAGTTGATTTTTGTGAAACTCATAACAGATTGATTACTTCGAACAAAGTCAATTAAATCAATACTAATATATCATATTATCCTAGAAAATTAGTTTAATTCATTAAAAGTTTTAGATACCCTAATCTTGACGTATGTGGACATTACATTACTTTTGCCGAATAATTAATACATAACAAAAACAAACAAAACTCATGGATCGTAATAGTTTAGTGTCTTTTTAAACGTGGAATATAACCTTATAATCATGCTGAAAGATCTTCAAAAACTCCCATAACGATCTTCCCCTTTTTGTTACCTTTCTTAAAACCTTTCTTTATTTCCTGGGGAAAATAAAACATAAAAAGGGTGAGCTCAAATTCTTATTAAGGGAAATCATAGAGAACATAAAACAATCCATAAATATTTGAAAGCGAAAACTTGAACATGAAATTTAAACATCAAAATCGTGAGCAAATACAGAAATCATTGAAGTACGTAAGGCATATATCATAAGGGAACATCAATCATGATAAAATAGAATGGGAATAAAACATGTAATTGTGGAAACCATTAAGCACATGTTATGATTTCCATAGTAGCCAAGGAATTGCTTCCAAGACCATGTTAGTGGACATAGTCCGTTTCTGAATCGAGTCCACTCCTCGTTTCAGTCCCGTAACACTGAACTAGATTAACTTACCCTTCCAGTCATATCTATCTCATTAGATATAAATCTTTACCCAATGCATTGGATGGAGATATAGGTCATACCCATCTGATAATGAAATCATTCTTACTTGTGCAACAAAATAAACCTAAAACATTCATCATAACCAAAAGAATAAAATGGGTTTCATAAGAATCATCCCATCATTTCATAATCCATATAAAACAAATGGACATTTCATTATAAGAAAAGTGAACCATATATATCATAGAGACATTAAACTTGAAACATACACATATGAAATAATTTCATCTTATATGGAAAATGGTTGTGATAAAACATTTGAAATGAATTCTTGAGGAAAATATCCTTTCATCATCAAAATAATTTTCTTTTCAAAAAATTCCATGCACTTTTAAAATAACGTATTTTGTTGAAAATAGTCATAAAATAATGTAGAGTAAGCTTCATGAAAATGAGGCATTATGAACCCACAAAAATCCGTTCACACCTTATAAGTTAAAAATAAAATTATCCTCATACTTTTGTCGGAAAAGTAAAAAAGTACCTCGTATGGTAAATAAACGATTCCTTACATACCATGTAGTAAAAGTTAAAAATGGTTAAAAAGGACATTAAAAATAAATGAAAAAAACTTTTATAAAACTTGGACATTGATGATAGAAATAACCCCAGTAAATACTTACGAATAAGCAATCTCGGATAAAAATTAGATTTGCAAAATAATCCCTTACCTTATGTACAATATGCTTCGTAAATATCTGAACCTACTGTATAATGATTTAAATAATGTCATTGACTTATTACAGAATCATATTAATTGGTATGATATCTTATATGGTTCACTTATGACTTTATATTACTTGTTCTTTTGTAAATTCCATGTTAAAGAGTGTTTTGGGTAAAATCGTTTCATTTATCATATGTGTTTCGACTTGTCGTTCTGAATATTATTACTTATATCCTGATTTACATAATTATAGAATGTAAAACATGATTTATATATAATATATATTCATTATATACATATATATTATAGATTGATAAATGGAATGAAATACACCGTTCATGGAGACGGTAGGCCGTACGTACGCATGAACATTGTTTTCATTTCCTTATTGAATTGAATGAAATTAAGTAGTTGAAATAAATATATATAAAAATAAATACAGTATCATTATTATGTAATATATTTAATTATTATTTATTCTATATACTTTATAATCATTCATGAATGGTTAACATGGAGAATGAATCTCATCGCGTCGTGGAGATGGTAGTCCGTACGTACGCACGATCGATGATATCATTCCCATGATTGTGGAATTGTGTTGAAGTGTATTTATAATATTTCATAATCAATATAACTTTGAAATAATCATATATAGTTATTTATTTACACCATTATACCCATCCAAGTAAGGTTGTGGTTGAAAACAGATTACACTACGGCGTGAAGACTGTATTCCGTACGTACGCACGCGCGGTGATTTCGTTTTCCGTAGGATGGATAAGTGGTGAAATAGGGTTGTTTCAAACTTATAATATAATATCAGTATATGAGTGATACTTATGTTATTAGTTCATAATGAAACAACTAAATAAGAAGAAGTAGAAGAAGAAATAAAGTTGAAAGAATTGGTAACAGATATTACCACTTCTTTCGACACGCCTTTTTGAAACCTCCTCTTAGGGCACTAAGATTGGTCTTTGAAGAAGACCAGAACATCTAGGATGTTTCTAGGGAATTGGAGAATAAAAATTGGAAGGTTTTGGCAGATATTGAATGCTCAAAGTGGTGTGAGGATGAGAGGGAGTAGGTTCCCTTTTATAAGGGAGGAGAGGGGCACCTTTGGAATAACAAAAAATATTATTTTGTTATAAAGTCATATTCGGATTTTAATAGCTCAAAAATGAGTTATTTAGAAGATAAAGTGGGTATGGGTCTAAATCATCTCATTCAATAGAATTAGGACAAGTTTAGGTTTCTATTTTAACCTTACCATTTAGATTTAACTTTAAGTTAAATAATTTTTCTTTTACCGTGTCTTCTTGTTTTCTTACACTATAAGGTTAATAAACATACTATAACAAGACAAACGAACCTCAAGTTGTTTATTATTAATATATATAACATTATCTAAGTCATTTGGAAGGACCTTATATTTTTAGGAAAAATATAATAATTTATAATATAATATTTTTTTTAAGAACTATTTTATGTCAATTTTGACACTATTTGGTAATTGATTTTTGTGAAAGTTATAATAGAAGGATTAGTTCAAACAAAGTTACCTTAATCAATAATAACATGTCATATTAACCTAGAAAATTAGTGGAATTCATAAAAAGTCTCAAGTTACGTTTATTTGGGTATTTATAACATCAATTATGTCAATATTTTATTAATAAGATAATTACTGCATTATCATTGTGTCATTAATAAATTAAATTATTTAATGTCTAAAAATTATAAATAAAACACCATTATGTAGGAAATATTTTTAGATTTCAAATAAATATTTATAGTCGAATTTATCTTATGTATAACCCTATATTAAAAATTATTTAGTTATTAAACATGGATTTTAACTATTTTTCCCTTTCTTTAAATAAATTAATAATTAATGCACTAATCTAATCCAAGTGGGCCTAAATGGTAATATTTTATTCCTAAGGTTTTTTTTTCGAATTAACCTTATCCAATAGAATTATGACATGTTTTAGGGTAATAATAATATCATTTTTACCCTTAATTACCCTATTTACTTTTAACTGTGGTAAAAAAAAGTTAAAAGTTGTTATTCACAAAAAAATTATTTTCATCTCATTGAACCACATTTTAGTACGTTATATTAACCATGTCTATTGGATTTTCGAAATTCCACTCATAGAAGTGGTGAAATTATGTTTTATGTGAATTTGCAAATTCTCATAAGAGGTTGGTAAAAGACGCTGAAAAGTTCAATAAAATTTTTATATATCTATAATTATTATAAAATGACTCCAATGACTTAAATTTAACTAAATAGGTATTATTTATCAATTTTTACCTAAAATAAATTTAAGTAAAATAAATAATTATTTAAATAAAAAGTCGGTTTTTGAATAGTAACCCAGTGTTTTCACTATTCATCAAAAATTGAAAGTTTTCCGAAAAATATCGAAAATTCACCCTAGGCTAGTTTCAATATTCTAAATCCAAAAATAAAGTCCATTTTAAAATATAAATTTTATAAAATTTCAAAAAGTGGGTATTACTATTCATAACGACTAGTTTATATAACATATCGTTGTTTAGCGAAACTCGGTATTGCATACAACACATGCTATTGTGGAAGGTCGCGCTTGCGTGTAATGCAAGACAAGTCATGGATGCGTGTTTTAAAATCTCCTTTTGGTGTATCATACAAAACAAGGCATTAATGAAATTAAAAAAAATTATTTTTCATAAAATCTTGGGGTGTTACATTCTACCCCCCTTAAAATGAATTTCGCCCTCGAAATTCGTCGGGGTTGTAAATGGTTTACTAATCGAAAGTTTCTTTAATAGAAACCCACATTGTAAAAAGGAATTCCAAAACATGGCTTTAAAAACTAAAGTATGAAACGTAACGGTTACCCAAATAAACTAATCACTAGGTTTCCACATATGAGAACATATGTGAAAATATGGATATGGAAGAGAAATATAACCATCATGTTCTGATAGAGAGTGGTAGAGAACATGGCTATGTAAAATCCAATAATCATGAAGCCATAGATTTACAATGATCTAAGGTACCATTTGATTCGTTGGATATAAGAGCACTAGGACAACATTTTTGGTTTTCAATATCATTTCCCTAAAGTTGAAAATTTTGAATTAAAAGAAATACTATCATGATTTTGGTAAAATCTTAATGTTGTTCATGCTTTGAACAATTTCCACTTCATCTCTTAAAGAAATTAAGTTGAATTTGTTATTCTTTAAGTTCTAATAGATCATGTGATAGAATGATGTGTCATTCCATCTGTTTCAAACAAAAGGTTAGCAAAATTTATCAAATATACATAAGTCCATCTATGGTATGGTTAATCATATATGATTCCAAAAATGAACATATACTTCATATATCATACCGCTTAATAAAATAAAACTAGTTTCTACTAATAAGGGACCTCCTATAGGCTAGTGGTAGGCGATAAAGGCCAGTCGCACTTCGGTTGTGGGTTCGATTCCCACAGCCTTGTCCAACGCGATGGGTTGTCGCTCGTCCTGTAGGTTGTCCTTTTTCTAAAACTACATTAGTATAAAATTCCATTAATAATATAGAAAAAGTAATATCCTTAATCAATAATAACTTATGTCAAACATAATCCATTCTAATCTTTAGGCTTACCCAAAATACTTCTTTTCAAACTTATAGTATAAAGAAAACAATTACTAGAAAGGTTATCTACCAAGAATGTGAATACAAGCATTTATCTCACATATATCATAAGATATATCTTGTTGGTTGCATTCCAAACACATGAATACCTTAGTCATATATTATCTTGAAACATAAATTACCATAGAACCTTAGTGAAAACATGAATATTGTCAAAAGGTAACTCTTTCCACATGTCAATACCCCAAAATTCTATATACTCAAACCATCTTATAACTATTTCCTTATATCAGTCATGAGCTCATGAATACTGTCAATCATTTCATTTTATCCTTATCCCTTCATTATACGCATATCATCTTCTTTCCAAAAATATCTCAATCACTTTCCATGGTTACCGGTATCATAAAATTATTTAAAACCACAATAGACCAATACATAAATATTCCAATATTCTACGATACTATATACAACATTATTTTCGAATACCATTATATAAACACTTAATCATTCTACCACAACGTTGTCATATTCAACATCGCCAATAGTGATTGCATGTGACTTACCTTTGTCATTTGCCTTAAGTGGTTGCTCATTTCGATCATCATTAACCCTTGGATTAGGGAATTGATTAGCAAAATTCCATATTTCATTGCACTTGAAACATTGAAGTGTTGGTGGTGCGTTCTCTGCAATCTTTTCATTATTCACATCATTAGCAACCCTTTTTCCAATACTTCGTCACTCAGCTGCTCGACGACCTTCTTTTCCACACTTAAAACATTTTCTAGTCCCTTTAAGACAATCTCCACCATGCATCTTTCCACACTTTGAGAATAAGGAAATATTCATCTTCTTTTCACCATTATTCTGAGATTTCTCCTTGAACCCCATCTTTCGTTTCTTGTCAAAACCCTGAGATGGATATGTAACACCAAAATCCATTTCTATCTTGATAGCCCAATGCACAATTTCTTCATAGCTATTGAAGTCTCTTATAGCTAATGCCCTTCGAAGATTTGCTTTTAAGCCACTGATGAATCAATCAACTTTACTTTCAGGTTGGATGATAAAGCTAGATGCATACCTTTCATGCCTTGTAAAATTTTCTCCGTATATACCAACAGATTCGTCATCCTTTTGCTTTAGTTAAAGAAAGTCCTTCTCAATCTTTGTTCAAAGAATACGAGGGAAGTACTTATTGAAAAATAAGTTCTTGAACTCATCCAATTCCATGGACTCAATTTAATATCTTGGCCTCGTATTATTGATAATATTCCACCATTGTTCAACCACACCTTCCAAACGATATACTGCTAAGATAACCTTATCATGTTCAAAACATTGAAGAACTGAAAATATCTTTTCAGTGGTACAAATCCATTGTTCAGCAACAAGTAGATCAGAAGACCCACTGAAAGAAGGTGGACGTTGCCTCATGAAGGACTCAATAGAATATTGTTCACTTATTTGATTATTTGGAAGTCAAGAATGATTCAAAGCTTGGTTAAGTATAGAAATAATATTTTTCACTCCATCTCCCATAACATTTTTTTGTTCAGGAGGACAATCATTTCATTGTCCATTACATTGATCAAAACGGTTCCTTCGGGTTCCATCCATCATCTAAAACCCAAAAAGAATAGTATGAGAGGAAAAAATCATGCTAGGGAAAACAACATAACAAAGTGGGAGTACCTTTAATATCTAACATCTTAGGATTAATTCTAATATCGTTACCATAATTCTAAGACTATAACCAATACTTATACTTAACCTTAGGGACATCCCTAGACATACCTTAGAAATATCTCTAGGTATCTCACTAAAGTTTTCTCATCCTAGTTTCCAAAGGTTGACTAAACCTTTCCTCTGATACCAACTATAGAGACCCTAAGCTTGACGTACGTGGACATTACATTACTTTTTCGGAATACTTAATACATAACAAAAAAACAAAACCCAAGGATCGTAATAGTTTAGTGTCTTTGTAAACATGGAATATAAACTTCTAATCATGCTGAAAGATCTTCAATAACTCCCATAACAATCTTCCCCTTTTTGTTAACTTACCTAAAACCTTTCTTTATTTCCTGGGTAAAATAAAACATAAATAGGGTGAGCTCAAATGATCATTAAGGGCAAACATAGAGAACATAAAACAATCCATAAATATTTGAAAGCGAAAACTTGAACATGAAATTTAAACATCAAAATCTTGAACAAATACATATATCATTGAAGTATGTAAGGAATATATCATAAGTAAACTTAAATCATGATAAAATTGAATGGGAATAAAACATGTAATTGCGGAAACCATTAAGCACATGTTATGAATTCCATAGTAGCCAAGGCATTGCTTCCAAGACCATCTTCGTGGACATAGTCCGTTACTGAGTTGAGTCCACTCCTCGTTTCAGTCCTGTAACAATGAACCAGATTAACTTACCATTCCATCCATGTCTATATCATTAGATATAAATCTTTACCCAATGCATTGGAGGGAGATATAGGTCCCACCCATCTCATAATGAAATCATTCTTACTTGTGCCACAAAAGAAACCTAAAATATTCATCATAACCAAAAGAATATAATGGGTTTCATAAACATCATCCCATCATTTCATAATCCATATAAAACAAATAGACATTTCATTATAAGAAACGTGAACCATGTAAATCATAGATACATTAAACTTGAAACATACACATATGAAATAATGTCATCTTTGATGGAAAATGGTTTTGATAAAACATTTGAAATGAATTCTTGAGGAAAATATCCTTTTTTGTCAAAATAATTTTCCTTTCAAAAAATTCCATGCACTTTTAAAGTGACGTATTTTTTTTTGAAAATAGTCATAAAATCATGTATAGTAAGCTTAATTAAAATGAGGCTTTATGAAACCGTAAAAATTCGTTCACACCGTATAAGTTAAAAATAACATTATCCTCGTACTTTTGTCGGAAAAGTCAAAAAGTACCTCGTATGGTAAAAAACATTTCCTTACATACCATGTAGTAAAAGTTAAAAATGGTTAAAAAGGACATTAAACATACATGAAAATTCTTTTATAAAACATGGACATGGATGATAGAAATAAACCCAGTAAATACTTACAAAGAAGCAAACTCGGATAAAAATGAGATTTTCAAAATTATCCCTTACCTTATGTCCGATATGCTTCGTATGTATCTGAACATCCTTTATAATGATTTCAATAATGTCATTGACTTATTAAAGAATCATATTCATTTTTATGATATCATATATGGTTCACTTATGACTTTCTATTACCTGTTCTTTAGTAAATTCTATGTTAAAGAGTGTTTTGGGTAAAATCGTTTCATTTATCGTATGTGTTTCGACTTGTAATTCTTGATATTATTACTTATATCCTGATTTACATAATTCAAGAATGTAAAACATGATTTATATATAATATATATTCATCATATACATATATATTATAGATTGATAAACGGAATGAAATACACCGTTCATGGAGACGGTAGGTCGTACGTACGCATGAACACTGTTTTCGTTTCCTTATTGAATTGGATGAAATTAAGTAGATGAAATAAATATATATACACATAAATCCAGTATCATTATTATGTCATATATTTCATGATTACTTATTGTATATACTTTATAATCATTCATGAATGGTTAACATGGAGAATGAATCTCATCACGTCGTGGAGACGGTAGTCCGTACCTATGCACGAGCAATGGTATCATTCCCATGATCGTGGAATTGAATTTAAGTGTATGTATAATATTTCAGAATCAATATAACTTTAAATTAATCATATATAGTTATTTATTTACACCATTATACCCATCCAAGTAAGGTGGTGGGTGAAAACAGATTACACCACGGCGTGGAGACTGTATTCTGTACGTACGCACACGCAGTGATTTCATTTTCCGTAGGATAGATAGATGGTGAAATAGGGTTGTTTCATACATATAATAACATATCATTATATGAGTGATACTTATGTTATTACTTCAAAATGAAAAAACTAAATAAGAAGAAGTAGAAGAAGAAATGAAGTGGAAAGAATCGGTAACGGATATTACCTCTTCTTTCGACACGCCTTTTTGAAACCTCCTTATAGGGAACTAAGATTGGTCTTTGAAGAAGATCATAACCTCTAGAATGTTTCTAGGGAATTGGAGAAGAAAAATTTTCAGGGTTTTTTGGAGCATGAAGTCTCAATGTGGTGTGAGGAAGAGAGGGAGGAGGTTCCCTTTTATAAGGGAGGAGAGTGGCACCATTGGAATAACTAAAACTATTATTTTATTATAAAGTCATATTCAGTTTTTAAAAGCTCCAAATTGAGTTATTTTGAAGCTAAGGTGGGTATGCGTCTAAAACCTCTCATCCAATAGAATTTGGACAAGTTTAGGTTTCTATATTAACCTTATCATTTAGATTTAACTTTAAGTTAAATAATTTTTCTTTTACTGTGTCTTCTTGTTTTCTTACACTATAAGGTTAATAAACATACTATAACAAGCCAAATGAACCCCAAGATGTTTATTATTAATATATATAACCTTATCTATGTCATTTGTCAGAACCATAGATTTTTATGAATAAAATAACACTTAATAATATAATATTTGTTTTAAAAACTATTTTATGTCAATTTTGACACTATTTGGTAATTGATTTTTGTGAAAATCATAATCGAATGATTAGTTCGAAAAATGTTAACTTAATCAATACTAACATGTCATATTAACTTAGAAAATTAGTTGAATTCATAAAAAGTCTCATGTTACATTTATTTGGGTATTTATAACATCAATTATATCAATATTTTATTAATAAGATAATTACTGCATCATCATTGTGTCACTAATAAAATAAATTATTTAAAGTCTAAAAATTATAAATAAAAAACCATTATGTAGAAAATAATTTTATCTTTTTAATAAATATTTATAGTCGAATTTATCGTATGTATAACCCTATATTAAAAATGATTTAATTATTAAACTTTGATTTTAACTATTTTAACCCTTCTTTAAATAAATTAATAATAAATGTCCTAATCTAATCCATGTGGG
The DNA here is from genome assembly GCA_963277665.1 of Viscum album. Classification (NCBI taxonomy): domain Eukaryota; kingdom Viridiplantae; phylum Streptophyta; class Magnoliopsida; order Santalales; family Viscaceae; genus Viscum; species Viscum album. The sequence goes on from OY728131.1 coordinate 1,007,289,564, forward strand.
CCTAAATGGTCATATTTTATTAATAAGGTTGTTTTTGGTCGAATTAAACTTATCCAATAGAATTAAGACATGTGTTAGGGTAATAATAATATCATTTTTACCCTTAATTACCCTATTTACTTTTAATCGTGGTAAAAAAGTTAAAAGTTACTATTCACCAAAAATTATTTCCGTCTCATTGAACCACATTTTAGTCATTGATATTAACCGTGTCTCTCGGATTTTTGAAATTCCACTCACAGAAGTGGTAAAATTATGTTTTATGTGAATTTGCAAATTCTCCTTGGAGGAGGGTAAAAGACGGTGAAAAGTTCAATAAAATTTTTATATATCTAAAATTATTATAAAATGACTCCAATGACTTAAATTGAACTTATAAAGGTATTATGTATCAATTTTGACCTAAAATTAATTTAAATAAAAATAAATAATTATTTAAATAAAAAGCCCGTTTTTGAATAGTAACCCTGTGTTTTCACTATTCATCAAAAATTGAAAGTTTTCCGAAAAATACCAAAAATTCAACCTAGGCTAATATTGATGTTCTGAATCCAAAAATGAAGTCCATTTTGAAAGATAAAATTTATAAAATTCCAAAAAGTGGGTATTAATATTCATAACAGCTAGTTTATATAACATATCGTTGTTTAGTGAAACTCGATATTGCGTACAACACACGCTGTCGTGGAAGGTCGCGCTTACGTGTAATGCAAGACAATTCAGGGATGCGTATTGTGCATGATCCTTTTGGTGTAGCGTACAACACAAGACATTAATGAAATTAAAAAGAATATTTTTCATAAAATCTCGGGGTGTTAGAATTTCCCCTTCTTTGTCAAAGCTGAAAGTGGTGCCGCAACTCTAGAGATGTCTGGCACAAACCTCCGGTAGTATCCAACCAGTCCTAGGAAACTCCGCACCTTCGTCACGCTCCTGGATGGCTCCTAAGATAGCACTTCCTCGATCTTCACTGGATCCACTGCAACTCCCGCCTTAGAGATGACATGTCCCAAGAAGTGGACCTCACATATCCAGAACAGACACTTTGAGATCTTACCATAAAGCTGGTGCTCTCGGAGTGTGTCCAGTACAACCTGCAAGTGGTAGGCGTTCTCCTCCTCAGTGGATGAGTATATCAAAATATCGTCAATAAAGACCACGAAAAATCGATCGAGGTAAGGCTAGAAGATCCTGTTCATTAGGCTCATGAACACTACTGGAGCATTGGTTACGCCTAAAGCCATAACCAAGAACTCATATTGGCCATACCGACATCTGAAGGTCATCTTCTGCACGTCCTCATCCCGAAGTCTGAGCTGATGATAGCCTGACCTGAGGTCTATCTTCGAGAACCATCGTGCTCCCGTGAGCTGATCAAAGAGGTCATCAATCCTCGAAAGCAGATACTTATTCTTCATGGTCACCTGGTTCAGGCGATGATAATCAACACACAGTTTCAATCTCCCGTCCGCCTTCTTGGCGAACAAAATCAGGGAATCCCAGGGTGAAACACTGGGTCAGATGAATCCCTTGCCCTACAAGTCCTCTAGCTGTACCCATAGCTCTCGAAGCTCTATGGGATCCATACGATATGTTGGAGTTGATATCAGGGCTTTCCCGCGGTACATGTCAATATAAAAGTCTACCTCTTTGCGAGGAGGTATTCCTGGAACATCATCAGGAAAGACGTCCGCATACTGATCCACCACTACAGGAAAACTCGGACTCCACACGTCAACTACTCCTAGGATGTGTCTAGCCAACTGATGAGTGATGTGATATCCTCTCCTCTGCGTGGGTCCATCTTGTGCTACAAAGGATCCCTTCTCACTGGTGAAGGTGAACCTGCTCCCAACTGTGCGAACACACCGCACCTTGCGCCTAATACAATCGATCTGAGAATGGAATGTTGATAACCAATCCATGCCCAAGATGACATTGTAAGGCCTCGACGCCACTACAAGAAGATCCCAGCCGAAGCTCTGACCTCCTAGAGTAAGCTCACACTACCGGCACCAGTGCGTAATCATCGAGTCTGCTCCTGTTGGAGTCTCTAGCCATAAGGATCGATCTAACAGCTCCATCGGAATCTCCGAGCTCCGATCAAGGGCAGCGGAAATGAGAGAATGACTCTCTCATGTGTCTATAAGAACTGCATAACGGGTGGAGAAGACACAGATAGTACCTTGAATCATCTCTAGTGCACTGTGGTTATAGGCCTCCGCTGCCTGAAGCTAAGCCTGCCTCTGCCCGCCAGCTCCCTGTGGTCGGGGTGGACCTCCTGGAGGTGGTGGTTGTAAAGCCTCAAAGCATCTCCCACCACCTACTACTCTGCCAGCTCCTCTGCCTCGTCTGCCTGATCCCTGCGGACCGCCACAATCGACCGTCTGCCTCTTCCTGGGTGGTCCCTCAACCGTCGGCTGATCCTCTGTACAACGGGTCGGGTAGTCACGAGCCATGTGGCCCTGCCCGCCGCATGCGTAGCACTTTCTGCTCCTCGTAAGACTGGCTCTGTGCCGTGTGCCCCACACCTATGAGCCAGTGTCCTAAGGTCATCCGCCTGATGGTCTGGTCTTCCTGGACCCCTTTGACATCCAACGACTGCCAGATGCAGAATACTCTGCTATGTGCCGCCCTACGGCAGGTCTCACTGCTGGGTTAGGCTTAGCAAGAACGAACTCCACAATAAGGGCTCGCTCCAGTACTCCTGCCTGCATCGGAATATTGAGGGAAATCATCGATCCCTTGATATCATGCCTCAGTACCTGCTCGAAGGTCCAGGCCCGGATGAATGGGTCTCGTACCATGTCTGTGGAATAACGCGAGAGATCGGTAAATCTCGCCGAGCACTGGGCTACCGTCATGCTACCTTGCCACATCTGTATTAGCTCCTGAATGCGCACCTCACTGAGGGTGGATAGGAAGAACTCTGAGCGGAAGAGTCTCTCAAAGTCTGTCCAAAGGAGAGATTCCTCGTCATGCACCTAGAGCATCAGGCTCTACCATCTTCCTGCTGTCGCGTGCAGGAGGCTCGCTGCAAGGATCACCATGAGGTCAGATGGTGTCCCCACTAACCTGAAAACTCGAACTACAACCTCTAGCCAATCCTTAGCTACCTAAGGGTCCGTCTCCCTGTGTATCCTGGGCGGTATCTAATGCTAAAACTTGTGCAGTTCACTAAGGCCACGTGCACTCTCAGCGTCTGGGGCTGGTGGCATCGGTGGCTCGGCGGGTAGAGGTACCGCTGGTGGCTCCACTGAAAAAGGGCCCTGCACTGAGGCCTCGTCGCTCGGTGGGATGTCGTTTTGTACAAAGCTCTGAACCCTAGCTGGCTGCCGTGGTGGGGCCATCCTGAAAAAAACAGGTGCACCACAGTCAATACAATATACCTGGTGAGATAACACAAAGTAATCACACAAAAAAAATTTGAAACACACATGGAATCAATGTTTACGTGCATTGAGTTGGAAATCAGTAGTTAGGGTCCTGGTGTATGTATATGCCGGTTACCGCAACAACATTGTACTCCCTGGACTAATAACCACACTCAATACCCTTAAAAAAACTACATCACATAGAATAAATATCAGATTCCTGAGTTCTGCGGTAGAACCGAACTCCTCTGATACCAATTTGTCACGACCCATCCTCGGGGCCCGTGTCATGAATACCCCAAGCCCGCCTTCCATCGTCCAGGGGCTGGAGACTAGCCCCACAGGTGTAAATCCCAATAAAAAGGGGAGGCATTGCCCTTATAAAGTAAAAAATCACAGAGTAAGCAAGCTGATGTAAACACTAAGTAAACTGGGTACAACTGTAAGTAATGGAAGGTAAATGGGTCAGAATAGAAACCCAACTAAAAGTAAAGTACAACTAAAAATAAAGTACAACAACTGAAAAGTAAAGCAGCAATGTCGAGCCGTCCACTAGAAATCCCACCTGAAGGGTGGTTACATATAGCCTCCTCAGCTCCTCGGGTCCAGCCGTCCTCTCCGTGTACGCCCCGCCCTGTGGTCAACCTCCAGGTACCGACATACTCCACAAGCCTCAACCATGATCAGCGTTGTCCGTCATCTGTATCAAACACAATGTAGTGAGGGAATAGCCTGTGTAGAGGTGAGTATACACTACTCAGTAGGGACCCCGAGACCCCCGAAGGTCTCCCAGAATCCACAAAGGATAATCCACAAAGGAAAGATACAATCACAAAGTAACAACCAACTCTACAGAGGTATACGCCCATACATATACCTAAGTCATCAATTCCTGTTTGACTTCAACATCCGAGCCCAAGTTCGATCTAGTCCACACAGGATAGCACAATCCAATCCACAAAGGATAGAACAACCCAATCCACACAGGATAACAAAACAATCCTATTGAAGATATTGATTGAAAGTCAAGACTCATCTCACACAGGTATACTTCTTCGTATGAAAATAGAGATGACCAGATGTAGCCACTGATTCATCTAAGCTATCGGACCCACGTAGGATACAAGACCAGCTAAGTTGTCAGACCCACAAAGGATACAAGACCAGCTACTCTGCCGCACCAACGTAGGATACAAGTACAGAGTCAAATACTGTCGGACCCACGTAGGATAGAAGAATAGTAGTAACGTACTACCGGACCCACAAAGGATACAAGAATAGTAGCCATCACCATCGAACCAATGGAGGATTCTAGTATGGTGGTCGTTGGTGCCGAACCCACGGAGGATTTCTGTATAGTCGTCATCATCATCGCAGTCGCAGCCATCTCTAGGGTTCCTGCACACAGCATGCTCGATTCCGGGAGGGTCCGCTCCACGACCCAAGGGGGGTCGATACATCAAATTACACGTAGTCCAGAGTAGATGTACGCCAAAGTTCTGTATCGACAAAAGGAACTCAACGTGACAGACGGCGCGTCAATCGGACGCCCGGTCTGAGAGTTATTGGCTTTTTCGTTTCCAGGGGCCCGGTTGGTTTCTAAGTGAAAACCAAACTGACTGTACTACAACTGCATCTAAACCACGATCAGAGTAATCACAAAGGTCCTTCTCACTAAGAGGAAACCAACAAAGTCGATGGCACGCCAATCGGACGTCCGGAGCTCAAGTTATGAGTGTTTCCGCTTCGAAGGCCCGGTTGGTTTCGTGTTTGATCCTACCCGTACATACCCAAAGTTCTCCAAAACCTTGAGTTTAATGTATCAAAATGACCGTCTCGATCCAATGATCACATCACAACTGACGGTGCGTCGATCGGAGGTCCGTAGCCCATGTTATGGGCCTTTGTACGAAGCTGTCCGATTTTAGGGGGTTTTGGGCACGGACCGACCCGGCCCGAGACCCCTTGGGTCTGCCCGAACCGGGTCGACCCGACCTGGGTCCGGGTCTGGCCCACTAGGGCACGGCCTGGCCCAGCTGGCACAGCCCAGCCCAGCCGGGGCGGCACGGCCCGGCACGGGGACCCGGCCCAACGCGGGCGGCGCGGCCCGGCGTGGGCGGCGCGGCCCGGCGTGGGCGGCGCGGCCCGGCGTGGGCGGCCCGGCCCGGTGCATGAGGCCTGACCGGCATGGATGATCCAGCCTAGCGTGGGCGCCGCGCGCCACGTGAGCGCGGAAGGTGGGGAAGAATCCACCCCTTCGAACCGAATGGCGGACCCACAGGGGGTCCGCCCTGTTGTGGTGACAGGGGGTTCAAACCCCTGGTTTTTTTTGGATCTGGCCGGACGTAACGGCCGGCTAGTTGTGCCACACGGGACCAGCCGGTCCCGCCTCCTATGTGCCAGCGGCAGGCGGTTCCAGCCTCCTTCCCCTGGTACTCCGCGGCCCGCACCAGCCGCGGGCCTCCATGGTTCTCTGGCGCGGCGCGACGGCGTCACGCTCCTTCACCGTGTGATATTCCTCATTCCGGCGCGGTGCCATTGCACTGCTCCGCCTTCATCCCAAACCACAATGGTGAACATAAACAAAGGGGGAGGAGGATCGGCTGTGTTTTTTCAGTTCAACCTCATCCTATTAATTGATACTAGGTGGACAAATATTTAACGATGTACGCAATGAATAATCACATCGAAAAAAACACCCCTACCTTGATGTAGTTGTCTTACAAAGATCATCGCTGGAAAACTTCTTCACGAGGGTGGTTCGATGACGGCGTTGGTGAGCATCCAATAAGAGGATGTCATCTCACACCGACTGCAGAGAAGGGAGATATTGTCATGTCATCACTCCTTGGTGCTTCGGCGTTCTTCACGTTCTTCAACGAGGAAGAAGATGTCCTTCAAGACTTAAAGAGTTCTCTCCTCTATTCCACACAACGAATCCACCCCCAATAAAATAAGACCTTTTCTTATTTTATTCACACACACACATGCCAACATTATTTTGAAATTCAAAATATCTCATTCAAATAATTAACTTAATTGAAGATCATTTAACAATCAAATTTATTTCGAGAGTTGACATGTCATAAAGAAGGGAAGCGGGTGTGTTACACAATTAACTTCTAGAGGGGGTTTTAATGGGGTGTTGTGAAAATTGAAGAAGGTGGAGGCTCGTGTGGGACCCACCCCAACTTCTTCACATCTTCCTTTCCCATATCACTTAATCCATTTGCAGTGTATTAAAAATATAATTCTATTACAACTATATTTTTATTCTTCACATTTTTAACAACTCCTCCCATGAAAACTCACCATTGAAAAAGGTGTTCCTAAGAAATTACGGGCGCTGTGGTTTTATCAGTGCCCTCGGATTTCGATTCTGAGCACCGGTTTAAAAGTTAGAAAAACCCGCTCGTTTGTTCACTGAACGTACCCAAGATAAACTTCAGAATTTGATTCCGGGCAGATCGGGCCTCGGAATCAGGTGCCCTCAGAAACAGCGCACTCGTCAAATCCCAAATCATTTATGAAAAAAACAAATTCCTTGAAGTTTATGGGTCTTTACATAATGATTTGTCAATGCTTACACACTACTTGTTCCACTCCAAATTGGTAGACCTAAGATTACTTGATGGTTAATATTTGTATTTCGGGTTTCTCTTGGAGCAGGATGGTCATAAAGATGGTGGTGATCAAGAGTTCATGTGGTCATCATGTTAGTCTAGTGGGTTTCCTTTAGTTTTTTATTCAGTTTATATTTTATTGACCTATTGTATCTAGATCTAAATTTTAATTTTTTTATGTTTAGTTAATATTGGAATTTCCTATTTGATGTGTTTTGGTTCCATCCAAGTTGTTTTTTGGGAAGAAAATTTTCTATATTGATTTACCATTGATGCCCTATGCTCGTCTCCAACCATAGAGGGTTGGGTATGCCTTTCAGGCCTTATCACAGACATAGTCTTGTGTCAAGTAATATAAAAACCCATACCAGTTCATGAAAAATGGTTTCAGAGGAGACCTTTTTTATTTGGAATGTCAGGTAGTTGGATATTTGGATAGTCATGACTCATAAGGTAGGTACAAGATGTAATTCATGATCCCTTGATTATTCATACCCTTCATTTTTAAGTGGTAGTCCCAGATTTGAGCCTTTATTATTGTTTTGGATTGCATTTATTATGGATGAAAATAGAATTGAGGTAATGATGTTCAGTGGTTTCACAAAGATTAGTGACCCATGAGAAGCCCAATTTCATGGATCTAGAATACTCATAGTGGTTGTATCATTCCCAGGTCATGGTCCACTAACCATCTTGTCGGTTAATGCATGGACACTAGTTCCCAATCCTTGGAGTTTCATGATAGTGGTGTTTTTCCTCTTTATTTTTTGTTGTTAGTGGATTTTTAGAAGGAAAAGGTTTGTTAGAAAAGATTTTTCAAAATTAAAAAAGTGTTGGGATTTTTTTTCATTAACAAGTTGGTATTTCTAATTGAATTGGATTTGGAAGTGATTTAGGTATTGTTTTAATGTTGGTTGATGTTCAAAAATGATTTTAGGATGGAATGTAAATGGTTGATTGGAAAAAGGTTTATTTTTGTTTGTGGTCCATAGCTTTTGAACTTTTTTAGTTAGATTTTTATTTTTAGGATGTTGTTCAGAGTATTCCATTAAGAAAGTTCCTAGAGTATTCTTGTGAGTCTCTCCTAGTATAAGTGCCTCAATAGACTTCAATTTGTGTGGTTTGACCAAGTTATTTTTTGGTTTTCCTATTTTCTATGTTGATCGAGGTTTTTTAAACTTATTGGAGTGTCTTGATAAAGTATAAGGTTCTTTCAGGTCTTTGGGAACACCCATATCCATGAGGGTGCATGCAGATTTGGATTCATTTGATGGTCTAACATATGAAAAATGGAAGGTGATTGTCCCAACATCCTTGTAAGATGGGATGTCTTGGGATGTGTGTATGAAAAAAATTATCAGATAGTAAATACTAAAAAATGTAGGGAATGACGAAGCTCATGAGTTCTTAGAAAGTCCTTCAGAAAGTGAAGGCCTATGTTGATCTCTTTAAGGAGTGGGTTCATTTTTAATTTGAAATATATTTTAAGCATAAGATTAAAGAGACTATCAATGAAGGGGTTTCCATCTAGAGATCAAGGAGAAAGTCCTCTCATCTATGGATGTTCAGTTTGAGATGTTGGTGGATGAGGTGTTTTTATCTTAGTTGGTTTTTGGAGCATTGGCAGTGAGAAATTTCATATATCTTGAAACGCATGGATGTTCCCCATCTGGTTAAATGTCTGTTCAATATAAAACTTTTAATTTTGGTTTTTTTTAATTATCATAGTTCCTCACTATTTATAATTCTCATTCATGTTCTTTTTGTGTGGTCAGTTCCAACATTTGAAACCATCTTATCATCATCCTACAAAGGACTGTTGACGGTGTGGTTGTTTAGGTCTCTTGGAAAATTCCTGAAAGAGATGTTTCCAAAAGGGGTATCTTAGATAGAGGATTCCATCTCCTAACTATAGGTAATGGTATTCTTTATACATTATGTCTCTCTTAATAGTCTTATTATTGAAGCATGCACGAATTTAGGAATCATTGGGGGTTTACGGAACCCAATCACATTTTTTCTCAATGTTGGTGTTAATAATTTTTTGATCACCTTATTTAAGATCACTCTATTTTTGAAGATATTACTTTTTTTAAAAGATTTATTACCCCTTTATACATATTTTATGTTTATCTTTATTGAAAAATGTTTTATATTTCCATTTATTTGTAACTATGGTGGTTGTGCCTTGTTTCGTGATGTTTTTGTAGATAGTTTTTGTGGAATGTTTTTGGTATTAGGTGTGTTCATATTGGAGAAGATCATGTCTTCTAGATATGATTAATCATGGGTTTCTTTTGATGTTATCTAGAGTTATTTATGTGGTTCTCCCCTTCGGTTAGGGGTTTTATGTTTGGTATAAGAGTTCCTAGTCCCGGAAGTTTTGCTGGTTGGATTATGCCGGGAATTCCGGGGATACTTCTTGTTTTGTTTCATGGTGTTTGTGGTTTGGTCCATGCTGAGAGTTCCATTTTTTGTGTAATCTGGATAGTTCTTAAATGATGTAGATTCCCACCATGGATCTCATGGGGGCATCTTATAGTGTCGGTTCCATGGAGTTAGTAATGTTCTTATGGTGGGGAGAACACTTTGGAACTCTTTCTATATGGTTCTCATCATTGTGGTTTTTATCTAAAGATGGTTGGGTGTGACTTGAGGAGTGAATGTTGAAAATAGGTAGTGTGGTTTCATTTCGTTCATTTATTTTTTGGAATAATTTTAGTTCTCTGTTTTTCTCAGTTACTTTTTGGGGTATGAAAGTGTTTGTGGTTGGAAAAATTATCACACCCCAACCACAAATTTTCTTTTCTTTTATTCTTCTCTTAGTATTGGATTAAACATTCACCATTTAGGTCATTTACCTAGTTTAAATGTTTTGAATATTGGATGTTTAAGCTGATTTTTGGGATTATACACTTTTTATGAATGATTTTTTCCAAACCAGGTGAGTCGTAGGAGGGATCGTGCACCTTTTTTTGGGTGGAGAGAGTCTTTTGTACAGTTATAGAAAAGTATGTTTAATGAATATGTGGATGATCTATCATTTCACAAATCCATTTTTTATGTTGGTTTTGAGTTTGAAAAATCTGGCAGCCAAGACTGTGAGGGGTGTCAATCTTCTCCAACAGGATGTGCACATTTGGTGCATGGTTTGGAAAACCGGGCAACCAAACCATGTGAGTTTTATAAGACATTAAAAATATGAAATTAATCTTCTATACATACCCTTTTTAACACCATTTTGGTTTATCCTCCCCCTCTCGTGACCTAGGCACACATGTGGATTATTGAATCCCCTCTTCCCTTTCTCTACATCCTCTATTAAAGTTGATCTACAGTTCCTAAGGTGAGTTCATTTGAGTTTTTGGTCATTTTCTTCTTCTTCTTCTCCTTCCCACTTGATTCATAGTTATTCCTTGTATTTTTTTCTCTCTTGGATGACCCCTAGGGAGAGAGATAGATAATTTGGGTTCTTTTATTAGATGTTTGGGTGTACAGAATATTCTATGGACCTTGTTCTTCATTCTTTGGGGGTATATTTGCATTCACACATCATTGATGTAGTTTTTTCCATCCATTTACTTTTTGTCACTCTCTATTGATAAATGATAATTTATAAATTTATTTTTAAATGTGATATCATTTCTTGTGATGTGTTAGTATAAAAGGTTTTTTCATTTTTAAGGTAGAAACATTGTGAAATTTGGTTTTCAATGGGTTTCTATAATAATGAATATATTTATATATATTTACGGTATCTGATGAAATAATTTATTGACTTTAAAATGGTTATGAGTGTTCTAAAAAGTTGTGTGTCCTTGTTTATGTTTTGGTAAAATTGGGATGTGTGTGAAATCGATAAATTGAATGGTATTTGTTCCCTTTTGAGGTTTGGTACTGAAATGTGGGTTCCATGCTATTTTTCCATTTATTAAAAGTCATTGATTCTTGTAGATTTAATTTTTGTGCCATTGGATGTTTCCATGGGGAATACACATGGATGGGTACCCAAAATATAATCGCATTCTAAAATGATGTTTAGATGAAACCCCTAATTTAAATGAACTTATCCCTCCTTCCTCCTTATTTATTTTGAAATATTATTTTCAAATGGATTATAAAAAATTATAACATCATAGACTTGGTTACTTGGATTCTAAATAGTTACTTGGTTATAAAAATGACAAAAGTGTGGTTTCCAAGTATATATTCTTAATGCTTTGCGTGCTTGGAATCCTGATGTGTGGAATATTTCCTAAATGTTGTAAAGGACCATTTGGAACATTTCTCGTATGTTTTCGATTTTCATCATGAGTTTGGAAAATGGTTTGATAATGGTTTTGAATTTGATATGGTAAAGGCCTATGTCACATTTTATAATATTTTGGAAATTAGTTTGAAAGATCTTGTGTCATGAAGGCTTGGTTGGAACTTGTGTAAGGATTTATTTGTAATAGGAATTTCTATGGTAGTCTCTATGAGGATTGACTCATCACATAAGAAGTGTTAAATTATGGGGTAGGAAAGAATAGTGGTAGGTAGCTTATTGGTTTATGACATACACACATGAACCTCATTATTCACCTTGAATGTTTTTCTTGGGATTCCTGGGAATCATCTAGAGGGCTAATCGACAGTCGCTTATCAACCTCGATTAGATGGGTCGGTATACCTAGATTTTGCGAGAGGCCAAGTGGGATAGTCCCCCATTGAGGCTAGTTTAGGGAATTCAATTAGTTATTGACTATGAAGCTTCACCATATGTGTTTGGTGCGTAAAAACCTTGTACGTCTAGGGATTTATTCTAAAGATATTTCAGAAACATTGATTTTTACTATCTGTATGTTTCAATTTTGTTCTTGTAGTATTTGGTTGATTTCATAACATCTTTACCCTTTATCACTCATTCTATTTAATTTTTATCTTGTATTCCTTTTGAACACCAGGTTTAGTATCCTATTTTGGTATTGGATTTATAAACGAGGTTCTAAATTGAAATCGATTTACGAAAATACATGAGTTTTTTTAATTAGTGTATTTTAATGGAAAGAGATGTTCAGTTCTTAAAAATTATAATCCAAATTTATTTCAATCTAGTGTTTATGGACTATTTTAGGAAAGTAAATCCATGGACTCTATGATGCTAACCTACTGACCTTTTTATGATCAAACCCTACTTATGACACTCGGCATCGGTAGAACTAGGATGTTTTTTAAGTCCAGGTTCTTGATTTGGGTAGCTCTTGGAGATGGTTGGTCTTATTAATTGTGGTGACCAAGAGGTCACAAGGAGATCATGTCATTCCGGTGGGTTGTCTTTAGTTTTATTTCCATGATTCTGTTTTTTTCAGAAGTTGTATCTGGATCTAGTTTTATATTTGATAATGTTTGACTATTAAGGGATATTGATGTGTAATCTTTTTTTATCCTGATCCTGCATGTTTATTGGGAATAAATCATTCCCACTAGATTTATCTTTGATACCCCATGCAATTCACCAACCCGGGAGGATTAGGAATGCCACTTGGGAGTTGTGGCAGACCGAGTCAGATGTCTAGTTGGATTACAGCCTAACCTGGTTTGTGATAGAAAAAACCTGAATCCAAATGATTAAAAATTATAAAACTCAATGAAATATGAAATAAAACCATAACATAACACACAAATGTCTATTTCGGGAACTCCCATGGTAAATTGAGGCTCCATAAGATGAGATTTGACAAGATAATTTCACATAAAATGTCACATCAATGTGTTTATTTTGAGTTATATTTCGATCTATTTTGTCATAATATTTATCCTTGTGTTTATCCTTGATTTTTTAGTGAAAATGGGATTTTATCTTGAAAAAAAGTGGCATGAGGTTGGCATACATATATGGGAAACCATGCACCCTTGCCTAGGAAACTGTGTTGTTAAGTTTATTTTTTGAAATTGGAGACCAGATAGTAGGTTAATGTTTGAAAAATTGTACATGCTAACAATATGGATTGTTCTTATTAGATAGTTAGGAACTCAAATTGGCCGCATAGTTTGGAAAGTTGTGCAGGATTATGGGATTACTTTTCTAGGTTGTTAAAAATGCACAAATTCACCATTCTACCATATTATATTTGAATGCAAAATACCTCCCATTTTCATAATTTGGGATTTGTATCCCTGGGAGACCCATCCAAGATTTCAAGAACCTATTTTAGCTCAATATTATGGTTTTTTTGACCTCGGTTCTTCATGGAATCATCAAGAAAGTCCTTCTCTAATTGAATTCCATATATTTCTGGGGTTATTATCTCCACTTTCTGGAGTTCCTATTTTCCATCGAATTTTTTGATGTTATAGGAGTTTGATCATGTGTTTTTTGGGGATATTTTGATAGTTATTTTTTGATCTTTCCTTTATTGTTTTTTTGGTGGTCCAGTTGTGGGTTTTTACCAATTTCCATATGTTTCAATTTTTGAGGTTGGAGGATCCATGATTTTATATTATTGGATGATTTTTTATTTCTTATTCGATTATTTAAACATGTTATATAGATTTTTTATGTGGTGCGAAGTATGTTTTGGAAAGTTTTTGTGATGCACATGTGTTGAAAAAGGGATTTTCAAAGGAAAGTAGTATGTTTTATGTGTGATTTTTTGTGGTTTTTCTTTAATATATCTCATGCCTGATTTGAAAGGTGAAAAACATGTTTTCAAAGAGATTTAATGTTGAAAATGTGTTGAAAGTGGATTTTAACAAGATAAATGGGTTTTTTTCATGTTAGCCTCTTCATTTTTCACATTAAATGATTCTTGGAATTATGAAATTGATATGAAGAATTTTATAAAATAAAAATTTATTTGAATATATATTTTAAACAGAATTTTCCCCTAGAAATAGTTAAATTTTATCTTATTATGTTTCCAAATGAGTTTCATAAATTGTTCATGCGATGTGAAATGTATTTTTGAATGGTTTTGTTATGTGTGTGAAGTGAAAAGTGGGGTTTTATGGAAAATTATGGTTTCTATATGTCCGTTGATCATTGGATCAATGTAAAAAAATATGAAAGCAATGATTTCCTTGCATGCTTGTGATTCTTGGCACATGTTTGTGAAAGTGGCGATTTATATGATATGTGTAATGGAATTTGGGTAGAAAGAGAATCCCTAGTATCTAGGAGGGTGAACTAGGACTAGTACTCTAGATGATCCAAAGTGGCTTAGGACCAGATTTATCTGTCAGTTTTGATAGTTACAATAGTAACTAAACATGTGATATGATCAGATATCACTAGTCCATGGGATGTGATCCACTCTAGTGGATCATTCACGAGAATTTTGTTGGTATTGGCATATGATATGGAGTTCATTAAACCATTGGATTGGACCCCCCTTAATGGCTCAGGTATGGGAATAATATTGGTAGTTTAGTAGAGGATTTTGATCACTAGGGTATAAGGTTCATAGTGTGCCACTTGTCCTAGTATCCTATAGTAATTTTCCCATAGTTATCTCTTATGACATGATTCTTATGTGATATGGTTCAAACCATCAGAATATGGGAGGCCTTTAGTATTCTTCTTTTTTCACGAAATATTATTTGTGAAAATAGGATTTACATAAAATGTTTTTATTGAGAATGTTTTCCTAGAAATGATTTCTTGTAAATGTTATATGTATCGTTATGGAAATGTGTATGTTGATTTGTATTGTAATGTTATAGCATGGAATCTTTTAATTTGGGTGTCATCTTACTAAGATTTATATTGCACACTATATACACCTTTGGGTATATGTATTCATTTTTATGTATACCCCAGGTAAAGAAAAGATTTATCATGGTGACGGTGGATCTAGTTTCTTGTGATCCACTTCTTGTAGTCGTAGTTAGTGGTGGATTGAGGTGATGTCCCTATTATTGAGTGGTGGTGTTTTGGATTGTTTTTTAGTTATCTTTTTGTTTTTCTATTTTTGGTTTTGATTTATGTTGTAAACTCTAAATTTAAATAATTTGTACCTCATTAGTTTATGGTTTAAGTTATTGTGATGTTCATTATTATTGGATTTTTATGATTACACTAATGCTAAATGTCTTTCCAAATGAGTATTGCTGATATGAATTCAATAGTTTTAATCCCATGGGTACTGGGAATTCCTTTAGAGACATGCCATAGATCAAGATGTGTATCAGTTTAGATGGAACCCCATCTTGGTTCATGACAAAATGTTATAGATGAAGGTGATGCTCTTTTGGGTCATGTAATTTTTAGTATGACTCTAGATAGACAAAGTCTAGGAATGTCAAATATCGAGGTTCTAGCTATGAGTCATTTTCCTAAATTGAATGCTTCAAGAGTGTACACCTATCAATATGGGAAGTTGGGTTTTGGTTTGACTTCTCCTCCATGTGAGTTGTACAAGCTGTAGAGTGAATATGGGCACTGTGTGGGTGTGTATTGGTTTGGTTGTCTTATTATTTTGATGGATTTTTTATTCATTGATTTATGGTTGTGTTTGAGATTTGTTTTTATTAGTGAAAAATTTATAATGTGTGTTTATGGCCTTTTATTTTGATTGATGTTTGATGTATTAAAATTCATCCTTAAAAAATTCCTTTCTCCTCCTTGAAAGAGCTTAGAGAGAGTTATCTCTTGCCATTCAATCATAGGTTAGTGGATGTTGTGGTGTAGGCTATCAAAGATTTGGGAAAATTAAATGGATCTAGTCCTTATCTAGTTAGATAAGCTGAATCGGGTTCTATAAAAGAAAAAGCTCCAGATTTTTTCAATAACAAGGATTCTTATTTCTGAGGTAGCATGAAACATCTAAAAGAAGAGGAGGGGCTTGAGAAGATAGAGAGAATGTTAGAGTTTCTTGATACTCCTTCGGCTGCCATCATGAAATGTGTTTTTTTTATGTTGGAAGGTCCCAATTAGAAGCTGTGGGACTTAGTGGTGAAAGTTGGAAAGCATGAGAAGATGGGTTGGAAGGATTTTAAGTTCATTATAAATGAGCAGTATTGTCATAAAATATTTTCCTTTTCTATGACTTGTGAGTTTATAAAGCATGGACAGGGAGACCAATCTGTGATATAATATTCTAATTGATTTTTTGATATACTTCCATGCAACACTGAGATCGTTTCCAATGATCTTATGAAGGCATAAATGTTTGACATGGGGTTTTGGATAGAAATTTGATCTCATATTTTCTTGTTCAAGATGACATGTTGAGCTGGTTGAACATTCTATGATATTAGAAATTGATCATTGAGCTATGTCCCGTTTTTTTGGAGAAATATCAGTAGTGGGAATTGGTAGTTCAACTAAAAAGAAGATGAAGTGGGATGAGTAGAGAAATAAGGGAGGTGATAGTTCATTCCATCCTTCTTAGCTATCTACATTTGTGGCTTCTGATGCTAGGTTAGTTTTGTGACACCCTAATGGGAAGGAAATACACATGGGACCTTCATGTTCCACTCAACCTAAAACTTATCACTGATTTGATGTAATGGGGGTACTTATAGCGTTTTTCCATGGTGGATCACCCATATCAGTGTGGTAAATGATCTGAAGATTCTAAATGGATGCCAGCCTGGTCAAAACCATCTAAGATAATGGATTCTCAGTTTGGAGGTCACGGTGGTAGGGTTGTATATTCCTATAGGAAGAGTCTATTTAGGGTAGAGCCACAGTCTTTTGGACTTTCTCAGGATCAGATTGAGATGAGGAAACTTCATGCATTGGATCAGGCACTAATGGCATCAAATTCATGTCCTACAATATTTTGAGGTGTCATCATTCTTGCCACATATTTGGATATTTTTCAATTTGATATATTTCTTCTATTTATTTCATTTTACCAATATTTGTATGTTCTAATGTTACCAAGAAATATCACATCATATGTGGTGGAGTTGGTAACACCGCTTGCTAGGATGCAAGAGTAGAGACTCAGGTGTCCATCTTGTGCACTCATTATGTTAGGGATTGAGTTGCATTGGAATTTCCTAGTTTTGAAATGGAAATATTTTTTGGGATCCTTGGTATATATGGTATGGTGCATTTTCAAGAACACAACGATTGTTATAGGTTGCGAGTGAGTTTCATGGAACCTGATAGTAATACCCATGTTTTTTAGGGTAAATTGGATTCCCAGTCAGGACGTGTTCGACTTCCACTTTTAGAAGTGGGAAATCATTCTTACCAATTATCATCAATCTCATTTAGATATGATGTTGGTGATCTTGATGTTGGATTACCTCTTATGGTGGATGAGTTCCCAGAATATTTTCATCATGATTTTTCAGTTTTTCCTCCAAAGAAGGATGTGGATTTTTCTATTGATTTGACATCAGGAACATAACTGGTATATCTTCCATCATAGCATATGTCCCCAATTAATTTGGGGAAATTAAAGGCACAATTTGATGATTTGTAACCCAAAGGATTCATTTTTATGAGCATATCACCTTGGTTTACCCCAATTCTATTTGCAAAGAAGGTCGATGGATTTCCTCATTGTTTCATTTATTACATGAAGCTGAATAAGGTATTGATAAAGAAAAATAATCATTTCCCCCAAACTGATGAAATTTTCATCATATTAATGGGGGGAATTTTGTTTTCCTACAATTTTTTGTATTCCATGTATCACCAAGTTAGAGTGAGGGTGAAAGATGTTTCAAAAATATCCTTCCAAAGTAGGTACTTCCATTTTGAGTACTTGGTCAGGCCTTTTAGGTTGGTGAATTCTCCAGTAGTATTTATGGTGCTTAAGAATTGGGTGTTCCAAAAGTATATTGATTTCATTATTATGGTAATTTTGGAAGATATCCTAGTATATTATCAGATAGAGTAGGATCTTGAGTGACGTTTGAGAATTGTGTGGGGCACTCGTTGGGATTATCGTCTTTATGAAATGTTTTCCAAGTGAATCTTCTAGATCAGGGAGGTGAAGATTCTAGGCCAAGATATCTTGAAAAAATGTGTTTTATTATACCTTGAGAAGATCAGTGTACTAATTTCATGGGCATGTATGAAGATTTTTTTGATATAATGATATGTTTTAGCTTTTTAGGGTATTATAGGTTGTTTCTTAGATATTTCTCTCCCCTGGCTTCATCCATGGTGGTGTTCACTCAAAAAGGGGTGATGTTTGAATAGATCCTAGAGTTTCATGCATCCTCAGAGGATATAAAATGACAGTTGACCACCATCCCTATCTTAGTCTTTCCAGAATCATGGACGGGATATGTGGTTTATTGTGATGGTTTAGGTATGGTTCTTAGGTGTGTACTGATACAGAATGATCATGTAGGGACTTATGGTTCTCTCCAAATCTGATTACCAGAAAAGAATTTCACTACCCATGACCTTGATCTAGAAGGCGTGATTCATACAATTAATATGTTTCATCATTTTATTTTTTTCGAGGTGTGTGTTGTGTATTCAAATCATAAGTGATTGGCATCACTTTTCTCCTAGAAAGTTATGAATTTGAGGGAACATCATTGGGACGAGTATCTTCAGGGGTTGGATTTTGATATAGTCTATACCCAATGAAAAGGTAATGTCATGGAAGATACATTGATAGGAATGTTTATATACCATCATTTAAAGAGTTCCTTGATAAATGTACTTTGATGGGGATCTTTACTCAGATGCACTTGGAGACCACGGAGTATAGTGGAGGTGAGTTGTTGACAAGTGTACTACTAACAATTACCCTTATCATGTTTATGAAACATGATAATCTTGGGAATGAGTTTTTATACCATTCTATGTAGTTTCTAAAGATTGGGTATGTTCCTTGTGAATTGTCATTGACTGCTAGGGGAGCTCTGTGCGGTGAGCTCATTGATTTTGAGGTATCTTCGTGTGCTATTTCCAATGACAAAGGGGTGATGCAGGGTATCCACTGGTCCTAGTGGTCCATTCATCCTAGAGATTCCAATATGTTTTTTGATGTGTGTCGGCAGTTCTGGTGTCTAGGTATGAGGAGTGATGTAGTTAACATTTTATCGTGGTGTTATAAATTTTAGTGGATTAATGTAGAGAAACAAAGGCCCTCTAGTTGTCTTCAATTCCTTTATATTCCTACATGTATGTTAGAAGATATCATCCTTGATTTTATTTTTGTTTACCTCCCACACCAAAAATGAGTAATTCCATTTGGGTAGTGATTGATTGTTTGAAAAAATCATCCTTTTCATTCCGAGTAGGTGTTCATCCAATGCGAATGAGTTGGGTCAATTTTATGTTCAAGATATTGTGAGTATTCATGGTGTGCCATTAGAAATAGTTTCAGATATGGACCACCATTTTCATCCAAGTTTTGGGAAATAATTTATATGGCTATGGGTTTATAGTTGAAGTTAGGTATGACTTACCACCCTCTAACAGACGGTTGGACAGAGTGAGCGAATCAAATCTTGTATAATATGTTGCGGGTATGTGTGTTGAATTTTACTGGTTCATGGGATATCCATGTGAGGTTGGTTAAGTTTTCATATAACAATACTTACCAATCATTGAATTGAAAGTCTCCTTTTGAGTTTCTTTGTGGTTGGCCTTTTCGGTCGCCTTGGTGTTGGGAAGAGGTGGTTGAGACCTTATTATTGGAATCGAGCCTAGTGCGAGAAACATCTGATAAAGTCAAGTTGATTAGGCAGTGTTTATTGATGGTAAAAGTCACAAAAAAATTATGGCGATCAGAGGCACTAGGCTTTGGAGTTTTATGTGGGTGACCAGGTGTTCCTAAAAGTGGCATCTCATTTCGATTATTTTCATTTGGGTAAACAAGTAATGCTATCAATGAGGTATGTCATACCATTTTAGATTATCAATATCATTAGTAAGGTGGAATACATGTTATATTTTCCTTCTTAAATAATGGTAATTCAAGATTTGTTCTATGAATCTTAGTTGATAAAGTATAACCCTGATCTATCTCATGAGTTGAATTGGAAAGAGTTAGAGTTGGAGCCATATTTTTCTATGTTTGAGTGGCCGATAAGGATTATAAATTCTCTAGAGAAAGTGATTCATGGGATATATATTATATTGATATGTGTTTTTTTGGCTACAAGGTAATTATGTTTATATAACAACCCAATCATGACATAAATAGACAATATGTATCCTTTTCAGAATACTTACAACATTATCAAAATAGACACTCAAAGACTGTACTAATCTAGTGAATTTGGAAACATGAAAACATAAGAACTTTTACATAAGTGAACTAAATTATCTCCCACTAGGTTCATCATGAATATCACCCTTCTCATACATATCAAACATAATAAAAATTTTCATAACCAGGGGGGAAGAAAACATAAAAGTAGGTGAGCTCAGATGATCAATAAAATTAAACAAGGGACACATGTATGAATAAAAATTAGCATAAGGGTATGATAACATGACCATGTAAATATATGATAATACCTTGAATATCAATGATAATAGGCATGAATCATGGCATAAATATTTATGTTTCATAAGAAATAAATCATCAGGAAATAAATAACATAGTCCATGAAAGCATAACATATGAATAAAACAACGAATTGTGTCATAAACAAAATCATATAATATAATTCCCATATTACACAAGGAATCACTTTGAAGACTGTCTCAGTAGTATGGCTTAACTCCCTATACCATCTTGGTAGTCACTGTTCACTCACATGGCCATCTTAGTATCATGAGTTCACTCTTCATACCATCTTGGTAGTCAAGCATCACTCTTATAACCATTTTAGCAGTCAAGGATCACTCCCAATACTATATTATTCTATCTCATCATATATAAATCGTTAAAAAATGGATTGGAGTGAGATATATGTCCCACCCATCTCAAAAGGATATCATACATACATGTGACACAAAATGATAAACAATCAAATCATATAACATTAAATTAAATGGGTATTATAAAAATGTAAAAATATCATAACCTGTTGAAAGATCTAGGTTTCATACTAATTTCATCATAAAAATAACCCCGGAAAAGAATCATATTTCAAAAGAATATAACATTTGAACGAGAAATAGGTTTCATAAACATCCTCCCATCATAACATAATCCATTATATGAAATAATAGGAATGGAAACATTGAATAATTTCCCCATATAGGATTTAGTAAAATCAAGGGATGATATATTAGATGTTAAATAATTTTTAAAGATCATTTAAAAACATTTCATTTTGAAAATATCTCTCTATATTTGAAAAATGATATTTATAACATAATGTTTTTGAAAATCATATTCATAGAAAATACATTGAAAACATGTAAAGAAGACTTGTTATCATTTTGAAAACATTTTCCCTTGAAAATTTTTAAATGAAACATGAAAATAGTTTAAACACCATTTTATTTTGAAAAAACATTGAAAACATATAAAGAAATATTCAAAACATTTTGAAAACCATTTCATTGAATATTCATTGAAAACATAGACAGAAAGATTTGAATTTTTTTGAAAACCATTTTATTGATGATACTTTGAAAATTATAAATAAATATTGAAAACATTTTCAAAACCATTTCATTGAACATAATTTTAAAACTTATAATTAAATCCTGATAATATTTTTAAAACCATTTCATTGAAGATACATTGAAAATATATAAAGAAATCATGAAAATATTTCAAAAACAATTTCTTTGAATATAACACATAAAATTATAATGGAATATTTAATAACGATAAATTTGTTTCAAAAAACCTTTTTACTTGAAAATTGTCCTCAAATATCATTTGGAAACATTTTTTAAAATATGGTTTTGAAATAACACGGATTTTGGACTGAAGAGAGACATACAGTCAAATGGTTCATAGAGAAAATTTAATAGTTATCTTCTATAAAAATTTATAGGAATTAGTAATAATACATGAAAATATCTTGAATAAACATGGTAGAATAAAATTCTTGAGTGTTATGGAGATATTTATCATAATATTTCATCAAAGGAAGTATATGTATAAACAATCTTGGAAAGCGATGTGATTGTTTCGATAACCATTTATCACATGATAAATTGGGATCATACTCTCCATTTAAGAAAATACAATTTCATTAATCTTGAAATATATTTAAAATAAGTGTATTCATGATATAATATTTCAATGTTATTATATACATATAATGTAAAATATAGGTGCATAACATGACATGTGTCTCAAAGAAAGAAAATTGAGACAAAATTATTTTAACAATTTGGTTACTTTTGAAACATAAAACCCATGAAATAAATTTCATAAAATGGATATTAAAATAACAAAAAATTTATTTATAATAATAATAAAATACATCCATTTTATGTATACACACCACTCAAAATCAATTTGTGGTAAATAAAACATGTATCTCACAGATATAAAAAGTAATATGAAATCCCCTTACCTTGTATCTTGACTCTCTTCATTCTCTTTCTAACCTCCTATAAAATAAATAGAAATTTATTATAAATATATTAAAAAACCTTATTATAACTTATAATTCCATATAAAGTTTTATTATGATTTTATATCACCCACCGGTTAACAATTTTATGTTACGGTTTCACTTCAGATAATATCTACTTTGATCATCACATGTGTTTTAATTTGTCATATCATTGGACCTTATAATTATATGATTATCTATAGAATTTAAACCATAAATTAAATATAATTTTTATTTATCATATTTGTGTTATAATAATCCATATAATATATAAGTATCAAACAGAATACACCGTTCATGGAGACGGTAAGTCGTATGTACGGAAGAAAACTATTTCCCTTTAATTGTCATATTGAAAGAAAGAAGCTAAAATACATATATGTATATATATATTTATATATAATTATTAAATTTTCATTATTATATCATATATATTTACTATATACATCCTTAATACATTCCATCTGGTGTATGAATGAATCACATTGCTTTGAGGAGGCATTAGTCCACATTTCTTCAAACGAAATTACCATATTAACACAACCTTGAATGTATAAAATTATGTGTTATGAAATAATTAAACGAGATAAAAGAAATAATAAATATACTATGTAACATATATAAATATATTTTCCATCATAATTTTCACCATGACAGGTGGTAAAGTAAAAATTAACAATCAGTGTTTAGTTAGGTGGGAATATACCATACACATAAACATTATGTTCATTACCAATTAGAATGAAGGGTGTGTAAGTGTAGTTCAAATATAATAAATAAAAACAACTCATTATATTTTGGATACTGGGTTTTTATACAATAATGGACTAAGAATATTTTAGGAAGTGGAGAAATAAAATAAAAGAAAGTAGTTTGACGGAGGCTGCCACCTCTTAATCAGGTAACTCTTTTTGGTTTGTTCCAAAAGGAATCCCTTGATTTATTTATTCCCAAGGTGAGTAATGAAGGAATAATGGAGGTAATTTGGGGATTAATTTTTGAATAGTTTGGCCAAAATTAACTCATTTTAGATGTTTGAGGAAATGAGAGGAGATGATGCCTTTTACAATGCATAAGGGGTGGAACTCTTGAAATATTTTAAAAGAAATGAACCCCACCAACATTTTATTTTGAAATTAGTTCAATAAAGGTTAAATTTTGATTAAATGGAGGATATGGTTAAAATATTTCTATCTAATGGATTTAGGACATGATCACATTCATTTTAGGCTTTACGATTTTGGTTTAGTCCGTTAATAATCTTAATTTAACCTTAATCATTGTAATTAATTTTAATTAACTCGCTAATATATTTTGGAAAAATATTTTGTTTGCCTTATTATAAATTATAAATTATGCTGCTCCAAAATTTGGAATCCATTTTTATACAAATTCCAATTACATGAGTGGGCGAGATTAATTTAAATACAATCTCGCAGTTGGGTCGAAAATGTAGGTTTTCAATGGAAGAATGTTCTTAAGCTCCCTATATTTTTATAGTGAATTTCAAAATGAAATTGATTATAATGACCCAAATTAGATTTATTTATAAAAATATTGAACAATTAAACATTCCAACCAATTAAAATTATTATTTAACCATATAAAAAATTAATTGAAAAATCAATTTTGAATTAAAATCCATCATTTTTAACTATTCATTAAAAAATGATACTTAATAGAAAAATAAAAAAAAAATTATCAAAATCTAAATTTTATCTTTATATTTGAAATATGATGTTTATTTTAACATATTAAATCTATAAATGTTTCATAAATTTGATTTAAAATAGGGTTCTCCATTTAAATACATTAAAAGTACCATAATAAAAATATTGGGTTTTATGATTTAAATTGGTTTCATCCTTATATTGTGCTTATAAAATCTATTGGATGAATGTAAAAAAAATTTACATGGGTATAATATATATATATTACATTAAAATTACTTACTAGTTAATAATATTTATTAGGATTAAAATAATAGTGTGAATATAATTATAGTTTTCTAAAAAGTACTCCCTCCATCTTCAATTTGTTATATATATATATTTATAAATAATTTGTAACTAATTAATTAATTTTATATTTTGTGAAAACCGTATATTTACATATGTTAGTTAATAATATTCATAAAATATAATTTTAAAGTTAGGTCAATTATTATTATATTATTAATTTTTAAATAATATTTTATTTATCGGTTACACTTGGTCTCACATTTTATGCAAGCCAGCAGGGAAAGTTATTGTTGCATGCATTGCAAGATATCCTTGGTGTTCTTTGTATAGAAAGATAAAAATTATGTTGTGTACAGTGGATGTAATCCAAACAAAGTTCTT
Organism: Viscum album; assembly: GCA_963277665.1. Taxonomy (NCBI): domain Eukaryota; kingdom Viridiplantae; phylum Streptophyta; class Magnoliopsida; order Santalales; family Viscaceae; genus Viscum; species Viscum album. Next base: position 1,007,314,341 of record OY728131.1, read on the forward strand.
GAATACAACATAAAGTTTTTTCATTGTTGCATGAAATGAAAAATACTAAAAAGGATAAATTAATTAGAAAAAAATAATTCACAAAATCTTGGGGTGTTACATTATGCCCCCATTAAAATGAATTTCTCCGTAGAAATTTCTATGGGTAATTAAAGTATTAATACTTGCTATTTCCTTTCAAAGAAACTTACATAAAATAAAGAACACTAAAATATCCCTTAAAAATGAAAATTTTGAACCATAACAGTTTCCCAAAGTAACACATAAATTGGTTTCCACATGGGAGAACATAGGTGTCAAGAAAAAACATGGACATTCAATAAAACTCTAACCATCATGTTCTGATGTACATTGATTGAGACCAAAGATATGAAAATGTCTAAATCACAGATCCATAAATCCGGGATGCCTGAATAGGCCACCTGATTCATCAAAATTAGAGTTAATAGGATAAATTTTTTGGTTTAAAGATATTTTTTCCTTAATTTGTATAATTTTAATGAAAATTTATACATTCATTATTTTAGAACAACATTACCTCTTTCTGTTCATTGATCCAATTAACATATTTCTCAAAAAAGGAAGGATATTTCTTCATTTCTAAAGTACTAACACGTCATGAGATCCATGATATGCCATCCCATTTGACATTAGTTATCATCAAAACCATTTTTCTATAATATGTTATCCAAAATGAATAAATACTCATGTGGAAAGATAATACTTTATTCTCAAAAACATTATATAATGTTTAACTTAATCATTCAAAAAATGATAAAACTTAAAACACTTATGAAAGTAAAAAATACAAAACATTAGAAATAAATTAACAATATCATCTTATCATTTATCCCTTATATATCAAAAAGTGGCTCTTGTTTGTCACTTTCCAAACATTTGAATACCCTCATCATATATTCTCTTGAAACATTGTAATAACCTAAATTAACAAAAATACATTTGGAAAATAAGAATTATTCCTTATCTCAAGGGTTACATGATATATTTAATAAATAAAATATGTTTTAAACATCATCCATGATGAAATATATTACTTTTTAAACCAATCAATAATCAGATTTATGGTAATCAGTTCTGTCAAAGTCTCTTTATCCCAAACAACCATCTCTTTATCCAGAGAGAACACAATTTTCGCAACATATTAATCACATTATGGGTTACCTTACCTTACTCAAAATATCACTTTAATAATTCTTCATCACCATTAAACATATCCTTTTAAATCATTAATGAAAAATTATTCTAAACATAATTAAAAATTTCAAGATTCCTATAACCTATTATTTAAATAAGAATATAATTCATTCAAAATTATTATTGAACCATTACTCAGTATTCATCAACTTATTCCTTATTACGTATTTTATATAATATTATATATAAATCAAGTCTTATGGATCATAAATCTAAATAAAAACTTGCTTCTTATGATTAATGTAAAAAATACTATAAGATCATCACATACCATTCAGATGTCATATGGGATCTCTTTTTCTTCAGATGTATAACAAATACTCATCCCACCTTCTAGATTCTCTTTATGAGATTTCTAGTTGGGGTTTTTTTAGAATTCTTATATTTTCCGCATATGAAACACTCAATGTTAACCATGTTACTTCTTATTCATTAGATTTACTATAATAATAAATCATATTGTAAGAAATATTTATCATAATTGGATGCTATATTATCATGAAAAAGTACTTATATGATGCCCAGATTATGGATCATACATTTTTAATTTATGATGAATTAGGTATATATTATGTTATTCAATGATATTTAAATCCTTCATAATGGGTTGTGATGATTTTGTGATTTATCAAATCATATCCACTGAGAGTTTCAAACCTGCTGTGTAGAAAGGCCCATTTTCGTGTACCAGATTACCCTGAGGCAGGACCAGAATGTCTTGTCAAAGTTGTTACACCTAGGAAAATCTGTGCCAAATCCACATCCACTTATTTTATCTTGATAGGGATTTATTGATAGAAAACCACCCACTCTATCCTTTACCAAAATTCCAGGACATTTTCAAAAATGTTGAACCATCCTTATACATATGCATAGGCACGTCTGTAGACATATCCATAGAAATATAACTATGTATCATTAAAGTATTATGATCCTATCTACCAAAGGATAAATAAAATTTTTATCTTATACCAACTATAATAGCCAAGTCTTGATGTTCATAGATATTACATAACATTATTGGAATACTTAAAACATTATAAAAATAGATGCCCAAAGACCGTAGAAGTCAGTGCCTTTAGAAACATGCAATCATAATCACTGGTACATAAGTGAGACTCATTATCTCCCACTAGGTTCTTCAGAACTAAAATCTTCTGTAGACATATCAAACATAAAACATATATTCATAACCAAGGGGAAATAAAACATAAAAGGGGTGTGCTTATATTCTCAGCAATGAAAAAATAAGGGAGACATGTAAGCATAATCATGAGCATAAGGGTATAAGAAGATAATCAAGTAAATAAAAGATCAAACACTTCTTATTAAAGATATTAATCATGGATAATTAAATAAATTTTAATATTTAATAAGACATGAATTATAAGGAAATAAAGAACATAATCTATAAAATTATAACATAGGAATAAAACATAAAATTGTGGTTGACACATAAGAAGATAATATGATTTCCATAGTATCCATGGAATCACTACCAATACAATCTTTTTATTATAAGTTCACTCCCAATACCAAATTAGTAGTCATTGTTCACTCTCATAGACAACTTATTATCACATGTTCACTCATCATACCATCTTGGTAGTCATGGATTACTCTCATGATCATCCTCGTTATTATGGATAACTCCAAAAACATCTTAGTCTATCTCATGATATATGAATCTTTACCCGATTCTTTATAGGGAGATATAGGTCCAACCCATCTCATAATGAAATCATACATACATGTGCCACAAAATTATGAACAATAATATCATAACCCTTGAAAATAAATGTGTATTATAAAAATGTAATCGTATCATAACCAATATTAAAGGATAGGTTTTATAATCCTTTCATCATAAACATAAACCATGAAAACAAATAGGTTTCAATATCATATAACCTATGAAAGAGATACAAGTTTCATAAAAATCATTACATCAAAACGTATTCCATTTATTGAAATAATATGAATGGAAACATTGAATAATTTCCCCATATAGAAATTTTTAACACCAATATATTTTATATTGGATGAGAAATAATTTCGAAATATATTTTATAAATTGATGGATATATTCTTTCTTCTTTGAAAAATTATTTTTATAATATAAATCCTTTTAAATTATTTTTTCATAGAAAATACCTTAAAATATCATAAATAAGACTTGAAATAATTTTCAAAACCTTCTTATATGAAAACATTAAAAATAAAAGTCAAATCAATTTAAATCCCATTTTCTTTGAGAACACATTGAAAACTTACAAAGAAAGATTGAAAATGATTTAAAAACCATTCCATTGAAGATATTTTTAAAACATATAAGGAATGATTGAAAATGTTTTGAAATATATTTCAATGAATATAATTTGAGAACATATAAGGAAATCATGAAAATGTTTTGAAACCCATATCATTTATGATAATTTGAAAACATATCAACAAATCTTGAAAAAAGATTGAAACCCATTTAATTAAGTTATTTTGAAAACTTATAAATAAATATTGAAATTTTTTTTGAAATAAAATACTCATTGAATATAAATATGAAAAATTACAATAAAATATTTTAAATATTTAAAACATTTTTAAAATAATTTTTTCCTTCATAATTATATTCTAATATCATTTGGAATCATTTTTGAGAACATGGTTTTTAAATATGACATATTTCTATTCGGAGAGAGAGATATGATATGATTTTTCTTAAAAACATTTTCTTAATTATCTTATATACAAAAGAGTAGAAAATGGTACTAATAAATGGATATATATAATTTGAAAATATAGGATAAGAAAATTATTGAGTTTTATTGAGATGTGGATCATAAAATTTAATCAAAAGAAGCAAAAGTATAAAAAATCATAAAAAGCAATTAGATTGTTTCAATAAACTCTTATCACTTGGTAACATGGGATGATACTCTAAATGTAAGAAAATTAAATTTAATGAATCTTAAAATATCATTAAAATAATGATATTAATGATATAAAACATCAATGGTTATATATACACCAAATATAAAAATATAGGGGCATAACATGACATGTGTCTCAAAGATGGAAAATTAAGACAAAATTATTTTACCAATTCCGTAACTATTGAAACATAAATTCCTGGAAATAAATTTCATTAAATGGATATGTAAATACCTATATATTTAATTATAATAATATTATAACACATCCATATAAATTATACACATCACTCAAAAGTAGTTGGTGGTGAATAAAGAATGTATCTCATGGAAATTAAAAGTGAGACAAAATGCATTTACCTTGTGTCTTAAATTTAATTATACTCATTAAAAACTATAATTAATAAAATATAAATTTATTATAAATATATAACAGAACCATATTATTACTTATAATACCATATATGGTTTTTATGTATTTATATTACTCACTATTTAACAATTTTATGTTAAGGCTTCACTTTGGGAAATATTCTCCTTGTTCTTTACATGTGTCTTAATTTGTCATAACTTTAGTCCTTATAATTATATAATGAATTTATTAATCTAAAACATGATTTAAATATAATTTATATTTATTATATGTGACTTATAATAATACATATAAAATAGAAGTATCAAACGGAGTACACCGTTCAAGGAGACAGTAAAACGTACGTATGCATGAATAATATTTCCATTTAATTGTAGTATTGAAAGAAAGAAGTTAGAATAAATATATGTATATATATTTATAAATATAATTATTAAATTATATTTTTTAAATCATATATATCTTATATATTAACTAAATCCATTCTTAATACATTCCATGTATTGTATGAATGAATCACTTCACTTTGAGGGGGAGGTAGTCCACACATCCTAAAATGAAATTATCGTATTAAGCTAAAATAGAACTTATGAAGATAAGTGTTGTAAAGGAAATAAATATAACAAAATAAATAATAAATATAATATATATCATATAAAAAACATAGTTTAAATCATAATTTCCAACATGACAGGTGGTAAAGTAAAAATTAAGAATCGTCATTTAGTGAGGCGGTAGTGCACCCTAAACGTAAACATTATGTTCGCTATGCATTAGATGGATTTGTGTGTATGTGTAGGTCGAATAATTAGAATAAAACATACTAGTATATTAGTGATACTATTATTGTTATATAATCCTGGAATAAGGTAATTTTTGTGAGTGGAGAAAGAAAATAAAAGAAAGGAGTTTGAGGGAGGGTGTTACCTTTTAATCAGGTAACTCTTTTTGGTTTTCGCCAAAATGATACCACAGATTTATTTATACACAAGGGGAGGATTCAAGGTTTATGTTATGGAATTTGGGTAGCTATTTGGGAAGATTTTATCTGAACATATTTGTCTTTAAATGTGTGATAAAGTGGGAGGAGAGGAAGCCTTTTATAATGGTGGAGGGGTGGCACTCTTGAAATATTTTAAACAAAAGAAACCCCACCAACATTTTTTTTATTTAAAGTGTTTCAACAATGTTTAAAATCGAAGAAAAGGTAGGATATGGTTTAAATATGGTCATACAAGGGATTTAGAAGAATTTTATAGTTCCTTTGGTCCCTTAAGTTTATGGTTTAGTCCCTTATTAAAAATAATTTAACCTCAATCGTTGTAATTAATTTTAATTACTTCACTAATATTTTTGGTTAAAATAATTTACTTAACCATATTGTAAATTATAAATACTGATTATTCAAAATATGAAATCTATTCGCCAAAATTCCAATCATATAAGGGGAATAAATGAATTTAAATATAATATCACGGTCGGGTTGACCATGCGGGTTTTAAAAGTTAAAACATTCTAAAGTTTTCTATGTTATTAAAGTTAATTTCAAAATAAAATTGATTATAATGTCCTAAATTTAATTGATTTATAAAACTATTATCTAAATTAAATTTTTTACAAATTAAAAATATAAATTAACCTTACAAATAAATAAGACGAATAATCAATTTTTAATTAAAAACAAGCATTTTTATCTAATCATAAAAAATGATACTTAATATAAAAATACAAAAAAAAATCGTAGACTAGTTTATATGTATATATTTCAAGTATTATGTTAACATTGACATATTAAATCTATAATTGTGTCAAAAATTGGATTTAAGAAGTGTTATCCATTAAAAGGCGGCGAAACTACCTTAATAAAAATATTAGGTTTTTTGAGTTAAATTGGATTTATTCTGTTTTTTTATAAAATCTATTGGATGAATATAAAAATTATTTAGATGGAAATATTATATGTATATATTACATTAAAATTACTTACTAATTAATGATATTTTTTAGGAATAAAATAACATTGTGAATATGATAATAGTTTTTAATAAAAATACCCCTTTTGTATTCAATTTGGTTCTTATATATATTTAAGAATAATTTTTAACCAATTAAATACATTTATATTAGTTTTAAAACATATATTTACAAAATATAGTTAAGAATATTCATAAAATATAATTTAATGGCTAGGTTACATATTATTATTATTTTTTATTATAATATTTTACTGTTAGGTAACACTTGGTCTTTCATGTTTCGAAAGTCATAGAGCAATATGAATATTTAAATTCACACAATCTATACTTGATGTTAACTGTATATGAATCCTAAATTTATGTTCTGTGTAGTTCACGTAATCCAATTACAATTCATTGATATAAAATAAACTATTTTAAGTGTTTCATGAAATAAAAAATTCCAAAAGGATAAATTAATTCAAAACAAATTCAAAAAATATTGGGGTGTTACAGTTCAAGAGACATGGGAGTGAAGGTCATGGGTTGAGGGGGAAGTACCGATTTTTATTCATCGATAATGATTCATTTTAAATTTATGAGGGTAGAATTTTTTCATGGTGGTGATAATTTTTAAATCAGTGTTTTTATTTTGAGGTACTATTCTATATATTTTTTTTCTATAATTATCCATTATGTTCTTCCTGATTTTTTGTAAAAAAATGGTAATTTTTTAATTCATAGAAGGTCAAACATTTTTTGGCATGTGGTTGTGGGAAACTATGCACCGTTGCCTTGGAAATTGTGAAGTCAATTGTATTTTTTGGATAGTGAAGGATTCATGGTTTCCACGCTGTTTGAAAAACCATGAGGGATAACTATGCATATTGTTCCCCTTTGACACTGAGGGATGCATTGTTTCAACATGGTTTGTAAAACTATTCGGGATAACCATATGAGTCCTCTATGTAAATAAATAGTGGAAATGTACCTTTCTTCCCTCTTAGATTTTGACCCTAAAAGACCACCCATCAACCCCATTCTTATTTTAAATCTAGCGTAGTTCCTTCTAAGCATTCCAATACCTCATACGCCTTAATATTTTGGTTGTTTTGACCCTGATTCTTCAATTAATCATATAGAAAGTCCATCTCTGCTTGATTTATCCCTCTTTCATGGGTTCTTCTCCCCACTTTCTTGATTTATTATTTTTCTAGAGGATCATTTGACATAAGTAGGGTTTGATCTTATGGTCATTCTGGTAAATAATCATGGTTATTGTTTTATATTTCTTTTATAGGGTCATGTGGTGGTGTGTTTGTGGTTTCACATTTATTTCTAGAATTTTCAAAGTGTTAGGTAGGGTTTTCCATGATTTTGCATTATTGGATGAGTTTTTCTTCTATCTCGGTTCATTAAATGTGTTCTATAGATTGATTACGTGCTATGAAGTCTGTTTTAAAAAGGTTTTGTGATGCACCTATGTTGAAAATGGGGTTTTCAAAGGAAAGTAGTATGTTTTATGTGTTCTAGATTTGGTTGTTTCAAAAATATATTTTGTGCCTTGTGTAAATGGTGTGAAACATGTTTTCAAATAGTTTCAAAGGTGAAAATGTCTTGAAAGGGGATTTTTTCCATGTGAAATTTGTATTTATTCTTATTGAATTTTTTTTGTGAATTATAAATGTGTATTAGAATTTTGAAAATGGTATAATTCATGTAATAATTTTTTTTGATGGTAGTATGCATTTCAAATGGAATTTTCCCATTGAAATGGTTCTATTTTATCTTGGCGTGTTTCCAAATGAGTTTCCTAAATTTCTCAAGTGATGCGAAATGTATTTACAAATGGTTTTGGTGTGTGTGAAATTGAATGTGGTATTTTTTATGTAATATAGTGGTTTACATGTGTGATTTGACCATTCTATGAATGTGAAAAATGTGAAATTGATGATTTCTATGTTTTCTTGAAATTATAGGAATTTGTATTCGAATGTGATGATTTATGTGATATGCGAAATGGAATTTGAGAAAAAAGGTAATCTGAGGTATCTGAGTAGGATAACTAGAAAAAATACACTAGTTGGATCAAAATTGGATGAGAACTAGATTCATCTAACAGGTTTGATGATTACAACACTAACTAATCATGTGATATGAGTTAAGACCACTATAACTTGGGATGCATCCCCCTCTAGTGGATCATGCACAAGAATACCTATTCTTATTGGATTATGATATAAAGACCATTGTAAATTGGGATTGGATCCCCACTAATGGTTCATTCTTGGTAAAAGTTTTGGTTGTTTAGTGGACGATTTTGATCACCGATGTATGAGGTTCATAGTGTCTGACTTGTGAAAGTTACCTATAGGTATTTTACATGATTATTTATTATGACATGTTTCTTATGGGATATGGTGATATCCATCGGTATAGAGTATACCTTATGTATTATTTTATTTTATGTATTCTTATTTGTGAGAAAGATTTTTAAATAAAAATTGTTTATTGAGAATGTTTCCTAAATCTTTTTCCTATAAATGTTTCAGGTATTCTTATTCAAATGTTCATGTTGATTTGTCCACTAATGTTATAAAATTAAACCTTTTCATTTGGGTGGAATTCTACTGAGACTTGGATCACATCTTAAATACACCTTTGGGTGTACATAGACATTTTTTTGTAGGACCTAGTTAAAGGCATGATGTATAATGGTGATGGTGGATCCAGTTTCTAGTTTTCCACTTTTTATAGGTGTTGGCGGTTCTCGATTAAGGGTGATGTCCATCTTATGGTATTAAGGTTTTTTGGAATGTTTTGTGGTTCCGTTTGTAGTATTATTTTAGGTTTTTATTAATGTTGTAAACTCTGAATCTGATTATTGTTGAACCTCTTTTGGTTATGAGTACTACTAATTGTGATGTTTATTATTATTGGTTGTTTATGATTATGATAATGGGTGAAACCATTTACCAAGTGTATTTTTGATACCTAGACAAAAGTTTCTAGCCCATGGTGATCCAGAAAACCCTTTGGTTCATACCATGGATCAGTTCCGGTGTTGGTTTTGGTGACATCCTAGTTAGTCAGAATACCTATCTACCAAGACATCTGTAAATAAAATTAACTAAAAATGTTACCTTTCATATCAATTTTAAGCAAACCATCCCATGTTACCACCCTATAAAACAAGTTAATAGGCTCATTTCAAGTCCTAATGGGAATTCCTTATCCCCATGGGCAAGTGAAAACTACCTATGAAATAGATAATAACATTTTGTGAATTATTTCACCCACATGAAAATAAAAACCCAGATCTTTATAGAAATGCGGAATAAAACATCACTCCAACATAAATAATAAATAAAATAAACATTTAACAAATATGAAACATATCAATAATGATCCAAATATGAATAAATAAATTAAAAAATTCTCACTAAGACAATGTAATAACTTTTCTAAAATAAAAATAAAAAAAATAATTCAACATAACTATATGTGACATGTTGGAAAACACAACACCATAGCATGATAAAAACTCGAACATTAATATCCTGGGAAACCATTTATTCAATGTAGTTATAGGTCATTTATTACAATATAAATTACAATATATACATACATCAATTATGTGTATATTGGTTTTCGGCTCACAATCCCTATAGTTCCCCCACAAAGTGTCCTGTAGGATGAATTTATTAAATAAATAAATTATTCACAATTTAAAGGAATAATGTGATATGAAAAATTATTTTTATAATATTCCTAAAATATGAGTAATAGACACATTACAATAGTTTTAAAAGAAATGAGATCATATTTTCACTATTAATGAGAAAACATGGAAACCAACGCTTACATAACAGCATGAAAAGTAAATATATATCAACCATTTTCTAATAATAATTAATAAACAATGATGATTATAAAAAACTTCAGCATAATAGTAAGGAGTCTTAAGTTATATCATATCAATTCTAGATGAGATCCTCACACCTCCAGAGTCCAAGGGAAAATAACACAGAACACACTAATAACCCTATAACTTATACCTTGGGATAGGAGATCAAAAACATCTATCTACCTTACCTTACTAATATTTTAGTTAGTTTTTTCATAATATATTCAATGATAGGGTGGTTGAATATAGAGGAAAAGGATTAGTAAACAATAAAATTACATATTTTTAGATGAATATTCATTATATTAAAAATCACATCCCTAAGGATCATAATAGTTTACTGGATTTGGAAACATAGAACACAATTTTATTAATTCATGAAATATCTTCAAAGTATCCCCTAAATGTATTCCCATTTAATAATCTTACTCAAACCCTTTATTCGTAACATGTTGAAAAGAGTCATATTAATGGTTGAGATAAAATGCTCGATATGGAAAAAAATCAGAGATATTATTCTATAATCATATAAAAACATAAAATAAGAACAAGGGTATGTGATCATTAAAATAAACATACAAAGTCTATACCAAACTTTTCAGGGACCATAAACATGAGTCATAGAATAAAAATTTACCGTTTTATAAAACATGGGCCTTAAGGGTGAGAAATAATCATAAATCAATCATGAACCATAACAATATGTCATAAAATTAGGGAAAAATATTAAATATTGAAAAACATTTCATAAGTCAAGGTTAACTACCAAGTCCATAAATATATTAGATCAATATATACTACAAGTTTCCCATTGTGGATTAAGGCACAACTATTTCACATTGTAGATCTGGACACTCCTATTTATAATAGAAGATCAGAATTCACATGTTTCTAATAGTAGAACAAGAAACCCCTGTATATTATAGAGAGAGAACACCCTTTTCCTAAAGTGGATCAAGAAATACATTTTTTCCATAGTGCACCAATCCCATTAACCTGTTTTTTCATTTTTATCTCATGAGATATAAATATTTACCCAACGAATTAGAGGAATATATAGGTCCCACTAATATCATAATGAAAATTATTTTTATGTGCACCACAAGTTCATCAAACATTCATCATATCATAACCAATGAAATGAATTGTGATTCAAAAATATCATTCCAATATTAACAAAAATAATTTAGAGAGATAATAATAATAGTATACTTGGTTCATATCCCATGAAATGATTAAGTCACATCAAAGGATTTCATCTTACATGTAGAATTATTTTGAATTACAAACCATTTGGATAGTTACTTATTAAAGATAACATTTATTTTAAAATTAGATTTTTAATTAAAAAATTTATTTTGTATTTTGGAAATAATTTTCTTTGAAAATAACCCTATAAACCTATAATGGAAGATTTAAAAATAATTTATAACATTTATTGGAAAAAATATTCATTAAAAATTTAAAAAAAGTATATATAAAATATTTTGATAATAAAATTATTTTAAAATAACATAAAAAAATTATAAAGGATGATCAATGAAAATAATGGTCATTTATTTGGGAAGTTTCATTCATAACATACCTGTTAATCCAAACATTCCATTCAGTTTTCAATTAAAGACAAATAGGTTTTTTTAAATAAAAACATGAATAATTTTTAAAATGGTTTATAAAAATAAAAACATGGTTAAAAATTTATTTTAAAATTAATAAGATAATATTAAAACATTTTTGAATATTAAAAAATATGGTTTTGGAAGAAAACATATTTTCAACCGAAGAGATACATAAAGTCATATTTTATTAAAACAAATTTCTCAATTATTATAAGTACCAAAGAGTTTATAAATGTTAAATTTACTCAAAATTGTCATTACTAACTAGTAGATAATACAATATATGACTTTTCTTAGGATAGATAATAATATTTCATTATTTGAAGCTTAATCATAATAAATCCTGATAAACAATGAGATTGTAACATAGAAAGCATACCAATTTGGTACTATGGATTCATAATCCCATTGAAATAATAACAATAAATTAGATTCGGAATATATTGAGAATAAATTATTTCATGATATTACATTTCAAATGGTCTATATATACAGCTGATAAAGAAGATAGTTTCATAACATAACAAAAATCTCAAAGAAGGCCAATATAGACAAACACCCCTTACCACATTGGTATCTTTTGAACCTTAAATCCCTTAAAAGAGAGGTCTATAAATCGATATTAAATCCTAATAATATTGAGGATAATTATCATAAAATAAATTCATGTGAATTATATATACCATATAATTAAATCTATTGCTGAATATGGAATGTGTCTCCCAAAAATAAAAGAGACTAAGTATCTGTTACTTTATATCTTGGTTACTGTTGTACGCATTCAAAACTCATGTATAATAAATATAATTTTATAATAAATATATTACCAATATATATATATGTAACTCTATATATGATTTTTTATGTCAATTTATTAAGATTTTATCAACAAATCAATGTTAAAGATATGTTTCAGGTAATAATCACTCTGCTTTCAAATATGTTTTCAATTTTTATTTTCAATCCTCTTAATTTGATCATTATTGAATAATATCATAAATTTTATTCTATATTTAAATATCATATATATTAAGTATATAATAATTTATATTAATCAAAAAAATTTAGTGATAGAAAAAAAATTACATCGTTCATGGAGATGGTAGACCGTACGCACGCATGGACATTGTTTCCATTTTCTAATTGAACTGAATGAAAGAATGGTAAATGATATATTATGATTAATTAATGGTTTTATATCATATAAATTACTTTTTTACATTATAACCATACATATTACCTTCCATGTAAATCTTGAATGAATCACATTTCTTAGTGAGGGGGTAGCCCGTCGTACGCACGAGCGACGTTGTCGTTTTCCCACAAAATAGAGAGTATTACGGTATGTGTGATATAATAATTCCATTAATTTAATAATATTATAAATATAATATATATATATATATATAATAAATACCTAAATGTGTACACCATTGAGATATGGTAGCGGAAAAATGAATGACACCAGTTTGTGAGGTGGTAGTCCATCGTGCACACGAATAATGACTTCTAAACCCATTATATGAAAGTGAAAATGGATTTAGGGTAAAAATTAACATAATAATATATTATTATATATGAATTTTTTTTATAATAATATAATTTTCATAAATTAATTAATTTTCAAAAAATAAGAAGGAAAAAGCAGGGGCGTAGTGAAGATAATTAACTTAGCTTATAAGCACCTCATTGGGATCTCTTATTAAGTACCCGATTATAGGTATTTTGGGAGGACCAATATATATAGATCATGGAAGGGTATTTTTGGGATGTATGTTTTATGGTTTTGGATAAATTATAATGATTTAGAGGTGTGAATAAATTGAGGGTGGTGGTGGCCTTTTATAAGTGTTGGAAAGGAACCCACATGGAAACAACATGGAAATTTCCAAAAAAGAATACAAAATAAAAATACCCTTCCCAAGAAAAAATATTCCAAATGTCTTTATATTATATCTTGTGGTGGTTTATATTTAACTTTATCTAAAAAAATAGGAATTTTAAATGTGTTTTGGTTCTTTTAACCCTTATCTTCTTAGTTTAACCCCTGATAAATTCATTTTCACCTCAACCACGGTAATTAATTTTTATGGTTTTCACTATTTATTTTGAAAGAAAATTATATTGAAGTTATTAAATAATATAAATTATAATTATTCCAAATATTGAATCCATTTTTTGTAATTAATTTAAGATTATTCGAAAATTTTAATTTAAAATTAATCATACAAACACAACGAGAAAACAGAATTTTAGGGAGAAAAATTTCAAAAGTTTACAAATATTTTATATTAATATTGAAGGTGAAATTAATTATAATGAATTAAATTATTTTATTGGATGTAAATGTTGAGTGATTTTATTTTAAATCCAATTAAATTTATATGTTTTCGTTATAAATAAAATAAAATAAAATATAGTTTTTAATTAAAATTCTGTGTTGATCACTATTCAACACAAAAAATAAAATTTTCTGAAAAAACTAAACAATTCAGATTAAGATAACTTTGAGATGATGATTTCGAAAATTAAGTTCATCTTTTAAAATTAATTTTATAAAATCTTGAAAATTTATTTTTAAGAATGTTTTCCAAAATAAATTAAAATATATTTTTTGGAAAATAATATTTTTGTAAAATATAAAGTCTATATAGATAATACTGTTTTTTTATAAATATGTTTCTTTTATATTAATCCATTATAATTAATATTTTATAATTAATTATTAAAATTTATATCACTATGTTTAATGTCTATGTTATAACAATCGAGTTATAATAAGTATAATAATAATATAACATGGATTTATTAAAAAAAGAGGCATGTGTGTTGAAATTCTACCCAATGATTCATATGGCACAAGAATAACATGGTTTTTCATGTAATTAATGATATCAAAGAAATTTAATATATTAAAATAATAATAATTCATAAAATCTCATGGTGTTACACTAATCAATCCTAGTCGTGCTTGTCCAATACTACTCACCTAATACCTAGGGTTTAATTGGTTTTCCCTCTCTCATAAGGGAAACACATTAACAATTAAAAACATTTAAATTTAGGTTTCATCAATCAATATACACATATATAAAAGAAATAAAAACACACCCAAAACTGTTCATAAACATGGCTATAAACCATTTTAGCCTCAATTAATTTTCCAATTTGAAAACAATATTAATGAAATAAAAACCATTCCCTCAAACAGTTTTAAACCTATTTTGAAAATACTCAATAAAAAATATTCATATGAAAAAACATTTTGTTTTTGAAACCACCTACCTCAAAACACTTGAATCAACAAAAAACTAGAATTAACCCACAAGTCAATGAGAAAAAAGATATTAAGAGAAAAGAGAAATCCCTAAAAAAAACTCAACATAAATAAATTAATATCTAAAAAACTAAAGGTTGAAATGTCATTAAAATGATGTGAATATAGGACAATTAAATAGTAATTATTAACATAAAATAAATAAAACCACTTATCGTGATTATCCTTGATGATAAATGGTGAAGTACCACCAGAATCACAGTAAATATAGAGGGATGGAGGATTAAATATGATAGAGTGACTACTGGGTTTGGGACTAGAAATGCTAAAGGAACAATAGGGTTAAATTGAACAAATATAAAATTAAAAAACTAAAAAATTAAAATCTAGGATGATGGGTTCATGGTGTGAACAGGTGGTTTATATCATGAACCATAAGTTATAAAAATGGGCTCTATACCTCGATTCATTCACAATAAGAATGATGTATTCAACCCATGAATAATTACATGAATAGTATTATAATTACTTTAACAAGTTAAAACTCAAAATGGTTGTATATGATTAATAATAGATAGAAAAGAAATCCAGACAGACATTTTATACTTGAAGGAAATTCTTGTATGTGATAGAAAACATTCAAGACAATTCTGTATAACATTTCAATGAAGAGGCATAACATGATATTATAGGCGCGAGGGGGGGGGGTAATTTATAATCACATGGAAGTATGGATTAAAGAATAAGATATCATAATATATTGGAATCATAAATTTTTTAGAATAAAATAAAAAAAAATCAAAAAATTAATCCAAGAGTCATTGCCTATGAAATATGAAATATCATGGTTAGGATTATTTCTCATGCATCATACATGGTATCTTATGAGATGAAAATTTTAACTAATGCATTAGGGGATGTATAATTATTATCACACCTATATCATCATAATATGAACATGTATATGTGTATCACATAAGTAAATCAAATATAAAGAACAAGCATAAGAGAGAGAAATAAAAATTAAATTGCCTACCAAACATTGTCTCAAAATAAAACCAATCAATATATCATAATGTTTCCAAAGAGAATAAAGAATTAATTATTTTTTGATATTAATATATAAATATAGAGGAATAAGTCTTAAATATGATTATTAAATGAAGAACATATACAATGAAGTAGTGGATAAGTGGATATAGAAAGGAAGCTCTTATGCGATGTTTTGAAAAATGAATCAATAATGATTAAAGAGTGTAAATTCATAATGATTTTATTTAAACTAAAATTGAAATTAAATTATTTATACATAAAATTTTTATAATTTTAAGAAATAATTGGATTTATAATACTATAATGGAGTTTCACATGAAATATAATAATAAATAGAAATTGTTCGGTTAAGAAAACTTAATTTAAATAAAGTTCATAGAAGGGCACTTGAAAAAGAAAAGTATCCTCGACAAAGAAGGTAAAAATAAACATGTAAAAATGTAAATAATATATATATATATATATAAATTAAATATAAAGAAGATATATATTATGATATATATATATATATAAGATAACCTAAAAGAATGATGGGGTTGTTTGGGAGTTTCTTTACCTTGGGTTCTGACTTGCTCGGTTCATCCGTCTACCCTCATAAATGACCAAATTAAATTTATATCAATCTACAATTACTTTTTTAATTAAATATATCTTGTTCGGATGAGTTGTAATCCCAAAAAAAATGACTAAAATAAACCAGTGAATATGAAAAAAGTAAAAAAAATATAAAATTAAAATCCCAATCTTAGGTCACCATGAATGCACGAGTGAAAAAACATTTTTACATCATTTTTTAGGGTTTTTACATCATTTTTTAGGGTTTTTACATCATTTTTAGGGCGACTTTGTTGCTAAAAATGTAAAAAAAACATATTTTTTATGTCATTTATATTTACCAATGTTAAAAAATATTATTATGGATGTTTTTCACGTTAGATAGTTAATAACTAACGTGAAAGATGCTTCAGTAAAGGTTTCTCATATAATTTACTTAATAACAAACTTGAATGACACTTTTGTAAATGTTTTTCACATTTTTTATTTAATATCTAATGTCAAAGATGCTTTGCTAAATGTTTTTTCATGTTAGTTATTTAATAACCAATGTGAAAGAAGCTTTGGTAAATATTTTTCACGTCGGTTAATTAAATAAACGACGCATAAAATATCCTACCATGTTGGTTATAAAAAAACCAACATTGGAAAACCCGATCACAATGCATTTTTCATGATAGTAAATAACTGACATAAAAAAAACATTTTTCATGTTAGTTATTTAATAAAATCCATGAGGAGCTATATAAAACATTTGTTATAAAAAAACCAATGAGTGAAACCTAATTTTTTAATGATTTAACATCGGTTAGTAAATAACCGATGTAAAAACTAATTTTTCTAAAATATTTTATTAAAAACCTCTTCTCCACTAAATAACCAGACATGAAACAACCAAAATAAGACCCCAAAGTAGACCAGAAACAAGAACAAAAAACAAGCAAAACCAGCAACCAAATTACACATTAACATTTACAACATTCAAAAATGATAATATTAACTAAAGATAGACCTAAATTTAAACTAAAAAAACTACAAAATACACATTTATAATTACACCATTAAAAATTACAATATTCACTAAAAACATAATAAAATCCAATAAAACCTATAAAATAATTTGACTATTCCACTTCTATGTGTTTGACCTCGAGTACACTATATGGTTGAGGGTCATCAAATAGCTAAAAATTAAAAAAAGAAAGTAGGTAACATGTTTAATGAATTAAAAAAATTAAATATTAATGAATAATTTATAAGTAAATCTAACATGGTCAAACTTCATAATTGTTTCATTTTTAATTATTTCATACATAAATCTGAACATATAATGTAACAGCCCAAGATTTTATAAAAAAATATTCTTTTTAATTTTATTAAAGTCTTGTGTTGTACGCTACACCAAAAGGAGCTTGCACAACACGCATCCTTGACTTGCCTTGAATTACACGCAATCACGACCTTCCTCGATAGCGTGTGTAATACGCAATACCGAGTTTCACTAAACAACGATATGCTATTAAAATATTATTAAAACTAGCCGTTATGAATAGTAATAACCACTTTTTAAAACTCTGTAAATCTTATTTTTCAAAATGAACTTCATTTTTGGATTCGGAGTATCGAATTTAGCCGAATGTGAAATTTTTGTACTTTTCGGATAACTTTCATATTCTGATGAATAGTGAAAATTACTAAATTATAATTAAAAACAACTTTTTTAATCGAAATAATTAATAGTGATAAATTATTAATTGGAGTAGTTTTAAAGTATATTTAGAATATATTTTTACAATTTAATACAATGTTGGTCATTGGATGTAATTGCACATTTAAACCAGACATAAACAAGTGTCAATCTTTTGATAGATATTGTTTCTTAAAAACATGCTATTTGTTTTAACAGCGGGATTTAATTATAAAATTAATTAATGAAAATTCTATGATATGAATTTGGTAAAATAGACTTCATTTTTGAATTCGGAATATGAAATATAGCTTAGGATGAAATTTTGGCATTGTTCTGAAAAACATCAATTTTTGATGAATAGTGAAACTACTAAGTGGTAGTTAAAAAAATTAATTTCTTCATAAATCTTAATTTTACCGCTTCTGTGAATGGAATTTCAAAAATCCGAGAGACACGGTTGATGTCAGTATGTAAAATGTGGTTCAATGAGATGAAAATATTTTTTGGTGAATAGTAACTTTTTACTTTTTTTTACCATGGTTAATAGTAAATAGGGTAACTAAGGGTAAATATGATATTACTATTACCCTAACACATGTCCTAATTCTATTGGATAAGTGTAATTCGACCAAAAACAACCTTATGAATATAATATGACCATTTAGGTCCACTTGGATTAGATTATGACATTTAATATTATATTATTTAATGAATAGTTAAAATAGTTAAAATGAAAGTTTAATAACTAAAACATTTTTAATATGGGGTTATACATACGATAAATTCGACTATAAATATTCATTAGAAAGCTAAAACGATTTCCTACATAATGATATTTTATTTATAATTTTTAGACTTTAAATACATTAATTTATTTATGACACAACGATGATGCAGTAATTACCCTTTTAAGGAAATATTAACATAATTGATGTTATAAATGCTCAAATGAATGTAATTTGAGACTTTTTATGAATTCCACTAATTTTCTAGGTCACTATGATATATTAATGTTGATTTAATCAACTTGGTTCGAACATATAATTCTGTTATGACTTTCACAAAAATCATATATCAAATAGTGTCATAATTGACATAAAATAGTTTTTAAATCAAATATTATATTATTAATTGTTATTGTATTCCTAAAAATCTAAGGTTCAGCCAAATGACTTAGATAAGGATATATATATTAATAATAAACAATTTGGGGTTCGTTTGGCATGTTATAGTAAGTGTATTAACCATATAGTGAAAGAAAACAAAAAGACACGGTAAAAGTTAAATTAATTAACTTAGAGTTAAATCTAATTGATAAGGTTAAAATAATACCCTAAACTTGTCTAAATCCTATTGGTTGATAGGATTTCGACCCATACCCACTTTAGCTTCTAAATAAGACCCTTTGGAACCATTATAAACCGATTTTGACTTTAATATAAAATAATATTTTCAGATATTCCTAAGGTGCCCCTCTCCTCCCTTATAAAAGGACACCTCCTCCCCCTCCTCCTCACACCAATTTGAGCACTCAAGCTCGGCCAAACCCTGCCATTTTCTCCTCTCCACTTCCCTAGAATAATCCTAGAGGTCCTGGTCTTCTCCAAAGACCAATCTTAGTTACTTAAGTGGAGGATTCAAAGAGGCGTTCCAAAGAAGAGGTAATATCCATTACCGATCTTTTCAATTTATTTCTTCTTCAACTTCTTCTTCTTTAGTTATTTCATGATAAAGTAATAACATCAGTATTACTTACATACTGATATGTTATTATAAATATGAAACAACCCTAATTCACCTTCTATCCATCCTACGGAAAAATGAAATCACCGCGCGTGCGTACGTACAGAATACCGTCTCCACGCCGTGGTGTAATCTATTTTCCACCATCACCTTACAAGGATGGGTATAATGGTGTAATGAGTAACTATATATGATTATTATTAAGTAATATTGATACTGAAATAATATATATATACTCCAATACAATTCCACGATCATAGGAACGATATCATCACTCGTGCGTACGTACGGAATACCGTCTCCACGATGTGATGCGACTCGTTCTACATGATCTCCATTTCATAAATGATTATATAAATATATTGAATGAATAAATATGGTATATACTACACTAATACCATTCTGTAAATGAATTATCTATAACCTAAAGATAAGAATAAGAATTTATTTGACAAAACACGCATAAGAACAAAAAGTTATAAAGACCCGAGTAACAAGTAACAATGAAATATTACTAACAAGAAGCTAATAATATGACCATATATGATATCATATCAATATGTATGATTCTGGAATAAGTCAATAACATTATTTAAACCATTATACAGGAGCTTCGGACACGAACAAAGCAAATCGGACCTAAGGTAAGGGAAATATCACAATCTCATTTTTATCCGAGATTGTTTATACTTTGGTATTTACTGGGGTGTATTTTATCATCCACATCCATGTTTCCTCAACATGTAATATTTATAAAATATTTTATATCCAATTTTACCCTTTGGTGAGTTTTTAGTAAAAGATATGAAAGGAATATTTTGTCGTTATTCGTACGAGGTACTTTTTGACTTTTTCGACAAAAGTACGAAGAATGTTTTTAACTTATACGGCACGAACGGATTTTTACGGTTTTATAAATCCTTATTTTCATGAAGCTTCCTCCAAAAGATTTCATGACTATTTTCAATAAAATATATTTCTTTTAAAATTGCATGATGTTTTGTGAAAAGAAATTGATTTTGAAGAAGAAAGGATATTTTCCTTAAGAATTCAATTCAAGTGTTTTATCAAAATTACTTTCCATCTAAGATAATAAAGGGTTCTGTTTCTATCCATATTTTTCCATTGATTTGACTATGTTGTGATGGAATTATGTTTATGAATTCCTTTATCTTATATTAATGTTTTTATGATGTCATGTTGTTTAAGGATCCCATTTTTATTACATGGGTTATGCAATGATGTATGATTTATGATTTTGTGGCACACATAAGAATGGTATCATTATGAGATGGGTGGGACCTATATCTCCCTCCAATGCATTGGGTAAAGATTTTATATCTCATGAGATAGACATGGCTGGAATGGTAGGTTTTACCGGTTCAGTGAAACAGGACTGAAACGAGGGTTACTCGATTCAGAAAGGGACTTTGTCCACTAAGATAGTCTTGGAAATGAGCCTTGACTAACAAGAAATGATTCTCTATGATTATGTGTGAATGCCACAAAGTTTCATGTTTTATGATATGAGTATTGTGATTACATTTCACTGCCATGATTTACCCCATGTTATGAAATTATGATCTCTTTTGCAGGTTAATATTTCCAAAAGATATGTGCTTATGTATATGATGTGATTGATATTTCTTTTGTTTACCCTTACTGAGCATTTGAGCTCACCCTTTTATGTTTTCTTTTCCCCAGGATATAAAGAAAGGTTTTAGGTATAAAAAAAAGATGATCTTTATGGGAGATGTTGAAGATCTTTCACCACGATTAGAAGATTATATTCCGAGTTTCCAAAGACATTAAACTATTACGGTCCTTGTGTGTGTGTTTTTGTTATGTACTAAGTATTCCGCAAATGTAATGTAATGTCCATGTACGTCAGGCTTCGGGTCTCTACAGTTGGTATCAGAGGAATGGTTTAGTCAACCTTTGGAAACTAGGATGCGAAAACGTTAGTGATATCCCTAGAGATATTTCTAAGGTATGTCTAGGGATGTCTCTAAGGTTAAGTATACGTATAGGTTATAGTCCTAGAATTGCGCTAACGATCTTAGAATTTAACCTAAGATGTTAGATATTGAGGGTACTACCCCTTTATTATGTTGTTTTCCCTAGCATGATTTTTTCCTCTCACACTATTCTTTTGGGGTTTTAGACGATGGCTGGAACCCAAAAGGAACCGTGTTGATCAATGCAATGGACAATGTAATGATTGTCCCCCTGAGCAACCAAACGATATGGGAGCTAGAATGAAAAATCTTGTAGCCATGCTCACACAACTTTCTCAAGCTATGAATCATGTAGGACTTCCAAACGAGCAAAGGAAGGAGCAACATTCTGTTGAATCCTTCATGAGGCAGCGTCCGCCTTCTTTCAGTGGGTCTACTGATCCATTAGTTGCTGAACAATGGATTAGTACTACTGAAAAGATATTTTCAGTTCTTCAGTGTTCTGAACATGATAAATTCATCTTAGCAGTATATCGTTTGGAAGGAGAAGCTGATCAATGGTGGAATCTTATCAAGAATACGAGGCAAAGAGATGAAATTGATTCCATGGAATGGGATGAGTTCAAGAACTTGTTTTTCTGTAAGTACTTCCCTCGTATTCTTCGAACGAAGATGGAGAAGGAGTTTCTTGAACTAAAGAAAAAGGATGATGAATCTGTTGGTATATACGAAGCGAATTTTACAAGACTTTCAAGGTATGCATCTGGCATTATCATCCAACCTGAAAGTAAAGTTGATCGATTTTTCAGTGGCTTAAAACCAAGTCTTCGAAGGGCATTAGCTATAAGAGACTTCAGTAGCTATGAAGAAATTGTGCGTTGTGCTATCAAGGTAGAAATGGAAGTTGGTGTTACATATCCATCTCATGGTTTTGATAAGAAACGAAAGATGGTGTTCAAGGAGAAATCTCAGAATAATGGTGAAAAGAAGATGAATGTTTCCTTATGCACAAAGTGTGGAAAGAAGCATGGTGGAGATTGTCTTAAAGGGACTAGAAAATGTTTTAAGTGTGGAAAAGAAGGTCATCGAGCAGCTGAGTGTCGAAGTAATGGAAAAAGGGATTCTAATGAAGTGAATAAAGCAAACACTGCAGAGAACGCACAACCAACACTTCAATGCTTCATGTGCCAGGAAATGGGGCATTATGCTAATAATTGCCCTAATCCAAGGGTTAGTGATGATCAACATGAGAAACCACTGAAGGCATGGGACAAAGGGAAATCACATGCGATCACTATTGGCAATATTGAATATGACAACGATGTGGTGGAATGATTAAGTGTTTATGTAATGGGATTCCAAAATAATGTTGTATCATTGAGTATTGCAATATTTATTGATGTGGTATTCAAAGTGATTGAGATATTTTTTGGAAATAATATGATATGCGCATAATGAAGACGAGAAAATGAAATGTTTAATAGTATTCATGAGCTCATGATTGATATAAGGACTAAGTGATATCATGGTTTGAGTATATAGAATTTTGAGGATTTTGGTATGTGGAAAGTAACTGCATTCAAGTTTTCACTAAGGTTCAATGGGTATTCAAGAGAGTACAAGATTAAGGCCTTTGAATGTTTGGAATGTGTCCAACAAGATATATCTTATGATATATGGGGATCAACGATGGTATTAAATCTCTGGTAATCGTTTTCACTATGTTATGAGAATGGACTGCAGTATTATGGATAGGACTAAAGATTGGAATGGATTATGTTGGACATAAGTTAGTATTGTTTAAGGATAGAAGTTTTTTCGATATTATTGATGGGATGTTATATAGTTTTGGAAAAAGGACAACCTGCAGGATGGGCGACATCCCATCGCTTCGGACAAGGCTGTGGGAATCGAACCCACAACCGAAGTGCGACTGGCCTTTATCGCCTACCACCGGCCTACAGGAAGTCCCTGTTTAGTAGAAACTAGTTTTATTATATTAAGCAGTATGATATATGAAGTATAAGTCCATTTTAGGAACTATATATGATTAATCTCACTATAGATCGACTTATGTATATAATTTTTGCTAACCTTTTGTTTGAGACAGATGGAATGACCCGTCATTCTATCACATGATCTGCTAACACTTCAAGAATAACAAATTCAACTTCATTTATTTAAGAGATGAAGTGGAAATTGTTCTAGGCACGAACAATAGTGAAATTGTACCAAAATAAAGAAAGTATTTATTCCAATTCAAATTTTCAACTTTAGGGAAATGATCTTGAAAACCAAAAATGTTGTCCTAGTGATCTTATACCTGATGAATCAGATGGTACCTTATATAATCACAAATCTATGGATTTGTGATTACTGGCTTTTCCATAGCCATGTTCTCTACCACTCTCCATCAGAACATGATGGTTAGATTTCTCTTCTATATCCATATTTTCACCTGTGTGGAAACCCAATGATTAGTTTATTTGGGTAACCGTTACGTTTCATACTTTTGTTTTTAAAGATTGGTTTTGATATTCCTTTTTACGATGTGGGTTTCTATTAAAGAAAATTTCGAATAGTAAACCATTTATAACCCCGACGAATTTCGAGGGCGAAATTCATTTTAAGGGGGGTAGAATGTAACAGCCCAAGATTTTATAAAAAAAATATTCCTTTTAATTTTATTAAAGTCTTGTGTTGTACGCTACACCAAAAGGAGCTTGCACAACACGCATCCTTGACTTGCCTTGCATTACACGCAATCACGACCTTCCTCGATAGCGTGTGTAATACGCAATACCGAGTTTCACTAAACAACGATATGCTATTAAAATATTATTAAAACTAGCCGTTATGAATAGTAATAACCACTTTTTAAAACTCTGTAAATCTTATTTTTCAAAATGAACTTCATTTTTGGATTCGGAGTATCGAATTTAGCCTAAGGTGAAATTTTGGTACTTTTCGGATAACTTTCATATTCTGATGAATAGTGAAAATTACTAAATTATAATTAAAAACAAATTTTTTAATCGAAATAATTAATAGTGATAAATTATTAATTGGAGTAGTTTTAAAGTATATTTAGAATATATTTTTACAATTTAATACAATGTTGGTCATTGGATGTAATTGCACATTTAAACCAGACATAAACAAGTGTCAATCTTTTGATAGATATTGTTTCTTAAAAACACGCTATTTGTTTTAACAGCGGGATTTAATTATAAAATTAATTAATGAAAATTATATGATATGAATTTGGTAAAATAGACTTCATTTTTGAATTCGGAATATGAAATATAGCTTAGGATGAAATTTTGGCATTGTTCTGAAAAACATCAATTTTTGATGAATAGTGAAACTACTAAGTGGTAGTTAAAAAAATTAATTTCTTCATAAATCTTAATTTTACCTCTTCTGTGAATGGAATTTCAAAAATCCGAGAGACACGGTTGATGTCAGTAAGTAAAATTTGGTTCAATGAGATGAAAATAATTTTTGGTGAATAGTAACTTTGTACTTTTTTTTACCACGGTTAATAGTAAATAGGGTAACTAAGGGTAAATATGATATTACTATTACCCTAAAACATGTCCTAATTCTATTGGATAAGTGTAATTCGACCAAAAACAACCTTATGAATATAATATGACCATTTAGGTCCACTTGGATTAGATTATGACATTTAATATTATATTATTTAATGAATAGTTAAAATAGTTAAAATCAAAGTTTAATAACTAAAACATTTCTAATATGGGGTTATACATAAGATAAATTCGACTATAAATATTCATTAGAAAGATAAAAATATTTCCTACATAATGATATTTTATTTATAATTTTTAGACTTTAAATAAATTAATTTATTTATGACACAATGATGATGCAGTAATTACCCTTTTAAGGAAATATTAACATAATTGATGTTATAAATGCTCAAATGAATGTAATGTGAGACTTTTTATAAATTCCACTAATTTTCTAGGTTACTATGATATATTAATGTTGATTTAATCAACTTCTTTTGAACATATAATTCTATTATGACTTTCACAAAAATCATATATCAAATAGTGTCAAAATTGACACAAAATAGTTTTTAAATCAAATATTATATTATTAATTGTTATTGTATTCCTAAAAATCTAAGGTTCAGCCAAATGACTTAGATAAGGATATATATATTAATAATAAACAATTTGGGGTTCGTTTGGCATGTTATAGTAAGTGTATTAACCATATAGTGAAAGAAAACAAAAAGACACGGTAAAAGTTAAATTAATTAACTTAGAGTTAAATCTAATTCATAAGGTTAAAATAATACCCTAAACTTGTCTAAATCCTATTGGTTGATAGGGTTTCGACCCATACCCACTTTAGCTTCGAAATAAGACCCTTTGGAACCATTATAAACCGATTTTGACTTTAATATAAAATAATATTTTGAGATATTCCTAAGGTGCCCCTCTCCTCCCTTATAAAAGGACACCTCCTCCCCCTCCTCCTCACACCAATTTGAGCACTCAAGCTCGGCCAAACCCTGCCATTTTCTCCTCTCCACTTCCCTAGAATAATCCTAGAGGTCCTGGTCTTCTCCAAAGACCAATCGTAGTTCCTTAAGTGGAGGATTCAAAGAGGCGTTCCAAAGAAGAGGTAATATCCATTACCTATCTTTTCAATTTATTTCTTCTTCAACTTCTTCTTCTTTAGTTGTTTCATGATAAAGTAATAACATCAGTATTACTTACATACTGATATGTTATTATAAATATGAAACAACCCTAATTCACCTTCTATCCATCCTACGGAAAAATGAAATCACCGCGCGTGCGTACGTACGGAATACCATCTCCACGCCGTGGTGTAATCTATTTTCCACCATCACCTTACAAGGATGGGTATAATGGTGTAATGAGTAACTATATATGATTATTATTAAGTAATATTGATACTGAAATAATATATATATACTCCAATACAATTCCATGATCATAGGAACCATATCATCACTCGTGCGTACGTACGGAATACCGTCTCCACGATGTGATGCGACTCGTTCTACATGATCTTCATTTCATAAATGATTATATAAATATATTGAATGAATAAATATGGTATATACTACACTAATACCATTCTGTAAATGATTTATCTATAACCTAAAGATAATAATAAGAATTTATTCGACAAAACACGCATAAGAACAAAAAGTTATAAAGACCCGAGTAACAAGTAACAATGAAATATTACTAACAAGAAGCTAATAATATGGCCATATATGATATCATATCAATATGTATGATTCTGGAATAAGTCAATAACATTATTTAAACCATTATACAGGAGCTTCGGACACGAACAAAGCAAATCGGACCTAAGGTAAGGGAAATATCACAATCTCATTTTTATCCGAGATTGTTTATACTTTTGTATTTACTGGGGTGTATTTTATCATCCACATCCATGTTTCCTCAACATGTAATATTTATAAAATAGTTTATATCCAATTTTACCCTTTGGTGAGTTTTTAGTAAAAGATATGAAAGGAATATTTTGTCGTTATTCGTACGAGGTACTTTTTGACTTTTTCGACAAAAGTACGAAGAATGTTTTTAACTTATACGGCACGAACGGATTTTTACGGTTTTATAAATCGTTATTTTCATGAAGCTTCCTCCAAAATATTTCATGACTATTTTCAATAAAATATATTTCTTTTAAAATTGCATGATGTTTTGTGAAAAGAAATTGATTTTGAAGAAGAAAGGATATTTTCCTCAAGAATTCAATTCAAGTGTTTTATCAAAATTACTTTCCATCTAAGATAATAAAGGGTTCTGTTTCTATCCATATTTTTACATTGATTTGACTATGTTGTGATGGAATTATGTTTATGAATTCCTTTATCTTATATGAATGGTTTTATGATGTCATGTTGTTTAAGAATCCCATTTTTATTACATGGGTTATGCAATGATGTATGATTTATGATTTTGTGGCACACATAAGAATGGTATCATTATGAGATGGGTGGGACCTATATCTCCCTCCAATGCATTGGGTAAATATTTTATGTCTCATGAGATAGACATGGCTGGAATGGTAGGTTATACCGGTTCAGTGAAACAGGACTGAAACGAGGGTTACTCGATTCAGAAAGGGACTTTGTCCACTAAGATAGTCTTGGCAATGAGTCTTGACTAACAAGAAATGATTCTCTATGATTATTTGTGAATGACACAAAGTCTCATGTTTTATGTTATGATTATTGTGATTACATTTCACTGCCATGATTTACCCCATGTTATGAAATTATGATCTCTTTTGCAGGTTAAGAGTTCCAAAAGTTATGTGCTTATGTATATGATGTGATTGATATTTCTTTTGTTTACCCTTACTGAGCATTTGAGCTCACCCTTTTATGTTTTCTTTTCCCCAGGATATAAAGAAAGGTTTTAGGTATAAAAAAAAGATGATATTTATGGGAGATGTTGAAGATCTTTCACCACGATTAGAAGATTATATTCCGAGTTTCCAAAGACACTAAACTATTACGGTCCTTGTGTGTGTGTTTTTGTTATGTACTAAGTATTCCGCAAATGTAATGTAATGTCCATGTACGTCAAGATACAGGTCTCTACATATAATACCCGCATTCTATGAAAACTTGTTGCTTATGAAAATTTTGTTTCAATGAGTTTTTCAATTCAAAATAGTATTTTTTATGTAATCCAAAATATACTAACTATAAATGGAAATTCACCATTACTTTTATATATTTGATCTTGGCACTCTTTTTATTTTTTTATATTCAAAATAATGCCCATCTTCTAGGATAAAATAATATGAACGAAATAAATTTGAAATTCATTATAATATATAAAGATATTAAGAAATTAAAAAATAATTTTCCAACGTGATATTAAAATTTCCTCGCACATTTCCATGGACAGAGCATATCCTATAAATTGTTTTCTCCTATGGATAAAAAAAAACTAAAATCCAATAGACTCTAATATAAAAGAAAATTTAATGTTAGTGGTTATTATTTATTAAGATAAATAATAATTTTCGAGACATATGTTTCATACCTCTCAATAATATAAAAAATCCAACAATACATAATTATATTCTTTTGAATTTTTTCTGAAATATAAACTTATTTTTCTTCCTCAACCAATTCATTCCCTATAAGTGAAATCAACTGTGGGTCCATTAACCAATATACATCTATCTAGTTATTAATCTCATGCATTTTATAATGATAACTAATAATAAATAGATAAGTATAAATTTTCAATAAATTAATCGTAGGGAAATATTTGTGATAAGACGTACATTGAAAATACATGAACCACATTGATGCCCAAATTATCTCTAGTAACAAACTCCATGATATCTTTTTTAATAATCCCTATATCTGTTGAAAATCCAAAAAAATGAGCTTCCACTGGAAATGTAAAATGACCCGCCAACAAATTTGAATATATTAATAATCTGTCAAGACTACTAGAACCCGAATCTGATGTCATATCCCTTTGTTTTTGTTGTTGTCTATATAGTATTTATTTACCTTTAATTAATTTCTATAAATAAATAGAAAAATATGTTAGCATTTAAATTTAAAAACAAACTTAATTGAAAAATAAAATAAAAGATATAACATACACATACCTCAATTATAATGGGTAGCAAAAGTCTAGATGATCAAACTAAAAAATGGCTGATACTTTTTCCAATTGTCGTCACCTCAACTGTAGGTAACGGTAATCTAGTTTATATATCTATAATATCTTATACAGTGACCCTATGTTACTCTACCTTTAACTGCTGATGATAAATTGTATCTTCTATATAATGTATAATCCCATCTGTAACTATATAACAGTGACGTTCATCAAAATAAAATACAAAATATCTAAGAAGCTGTGTAGGAGGGTGTGTGGGAGTAATATAATAGATTCAGACTACAAGAATAAGTGGAAGATAAATAATGGAGTCTGTATGTGGAGGTGGGGGATTGGGAGGTACTAGAAGGGGTGGAGTGGTAGTTGGTGTCTGAAATTTTCATTGCTTATCTGCAAACATAGACTGTACCGAATATCTGATCTTTTAATCCAAATTCACATTAATATTGTGAACTTAAGATTCCAATGAATCTATTTATTTGAGATATTCCAACTATGGAAGAATCATAAGAACCCGGTAACACTTTTATTATCGATACACCCATCAGATATCCTCGTACACGACCCTGGTGTACAGGATTTTCCAATGCAGCAGATAAAATACCATGCCTCCCATCATCTTTAAATACACCCTGTGTGCTCTGATCCTTGAGAGAATCCTGTGTGAAATATTTGAAATTTTTTTTAATTATTAAAAGTATATAAATAATTTTATTCACTTAATTAAATAAAATAAACAACTTACAATCCTCTCAGCTACGGACCTTGATTCATCTCTAAGATATAGCCCCATTTTTTCTCATTCAATCCCTCTTCCATTTTTCATGTCTTGATGGAGGGTGTGTAGGGGAAACCTCTCCAGAGTTGGAAGACTCTAGTCTATGTTTTTTGTAATTTTTAATCTATCATTTGTTCATTGAATAAAGTATACCCAATCTAAGATAAATTATGAAGGTATAAATTTATGGATAAGATATCTGGTGATCTCTCCTTGATTCCTATAAATATAGAATAAGAAATCATTAATAAATCATTAATAAGAACATTAATATAATAAAACTTCTAAAGGTTTACATTTCACTTACAAAAAATTCTTCTTGTATAATACTTTTGACAAATTTTTTCTATGTTTCGTCATAAATAAATGGATTTATAGGACATGGAATGTCATGTTTCTTATCATAAAAATGAAATTATATATGCGAGTTAATTTCAAATCCCACCATCTTGTAGTAACCATCGATAGAAATTTCCACCTAACTCCTAAAGGGTCATCTATATCAAATTTTTTCTAATAGAGATGAGGTAAAACATATTATATTATTATTATATCATTATTAGTTAAACAATATAAAAATAGTTTACCAAAATGGTCTCCCACAACAGAGCTAGTGTTGCTTTGTCAACACTTCTTCAATTACAAAATATAATGTTGATTATCTTTTATCTTAATTTGATACAAAACTCTTGAACTATTGTTCATTTGGAACTATTGAAACATCATTCTCATCAAAGTCTAGAACTACCCTTTGGTCCTTACTATGAGAAACCTGTAGTTTTGTTAAATGTGTGCAACCCCATTTACCAAACCCTCAAACTCTTCTTTGATGTTGTGGGAGAACATGAAGAAGATTTAGGAACATCAAGAGAAGAATGTGGATATTCCTCCATATAGGTATGATTCTTACTCTCATCTCTTGAAGTTTCTGGTAGATTATTAGATTAATCTGTCAATTTCCTTCATATCAAATAAACAAACATTTAGTAAACTAAATATACAAATTAGCATATTATAAAACTAATATAAAAAAATGAAAAATTATCAAACATATAAGTAAACTAAAACATAATACATTATTGTTCATATTTGTTATAGTTAACTAAAATTCTAACAACAGTTATGCTATATGAAATTTTATGTAAATGAATGAAAACAAATCCAAAATTGGTAAAGGAATATTAAAACTGGTCCAACTTAATAAATAAGATTTTTACACAAAAAAATATTTTTCAACATATATATTTAAAAATAATTTCCATTCAAAAAAATCAATATATATATATAAATTATGTAATTGTAAACATGGTAAAATAAACAAAACCAAACTAAAATAAACAAAAATTTCTACAAATTTATATTAAATCCTATTTTATTGAATAAATCATACAATATAACATTTTATGAAATAAATGAAAGTAATCAAAAAATAAATATATGTTACAAAAAATATTATAAATGTAGTAATGGATTATTTTAAATAACTCATAGTTCATGATTTTTTCTTATGGCACAACCCATTGCTACAAAATGATCATCATTATTATTGGTCAATACTTCCATGGAAGTAGGGATCTCACATAAATCATTATCTTTATCATGTTGATCATCCCCAACATATTGTTTTTTGTGTAAAAAAATAGGCCACTACATATAGGATTGATCAGGAACAATGAAAATTGGGTTTCCATGTGTTTCCATTATAAATTTATTAGACGTGCCTCCAATATATTAATATTAACATGTTTCATTCCAAATTTATCAAGTATGAAACCGTTTTACCGATAATCCATTTCCATTACAACACGGGAAATTTTATTTTAATGTAATAAATCTCCCATATTTATTTAATGACACTATAATATGAACTTCATACAGAAATTGGGTTTTTTGTCTTTAGAACTCAAAAAATGAATTGCTTCTACGAACACCAATACACCACTATTCTAAATTGCACATCGATTATTCTAAGATTTCGTATAAAATGTATATTCATTAATTTGATACTCATTCCATGTTGTCACTTTTAAATAAGGACCAACCACATACCTTCATAATGTATTATATTAACCTGATCTACCAAACATGGTCTTTTTAAACGATGGAATAAAATATTTTTTATGCTCATTCAAAATCCACATTTCTTTTTTCATTGGATTACATTGTTTAAACTCATTAATATGAAATTTTATATATGTTTGAGCATTATACATGATATTCAACATCATTAAATTTACCATTTTAATTTTTTCACATGAAAACAATATTAATTTTAAGAGATGAATCCCATTTTCTAAATTATTAACTCGTTCATGGATAGATGGAGGCATACAAATGTGCCCTGCCAAATAAAATTATCTCATACAAAACTATGCAAACTCCTTAGAAATATACTTTTAAATAATGGAGGCTTAAGGTTAATATGTATTCTTAACATACCACTTTAATATATTCATATAACTTTCAAAATGATACATCCAACATAGATATATAGGTTGACAATGCTTTATTTCTCAAACTACATGAACCATTAAATGCACCATTATATAAAAAAAATAGAGGAATACACTTTTACAATTAACAAAGTGTAGAAATTTATTCCTTTTCCAAAATGTTCAAATCATCCAGATCAATCAAATTATTACAAATTTAATTGAAAAAGATATTAAACCTTCATGATAGTCTTTCTGAAATGGATAGGCAGTAGTCTAAGCAATGAAACTGGTAGAAGTTGTTACATTATGACGTGATAATCATTAGATTTCATACCTGTCAACTTCAAATCCTTCAAAGAGACAAAATGTTTTACATTTGAAGAATAACCATATGGAACTATTATATCATGAAGACATTATCAAAAGATAATATTCTCCTACTTGGATAATGTATGAAAAGTCAGGGGAAGAAATATTCTTCTTCTATGACATGTGGGACCTAACTCTAAACGTATTCCCATTGATAATAAGTCTAATCATGCATTCAACCCATATTTAGTTATTCATTTAATATCTAACAATGTTACAATAAAACGATAATAGATATTCTTCTCCACATGCATGACATCAATGGTTTTTTCAATTTATGATATCTTCAATGTTGTAGGTCAATTTTTTTTACTGTTTCTTCCATATATGTCTATCATTACCATATTTATATGCCTCTCCCAATGTCACTTCAAGGTTTTTAACCCTATCAAAATAGTCATCAGTGGATAAAGGTTTTGGAGTAATATAACTTTTCATATGATCCATTTATTTCCTTTTTTAATCTTCAATATGATTGATCCACAGGAAAAAACATTCAATTCCCCATGTATATTGATTTCCTCCCATGATTTAAATGACAATATTAAGTCTATTTTTCTCAAATCGGACATGCTTTATACCCCTTAACACTATATCCAATAAAATTTTCCATATACTGGGAAGTAATTTATATTGAACATAATCACTATATTTAGTTGAAAATATTCTATTTTATAAATGTCATACACCCTAATACCCTCCTCCTATAAGAGATTAAAATTATCAATTAATAGTGATAAGAAAAACATCGATATCATTTTCGGGTTGCTTTGGTCCAAAGATCATTAAACTAAACATGAAATATTTACGCTTCATACAAAATTTAGTAGATAGGTTGTAAATCACCAATACAATGGGCCATGAACTATCAGTACTACTAAGGCTACAATATGAAATAATTCTATCCGTGCACAACCCAAGTATGAGATTTCTATCTTCATTTCTGAATATAGGATACTTCTCATCAATTTTCTTACACTCTGGAAAATCTAGTGGATGATGTATTTTTCCATTACATATATTCTCATCAAAATTCCATTTTATCATTTTTGAATCATGTGAATTAGAAAATAAATATTTCAAATGAGGAATTAAAGGAATATACCAAAATACCTCGGTAGGGATCTCCGTAATCTCTACATCAGCCTGGGATTTTTCATTCAACTTATACCATGATGTCCCACATTTAGGAAAATCTAAACGGAATCCATAATCCTTATTAAATATCGCAATGTTATTTGGACATTCATGTATTTTCTAGTATCCCAATCCCATTGGTAATAATATTTTCTTGGACCTATAATGTGAATATGGAAGAACGTTATCTTTAGGAAGAATGTCTTTCAACAATTATTGTAGCTCTGTAAACTTTTGTCACTCCATTCATGCTACTCGGTTAGGTTAATAAATATTAACACTGAAGAAAAAGCTATAAAATCCATACAAATTGGATACATTAGGTTTTCAGCATTACCAAATAGATGCTCAATTGTAATTTCATTATCAATTTTTTATACATCAAAAGCAAGAATCATTTCTTAAATTTCATCAAAGTTACCATCTTACAAAGAATCGTTATCATTTGATCTGAAATTTTTACCAGTTTCACCATTCCAAATTCAAGGGATATAACATGGATTAAAACCATGAAAAATTAAATGATCTTTGACCTCTCTACCTTTCAACTTCTTTATATCTTATCATTTAAGTCATGGATAAAAAATGTGTCATTGTTTGGAACATTTCTTTTAGAAAATTCCAAAAAGCCATCAAAACCTTCTCCATATTCATCACTCATTTGAGGTGTCGTAATCCAACTTTGACTCATTATAACCTATAACAATATAAAAATTACACATCTTTTTAAAATAAACCAATATTTTATTAATACAAAAATATTCCAAAATTTGAATGTAACACTATTTTAAAATATAAAAAAATATACATGTATTTGAAAAATAAAATTACATATTCTACACAATAATGGAAAATAAGTTTATTTATTAATGATAAATAATTAAAATATATGAATGAGAATAATTCTAAAAAGAATATATAGTTAGATTTTATAATTATTTGAAATATGACATAATTTGAAAGTAACACAATTATGAAATATAAAACAGATATATGATTATTTGAAAATAATAATGATATTGTTTTGGGGTAGTAAGATATAAAACTACTAAATGAAATTAATATTGACCATATTGGTTTTCATTTCACACTAATTAAAAATATAACATTTGTGTAGTATGGAATCCTTGAATATGACATTTCTATAAAAATATATGAGTTTTTACCAGTTTATATATTGGTATATGTAATACAATGTATCTATATTGAATATGGATAGATATATTAACATAGGATTTCATATTAATTTATATGATAATTCTATAATAGTTAAATTTTTAACCCATTCTAAAATGATCTTCAGTTACGATAGCTATGTTTACATAAAATGTGTGTAAATTATGTTCTATAAACTATATGAATGTCTCTTTATATATATGAGAGGATGAAGAACCATAGTGAATGAAATTTTATAATGTTGTATGAAAATACCAAAATTGTTATAAATATCTATAAATTCAAATATAAATTCCATCAGAATGTAAATAATGGCACATATAATGCAATAAAATTATTATCATAAATATGATATAGTCAGATGTAAAATATCAATACCACATGGAAAAATTTCAAATATATATTTAATTAACAAAAAAATAAGATCATTCACCAAACCAATTTTTAGAACTTTCTCAGTATAATCTCGTAGATTAAGTCAATATCTTAATCTAAATGGTCCAATGTAGTTCTATTTCACATTTAACTTCCTATAATACTTTTTTCTTATTAGATATTAATTTATTTTAGAAAGGAATGAAAATAATACAATAGGGTAGTGGATCCCATAGATAATATCCTTAAACACAACTTCATATAGAGTTTGATATGATCATAATTCAATGACACAAAATGATAGTGATATATATAATACATAGCCATGGGTTTTACGTAGGGTCCAAAGTGTGAAAAACCATTTTTTATCCTTGGTATCAATAAATACTTCACATTAATAATGACTCAAAAAAATATATTAATTTATAATAATAGTAATAACACAAAATAAAATATACGATGAACAAAATCACAAAATGAGATTAGGGAATCCGTGAATGATAGAAATTGAAGCATGAAAAGCTTACATGAGATTTATAGGTTTAAAAGATAGATGTGACGATGAAAAACAAGATTAAAGAAGCTGTTAAATTGAGTTTGGAGGCCATAGTATTGAAGAATCAATTGTAGGGTTTCTGCATGAGAGAGGACGAATCACTGTCACCTTGAAGAAAAATAACAGAATAACTCAAAACAAGACATCATAAAAATTTTAAATGATTTATCACGTTGATTATTTATTAACCGAAGTGATAATGATTACTTATTAAATTTATCACATCATTTATAGAATAATTGATATGAAAAATCCATTTTTTCATCAGTAATATAATTGCCGACATGATAAAGTAATGATGTCTTCATTATCATGTCCGTTATTATAGAACTAACATAAAAAATTGCATTTATCACATTGGTTATTTTATAACTGACATGATAAAGTGAGATACTCGATTTATCAAGTCTTTTATTATAGAGCTGACCTGATAAATTAATTTTTACGGCTTTACACATCAGTTATATAATGATAGGGTGGATGAAAATAGAGGACAAGGCTTCTTAAAAAAGGATATTAAATCTTTTTGGATGAATGTTCATTATATTCAAAATCACATGCCTCCAGATCATAATAGTTTAGTGGATTTGGAAACATGTAATAAAATTTTAATTAATTCATGAAATATCTTCAAATTCTCCCCTAAAGATATTACCATTTTATTATCCTACTATAATCCTTTATCCGTTATATAGGGAATGGAATCATAAGAAGTGGTGACCTCAAATTCTTAGAATGGAAAAAATAATAGATATTATTCTATGAACATATGAAATCATAAAATTAGAAAAAGGCTATGTGATAATTTAAAAAACAATCCATTTTAAAACCAAACCTTTTAGGAATCATAAACATGATTCATTGCATAACAATTTAATATTCAGAAAACAAGAGCCATAAGGTGAGAAATAATCATAAATCAGTAATGAACCCTAATATTATGTCATAAAAATATGGTACAATAATAAATATATAAAACAATTTCATAATTAAAGGTTAACTACCTTTTCCATAAAAATATTAGATCAAGACATACCACATGTTTCCCATTATGTAACAGGACACACCTATTTCACACTGTGGATCAGAACACTCCAATTTTTCGTACTAGATTAGGATGCACATGTTACTAATAATGGAACAGGACACCCCTATTTCATATAGTGGTTAGGGCACACCATTTTCCCATAGTGTATTAAGACATAAATTTATTCTATTTTTTATTAATCCCATCGACTTGTTTTCCATTTTTATCTCATGAGATATAAATATTTACCCAATGCATTAGAGGAAGATATTGTTCTTACCTGTCTGATAATGAAAACTATATTTATTTGTTCCATAAGATCATGAAATATTCATATTATCCTAACACATGAAATGAAATAGATTTTATAAACATTGTTCCATTATAAAAATAAAACATTTAGAGTAAAAATAGTAATGGTATCGTTGATTTATATCCCACACAAAGAAAAAGTTATATCAATGGATTACATCTTATTTGAAGAGTGATTTTAAAATACCAACCAGTTAGATATTTTCATATAGAAGATAACTATTCTTGGAAAGTAAATTTTTTAATAAAACATTTCATATAATATATTGGAAATTGTTTTCAATGAAAATAACCCTCAGAAAATATAATGGAAGATTTAAAAATAATTTTTTACATTTATTGAGGAAAATATTCTTTATCCATTGAATAAAATTATATCTAAAACATTTTGAGAATCCATTTTTTTAAAAATATCCTTGAAAATTTTAAAGTATGATTCAATTAATTTAATGGTCATGGCATCGGGAAGTTTCATTCATGACGTACATGTTAAACTAATGATTCCATTTAAATTTTCAATAAAAGAAAATATGGATTTTTTTAAAAATGACATGATGCATTTTTTTAAAATGGTTTATAAAAGTAAAAACATGGATAAAAATTTATTTTAAAAAACATTGTAGAATGTTAAAAACCTTTTTAATATTAGAACATATGGTTTTGGAAGAAAATTTATTTTCATCCTAATAGAGAAATAAAGTAGGATTTTATTAAAATAATTTTCACAAATATTATAAGCAACAAAGAGTGTAGAAATGGTAATTTTGTTTGAAAATTTCATTCCTAACTAGAGGATAAAAAATACATTATTTTTTCAGATATAGATACAAATATTTCATTATTTGAAGCACAATCATAAGAAATCCAGATAAACTTTGAGATTGTAACATAGAAAACATACCACTTTGGTGACATTGATACATAATCCCTATGATAGAATAACATTAAATAAAATTTAGAATATAATGGCAATAAATAAATTATTCACATTAAATTTGAAAGGGTATATTTAAATACCTCAAAAATAATATAGTTGTAAAACATAACATATGTCTCAAAGAAGCAAAATTGCGTCAAAAATCCATTACCACTTTTATAACTTTTGAACCATAAATACCTTGAATGAGAGGTCCTAAAATGTCTATTAAATATGAATAATATTGATGATAATTACCATAAAATTCATTTGTTGGAAGTATATATACCATATAATTAAAAGAAAGCGTGAAAATGGGATGTTTCCCCAAAAAATAGAAGAGAGACTAGATATCTGTTACTTTATGACATCAATTCTGTCGTACACGTTCGAACCACAGGTATAACAAATATAATTTTATAATAAATATATTATAGAACAATATTTATATATATATAATACTATATATTATTTTCTTATGTCCTTTTATTAATATTTTATTAACAATTAAATGTTAAACTTATGTTTTAGGTTATAATTGCTCTATTTTCATATATGTTTTGATTGTTTATTTTTTGTCCAATTTATTTGATCATGAATGAATAATATCCATAATTTCATCCTTTATATAAATATCAGATATATTAATTATATATGTATTTATATTAATCCATAATATTTTGTTATAGAAAATAAAATACACCGTCTATAGAGACGGTAGACCATACGTACACATGGACATTGTTTCCATTTTCTTGTTATGCTGAATGAAAGAAAGGTAAATAATATATTATCATAAATTAATAATTTTATATCATATAGATCCCATTATTTTCATTATAACCATACTTATTACCTTCCATTTAAATCTTGAACGAAGCACATCAGTTCATGAGGGGGAAGTTCGTCGTACAAAAGAGTGACATTATCTTATTCCCACAAAATAGATAATATTAAGGTATGTGTGATATAATAATACAATTAGTATAATTATATTATAAATATAATATATATATATATAATAAATTCTTTAATATTTACATCATTGATATGTGGTAGTGGAAAAATGAATGACATCGGTTTCCACCGCGATAGTCCGCCGTGCACATGAACAATGATTTCACAACCCATTATATGAAAGTGAAAATGGATTTAGGTTACTAAATTAACATAAAAATATATTCTTATATATGAAGTATTTTTTTTTATTATATATAAAGTTAAATAATTAATTAATGTTGCAAAAGTAAGAATGAAAAAGAAGGGGCATTATGAAGACAATTACCTTTTCTTAGAATCACCTCCATGGGATCTCTTATTAAGGACCCTACTAATGGTATTTTGGGAGGGCCAATAGATACAAATCATGGACGCAGATTTTGGGGAGGTATGTTTTTCTGAATAAACTATATGGATTTAACAGTGTCAATAATTTGAGGGTGATGGTGGCTAATCATAAGTGTGGGAAAGGAACCCACTTGGAAACTACAAAGAAATTTCGAAAAAGAATAAAAAATAAAACGGACCTTCCCATGATAAAATCATCCAAATGGACAAAGATTATATCTTGGTGAGGATTATAATGAACTATTTCCAAAAAATAGGAATTTTAATAGTTTTTTGGTCATTTTAACACTTATTTACTTAGTTTAACCCATGTAAACCCATTTTTACCATAACAACGATAATTAATTTTCACTACTTTCACTATTAAATTTGATAATAATATGTTGACATTATTAAATAATTTAAATTATGATGATTCCAAATATGTAATCCATTTTTCCAAATTAAATTCATAGTAGTAGAATATTTTAACTTTAAATTAATCATATAAACACAACGAGAAAGCATGTTTTTAGGGAGAAAATACTCAAAAGATTACAAAGATTTTATATCAATATAGATGTTGAAATTTATTATAATTACTGAAATTGGATTAATGGATTTAAAATTTAAATGATTTAACGTTTAAAAAAATTAATGTATAATTTTTATTTATAAATAAAAAAATAAAATGTTAGTTTTCAATTAAAATTCTTTATTTTTTACTATTCAAGAAAAAAGACATTTTTTAGAAAAAAACTCAAAAACTCAACATAAGATAATTTTAAGAGAATGATTTCAAAAATAAATTTTATTTTATAAAAATAATTTTATAAAATTTGGAAATTCTAATTTTATAAATGTTCATGAAAATAAATTAGAAGCATTTTTTTTGATAAAATAGTATTTTCGAAACATATAAAGACTATACCGAAAATTTTGTTTTTTTATCAATATGTTTTCTTTATATTAATCCATTATAATTTATATTTTAAAATTAATTATTTTTATTCATGTCACAATGTTTAATGGCTAGGTTAAAATAATCGTGTTTGAATAACTATAAAAATAAAATATCAAGGCTTTAATAAAACTCAATGTATTATGTGGTGAAATCTAACCCAGTGTTTCACGGAGTGCAAGACTAACCTGGTTTTTCATGTAATTCATGCTATTAAAGAAATTTAATTTATTCATATAATAATAATTCAAAAAAACTTATGGTG
Organism: Viscum album; assembly: GCA_963277665.1. NCBI lineage: Eukaryota > Viridiplantae > Streptophyta > Magnoliopsida > Santalales > Viscaceae > Viscum > Viscum album. The sequence goes on from OY728131.1 coordinate 1,007,355,943, forward strand.
TTACACTATCCAATCCTAGTAATTCTTGTCATATACTACTCACCTAATACCTAGCGTTCGATGGGATGTATCCCCTTAATAAAAGAAAAATATTGACAATTAAAATCATTTTAATGGTAGTTTCAATATATATTTATATCAATGAAATAAAAACACCCCCAAAACAAGGCATAAACATGGCTACAAACCATTTCCAGCATGTAAACATTTTATAGTTTCAAAACAATATTAATGAAATAAAAACCATTCCTTCAAAGAGTTTTAATCCTCTTTTGAAAAAATGAATGAAAAAATGAAATATATGAATTTTTTTAAACCACCTACCTCAAAACACATGAACCAACCAACAACTAGATTGAAACCACAAGTATATAAGAGAGGAAGAACTTAAGAGATTATAGAAATTCTTAAAAAAAATCCACATCAATAAATTTATATCAAAGAATTTCTAGGATTAAATAACATTAAAATGATGTGAATATAGTATAACTAAGAAGAAAGGATCAACAGAATATAAAAAAACCACTAATCATGATGATCCTTGAAAATCTATGGTGCAGTACCACCAGAATCACAACAATGGTAGAGGGATGGAGGAATCCATTTGATAGAGTGACTACTAGGTTTGAGACTAGAAAAGCTGAGGGAATAATATGGTTAAATTAAACTAATTTAAAATGAAAATTATAAAATTTAAAAATCATGGATGATTGGTTCATGGTGTGAATAGGTTTTTCATATCATGAACCACTAGTTACAGAAAATTGGCACTCTTCCTCAATACATTTACAATATGAATGATGTATTCAACCCATGAATAATTAGATGAATCGTATTATAACTACTTTAACAAGTTAAAACACCAAATGGTTGTATATGATTAATAAGAGATAAAAAATAAATACTGATGGAAATATTACACATGAAGAAATACTAGGATTTGATAGGGAACATTCAAGACAATGTAGTATAACATTTGTGTCAAGAGGCATAACATGATATTATAAGGGGGGGGGGTGAATATATAATCACATGGATGTATGGTGTAAAGAATAAGATATCCAAATATATTGGAATAATTATAATGTGGAAATAACCTAAAAAATAATTTAAAAGATTAATCCAAGTGTCACTGCATATGAAAAATGGAATAACATGATAGGCTTATTGCTCATACATGGTACATGGTATCTCATGAGAAGAAAATACTAACCAATTCATTGGTGTTTGTATAATTATAGGTCCACCCATATCATTGTAATATGTACATCTATATGTGTGTCATATTAGTAAATCAAATAGAAGGTATAATCCTATAAAAAAGAAATGAAAATTAAATTGGTTATAAAATATTGTTTGAAAATAAAACAAATCAATATATCATAATGTTTCCTAAGAGAATAAATAATTAATTATTTTTGGATGTTCATATATGAATTGAGGGGAAAAAGTGTAAAATATGATGTTCAAATAAAGAAAATATATAATAAGGGAGTGTATAAGTGGGTATAGAATGAAACCTATTTTGTGATATTTTGAAAAATGAATCAAGAATCATTAAAGAGGGTGTGTTTATAATTATTTTCTCTTAACTAATATTGAACTCAAATAGGTTTTCCCTAAAATTTGCAATATTTTTAGAAATAATGGTTTTTATAATATTTTAAATGAGTGAAACATGAAAAATAATAATAAATAGAAAATTTTATGTTAATCAAATTCACTTTAAATAAAGGACTGAAAAGGGGACTTGAAAAAAGAATATCTTTGATAATGAAAGTAAAAATAGACATGTAAAACTGTAAATAATATATATAGCCAAAAAAGTTAATATAAAGAAGATATAGATTATGATATATATATATATATAATATGACCTAAAAAAGATAGGGTCCTTTGGGATTTTCCTTACGCTGGGTTCGGACATACATGGTTCATATTTCTACCCTCATAAATGAAAAAATTAAGTTTATCCTTATATCTAATTATTTTTTTAATAAAAAATTTTTTGGGTTTATTTAGAAACCCAATCAAATTGTCCAAAATAAACGAGTGAATATAAAAAAAATAACAAACCATAAAACCAAAATCCAAATATCAGGGAACAATGGATGGGATAGCCACACGACTTAAGAGGAATGTGAAACTAAAAATCATTCATCAACCTATGAATATGATATTAAAAAAAATATCACTAGAATAGTGATTCAAACCGCAAATTTTTTTGGGACCCAGGATTAATTTAGCAGTGTGGCCACATGTCAGTTGATATTCCAACATAGTGATATTGATACATGGCCATTAGTTTCATCAAAGAGTCACTACCAAATCCAAAAAAAAAGATGAAATTCAAAGAAAGATGTTTTATTCCTCACCAAAAAAGAAAAATATACAATATAATAACACAAAACCCCTAAGAACATGTTTCCATCATTTATTTTATTCATGATAAATCCATCTATAACCTAAGATGCACTAATACATTCACCTCTAGTAATAACCTACAAAACAAGATCATGAAACCAGGGACCAACAAAACACTTATATAGTCAAACATGACTACCTATATTACTAAATAAATCAACATGAATTGGAGAAACAAAAATAGTAAATTCTTATCATAAAACATGAACAGTATTAGGAGTAAAAACCGAACATGTAAGAAGGATAAGAAAACATGAAATAAAAATATTGGATCCAATATCAGCCTACCCACAATCACCCTTCTTAACCTCCCTGAAATATGATATTTCCTAAAATATTGTGTTTAATTGATGGGTTATATATAAAAAGATGATTGTGAGAATCAAATAATAATACAAAACTAGTAAGACATAAGATATAATAGATAAGTATAATTGATATATTGGGGAAGACAACACAAAAGATAACTACCATCATAGTTTTATTCCACCATATTCACCAACATGCATGATTAGGGAATGAATTCAGTATGGTAGGATAGATAAAAATGATTTTTAGGGGAATGGTTCCAGAGATCATTATTATTCTCATGTACACATTCCCAAGACTGTTTTTCCCATTTCAAATGTCAAATTTGTTTATCAACAATTATGGATGTTCTTAAAAAATGGATCCTTAACTACATAAGTTCAATTATTTAGATTTTACGTCTTTCCAAATATTTAGAGTGTTATTAATATCAAATAATCTAAAAACCCAGTATGGTTCGTAGAGTATACATTTTGTTTAATGGCTAGTCCATTTATGCAGTACTTATTACTTTGCTGAATGATTTTATTTAATCATTATGTTTATTAAATATTCCCTAATATTAAATAATATAGAGTATACTTATTATAGTCATATTTAACCATAAAATAATAATTATAATTAGCCATATAGTTCGTGATGAGATATCAAATACATCATTCATGGAGGTGGTAATAGGAACACAATATCAAGGAACCACTTAGAGGGGGTGAATTAGTGATTCAGTAGTTTTATGTTTTATCATTTATCATAATATTCTATATGGGAAGGACTGAGTTTTTCTGTTAAACCAAAAAAAAAACATAAAAAAAATCATATATGATTTACACAGTTCACTACTAAATTTGAGTAAATAGGCTATGAAATCATGAAGTAAAACAAGTGATCATACAATAAACTAAATACATTTTTAACCTTATAGAGTAGAGAAAATCCTATGTACTCTCTTACAAGTATCCTGATTGTTTTTGGAATCATGTATAATAGAAAATTAAAATGATAAATATCAATTATATATGTATTCCTCATGTAGTCAATAATATTATTGTCTAGTGTGTTGAGATCTTCATCTACTGTTAATTCTATTCTTGATAAAGAGAGACTTCTATTCAATTTTAATGGAAAAAACATCATTCAAACATTGATTCTTCTAAAATACCTCCTCATCAACCTATTCACACACAACATTACAAATATGAAATAATTTGATAAAAATTTAATGATCCATGTTTGTTAATATTTTCTAATTCTTATTAATTAAAATATTTATATTACGGTGTAAATATAATTGATTTTAGACTCCTCAAAAATATATTTTTTTCATCTGAATAACACCCATGGAAACAACTTCTGTAATTTTTTGTAACTACATCATGTTATGAAGAAATTAACATAGTATATTCATTCTTATTTAAATCCTAGTTTATTATTTTTTTATGGTCAAGAGAGAATTTTTTTAGAAAATAGATTATTTTCAATGGAAAAGAAACTAAAATTATATGATCCAAATTACAACACCCTGAAGGAGGGTATTTTAAAACAATATCTTTTTAAAAGAGATAAAATATTTTTAGGATTCACATTAGATGACATGTAGTCATCCATTCTCATCCCTTTATTTGGAGGACCATCTTTTTTATAATACGCATACTTTTATGTAAGGAATTTGAATTAGCAACCACCGAAATCACACATTCTTCCAATTTCACGAACTTTGCGATGTAATCATTATGAATTTTATGAAATTTTGATTTGTAAAACACTTAAATGAAATATATTCCCTTTCCACTCGGGATCACATGAATCCATGAATCACAATCAATTTAATAAGTTGAAGATTCATCATCAGAATTTTGAAGGGGACTTTTACCGCTCTCACAATCTCCCATCACCACTCTTCGTTAAAACCTATCATTATTCAAAATTAAATCTATATATATTAATAATCATATAAATATAACATATACAAGATCACACCATCTTCTATCCAATCATTCTTACTTATAAAATTGATCGATATTCTTTCCATGAAAAAGAACAACTCATAACATTCAATAATCACGAATTTATGTATAAATGCAATCCGGTGTAACTTCTATTAAAAAAATATAAATATATCCCTGAATTCATCTTCTAAACATTTTTTAACCAGCACTGAACACCTCTTTTTAATGTTGAAATTCTTTGACAACTCATCTAACTATATATCTTCTACATGTGTGTAAAATGTGTACATCATAAATTTTGTATTTTGATTCTTTCATCAATGCACCACAATAGTTTCATAAAAGATCACTTACATTCTACATACCTATGATTTCATTCAAAAAATCCTTATTCAAGAATCATGATAATCTATATCATGATATTAAATCATTATAAGAACACATTGATTCAAGATATTAAATTTAAATTCATTGTATCACCAAATACCATGTCACTCACAGTTGCTCTATTTTTTTATCAAGAGTTTTCTTCTCCCATTGTATCGCCTAAGAGTATAATATACATGATCACACCAGATGGAATGAAACCAATAGTTTCCCCTAGAGATAGAACCTGGTGGTAGCACCTCACAGATAAAACCTCAATGATAGCACCTTAATGGTAAAACCTTAAGGATATAAAATCAATAGTTGTACCTGTGCAGTATCATTGTAATCGTTTAATCCAACAATAGTATCCAAGAAGTAAAATCTTAATAACATAACCCCAATGATAGAAAAACCATTGGTATAACCCAAGAAGTATCACCTCAACAATAGAATCCAAGTTAACTACATAAAAGTTTTCCCCACAAATTAAAGAATCATATAGAATTTGTTTCCTTATAAGGACTTGGCCATAAACATTACATAATATTGAGTTAAGTCAACAATTTGAATTTTTATCACATTGAGGATATTTTCATATTTAAAGAATTAGATAATTAGGTCATAACTCATACATATCAAATTAAATATTAAAAGTATACACTTTTATTCCCTATCAATTTTTTTTTTCAAAAAACAGATTTTTTTAAAACAAAACCATGGTTATCTTCAAGTTTAAATACCAGGAATTTTTCTTGATCTCATTCTAGAATCTATTATTCTTTATTTCCTCTGAAAAACAATTCAAATCATGGGAAGTGGATAAAAATCTATGTAAGAGAAATATAAATAATGAAAACTGTTAGTTGTGTGAAAATATATAAACCATGAATACTTTAGCATAAAATAATACATTTCACCTTTAAGAAGTAGAAAAAAACACTTCAATAAATATATGATCATTTCAAACACTTTTTTTAACCAAAATATTTCCATAGTTCCCATATAAATTAATATATATCATATAAACGTAACGTGGGACATAAACATACTTAAATGGAATAACCATATAGTCGACTTCCACACATATTACTATATGACATAGTTATACATTCTACTTCCATACCCAATGCATTGGAGGTTATAACATAACCACCCATCCTAGGTTTATCACAGAACCAATCATCTTTGGTTTATGACGTAACCACCCATTTGTGATTTATCACATAACCACCCATCAAATTTCCATGTACCATTATATAATAATATCATGTAAAAGATTTCAATTATCAATATTTCACTCAAAAAGTATCATTTGCAATCACAAGAAATAATGTCAAGATATTGACACAGTAACTCCACTATCAAAACCATTTTCAATAAAAAAACACCTAGAAATGACGTAAGGGATTTTTTCCCTTTTAAAATATTGTGTTATATAGTGGAATCTGAATATCAAATAATGGTTATGGTGATGGAGGAGTCGTTGTCGCCATATACATTAAAAACATTCATTTTTGTTATTTAGTAATACAATTCTGATAAAAAAGATTACCTTTGAATGAAATTAAATTTCAAAGGGGATTAATATACATCGAATAAAAGAAGGTAGTGTATAACATCAAAATATGCTTCAATGAATGGAGATTGAGATGAAGTCCCTTACCATGAGTCTGACTCATCACGTACAATCATAATGTTCCAAAATAATAAACACAGGTTAATTTTTACTTTAATGAGAAACATTTTTATGATTATTATTCCTTTTATTTCACTTATTACCATGTTATAAGAATTATATAATTAATTATGTTAATATCATACATTTTGTCCATATTTAGTACATGAGTAGAAAATGAACTCGTTTTGATGTAAAAATTTTATGTAGTCAAAAGTACATAATCTCCAGAATTTTATTCATAATCTAAATACCATATATATCCAGTATATATGTGTTTATAAAATCCATAATATTTTGAGATAATAAATCAAATGTAATCTTTATGGAGACGGTAGGCCGTATATACGCATGAACGCTACTTTCGTTTCAATATTATATTAAAAGAATAATAATCAAATGATATAAATGTATATAATAATAATAGTATTATATTTAATTCATTTATTTTTCATGTATTTAATAAAACTAAACTTTATTCGTTCCATGTATAATGGGAATGAGTCACATCACATTGAGGGGGTCGTAGTTCACACTTACTCAAACAAAAATATTTTATTTAGACAACATGTAAGCATAAAGGTATGTTATACATAAAAATTATAGAAGCATATAGAAAATATAAATATAATATATCTCATATAAATATACAGTGTAATCATAATGGCCACCATGAGAGGTGGTTGGAGAAAATTGAACAATCATCGTATCGTGAGGCTCTAGTTTTTCATACACAGAAATAGTTTGTTCTATATCCATTAGATGTAGGTGTGAGTTAGTGTATCTAAAACCCTTAATATAAAAACATCCAAGTATATTTAGGATACTGAGGATTTCATAAAATAGTGGAATAAGGATATTTTATGGGGTTGGAAAAGTAAAATAATGAAAAGATCTTGATGCAAGATGTTACCTCTAAATTGGTTAACCCCTTTTGGTTTGAGCGAAAAGGCTTCCTTGAGTTTCCTTATAAGAAAGGTAAGAATTATATGATAAATTTAAGGTTGTTTTTAGCTTATTTTATCAGAATTTGGGTGACCCAAGTTGCTTGAGTGGTGTGAGTAAGTGGATAGAGGTGGTGGCCTTTTATAAGAGAGAGAAGAGGCACTTTCGGAATATCTTGAAATATTCTTGTACTATAAATTGGTTTTAGAATTATAATAGTTCCATAGTGACATTTTTCTAGGATAATATGGGTATGGGTATAAATCCCCTCAACCAATAGGTTTAAGACCTGATTAAGTCACAAATGTATCCTTATCTTTAGGATTTAACCCTTAGTTAAATAAATTAACTATTACCATGTCTTCTTGTATTTTTACACTATATGGTCAATATAGTTACAATAAAATGTCAAAAGAACCTCGAGTGCACCATTAATGATATTTTAATCATTATATAAGTCATTTGGTCGAATCTAATATTTTTATTACTATTATATCATTTAATAAAATAGGTTTTTAAGTCATTTATGTCAATTTTGACACCTTTTATTAATTAATTTATTTTAAAGCTATAAAAACTTGAATGAATATAGAAAACAAAATTAACGTAATGATAAAATGCCATAATAATCCATAAAATTCGTTGATGGTGTAAAAATTTTCAAATTACATTTATTTTAATATTTATAATATCATTTATTTGAATCTTTCCTTAATAAGATAATAATTAGATCATCATTGTGTCATAAATAAATATATTTATTTAATGTCTACAAATTAGAAATAAAATATTATGATGTATTAAATATTTTAATATTTCTATAAACTATTTACAGTCAAATATATTAGTTATATAACCCCACCTTAAATTTTTTTTAGTAAAAACATACCTATTTATATTTTATTTCTTTTTACTTTAAATTCGTTATTATAACATTTCATTTTCACACCCTAGTGGCTCCGAAATCCCAAAAGTTTAGCAAAAATATTTTTTGGTATCCCATGACTCATCCAATAAGATTAGTAAAACTTTTATGGTTGTTTTATATTATTACAATATTTTTTACTCTTATTTTCCTAATCTACCCTTTATCTTTGGTAAGTAAAAATAATTAAAGAAGTTACTCTTCATAATGTATGAAAACAATTAGTACCTATGTCTTTAATTAGTAAATTATAATTAAAAAAATGGAATCCATTTTTTAAAATCCATTAAGATAATTTTTATTAATTATGTGAAACTTATTTCCTATTATCAATAGCTGGAAGCTGGATTTTAAGAAGTAAAAACTATCAAAATACTGACATGCGTTTATATCCAATTTCAATGTAAAATTAATTAAAATTACAAAAATTGGATTAAATGAGAATAATATAATCAAATTAATCTTTAAAACCAATTGAAATAACAATATAAATATATGTATAAGTTTGATGGAAATGTAGTTTTGAATTAAAATGAAGTATTTTTCACAATTCATTAAAATATAGATTTTATAAGAAAAATACAAAAATTTCAACCAAAGTAAATATTGATCTACCACTTATTAATAAGAAGTTTATTTTTTTAAATATAATTTATAAATGTGACAAAAACTATATTTAAAAGGGGTTGACCATCAAAAAGGTGGTAAAACAACATTTTAAAATATTAAAGTATTTTATGCTTAAAATTTTATCATTCTCATTTTATGCAGCTAAAATTTCATGGAAAAATATAAAACAATTTAAATAACATTTGTAATTATATTGTAGTTCATTATATTCATTCACTATAATATAATGTCTAAAAGTTAACTACCATTTAAAATAATAATAATATTTTGGTATTATTTAATTGTATAACTCGATGTTGTGTGAAACATAAGATTTTGGAGAAACTCATTATTGTGTGTCTAGTACACTATCAGGAAAAGTATACCATTTAATTTATAATTAATTTCTTATTCATAAATATTATTAGATACGAAAATGTATTATTCTATAAATACCTAGGATGTTACATCCTTCCCCCTTATGAAAATTTCCTCCTCGATATTTTAAAATTTAGCTCTGTAACTTCATTGAAAATGTCACATCGTAAAAAGAGTCAATAAAAATACCAATTTAATAGAATGACAGATAAGTAAAAAGGTCACCTCTGAGAACACATACTAGGATTCCATGTAAGAAGACATGGATATGAAAGAAAAACTAACCATCTTATTTTGAAGGAGAGTGATAGAAAACATGATCAGGATAAAGTTAACAATTAGAAAACCACAAAATTATGATGGGTTAAATGTCCTTTTATTTCCTACTAGGAATAATAACCTGAAAATAGTTTTGTTTTAAGGACCTTTTCATAATGTTGAGGAATTTATTTATGTCGTTTACTGAGAACATAAAAAAACATAAATACTTGTCAATTAAAATTTCATCATTTAATAGATTTTTAACACAAACTCATCTTTTCTCCAAACAATAAATATTCAAGAAGACATGGTCAAACATGAATAACTTGAATCATATTCTATAAATGAAAATAATCCGAAAAATTACTATTTATTCATCCTATCATGAAAAATTAACCAGAACCAAAATGGTTAGGTTTAGATAAGATAATTCCTCAAAGAAAATAATCATGTATAAAAAAAATAAAACTTTTAATCTTCAAAATTCATTAGTAATACCAAACGTCCAATATATACCATTCAATAAAAAAATTTACTTAAAATTACTCTGAATAATCCTAACTAATATTGAAAACCAAAATTCAGAAGGATTTGGTCACATAGTCTTCCACAATAAATCTTAACATTTATCTCTAAACAACATTGACTACTCTTAATGTCTCATACTAAAAAATAATTAACCAAATCCCATATTCCCTATTATAGGTTAATCATTTCAATAAATAACCCAGATCTCTATATGTACAAAAAAATTTATATTCATCCAAAATAAAATTCAATAATTACTCTTCAAATGAAAACCCATATTATTATATTATCCTTTGGCATTTAGTGTTCCCAAAATAGAAAATTTCTTCCAAAACCACATTTATCTCTTAATCGCCAAATCATTTTCCAATTGTAATGATTTCCATTTTATAAAACATAAGTTCCTGAAATAAAATTATTCTTTAATCTATAAAATCATTTATCTAAAAATAATAAGTCATACTCTCTAGGGAATCCCCGTATTCCAGTGGTAGGTGCTGAACCCTTGTCGCCCTTTGGTTTTGGGTTCAATTCCTATGGCCTTTCCAGACCTGATTGGTTGTCACCCATCTTATATTATTCCCGTTTTATAAAGCTATATAATTTATATATCATTCCTATAGTAAAATAAAATACTAAAAAATAACCATAACATATTTTATTCCAAAAATATATCTTAGGCCTTTCATTTTCCATCATAAAAAGTAATAACCCATAATTACATCAAAATCAAGGGTTATATATACCCTGGTGGTTATTAATAATTATTTCATTATAATAAAAGATAATTCTTCCTTATATAATGTATTAAAATAACAAACTATAGGGTTAAACAAATGTTAAAAAGCCTTCCCATGTTATCTCGTCGTCAAAAGAGCATTAACACTTTTAAATGTTTCATCATCCAAAAATCTACCATAACACTTAAATACCTTATATATTGGATTCTTAATCATTAATAATTAATCATGATACTCTTACTAATATTTTTCATATTATTCCTTAATACTTACTTCCAAAAAATAGAAAACATGAATCATGTCTTAATATTCTATAATTTCGAAACATTTGACAAGAAATAATCAATTCCTTCATATTTTATTTTTAGTCTCCTCATCCTCAATTGGAATAGAAATAGGTATTACTAATGATATATTATTAGGATCCCGCAAATACCATTCCCTAACCTTCTTCGTTATACATCAATTTTCATAATCACCATACTCCCCACATTTAAAAAAATTAATTGATAACTTGGAAATAACTTCTTTCCCTTTCCTGAATTCCACTTAATGCTTACTTTTACCATGGCATGATATTTCATTATGACCATTATTTCCACATCTATAATATCATCTCATCCGTTAAAACATTTACTTAGGTGTTTCTTTTCACATCCTCGACACATAGGATTTTAAAATACTTACCTTTATGATTATAACCTAAACATCCATAGGGATTCATTTCTAGTATATATGATGTATTAGAAAAATAACTAAGGTTCATGTTATCAATCATGTCTCCAGATTGTTGGTTTAGAATAATCTCAAGAGTTCTTAGTGAAGATCCAATTTCATTCAGTTTGTTATTCAGAAAACCACCAATGTTTCCGTCACATCCATTGTTACTTTGGTTCCTGTTAATTCCATCCATTTACTAAAACCCAAAATTTTAGAGTGAGTATATTAGTTAAAACATAATATACTATCATATGAGGGAGAATACACTAATATATACTAATCCATCTTATCTTTAACTCATTCAATTTATCTAATATAACTATAACTATTTGTAATTTGTTAACTGTTAAGGTTATATACATATTTTTCAAATATACATAAATTATACTCTATCCTCTAAAGATATCTAAACCGATCTCTTATACCAACTATGAGGCCCCGACCAATAACATTACATAATATTGAGTTAATTCAATTATTTTACTTTTAATCACATCGAGGATCTTTTCAGGTTTAGAGCATTAGATAAATATGTCATAACTCATACATAGTGATTTAAATAATAAAATTAGGAACTTTTACTAACTATTCAATTTTTTTATAAAAGAGAATATTTTTAAAAAGAAACATAGTTCATTTCATGTTTTAACAGAATGAATTTTCCTTTATCTAATCCTTAACTGTACTATTTTTTAAGTCCACTAAAAAACATTTCAAAACATGGGATGAGAATAAAAATATCAGTAAGGGATACAAAATAAAATAAATCTATTAGTCTTGAAGAAACATGTAAACCATGAATAATTTATCAAAACGTAATAGTTTTCACCTTTAAGAATTTGAAAAAATACATCACTAAATATAAGATCATTACATACCCTTTTTCTAATCCCAATATTACCATAAAACTCCTTGAAAGTAGTATATATCATATAACAGTTACTTGGGACATAAACATACTTAAATGGAATAACCATACGGTCAACACCTAAATATATCACTAAATAGAATAGCCATATGCCCGACTCCCATACCCATTGAATTAGAGGATATAATGTAACAAATTGTCCTTGGTTTATCATGGAACCACCCATATTTGGATTATCACGTAACCACCCATCTTTGGTCTATCTTGTAACCACCTTTCAAATTTACAAGTACGATTATACAATACTAACACGTAAAATATTTCAGTTATCAAAAATTCACTCATCAAATTTCATTTGTAATCACAAGAAATCATTTCAAGTGATTGAAATAGTAAATCCACTGTCAAAACCTTTTTAAATAACAAAACCCCAAAAAAGGAAGTAAGGGAATTTATTTCCTTTAAAAAACATTTAGGCTTATAGAGGAATCCAAATATCAAATAATGGTTATGGCAGTGGAGGTGTCATTGTCACCAATTTTTTTAAAAACATTCCTTTTTTTCATTTAGTAAAATTATTAATAGAAAAAATATTCCCTTTGAATGAAATTAAAAATCAAATGGGTTTATGATACACCGTATAAAAGAAGGTGTTAGTACATGAGCCTCATCCCACTTGGTGAGGACTATTTAAGTGCATCCAATGAACCTGAGATAAAATCCTAGAAGAGGCTCATTTCTAGGGGTATTGTAGCAGTACTATTATAGGAATTGTAACAGGAACTATTCAATACTATAGCAGGTACTATTGTGGGAACTGTAGTAGGCACTATTTGGCACTGTAGCAGCTGGGAACATTCCACCGTTTTGGCCTTCGGGCCACCGATTTGGTCTGTGAGTCCTTTATGGCCTTCGAGCAACCTAGTACATTGGGTCAGTAAGGCCTTCATGCCACCTCAAGGCCTTAGGGCCACCTTAAGTGCAGATGAAAACTAGAAAACCTTCAAGGAACAAGGTTTTATAGGAGGATGAGCAATGAGAATTCACCAGGGTAGAAGCTAAACAGATTGCAAGAATGAGAGGTTATAGCGCCTACCACTGGGACAAGCCTGTGCATGCACGAGAAAGCCTAGCTGCATAGCCATGAAATAGTGGAGTGCTGATTTCACTGTAAAGATGCCAGGGAGGAGCATTTCTATGTAGTTAGTCTTGGATGTATGTAATGTTTGAAGTCTACTGAAAATGAATTCCTCTAAGGCATACATTCTATGTAATACTTATGCCTAAGATCCTTATAAGGGTTCCACATCGCCCTCTGAAATGTGGATTGTAATAAATCAATAAAAAATGAAGGCTTTTGGGACATTGGAGAAGTTATATAAAATCAAAATATACCTAAATGAATGGAGATTGAGGGGAAGTCCCTTAACTTGAGTCCGTCTCGTCACGTACAACCATTATGATCTTGAATCATAAAATTAGGTTAACATATAATTTCATGGGAACATTTTCAGAGTTTATTATTATTTTGATATCACTTATTACCATGTTATAAAAATTACATAATTATTTAAGTTCATATCATACATTTTGTTGATATTCAGTACAAAAGTTGAAAATGAGCTTGTTTTGATGTAAATTGTGCATGTTGGGAAAAGTGCATCATATATAGAATATTATTTATTATTTAAATATAATATATATCCAGTATATATGTATTTATAATATCAATAATATTTGGAGATAATAAATGAAATGCACTGTTCATGGAGACGGTAGGTCGTACGTACACAATAACACTACTTTTATTTCATTATCATATTAAAAGAATAATAATAAAATGATATAAATGTATATAATAATACCAGTATTATATTTATGTCATTTATTTCTCATAGTATTAATAAAACAATCCTTTATATGTTCCATGTATAACAGGAATGAGTCGCAACGCTTTGAGGGGGTGCTAGACCACACTTCCTCAAAAGAAATTATCATATTTAGACAATATGGATAGAATAAAGGTATGTTATATATAAAAATTACGTAAGAATATGAACAATATAAAAATAATATATATTACATATAAATATTATTCATTAATAATGTCCACTGTGATATGTGTTAGGAGAAAATTGATCAATCATCGTTTCGTGAGGTAGTATTTCACCGTAAACAGAAACAGTATGTTCAATATCAATTAGATGGTGGTGTGTGTTAGTGTATGTTGAAACCATAGTATAAAAAACCTATTATATTGAGGATACTTTTTTTTATATAATTATTTAATAATGATAGGTTAGGGAGTTTTAGAAGGAAAATAAATTAAAGGAGTTTGAGGTAATATGTTACCTCTAAATTGGGAAACTCCTTTTGATTTGAGCCAAATGGCTTCCTTGACATTCCTTATTCCCAAGGTATGGATTCTTGGAGTATGTGAGGATTTTGGGAGCTTATTTTAAAAGAATCTGGGTGAGATAGAGGGATTTTGAGGTGTGAGTAAGTGGGAGTTGGTGGTGACTTTTTATAAGAGAGAGGAGGGGGAACGTTAGGAAAGTCTTGAAATATTATTTTATTAAAACTTCATTTTCAAATTCTGATAGTTCAAAAGTTATATATATCAAAGATAAAACGTGTATTGGTGTATGTGTTCTCAACCAATAGGTTTTAGATAATTTTAGGTCACAAATGTAACCTTATATTTTAGATTTAACCCTTAGTTAAATAAATTAACTCTTACCATGTCTTCTTGTATTTTTACACTATATGGTTAATGTAGTTATTATAAATTTCCAAGAGAACGTCAAGTAGATCATTATTGAAATTTTTAGAATTATATAAGTAATCTAGCTGAATCTAATAATTTTATGAATATTATATCATTTAATAAAATAATATTTTTTAACAAAATTATTCAATTTTAAAACTATTTAGAAGTTTATTTTTGTTCAATCTATAACAACTTGTTTGATTAGAAATAACTATATTAATAAAATATAACACTAAATAATCATCCAAATTTTTTTTGGATCAAATATAGATGTTCAAATTATATTTATTATAATAATTATAATATCATTTATATGAATCTTTCGTTAATAAGGTAACCAATATGTCAACACTATGTCATAAATAATTTTTTTTATTTAATTTTTAAAAATAATAAATGAAATAAAATGGTTAAGTAAATAATTTTATATTTATAATGATTATTTATAGTCAAATGGAATATTTATATAACTCCTCATTAAAATAATTTAAGTAAAAAGATACATGGTTATGTTATATTTCTATTTACATAAAATTAATTATTATGACATATCATTTTCACACCCAAGTGGAAACCAAATGTTGAATGTTCCACCTAAGGATTGTTTTTGTAATCAATGACTCATCCAATAATATTATGACATGTGTTAGGGTATCTTTATATTATTATGATATTTTTTACACTTATTTTTCTAATTTACCCTTTAACCATGGTAAATAAAAATAAATATTGAAGTTACTATTAATAATGTCCAAAAATTAAACCTCGCTATTTAAATAATATGGTCCTTCTAATTCCAAATATGTAACCAATTTTTTAAATTTCAAAATAGGGAAGTTGTATAAATTAATTTAATATTAATTCTTGTTGTCAAAACTGGAAACAGGGTGTTTAAGAAGTAAAAACTATAAAAAGATTCACTTGTGTTTATGTCCAATTCCAATGTGAAATTACTTTAAATGACCAAAATTGGATTAAAATAAAAAAATCCAATTACAATTTAAAATATATGAAAAGAAAAATCTAACTATATAAATATATTAGATGAAAATGAAGTTTTCAATTAAAATGCAGTATTTTTCACTATTCATTAAAATATTGATTTTCTTAGAAAAATACAAAAATTTAAACCAAGGTAAATATTGATGTCCTGGTTCTAAAGAAGAAGATTATTTTTTCAAAGAGAACATATAAAAGTTAAAAAAACATGATCTTAAATGGGTTCACTGTCAAAAGGCTGTAAAATAACCTTTTAAAAATATTAGAGTATTTTATGATTGAAATTGGATTCATTCTCATTTTAATACTCTAAAATTTATTGGATGCATATAAATACATTGAACAAAAAAAATTAATCATATTTTAGTTATTTCCTTTCATTATCTCCATTACAATGTGAAGGCATTAATTACCATTTAAAATAATAATAATATTATTGAATTATTTTTTATTATAACTCAATGTTGTGTGTAAAATAATATTTCTGAGAAACCCGTAGTTGCGTGTCTAGTACGTGGTCAGAAAAAATATCCCCTTTAAAATAAAATTAATATATTATTTAAAAATATTATGAGATATGAGAATGTATTATTCTATAAATAACTGGGATGTTAAATCCTTCCCACCTTTTGGAAATTGCATCATCAAAATTTAATAATTTGTCTTAGTAAGTTCATTGAAAATCCCTCATAGAAAAAAGAGTTAATAAAACTACGACCTTAAACGAATGATAGATAAGTACAAAGGTCACTTGTGATAACACATACTAGTATTCCTTGTAGGAATACATGGATATGGAAAAAAAACTAACCATATTTTTCTGATGGAGAGTGATAGAAAACATGATCAGGGGAATGTTAACAATCATGACACCACCAAATTTTGATGGGTTAAACAATAATTGATTTTGCAGCAGGAAAAGTATTCAAGAAATGTTTTGGCTTTAAGGCCCTTTTCAAAAACTTGATGAATTTATTTATGATCATGTCTAAGAACAAAAGGAAACATAATTACGTGCCAATTAGAATTTAATCCTTTAATAAATTTCTAACACAAACTCATCTTTTCTCGAAACAATGACAATTTAGGATGATTGGGTCACACCTGAAGCACTAGAATCAACATCAAGAGAATCACATAATCAAAAAAAATATCTATTCATCCTATATTAAAACATTAACCACAACCAAAATGGTTAGGTTATGATAATATAATTCTCTATATAGAATAACCATTTATAAGAAAAAAGTCTACTTTAAATCACCATAATAAAACAGTAATACCCAAATTCTAACATAGACCATCCATCAATAAAACTTCCATAAAATTCCTTAAAATATTCCAAACTAATATTTAAACGCAACATTCAGAAGGATTTGATCTCATAGTTTTCCATAATAAATCCTAGCATTTATCTCTAGATAAAAAATACTACACTTAAAGTCTTATAATATAAAGTAATTAACCTAATCCCATATCCTCCATGATAAGTTAATAATTTCAATAAATAACCCAAATCTCCATATATTTACAATTAAAACATAGATTCATCAAAATAAAATTCAACCATTACTCATCAAATGAAATATCATAGTATTCTATTTTCCTTAGATGTAAAGTGTTCCCAAAATAGAGAACATCTTCAAAAAATAACATTTATCATGTAATAACCAATTAATTTTTTTATAATAAGGTTATCCATTTGATAAAAATGTTCCCAAAATAAAATTATTCTTAATCCATAAAATCATTTAACTAAAAATAATAAGTCATAAGAACATGGGAATTCAAGTAGGCCAGTGGTAGGCGATACACCCTTGTTGCCCTTCGGTTTTGGGTTCGATTCTCATGGCCTTGTCTGACATGACAAGTTTTAACCCCTCCTGCATCTTGTCATTTTTATGAAACTATATTATCCATATATCATTCTCATAATGAGATAAAATACTGAAAAATAACGATAACATATTTTAATCTCAATTTTTATCTCATGCCTTTCATTTTCGATCCCAAAAATTAATAACCCATAATTAAATCAAGATCAAGGATTATAAAATCCGTAAAGGATATTTATAATTATGTCTAGAAAAGAAATGATAATTCATCTTCAAATAAAATTTTCACATAACAAACAACAAGGTTACATATACTATAAAAAGTATTCCAAATTAATCTCATCATCAAAAGAGCATTAATACTTCTAAACATTTCATTGTCCAAAATCTACCAGAACACTTGAATCCCATAAATATAGACTTATTAATAATTAAAATTTCATCATGACACCTTATCATTGATTTTCCATATTATTACAGAAATATTCCATCCTAAAAATAGAAAACCTGAATCATGTTGTAAGATTCAATATTTTCAACAAACGAGACAACAAATAATCAATACCTTCATATGTCATTTTTAGTGTAAAGGCCCATAATTTCTATGTAATTTGTTATAATATATTTTAATTTTACAAATCCATGAAAATTGATGGCGTGTGATTTTGAAGCCCAATGTTTTCGGAATAAATTTCTTATCTTTTTTCGTATACATTCAGTTAACGTACGAGCAGGTTTTTTGTAACGTTTGAACAATTGCTCAGAATTAAAAATCAAGGGCACCGTTGAACTCGCAGCACCAGTATTCTCTTACGGAGACTTTCACCTTGGTGGCAGTTGGTCGATGGTGAAAGATATTTTTTTTGGGTTTTTCGTGGAAATAATAAAATAAAATAAACATATATTTTATTATATTTCTTGGTTTTCCCATGTGGATGTTGAAAGGAGGGGATAGCCAGAAGTAAACCTCCCATGTGAGGTTATGGTAGTGGGGACCACCAGAGCTTACCCTCCATGGGGGTTATGTTTGTAGTGACCACCCGAGACCAAAACCCCTTGAACTCCCCTCTTGTGTTTGAGAAACCTATTATACTCCCTCGAACTTCAACTTTTCCAAAACATGTCAAATTAATTGGGATAATTAATTAATCCAACGTGACAATTTAATTTGGGACAACATTATTAATATAATCAATTTAAATTAATATGTTGGTTATTCCTTCATTTTGGTGGAAATGGGGAAAGGGGTGGCAATGGGAAATTTGGGGAAAGCTCTCAAACGAAGAACTCCTACGAAGAACGCTTATCCTTCAACGAATTATCCTCCAAACTCCATTGAAGGATTACCATCGAGGAACATATCCACTGACGATCAAGGAAATGCCGACGTCACTGACGCCCATCTATTCCCAACGACATTGTCTCCTTCCCCATGGACAATGTTCAATGAATAAACAAAAAAAGGTAGCAGTTATTTATGAATGATTATACTTCCCTTGTGTATCCTTTTAAAAAAAATAGCGAATGTTTTCTTTTTTTTATGGTTTAGGAATAATCATTGTCAGGGAATTTTGGAGTTTGAAATTCTTGATTCAAGTTTGTGTTGAAACGTTTTCTACCACTCTAACGCAGAGGTTGTGGGCCAAATAAACATGGCCTAACCCCTCCATCATTCTTCATTTCTCTTGTGTGTTCTTCGTGATGGTGACGGCGACTAGTTCCTGCATTTGGCACTGGTGGAACATGAGAATTATAGTTGGCACCCCCGCCGGCCGCGACGAAGGCGATGACACGATGATGCCGCCTCGCATCCATCACTTCCCAGCGGCCCCTTGTGGACCCCTCGTGGCCTCCGTTCCCCTCACGGCCCTCATTTCCCCTCATGAACCTTGAGGCCCTTGCATCCCATCGTGGCCCTCACGTCCCCCGCTCTGCTGCCAGGCCTAGCCCCAAGGATAGGCCGCCTAGTGCGGATCGGGCCTAGCCCAGCGGATCGGCCCAGGCCAGGTTGGGCCGGGACTGTCTGACCAGGTCGGACCAGACCTAGACCCACTTCGACCCATTTATGAATTTTTGTCACATCATTGGCACTAGGTGTCCATTTGTCAAACTGAAAGCGGCTTTGAAATCCATGGAGTGAGACAACCCCTTTGATTATATTCTACTAGATATTGGGATAATGTTGGAGTATAGTCGGGTTGGATCAAGCACAAATCCCACTGGGCCCTATGGACTAAAAGGATAATAACTCACAAAACAGGTGACTATTTGATGCACCATCTATTGCGTTGATACCACTATGATGTGGTGGTCCTTTGAGATACATTATCGAGAGACTTTGTTGAAGTTGTATTATCGACCAGTGGTTTGTGGAGCGCACCCTCCAGGAGATAAGCGAGCATAGTGCGGTAACCCAGTAGTTATATGTGATTTAAAAAATGAAGAACAATCCTATGTGGGTCATCACATAGCTATCATGTGTGGGTCAGCATCGGGTGATCTTGTGTGGGTCTGCACCTAGTGATCCTCTATGGGTCAACACCTAGCGATCCTGTGCGGGTTTGCACATAGCGATCTTGTGTGGGTCAGCACCAAGCGATCATGTGTGGGTCAACACTGAGCGATCCTATGTGGGATACCACCTAGAGATCCTATGTGGGTCAGCACCGAGTGATCCTGTATGGTCTACCTCTTTACATAGTATTATTATTCAGTAGTTACACCTAATCATTTATACTACGATACTACTGTTATACCTGGTGTAAGATGAGTTTGTACTTTGTGGTATTTTACTTAATTGTAATCCCTTGGTGGTATTATTCTATGTGTCGTACCTGTGTGGTACTTGCCTTCGTGGTATTCCATCCTTTGGGGGGCAGTTGTGCTTTGGTCTTTGATTTGGACTTAGTGTTTTCCACATGATTGAGATGGGTATACATGATAACTAAGGTATATGTATGGGAATATATCTAAGTACAGTAGACAGTTGATTTCATGGTTTGGGGATTATCCTTTCTGGATTTTGTGAGACCTTGAGAGTCCCAGGGTCTTTATTGAGTATTTTTATACTCACCCCGGCATGGGCTATGCCCACACCTCGTTGCGTTTTGTATAGACAATAGACAGCGCGGATTGAGGATGAGAGTACCTGGACTGGAGGTAGCTCAGAGGTGGACCTTAGATGAGGTGTACAACATAGATGACCTTTCGAGAGATGTACCTACCCTTACGGTAGGATCCTTGGTAGGTGATCGCAGGAGCTGTTCCAGTTTACTTATACATTCAGTTTCTTGTACATTCCAGTTGGGCTTGTATTCTGGCCACTATTACATACTCTACTCACTATGTTTTTTATTCAGTTTACATGATTTCATATCTTGCTCTGTTCTTGGTTGTGTGTTTTACAGGTTATAAAGGCAATACCTTCCGAGTTTTAGGGAATACACCTTCGGTGCTAGTCACCATCCTCTGGCCTATGGAAGGTTGAATTGGGGTATTCACAGCACGGCCCCCCGGGGACAGGTCGTGAAAAATTTGTATTAGAGGAGTCAGTTATACAGTAGAAAAAAGGACTCTGATCTTTTTAATATAAATAGTGTTATGTGTAGTGAGTGTGGTTATCAGTTTATGGAATCCAGTATTGGTGCGGTGGCTAACTTATCCATACACCAAGACCCTGAATTCGGTCTTCCAACTCAGTACATGAAAACACTAATTTCATGTGTGTTTTGAAGAGTTTTCTTTGTGGTATCTTTGAGTTAAATCACCAGGTATACCTTTTTGACTGGGGGGCACCTCTTTCTTTTTAGGATGCCTCCATGAAGACATCCATCTAGTGTTCCGAGAGTAGTACGCAGAGATATCCCACCGAGCGACGAGGCCTCGGTGCA
Organism: Viscum album; assembly: GCA_963277665.1. Classification (NCBI taxonomy): domain Eukaryota; kingdom Viridiplantae; phylum Streptophyta; class Magnoliopsida; order Santalales; family Viscaceae; genus Viscum; species Viscum album. The sequence goes on from OY728131.1 coordinate 1,007,378,134, forward strand.
TGACCCTTTTCCAGTAGAGGCACTAGAGGAGGCAACAACGGTACCATTCTGCGTTGGGACACTGATTCCACCAGCCCCAACAGTAGAGAGTGCATGCTGCTTGAGCGTGTGGCATGAGTTCCAGCGTTAGAGGCCACCTAAGATCAGGGTAGAGACAGACCCACAAGTGGTTGAGGATTGGCTGGAGGCTGTGGTGAGAGTCTTTTGACTAGTAGGGACACCAGCTTATCTCATGGTGATCCTTTCCATGATCCTTCAACAGGAAGGAGTAGACATATGGTGGAGCTTGATTCTCGAGGTTCACGAAGTGGTGATGCTTCACTGGGAAGACATCGAGAGGTCATTTTGGGCAGAGTTTGTCCCAGTGACTCTTCGCACTATGCGCATACATTAGATTCTTCTTCTGTATCAGGGTTTTAAGACTGTGGCTCAGTACTTAGCGAGGTCCACCGACCTCAAATTCTACTCCACTAATATGGTGCGACACCCATTCTTTAGGGCCCGAAACTTTGAGCAGGGGCTCATGCAGGAGATGAGGGCATCAATTATTTCTCTTAGCTTTCCAACGCAAGAGGGGGTGTTAGAGCGAGCCCTCTGAGTGGAGAGAATCATTGCTAAGATGTCTCTAGTAGCGAGACTCACCACCGGATGTCGCATAGTGGATTTTTCTGCAGCTGGCAGCAGAGAGATGTCACAGAGGACCAAAAGGACCAGACTTATAGGTGAACGACTGTAGGATTCATATTCGGTTGTGCGGGGCACCTGATGCAGAGCCAGTCATCCTAGGAGCGGGCAGTGTTACACATGTGGTAGGTAGGGTCACATGGATCATGACTGTTTGACCCGCTGTATGGATGATTAGTAGATGGTCAAAGGACCGCCTAGGCCTAGAGAAAGATTTGACTAAGGAGGTCTGTAGGGAGATGGCAGACATGGTAGAGGATTTGGCCGTGTAGCTGGAAGTGGGCGACGATTTGAGATGTAACAGCCACCACCACTAGGAGGTCCACCCTAACCATAGAGAGCAGGTAGATAGGGGAGAGCCCAGCTCCAGGCAGCTGAGGCATACGATCACGACGCTTAAGAGATGATATGAGGTACGATCTGTGTCTACTCCACCTTAGTTCCGGTACTTACAAACACATATTCCAGTCATTATTTTATAGCCACTACCCTCGTTCGGAGTTCCGATATTCTGATGGACCCATTGGAATGATCCTTACAGCTAGAGACTCTTACGAGAGTGGATTCGACGATTATGCACTGGTGTCGGCAGTGAATGCTTACTATAGGAGGTGAGAGATTTAGTTGGGATCTCGTGGTAGCAGCGTTGAGGCCTTACGATTTCATCTTGGGTATGGATTGGTTGTATATAGTCCATGCTTAGATTGACTATATTAGGTGCAATGTGGGGTGTGTCCACATGGATGGGACTAGGTTTACCTTCTCTGGAGAGAGGGGAGCCTTTTCATAATATGATTTACTTACCCAAAGGATAGTGTAGCCGATCACTCCTTAGTTTTCTTGCCTTACCATTGGATCAGTTGATGCAGAGAGTCTGAGTTATCCTGTAGTGGGGGAATAGTACACAGATGTCTTTCCTAAGGATGTTCCGTGTCTACCTCCTCATAGAGAGGTGGAATTTTAAATTGACTTTACCTCGGGGCCACCTTGATATCTACACCAGCGTATCGGATGGATCCCATGGATCTTCATGAGATGCGGGTATAGCGGGAGGACTTACAGGGGAAAGGGTTAATTCGGCCCAATTTTTCTCCTTGGGAATCCCCAATTTTGTTCTCCAAGAAAGCGGATGGGAGCTTGAGGCTTGTTGTTGACTGTCAGTGCCTAAACCAGGTGACCATGAAGAGCATGTACCCACTTCTTAGATTGAAAACCTCTTTGATCAGCTGAAGGGAGAATGGTGGTTCTTGAAGATAGACCTCATATCAGGAAATCACCAGCTCAGAGTATGAGAAGAGGATGTCCAGAAGACGGATCTTAGGAGATGGTACTGCCATTACAAGTTCTTGGTTATGCCATTTGGCGTAACCGAAGCTCCAGCAGTGTTCATGGGACTCATGAACATGATATTTCATCTATACATTGATCAATTTGTAGTAGTCCTCATCGACGACATTATTATCTACTCGGCTACTGAGGAGGAGCATGCCTATCATTTGAAGGTAGTACTGGACACACTACGAGGGCACCGACTTTATGGTAAGATCTCGAGGTTACAATTTTGGATCCAAGAGGTTCACTTTCTTGGACATATCATCTCGGAGGCTGGATTTTCAGTAGATCTAGTGAAGATTGAGGTGGTAATTTCATGAGAGCCACACAGGAGTGTGATGGAGATACGAAGTTTCCTGGGTTTTTCCGTATACTACTGGAGATTTGTGCCAGATTTATCTATAGTTTCAACACCTTTATCAGTGTTGAAAAAGAATGGGATACCCTTTGTGTGGTCGGAGAGATGCCAGCAGAGTTTTCAGTAGCTGAGGCAGAGGCTAACTAGTGCCCCCATATTGAGGCTTCCAGATGAGGGTGTAGGGTATGTAGTATACTATGATGCCTCACAGACCGAGCTCAGATGTGTCCTGATGTAGGAGAGAGCAGTGATCACATATGGTTCTTGACCACTGAGTTAGAAAGATCATAACTATGCTCCATATGACCTGGAGTTAGCAGCAGTGGTCTTCACCTTAAAGATGTGGGGACACTATCTGATGAGAGAACATTTTACTGTTTACTCTAATCACAAGAGTCTCATGTATATCTTCTCTCAAAAGGACCTGAACCTGAGTCAATTTCAATGTCTTTAGTTCCTCCAAGACTATGACTTAGATATATTCTATACTCCTGGGGAGGGAAACATTGTAGCAGATGCACTCAGCAGGAGGTCTGGTATACATCTACTCGGCGAGGTGACTGGGTAGTTGGCCACATTGCCGATATCCCTTGTGGATCGAGATGGAGCGGCTTTCCTTTAGTATCTTATAGTCACTCCCCCACTTCTTCAGTGATTCAGGGAGGCGGAGCGTGGGGATGCTAACTACAAGGCTCTATGTGCTCAGATATCCACAGGGCAGAAACTTGATGAATTTTTTAATGGTGGGGACCATGTCATCCTCTTCAGAGGACGTACCATTGAACCAATGTCATTAAGGGAGGAAATGTTGATGGAGTTCCACACACCCCCTCAAGCGGTACATCCAGAAGTGGAAAATATATAAAAGGATATCCGAAGAAAGTACTGGTGGCTGGGAATGAAGAAAGAAGTTGAAGATTTTGACTCTAGCTGCCTCACATGTTAGCAAGTGAAGGTAGATAATCATGTACCAGTAGACTGGGTTCAGCCTTTAGAGGTCCCAGAGTGGAAGTGGGATGGGATATCCGTAAACTTCGTGACAGGATTACACTTACATCAAGGGGTCATAACTCTATTTGGTTGATCGCTGACCGACTCACCAATTCAGACCACATCCTATGGATCAGAGAGTAGGGTTCATTAGAGATCATCGAGCTCCTCTATGTGGAGGAGATTGTGTGGTTACATGTATTACCCTAGATGATTGTCTCTGATCACGATGCATGTTTTAATTCTTGGATATGGAAGGGGTTGTAGGAGGATTTCGAGACGCCGCTTCGTTTGACCACCACCTTCATCCTTAGAAGGATATCCAGACTGAGTAGACCATTCAGACACTCGGGGACATGCTACGTGCTTGCCTCCTCATTTTTGGTCACATCTGGGAGGATCATTTTCCTTTTGTGGAGTTTTCATACAACAACATCTATCACTCCACCATTGGGATGACACCTTTTGAGACATTTTATGGGCGACTTTGCAAATCACCTTTGTGCTGGACTGGCCTAGGGGAGTCAACACTAGTGGGACCAGAGATGGTAAAGAAACCCATAGAGAAGGTGCAGATCTTCCAGGAGTGGGTGAAGACTACACATATCAGGAAAAATTCATATGTCGTTAGGAGATGGAGACCTCTGGTGTTCGAGGATGGAGACCACGTCTTTCTATGGGTCTCACCTCGACTAGTTTTTCAGAGATTTGGATGAGGTTTCAAGTTAACTATAAGGTTCATCGGACCTTTTTAGGTCCTCAGCAGAGTTGTAAAGGTGTCTAAATACATATATTTTCCGCCTCAGTTGCACTGGGTGCACGGTGTCTTCCACGTATCGCAGTAGATGAGATACGTGCACGACCCTTCTGACATCATCGACCATGATGAGCTGGACGTCGATGAAGGGGTGACTTTTATAGAGGTTCTAGTGGAGACTGAGGATCAACAGGAGCGGGTCCTTCAACAGCTGTCGATACCACTAGTGCGTGTATGTTTGCAGCATGGGAACCTCTAAGAGGGAACATGGGAGCAGGAGGCTTAGATGCATGCTCAGTACCCCAACTTGTTCCCTTAGTTTGAGTTGTGGCTTACGAGGATGTAAAGACCTGAGGTAGGGTGAACATAATGATCTGAAACATCCATGTAATAATTTTAATATATGGAAATTTTACGAGTCAACAAAAATTGACGGCGCATGATTCCATGGCCCGGTGTGCCTGAAATGAATTTATGAACTATTTTTCCGGTACGTTCAGTTAACGTACCAGTGGGGTTTTTGTAACTTTTGAATCGGTGCTTGGAATTACAATCCAATGGCGTTGTTGAACTCGTAGTTCCAGTATTCGCTTTAAGAGAATTTCACATCAACAATATTTGGTCAAGGGTGAAAGATATTTTTTCGGTTTTTTGTGGAAATAATAAAATAAAATAAACTTACATTTTTTTGTTGGATCATCCTTGTGGATGTTGAGAGGCGGGGACCACCAAAAGTAAACCTTCCTTGTGAAGTTATGGTTCTGGAGACAACCCAAGTCTAACCACCATGTGGGTAATGGTGGTGGGGACCACCCGAGACCAAAACCCCCTTGAACTCCCCTCTTTAGTGTGAGAAACCTCTTGGACTCCCTCCAACTATAACTTTTCCAACAATTGTAAAATTAATTGGGCTAATTAATTAAGCCAACATGCCAATTTAATTTGTGAAAAAATTATTAATATACTAAATTTAAATTAATAAGTTTTCAATTCCCTCATTTTGGTGGAATTGGGGAAAGGGATGGAAAAGGGAAATTTGAGGAAATCTCTGAAGTGAAAAACACCAATGAAGAATGCTTCTTCTTCAACGAATTATCCTCCAAACTACGTCGAAGGATCGCCAATGAGGAACATCTCCACCGATGATCGAGGAAACACTGACGTCATTAATGTACGTCTATTCCCAATGACATCATCTCCTTCTCTGTGGACAATCTTCAACAAATCAAACGAAAATGGTAGGGGTTATTTATGTATGATTATACTTCCCATGTTCTTCCCTAAAAAACAAAGAGCAGATGTTTTGTTTTTCTTCAGGTAGGGAATAATCATTGTAGGGGGATTGTATAGTTTGACGTACTAGATTCATGTTTTTGTTCAGCCGTTTGTCAACGTTCTAATTTACAGGGTGCGGGCAAAACAAACTTGGCCTTACCCCTCCGCTGTTTTTTATTTTTCTTCTGTGTTCTTCGTGATGGTGATGGTGGCCCGTGCCACTATTTGGCACCAGTGGAATAGGAGAATGGTGGCCGACACCACTGCTAGTTGTGACGTTGGGGGTAATGCAACGATTCCATCCCGCGGCCCCCGTCGCCTGTGGCCTCTGTGGCCCCGTGGCCTCGCCGCGTGGCCCCACGACCTCATTGCGCCACCCCGCAGCCTGCCGCACTGCCCAGTGGCCCTATCGCGCTGCCCCATGGCCCTTACGGATGGCCCCGCGGCCTGACGAGCCACCCTGCGACCTTACCGCACCGCCATCAGCCTCACTGCACCGCCCGCGACACTCTGTGCCTCCCATCGGCCCCCAATGGACCCCTCACGGCCTCTGTGCCCCTCGCAGCCCTCACGGTCCCTCGCGGCCACAGCGCCGCTGCCAGGCCGGGCCACCTAGTGCAGTTCTGGCCAGGGAGACCTGAATTGGGTCATCCCATGCAATGTTGGGCTGGGGTGGCCCAACCGGGTCTGACTAGACCCGGACCCACTTCGACCCATTTATGCATTTCAGCCATATCTTTAGCATCACACATTCTTTTGACAAACCGCTAGCAGCGATGGAAACCTTGGAGCACGACTGTCCATTTGCATATAACCTACTAGAGATTTGGATATATTTGGAGTACAGTCAGGTTGGATTGAGCACAAATCCCACTGGGCTATCCAGATTAAAGGGCTAATAACTCACAGACTGGGCGAAGGTTTGTTGTGATGTCTATTGAGTTGAGACCCCAATGACATGGCAGTCCTTTGAGATACTTTTCACGAGATTTCCTGGAAGTTTTATTATTGACCGGTGGCTTGTGGAGCAGACCCTCCTAGAGACAAGCGAGCATAGTGTGGGAACCCAGTAGCTGGCTGTGTCTTAAAGAATGACAAGCGATCCTATGTGGGTCAACACCTAGCGACCCTATGTGGGTTTTCACCGAGAAATCCTGTGTGGGTCAGAAGCTATAGATCCTATATGGGTCATCACCTAGCAATCCTTTGTGGGTCAGCACTGAGCGATCCTGTGTGGGTCAGCACCTAGCAATCCTATGTGGGTCTGCACCGAGCGATCCTGTGTTGGTGAGAACCGAGCGATCTTATTTGGGTCAACACCGAGTGATATTGTGTTGGTCTACCTATTCATAGAGTAAGATGATTCAGTAGTTACACCTAATCATATCTTCTACTGTACATAAGTTGTACCTGGTGTGAGATAAGTTTTTACCTAGTGCTATTTTCTTTCATGGTAACACCTTGGTGGTATTCTTCTATGCGGCGTACATGTGTGGTACTTTTCTTCTTGGTATTCCTTCCTTTGTTGAACAGTTGAGCTTTGGTATTTAAGTTGGACTATGTGTTTTTCACATGATTGATATGGTTATAACAGATAACTTATGTATATACATGGGCATATAACTAAGTATGGTTTTCAGTTGATTTCATGATTTGTGGATTATCCTTTTTGTATTTTGTGAGACCTTGAGTGTCTCGGGGTCCCTATAGAGTATCGTTACACTCACCCCTACACAGGCTATGCCCGCACCTCATTGTTTTTGGTGCATACTACAGACAGTGCTGACTGAGGATGAGAATACTAAGACTAGAGGTAGCTCAAAGGTGGACATTAGAAGAGGCGTAACGCAGAGAAGACCATTTGAGAGCTATAAAAACCCTTCAGGTAGGCTCATTGCTAGGTGATCGCCAGATCTATTCCTGTTAACTTGTACTTTCAGTTTCTTGTACTTTCCAGTTAGGCTTGTATTATGCCCCCTTTTACTTATTGTACTCACTCTCTTTACAATTCAGTTTACTTGAGTTTGTATCTTTTTGTGTTCTTGGTTGTGTGTGTTACAGTTTTTAAAGGCAATGCCTTCCCAATTTTACAGAATATGCCTTCGGTGCTAGTCACCAACCCCTGGCCTATGGAAGGCGGGTTTGGGGTAGTCAGGGCATGGACCCCAGGGGACGGTTTGTGACATTAAGATTCCTCATCTTCAATTGTAATAAAATTAGGTATTTTTAAACATATATTTTTAGGGGAATGATGAGCCCATTACAAAAAATTCTTCATCGGACATCTATTTTTATAATGACCGTACTCCCCATATTTAAAACATTCAATAGATAACTCAGAATGAACTTCATTCCATTTCTTGGATTCCAAGGAATGTTTCTTTTTTAATTGGTAGGATATTGATTTGTGACCATAATTTCCACATCTATAACAACTAAGCATCCCTTTAAAACATTACCCTATGTGTTTTTTCCACATTCATTTAACATAAGTTGTTGAATACATTTAACTTTATGATTATTACATGAAATTCCATAGGAATTTTTTTCTACCATATATGGTGCCTTAGAAAATTCAGTAAGGTTCATGTGGTTAATCAGGACTCTAGATTGTTGGTTTAGAATAAAAAATAGTTCTCACTATAGATTTTTATTTTATTAGGTTTTTTATTCAAAAATCCACCATTTTTTTCTTCATATCCATTGTTACTTTAGTGACTTCTTGATCCATCCATTTACTAAAACAAAATATGTTAGTGGGATTATGTTAGTAAAATCATCATATACTATCATATGATGAATCTAAACTCTAAGATATACAAATAAATTTTATCTAAAAATCATTTAGCTTTTCTAGAAGCACTATGACTCTTTCTAGTATTCTAACTAATATGGTTATATACCTATTTTAACATATACATAAATTATACCATAACCTCTAATGTTATATAAACCAAACTAATTTACCACCTATACGGACCCTTCCTTAAACATTACCCAATCTTGAGTGAAGTCAATAATTTGACTTTTAATCACATCGAGGATCTTTTCAGGTTTAGTGCAATAGAGAATTAGGTCATAAAACATTAATAATGACTTAAATATTACATGTAGACACTTCTACTCAATATCTATTTTTTCAAAAAATAGAAACATTTTAAAAAAGTAACGTGGTTTGTTTCATGTTTAAACCACATGACTTTTACATGATCTCATTCATGACTCTATTATTCTTTATGTACTGTGAAAACATTTCAAAACTTAGGATGAGCATAAAAATCTCAGTAATGAAAACATAAATAATGAAAAAAAATTTCCATACAAAAACATTTAAACCAGGAATACATTATCATAAAGTTATAGTTTTCACCTTTATGAAGTACAAAAAATACATCCATGAATATAGGCTCATTCCTTACCCTTTTTATAACGAAAAGATCACCATAAAGACCATATAAAGAAATATATATCATATGAAGGTAATTTGGGACATAATCAAACATAAATAGAATAACCATACGATCGAATTCAACACATATCACTAAATGGAATAGCTATAAGGACGACTTCCATATACAATTAATTGGAGATTATAACGTATACCCATGTCCTTGGTATATCACATAACAAACCATATTTTGTTTATCATGTACCCACCCATATCTGGTTAACCATGTAACCACTCATCACATGTCCAAGTACAATTATATAATAATAACACGTAAAATATCACAATTATCCACATTTGACTCATAAAATTTCATTTGTAATCGCAAAAAAATTTGTAAATCCACTTGAAAAACTATTTTCAATACCAAAACACCCAGATAAGAAATAAGGGATTTATTTTCCTTTAAAAAATTAAGGCTTATAGTGGCATCCAATTACCAAATAAATGTTACAGTGATTGAAGAGTCATAGTTGACACATATGTTAAAAACATTACTTTTTTGTCTTTTTGAAAAATTATTCATAGAAACAAATTACCATTAAATGAAATTACATGTCAAATGGGTTTATTAGACACCATATAAAACAAGTTGATATATAACATCAAAATATGCCTCAATGAATGGAAATTGAGACAAAGTCCCTTACCTAGAGTCTGACTCATCAAGTACAATCGTTATGTTCTGAAATAATACAATTTTACAAATTTATACCTTATTGATAACCCTTTTCAAGTTTATTATTATCATTGTATCAATTATTACCATGATATAAAAATTAAATAATTATTAATTTCATATCGGACGTTTTGTCGTTATTCGGTACATGAGTTGAAAATGAAAATGTTTTAATGTACATTGTCCATGTAGTCCAAATTTCCTCATCTCTAAAATATTATTCATGATTTAAATATCATATATATAAATTATATATGTATTTATAATATCCATAATATTTGGAGATAGGAAATGAAATTCACAGTTCATGGAGATGGCAGGTGGTACGTACACTGAAATGCTACTTTCATTTCTGTATCATATTAAAAGAATAATAATAAAATGGTATAAATGTATATTATAATATCAATATTATATTTATGTCATCTATTTATCCCAGGGTTAATAAATCTTTGTTCTATACATTCCATGCATAACGAGAATGACACACATTTCTTTAAGGGGCCGGTAGTCTACACATCCTCAAACGAAAATATCATATTTAGACAACATGGATAACTTAATGGTATGTTCCAAATAAAAATTATAAAAGCATAGAGAAAATAAAATTATAATATATATAATATATAAATATAGTATTATAATAACTTCCACCATGATAGGTGATAATAGAGAATTGAAAAATCATCGTTTCATGAGGTAATAGTTCGTCGAACACATAAACAAAATGTTTGATATCCATTAAGTAGAGGTGTGTATTAGTGTAGGAAGAAAAAAATGAATAAAAAATCATAGTATATATATAATAATTTTTTTGTTATAAAATAATGTTATAAAAAGAGTTAATGGGGTTGAAGAATGAGAATAAATTAAAGGATATTGAGAGAATACGTTACCTCTAAATGGGGTTACTCATTTCTGTTTAAGCCAAATGGATCCCTTGAGTTTTCTTCTACCCAAGGTAAGGATATTTGGTGTAAGGGATGGTTTTTGGGAGATTATTTGAGAAATATTTGGGCAATCAATGTGGATTTTGAGGTGTCAAAATGTGGGTAGAAGTGGTGGCATTTTATAAGAGGGAGGAGGGGAACTTTAGGAATGTCATGAAATATTATTTTATTAAAAATTCATTATCAAAGTATAATTGTTACAAAGTGATATAATTATATAATAATAAAAGGATGGTTATAAATACCTTCTACAAATATGTTTTATAAAAGTTTATTTCACAAATATAACCTTATCTTTTGGATATAATCGTTAGTTATATAAATTAACTATTATAATGCCTTCTTGTATTATTACACTATATGGTGAAAATATTTACTATAAAATTCTAAGATAACTACAAGTGAACAGTTAATGAATTTTTTAACATTAAAGAAGTATTTCACATGAATCAAATATTTTTATGACTATTATTTAATTTATTAAAATAGTATTTTTTTTAAATCTCATTTATGTTAATTTTGACACTATTTAGTAATTGATTGTTTTAAATCTACAAAACATAATTATTTCAAAAAAAAAATTAACTTAAATATAAGATGTAATATTCATCATAAAAATTCATGTATGGTATAAAAATTTCCATATTACATTTATTTTATTATTTGTAATATCATTCATTTGAATCATTCATTAATAATGTAATCACTGAATCATCATTGTGTCACAATTCTGTTTTGATGTATAAAAATTATAAATAAACTACAATTATGTAGTGAATATTTCATTATTTCTAATGAAAATTTGTATTCAAAATGATCAGTTATATAACCCTGCCATAAAATTGTTTAAGCTGAAAGATACATGGTTTTTTATATTTCCCTTTACATTAAATTAATTATTATAACATCTCATTTTCACACCAAAGTGGCTCCAAAATAACAATATTTTAGCCTAAGGATTATTTTTGTGGCCCATGACTCATCCAATAATATTGTAACACTTGTTAGTGTATTTTTATGTTATTAAAATATTTTTTACACATATATAAAAAATTTACCCTTTAACCGTGGTAAATAAAAATAAATACGGAAGTTACTATTCATAGTGTCCAAAAATAAATGGTACCTATTTAAATAAATGCGACCTCATAATTCAAAATATGAAATAAATTTTTCCAAATTCAAGACCGAGATGTTATGCTAATTAATTTAATATTAATTCCATTGTTAAACCTAGAAATCAAGTTTTCAGTAGTAAAAATTATTAAAATATTGAGATGTGTTAATGTCAAATTTCAATGTGAAATTACATCAAATGACCAAAATTTTATTAAATGATAAAAACAGAATCCAATTACACTTTAAAACAAATTAAATAGAAAATCAAAATATATAAATAAATAAGATGAAATGACTATTTTAAATTAAAATTATGTATTTTTCACTATTTATTAAAATATGGATTTTATCAGAAAAATACCAAAATTTCAACAAAAGTACATATTGATGTCCCAATTCTAAAGAAGAGGATTATTTTGTAAAATAGAAGATATAAAACTGGAAAAAATACATTTAAATAGGTTTCACCATCAAAAGGAAGTAAAATAACCTTTTAAAAATATTAGAGTATTTTTTATAATGAAAATTAGATTCATTCTTATTTTAAGCCACTAAATTTTAGTGGATAAATCTAAAAAAAATTACAAAAATGTGTAATAATATTGTAGTTAGATCTCTTCATTATCTAAAATATAATGGTTTGGCGTTAACTGCCATCTATAATAATAATAATAAAATATTATTATTTTTCATTATAACACAATTTTGTGTGAATCATAATATTTCAGAGAAACCCATTGTTATGTGTCGACCACTCTATCAAAAAAAATTCCACTTTAGCGTTGAATTAGTATCTTATTCATAAATATTATTAGATATTAAAATTTATTATTCAATAAATACATGAGATGTTACATACTTCTCCCTTTTAGAAATTTCATACTCACAATTTTAAACTTTTTCTCGATAACATCATTGAAAATCCCACATCGGAAAAAGAGTCAATAAAACTACCACATTAAAAGAATGAAAGAGAAGTACAAATGTCATCTGAGATAACACATACTAGGATTCCATGTAGGAAAACATGGATATGGAAAAAAAATAACCATCTTTTTCTGATGATGTGTTATAGAAAATATGATCAGGAGAAAGTTAACAGTCAGAAAACCAAAAACATTTGATTGGATGAACAGTCATTGATTTTGTAGTAGAAAAAGTAATCAGAAAATATTTTTGAATGGTACTTTTCATAAATTTGTAGAATTTATTTTCAATCATTAGTAAGAACACAAGGAAACATACTTACTACTCAAGTATAATTTCATTCTTTAATAAATTTCAACCACAAACTCAATTTTTCTATAAACAGTGATTATTCAATATGACTTGGTCACACATGAAGAACTAGAATCCAATTCTATAGAATCAAGAAATTCCAAAAAATTAACTATTTAATTATCATATCATGAAACATTAATTATAAACAAATTGGTTTTTATAAGATTAGATAATTCCCCAAAGGGAGTAATCATTAATAAGACAAAATGAGTACTTTTAATCTCCAAAATTCAACAGTAATATCCTAAGTTCAACATAGACCATTCAATGAAAAAATGCCCTAATAATTTCTCAAAATAATCCAAACTAAGAGTAAAACCCAAAATTCATAAGGATTTGATCACAAAGTCTTCCACAATAAATCTTAACATTTATCACCAAATAACATTGATTACTCTTAATGTCACGTACTGAAAAGTAGTTAACTTATCACATATTCTCCATGATAGGTTAATCATTTTCATAAATAACCCAAATAACTATATGTCCACAATAAAAGCATTTATTCTTACAAAATAAAATTCAACCATTACTCTTGAAATGAAATCCCATAGTATTCTATTTTCCTTAGGCATATTGTGTTCTCAAAATAGTTAATGTCTTCCAAAATAACGTTTATCACTTAATCACCAAATCATTTTCAATATACTATAGATAGCTATTTCATAAAACATATTTTTTGATAAAAAACTTATTCTTAATCCATAAAATCATTTAACTAAAAATAATAAGTCATACAGACTAGTGAATTGACATAGGCCAGTGGTAGGCAATGCACCCTTGTCGACCTTCGGTTGTGGGTTCGATTCTCACGGCCTTGCCTGACGTGATATGTTGTCACCCATCCTACGGGTTTTCATTTTTATAAAAATATATAATTCATATATCATTCCCATAATGAGATAAAATACTCAAAAATTACCATAACATATTTTAATCTTAATGGTTATCTCATGCCTTTCATTTTCCATTCCAAAAAGTAATAACCCATAATTACATCCAGATAAAGGATCATATAAACCCTAAATATAAGGACTGAGCCATATAACATTACATAATTTTGAATTAAATGAATAATTCACATTGATGATATTTTCAAGTTTGGAGTTTTAGAGAATTGGTCCATAACTATTACACAACAACTTGAATATTACAAGTAGACACTACTACTCAGTATCATTTTTTTCATAAAATAAAGACTCTTAAAAAGAAACATGTCTAGTTCCATATTTTAGACTGCATGAATTTTACTTGATCCCATCCTTGACCCTATTCATCTTTAATTCCTTTGGAAAAAATTTCAAAAACTTGGAAGGACCATAAATATCATAGTAAGGGTTATAAAATCAGGAAGGAAAACATTATCCCATCAATAAATAAAAATCAATTAAACTATATTTTTCAATCATAACATACCTTATGAAATCATAAGATTTATTAATAACAGACAGAAATCATAAATCATAAAGGTTACTTATGGAAAACATATTAAAATTATATTGTAGATATAACAGTTACATAGAGAGTTACACTTGGAATACCCATCAAAGTATATTCCCTAAATCTCTTAGTAGAAACTTCATGTTTACCTCTATCACGTTACCCAATGCATTGGAGAGCTATCTTGGGCTCACCTGCCCTAGATTAACAAAAGAACCACCTGTATACGTAAAAAAAATTCTGAATAACCATAACATAATCATAACACATATCACAAGTATAAAGGAAAGATAACATTTCCACATTCCAATATATCAAATCAAGATATTGAAATAAAAAAAGCTTTATAAAAGAGTTTTCAAAACCAAATAAAAAGGGATTTTTGAATCAATGTGTCCCATACCACTTTGAATCTTCTAAATGAGTTATGATATGAAAACATTAATTTTTGTATAAATAAATCTGAAAACCCATTTTGAAAACATGGACATTAATGATAAATAATTAGAAGAATAAATCTTTAAAACAGTTAAAATGATAATTTAGTTAATGTTCCTAAAAAAAGAGAGGCACTTGAATAAAAATAATTGAGGTAATAAAAAAATTACAATATAATGAGAATAAAGGGAGTCATGATATACTATGTCAAAGTACATTATATACACCATATAAAGGTTATTTGGTGTATAACTACAAAGAAGTCTCAATGGAATGTAAATTGAGATAAAATATCTAATAATGACTATATACTTAGGTTAAGGATAAATCAAGAACATAATTATGTGTGAAAAATATAAATACAGTAAATATTATTGGACATTCAGTGTAAATCAATCAGAGGACATGCACACATATTCTTTTAAAAACAGCACCAATGAATTGGATTTTTAACTCAATAAATGGAGATTGAGTTAAAAATTAATCTTATCAATTTCATATCGATGACGTGAGAAATTTTCAATGGAGTGATTAAGTGTATCAAAAGTAAATCCATAGAAAGGATATTGTAAATAACTACACAAATAATAAATATTGATTCCACACATAATCGTGGAGTAAAATAATCAACGATGTATGCATAAAGCACACTGAGTGGAAAGTAATGTTTGAAATTCCCTTAGTGATTTGGTATCTTATAAAACATACAACCCCTAAAAGAAGGATCATACAATGAAAATTTAAATACCCAAAAAATTGAGTATATTAAAAAATTAATACAATCACGGGAAGTACATACACCACAAAAAAGTAAATAGAGGCAAAAATAGCATGAATCTCATGGGAATAAAAAGTGGGATGAAAATCCCTTACCACGTTGTAATCAATTGAGTCATGTGACAAAAAGCTAATAAAAAAAATGATTCATAGAATAACATTAATATAAATAGAACCACGATAATACATATATCAATTGGAAATACACAATACACCACATGATATAAATTAGCGGTGAACAATGGAAATCTCAATAAAAAGTGAGATAAGAAATCCCTTACGTCGTGTCCAACTTGAATTCATTGGCCCTTATTCTTCCTGAATAATAAAATAAATATAATTTATACTTTATTAAGAACAATTTTCAAGTTTATTATTATTTTTATATAACTTATTACCATGTTATAGATATTATAAAAATCATTTATGTTAATAATGGTCGTTTTGTCGATATTTGGTACTTGAGTCAAAAATATACTTCTTATAATTACAAGTTGTTCACATAGTCAAAATTCCATTATATCCAGAATTATATTTATGATTTAGATATCATATATATCATATATATCCAGTATATACATGTATTTATAAAAGTACATAACATTTGGAGGTAAGAAATGAAATGCACCGTTCATGGAGACTGTAAGTCGTACGTACTCATGAACACTACATTCATTTCTATTTCATATTTTAATGGAATACAAACATAATTATACATAGGTATATTATAATTATATTATAATATCATAAAGTAATATCATTAACTCCATCCTTTATATGTCCCGCATATGGCATTAATGAGTAATATCACATTGAGGGGGTGATAGTCTTCATTTCCTCAAATGAAATTATTTCGTTTAACCATAATGGAAACCATAAAGGTAGGCCATAAATGTAAAATACAGAAGCATAATGAAAATATAAACATAATATATACCATACAAAAATACAGTTCCATCTTGATGGCCACCATTATAGGCGGTAGTGGATAATTGAACAATCATCATTTCGTGAGTCGTTAGTTTTCCATCCACAGAAACAATATGTTCTTCACCAATTAGATAGAGGGGTGTGTAAGTGTAGATAAAATCCTTCCCATTACAAAATCCTAGTATATTGAGGATACTGGTGTTGTTATAAAACAAAGTAATAAAAAGAGTTTAGGGTTTGGAGAAGTAAAAGAAAATAAAAGAAGTTAAGAGGAACTGTTACCTTTAATTTGGGTAACATCCTATGGTTTGAACCAAAAAGACTTCTTGAAGTGACCTCTTCTTAATTTATGGATTCTAGGAGGAGGAGTAGGATATAGGTATCTTAATGGGGTAGAGCTTGGATGATTCAAAAAGCTTGAGAGCTGTGTGGAATTTGATTGAAGTGAGGGATTTTTATAAGGGTGAGGAGGGGATCTTTAGGAATGTATGATAATATTATTTTATTATATAATGATATCTGGTTTCTGAATGTAAAAAATTCATTAGAGTCAAATATAAGATGATTCATGGTTGAAATAAAATCATCCAATAATAATTTGACAAGTTTTGGATGTTATTTTAATATTTATAATCTTATTTATTTAAATGATTTATTAATGCGGTAAACAGTATATTATTATTGTGTCATAAGTAATTTAATTTTTTTTGTATAAAAAAATCAAAAAAATACCATTATGTAAATTTTTTTTAGCTTTAGAATGAATATTTATATTAAAAAATATTACCTATATAACACCATATAAAATTTATTTTACTAAAAGATTTTTTTATGTCATTTCTTCCTTTCATTAAATTAATTAATCTAACATGTCATTATCATTAATAAGTGGTTCAATGAGGACCCAAAATATACCCAAGGATTCCCATGGTCATCCATTACTTATCCAATAATATTAGGACAAGTTTTATGGTAATTTCTAATTACTACAGTATTCTTTTTACCTTGAATTTCCCTATTTAACTTTAACCTCGGTAAATGAAAGTCAAAAGTTACTATTAAAAAAAATATTTTTATCTTATTGAACCACAATTTACTTACTAATAAAAATCATGTATATCAGATTTTTGAAATTCAATTCATAGAAGGAGTAAAATTTCATTTAAATGAAAATGTTTTTTTAACTACTACTAAGTGGTTTCAGTATTCATAAAAAATTGAAGTTCATCAGAAAAATACCAACAATTAAGCCTATGATATATTAGATATTCCTAATTCAAAAATGATTTATATTTTACAAAATTTAAAACATAGAGGATTCATTAATAAATTTAAAATTAATTCCCATTGTCAAAACAAATAGCGTGTTTTTATGAAATAATAACTATCAAAATATTGACACTGGTTTATGTCAAATTTAAAATGAAATTATTTACAATGACCAACATTAGATTAAATGTTAAAAATATATTATAATTAAACTTTAAAACCAATTAAAAAGATATTCTAATCATATAAATAAATTACATTAAAAGGCACTTTTGAATTAAAATACAGTATCTTTCACTATTCATTAAAAAATAATCTTTATCAGAAAAATATCAAAAATTTACCCAAAATAAATTTCAATGTCCCTAATCTAAAGAAGAGTTATATTTTGTCAAATAGAACCTATAAAATAGACCAAAACTATATTTAAAGAGTTTTTTCTATCAAAAGGCAGTAAATCGACCTTTTATAGAATATTAGAGTATTCATGTTTAAAATAAGATTCATTCATATTTTAATCCCCTAACGTTTATTGGATAATTGTAAAAACATATAACAACATATATTATAATATTCTAGTTAGTTCTATTCATTCCGACCAATACAATGACAAGTTATTAACTACCATTTAAAATAAAAATATTATTTTATTAGTGTGCAACATAAGATTTCAAAGAAACATGTGGTTGTGTATTGGGTACGACATCGAACATAGAGTCACCTTTAATGTAAAATTAATATTTAATTCAAAAATATTAATAAATATGAAATGTTTTTTATTCCTTATTTATCTGGGATGTTACATCCTCCCCCCCTTTTGGAAATTGCGTCCTCTCAATTTTAAAACAGGGCTTGGAAACTTCATTAAAAGTCCCACATTGGAAAAGAGGTAGTAAAACTATAACATTAAAAGATAGAAAAAAACGTACCATTTTCACCCGAGATATGCCGTAATAGGATTCCATGTAGTAAAACATGGATATCGAAGAGAGAACAAACAATTAAGTTCATATGGAGAGTAATAGAAAACATGATTTAGAGAAATTTATCCACAAGAAAATCACAAACTTTTGATGTGTCAAACAGTCTTTGATTACCCAGTAAGAAATATACACCAACAACATTTCTGTTTTATAATACTTTTCATAAATTGGAGGAATTAATTTACTACATAGAATAAGAACATAAGGAAATATGCGTACCTTCATGTAGAGTTACATCCTTTAATAATTTTCTACCAAAACTTATTTTTTTATCCAAAAAAAGAGCATTCAAAAAACTTGGTCACATAAAAAGCACAAGAATCATCTTATTGAGAATCACAATGTAGAGACCCAAAGATTGAAGTACATGGATATTACATTACTTTAGCGGAATACTTAATACATAACAATAATAGACACACAAGGATCATAATAGTTTAGTGTCTTTGGAAACTTGGAATGTAATCTTCTAATCGTGGTGAAAGATCTTCAACATCTCCCATAAATATCTTCCCCTTTTTTTCTTACCTAAAACCTTTCTTTATATCCTGGGGAAAAAAACATAAAAAGGGTGAGCTCAAATGCTCAGTAAGGGTAATCATGGATAAAATAAAACATACCAAATACATTTGAACTTAAAAAAATGAACATAATGTTTAAACATCAAAAGCTTGAGCAATGACATAAAACATGGAAGTACGTAAGGCATAGATCATAAATGAACATTAAGAATGATAAAATATCATTGGAATAAAACATGTAACTGTGGAAACCATTAAGAACATGATATTATTTCCATAGTATCCAAGGCATTGCTGCCACGACCATCTTAGTGGAGAAAGTCCCTTTTTGAATCGAGTTCACTCCTCGTTCCAGTCCTGTATTACTGAACTGGTTTAACTTGACGTTCCATCCATGTCTATCTCATGAGATATAAATCTTTACCCAATGAATTGGAGGTAGATATAGGTCCCACCCATCTCATAATGTAATCATTATTTCGTGTGCCACAAAATCATAAATCATACATCATAGCATAACCCATGAAATAAAATGGGATTCTTAAACATCATGCCATCATAACATAATCCATAAACAATTGATATCATTTCATCATAAGAAAATTGAAACCATTTAAATCATAGAGACATTTTACTTGAAACATACACACATGAAATAATGTCATCTTAGATGGAAAATAGTTTTGACAAAACATTTGAAATGAATTCTTGAGGAAAATTTCCTTTCTTCTTTAAAATAATTTTCTTTTCACAAAATTCCATGCAATTTTAAAAGATAAGGGTTTTGTTGAAAATAATCATGCAATCTTGTAGAGTAAGATTCTTGAAAATGAGGCGTTATGAAACCGTAAAAATCTGTTCACGCCGTATAAGTCAAAAATAACATTCTCCTCGCACTTTTGTCGGAAAAGTCAAAAAGTACTTTATATGGTAACCAAAGGAAAGATTCCATTCATACAATGTGGTAAAAAGTCAATAAAGGGTAAAAATGACATTAAACGTCCATGGAAGAGTGGTAAACATTTTATAAAAGAATTTTTAGAAAACATGGTCATGGATGATAAACGTAACCCCAGTAAATACTTATGTATAAGCAATCTCGGATAAAAATGAGATTGAAAATTTATCCCTTACCTTAGGTCCAATATTCTTCGTACGTATCCGAACCTCATGTATAATGATTTAAATAATGTCATTGACATATTACAGAATCATATTCATTGTTATGATATCATATATGTTTCACTTATGACCTTATATTACCCGTTCTTTTGTAAATTCCATGTTAAAGCAGCATTTTGGGTAAAATCATTTCATTTATCGTATGTGTTTAGACTTTTTGTTCTTGATATTATTACTTATATCCTGATTTACATAATTTCAGAATGTAAAACATGATTTACATATATTCATCATATACATATATATATTATAGGTCGATAAAAGGAATGAAATACACCATTCATGGAGACGGTAGGCCGTACGTACGCATGAACACTGTTTTCGTTTCATTATTGAGTTGAATGGAATTCAGTAGATGACATACATATATATACACATAACTCCAGTATCATTATTATGTCATATATTTCATTATTAATTATTATATATACTTTATAATCATTCATGAATGGTTAACGTGGAGAAAGAATATCATCACGTCGTGGAGACGGTAGTCCGTACGTACGCAAGACCGATGATATCGTTCTCATGATTGTGGAATTGTATTGGAGTGTATGAATACTATTTCAGAATTAATACCACTTTACAATAATCATATATAGTAGTTTATTTGCACCATTATACCCATCCATGTAAGGTGGTTGTTGAAAATAGATTACACCACGGCGTGGAGACGGTATTCCGTACGTACGCACGCGGGATGATTTCGTTTTTCATAGGATGGATAGAAGGTGAAATAGGGTTGTTTCATACTTATAATAACATATCATTATATGAGTGATACTGATGTTATTACTTCAAAATGAAACAACCTATGAAGAAGAAGTGGAAGAAGAAATAAAGTTGAATGAATCGATAACGGACATTACCTCTTCTTTAAAGCACCACTTTGAGATCTCCTTTTAGGGCACTGAAATTGGACTTTGAGGAAGACCAGAACCTCTAGGATGTATCTATGGAAGTGGAGAAGAAAATTTGGCAGGTGTTGGCAGAGATTTAAGGCTCAATGTGGTATGAGGAAGAGAGGGAGGAGGTGCCCTTTTATAAGGGAGGAGAGGGGCTCCTTTGGAAAAACTAAAAATATTATTTTATTCTAAAGCCAAATTTGGTTTTAAATAGCTCCAAATTGAGTTATTTAGAAGATAAGGTGGGGATGGGTCGAAATAATCTCATCTAATAGAATTTAGACAAGTTTAGGTTCCTATTTTAACCTTATCATTTATATTAAACTTTAAGTTAGATAATTTTACTTTTACCGTGTCTTCTTGTGTTCTTATACTATAAGGTTAATAAACATACTATAATCAGAAAAAAGAACCCCGAGTTGTTTATTATTAATATATATAACCTTATCTAAGTCATTTGGCAGAACATTAGATTTTTAGGAATAAAATAACAATTAATAATATAATATTTGTTTTAAAATCTATTTTATGTCAATTTTGACACTATTTAGTAATTGATTTTTGTGAAAATCATAACAGAATGATTAGTTAGAAAAAAAGTTAATTAAATAAATAATAACATGTCATATTAACATAGAAAAGTATTGTAATTCATAAAAAGTCTCAAATTACATTTATTTGGGTATTTATAACATCAATTTTGTCAATATTTCATAAATAAGATAATTACTGCATCATCTTTGTGTCATAAATAAATAAACTTATTTAAAGTCTAAAAATTACAAATAAAATATAATTATGTAGGAAATATTTTTATCATTCTAATTAATCTTTATAGTCTAATTTATATTGTGTATAACCCTATATTAAGTATGATATACTTATTAAACTTTGAATTTAACTATTTTAACCCTTCTTTAAATAAATTAATAATAAATGTCCTAATCTAATCCAAGTGGGCCTAAATGGTCATATTTTATTTATAAGGTTGTTTTTGGTCTAATTAAACTTATCCAATAGAATTAGGACATGTGTTAGGGTAATAATAATATCATTTTTACCCTTAATTACCCTATTTATTTTTAACCGTGGTAAAAAAAAGTAAAAAGTTACTATTCACCAAAAATTATTTTCATCTCATTGAACCACATTTTACTTATTGACATCAATCGTGTCTCTCGGATTTTTGAAATTCCACTCACAGAAGCGGTAAAATTATGTTTTATGAAAAAATCATTTTTTAACTACAACTTAGTGGTTTCATTATTCATCAAAAAATGAAAGTTTCTAGAAAAATACCAAAAATTAGGCCTAAGATATATTTGATATTATGAACTGAAAAATGATATATATTTTTACCAAATTCAAAACATATCAGTTGCATTACTTGATTTAAAAATTAATTCCCGTCCTCAAAACAAATAGCGTGTTCTTAAGAGATAATAACTATCAAAAGATTGACATTTGTTTATGTCTGAATTAAATGTGAAATTACATCCAATGACCAAAATTGTATTAAATTGTAAAAATATATTCTAAATATACTTTAAAACCGCTCTAATTAATAATTTATCACTATTAATTATTTCGATTAAAAGGGTTGTTTTTAATTAAAATTTAGTAATTTTCACTATTCATCAGAAAATGAAAGTTATCTGAAAAGTACCAAAATTTCGCCCTCAGATAATTTCGATATTCCGAATCCAAAAATGAAGTCCATTTTAAAAAATAAAATTTACAAAATTTTAAAAAGTGGTTATTACTATTCATAATGGCTAGTTTTAATAATATTTTAATAACATATTATTGTTTAGTGAAACTCGTTATTGTGTAATACACACGCTATCAAGGAAGGTCACGATTACATGTAATGCAATGCATGTCAAGGATGCGTGTTGTGAAAGCTCTTTTTGGTGTAGCGTACAACACAAGACATTAATGAAATTAAAAAGAATATTTTTCATAAAATCTCAGGGTGTTACATTCTACCCCCCTTAAAATGAATTTCTCCCTCGAAATTCATTGGGGTTATAAATGGTTAATTCCTCGAAATTTTCTTTAATAGAAACCCACATCGTAAAAAGGAATACCCAAACTTGGATTTAAAAACTAAAGTATGAAATGTAACGGTTACCCAAATTAACTCACCACTAGGTTTCCACGTAGGAGAACATAGGTGAAAATATGGATATGGAAGAAAAATCTAACCATCAAGTTCTGATGGAGAGTGGTAGAGAACATGGCTATGAAATAACCAACAATCACAAAGCCATATATTTGCGATGATCTAAGGTACCATCTGATTCATTAGATATAAGGGCACTAGGACAACATTTTTGTTTTTCAAGATCATTTTCCTAAAGTTGGTGAATTAAAAGAAATACTTACATGATTTTGGTACAATTTCACTGTTGTTCATGAATTGAACAATTTCCCCTTCATCCCTTAAATAAATGAAGTTGAATTTGTTATTCGTGATGTGTTATCAGATCATGTGATAGAATCATGGGTCATTCCATCTGTTTTAAACAAAAGGTTAGCAAAAGTTATAATTCCATCTTATGGTTAGATTAATCGTATATGGTTCCAAGAAATGAACTTATACTTCATATATCATAACGCTTAATAAAATAAAACTAGTTTCTACTAACCATGGACTTCCCGTAGGCCAGTGGTAGGCGATAAAGGGTAGTCGCTCTTCAGTTGTGGGTTCAATTCCCACAGCCTTGTCCGACGCGATGGGCTGTCACCCATCCTACAGGTTGTCCTTTTTTCTAAAACTACATTAATATAACATCCCATTAATAATATCAAAAAAACTTCTATCCTTAAACAATACTAACTTATGTCCAACATAATCCATTCCAATCCTTAGTCTTATCCATAATACTACAGTCCACTCTCATAATATAGTTAAAACGATTACCAGAGATTTCATATAACAAGCATGTTAATACCATCGTTGATCCCCATATATCATAAGATATGTCTTGTTGGTCACATTCCAAATATTCTAAGGCCTTAATCATGTATTCTCTTGAAAAATGAATACCCATTGAATCTTAGTAAAAACATGAGTTCTATCAAAAGTTAACTCATTCCACATACCAAAAACCCAAAATTCTATATACTCAAACCATGATATAACTATTTCCTTATATCAGTCATGAGCTCATGAATACTATCAAACATTTAATATTCTCCTTATCCCTTCATTATACGCATATCATCTACATTCCAAAAATATCTGAATAACCTTTCATGGATACCGGTACCATTAATCATACACTTTCAAAACTCAAGGAAAGACAACAGTGTAACAATCCTTAGATGTATCTTTATTCCATAGTACCATGAGATTACTTATACAACATTACACATGATAAACATGTAATCATTCCACTACATTCTTAAACCATTGACCGAGCTTCAACAATTCTTTCATCTCACATATCATTTGTAGTCTCTACATCATCATCAACATAAATACTACCCATACGACCATACTGATTCTCTTCATTAGACTTTCCCTTAGGGAATTGGTTTGCATAATTCCAATACATTCCACATTTAAAACATTTAATCATTGTTGATGTCATAGAAATACAATTATCCTCATCCCTGGTGTTAACTGAACCTTTTCCTTTGCACTTACTGGCTTTGGGTCCTTCTTTTCCACACCCAAATCATCTTCCAGTTCTTTTGAAACATTCTCCTTGATTCCTCTTCCCACATTATTTACATAGGGGAAATTGAAATTTCTTTCCTCTATGATCATCATGAAACTCCATCTTTCTCTTATTAGACGAGTCAGGAAACTTACCAAATTTTACATTATTGATCATATTATGAGATTGCTGATTCGACATAATAATGATGTTTGGACTTCCAAATACCATTTAATTTGGTTGCTCATGAAGAATATAATTCCATTGTCCATCATATCCTCCATTATCGTGAATCATCTTGTTTCCATCCATTTTCTAAAACCCAAAAAGAGTAGTGTGAGAGGAAAAAAATCAAGCTAGAGAAAAAAAATAGTAATGGGGGAGTTCCCTCAATATCTAACATATTAGGTTAAATTCTAAGATCGTTACCATAGTTGTAGGACTATATCCTATACGTATACTTATCCTTGGTGACATCCCTAGACATACCTTAGAAATATCTCTAGGGATCTCACTAACGTTTTCGTATCCTAGTTTCCAAAGGTTGACTAAACTTTTCCTCTGATACCAAATGTAGAGACCCAAAGCTTGACGTACATGGATATTTCATTACTTTAGCGGAATACATAATAGATAACAATAACAGACACACAAGGATGGTAATAGTTTAGTGTCTTTGGAAACTTGAAACGTAATCTTCTAATCGCGGTGAAAGATCTTCAACATCTCCCATAAAGATCTTCCCCTTTTTTTCTTACCTAAAACCTTTATTTATATCCTGGGGAAAAGAAAACATAAAAAGGGTGAGATCAAATGCTAAGTAAGGGTAATCATGGATAAAATAAAACATACCATATACATTTTAACTTAA
Organism: Viscum album; assembly: GCA_963277665.1. Taxonomy (NCBI): domain Eukaryota; kingdom Viridiplantae; phylum Streptophyta; class Magnoliopsida; order Santalales; family Viscaceae; genus Viscum; species Viscum album. The sequence goes on from OY728131.1 coordinate 1,007,403,991, forward strand.
AAACATGAACATAATGTTTTAACATCAAAAGCTTGAGCAATGACATAAAACATGGAAGTACGTAAGGCATATATCATAAAGAAACATTAAGAATGATAAAATAGCATGGGAATAAGACATGTAATTGTGGCAACCATTAAGTACATTATATGATTTCCATAGTAGCCAAGGCATTGCTGCCAAGACCATCTTAGTGGACAAAGTCCCTTTCTGAATCGAGTTCACTCCTCGTTCCAGTTCTGTATTACTGAACCGGTTTAACTTTCCATTCCAGCCATGTCTATATCATGAGGTATAAATATTTACCCAATTAATTTAAGGGAGATATAGGCCCCACCAATCTCATAATGCAATCATTCTTTCGTGTTCCACAAAATCATAAATCATACATCATAGCATAACCCATGAAATAAAATGTGATTCTTAAACATCATGCCATCATAACATAATCCATAAACAATTGATATCATTTCATAATAAGAAAATTGAAACCATTTAAATCATAGTAAAATTTTAATAGAAAAATACACATATGAAATAATGTCATCTTAGATGGAAAATAGTTTTGAAAAAACACTTGAAATGAATTCTTGAGGAAAATATCCTTTCTTCCTTAAAATCATTTTCATTTTTAAAAAATTCCATGAAATTTTAAAAGATAATGGTTTTATTGAAAATAATCATGCAATATTGTAGAGGAAGATTCTTTAAAATTAGGCGTTATGAAACTGTAAAAATCCGTTCACGCCGTATAAGTTAAAAATAACATTCTCCTAGTACTTTTTTCGGAAGAGTCAAAAAGTACCTTATATGGTAACCAAAGGAAAGATTCCATTCATACAATGTGATAAAAAGTAAATAAGAGGGAAAAAATGACTTTAAGCATCCATGGATGAATGGTAAACATTTTATGAAAGCATTTTTAGAAAACATGGTCATGGATGATAAACGTAACCCCAGTAAATACTTACGTATAAGCAATCTCGGATAAAAATGAGATTGAAAATTTATCCCTTACCTTAAGTCCGATATGCTTCGTACATAACCTAAAGTCTGTATAATGATTTAAATAATGTCATTGACTTATTACAGAATCATATTCATTGTTATGATATCATATATGTTTCACTTATGACCTTATATTACCCGTTCTTTTGTAAATTTCATGTTAAAGTAGCGTTTTGGGTAAAATCATTTCATTTATCGTATGTGTTTCAACTTGTTGTTCTTGATATTATTACTTATATCCTGATTTACATAAATTCAGAATGTAAAACATGATTTACATATATTCATCATATACATATATATATTATAGGTCGATAAAAGGAATGAAATACACCGTTCATGGAGACGGTAGGTCGTACATACGCATGAACGCTGTTTTCATTTCCTTATTGAGTTGAATGGAATTAAGTAGATGACATACATATATATACACATAAATCCATTATCATTATTATGTCATATATTTCATGATTAATTATTATATATACTTTATAATCATTAATGAATGGTTAACGTGGAGAATGAATCTCATCACGTCGTGGAGACGGTAGTCCGTACGTACGCACGAGCGATGATATCATTCTCATGATCGTGGAATTGTATTGGAGTGTATGAATACTATTTCATAATTAATACAACTTTAAAATAATCATAAATTGTTGTTTATTTGAACCATTATACCCATCCAGGTAAGGTGGTGGTTGATTATAGATTACACTACGACGTGGAGACGATATTCCGTACGTACACACGCACGATGATTTCATTTTTCATAGGATGGATGGATGGTGAAATAGGGTTGTTTCATACTTATAATAAAATATCAGTATATGAGTGATACTGATGTTATTACTTCAAAATGAAACAACCTAAGAAGAATAATTGGAAGAAGAAATAAAGTTGAAAGAATCGGTAACGGACATTACCTCTTCTTTGAAGCGCCTCATTGAGATCTCCATTTATTGCACTAAAATCGGTCTTTGAGGAAGACCAAAACCTCTAGGATGTAGCTATGGAAGTGGAGAAGAAAATTCGGCAGGGTTTGGCCGAGATTGAAGGCTCAAAGTGGTGTTAGGAAGAGAGGGAGGAGGTGCCCTTTTATAAAGGAGGAGATGGGCTCTTTTGGAAAAACTCAAAATATTATTTTATTATAAAGCCAAATTCGGTTTTTAATAGCTCTAAATTGAGTTACTTCGAAGCTAAGGTGGGGATGGGTCGAAATCCTCTCATCCAATAGAATTTAGACAAGTTTAGGTTCCTATTTTAACCTTATCATTTATATTTAACTTTAAGTTAGATAATTTTACTTTTACCATGTCTTCTTGTGTTCTTATATTATAAGGTTAATAAACTTACTATAATCAGCCAAAAGAACCCCAAGTTGTTTATTAATAATATATATAACCTTATATAAGTCATTTGGACGAACATTAGATTTTTAGGAATACAATAACAATTAATAATATAATATTTGTTTTAAAAACTATTTTATGTCAATTTTGAAACTATTTAGTAATTGATTTTTTTGAAAATCATAAAAGAATTATTAGTTCGAAAAAAGATAATTAAATCAATAATAACATGTCATATTAACCTATAAAATTAGTGGAATTCATAAAAAGTCTCAAATTACATTTATTTGGGTATTTATAACATCAATTATGTCAATATTTCATAAATAAGATAATTACTGCATCATATTTGTGTCATACATAAATTAAATTATTTAAAGTCTAAAAATTACAAACAAGATATCATTATGTATAAAATCATTTTATATTTCTAATGAATATTTATAGTTGAATTTATCGTATGTATATCCCTATATTAAAAATGATATACTTATAAAACATTGATTTTAACTATTTTAACCCTTCTTTAAATAAATTAATAATAAATGTCCTAATCTAATCCAAGTGGGCCTAAATGGTCATATTTTATTCCTAAGGTTGTTTTTGGTCGAATTAAACTTATCCAATAGAATTAGGACATGTGTTGGGGTAATAATAATATCATTTTACCCTTTAATTACCCTATTTACTTTTAACCGTCGTAAAAAAAGTAAAAAGTTACTATTCACCAAAAATTATTTTCATCTCATTGAACCAAATTTTACTTACTGACATCAACCATGTCTCTCGGATTTTTGAAATTCCACTCACAGAAGCAGTTAAATTATGTTTTTTGAAAAATTCAATTTTTTTAACTACCACTTAGTGGTTTCACTATTCATCAAAAAATGAGAGTTTCTAGAAAAATACCAAAAATTAGGCCTAAGCTATATTTGATATTATGAACTGAAAAATGATGTCTATTTTACCAAATTCAAAACATATCAGTTGCATTACTTAATTAAAAAATTAATTCCAGTCGTCAAAACAAATATCGTGTTCTTAAGAGATAATAACTATCAAAAGATTGACATTTGTTTATGTCTGGTTTAAATGTGAAATTACATCCAATGACCAACATTGTATTTAATTGTAAAAATATATTCTAAATATACTTTAAAACCACTCAAATTAATAATTTATCACTATTAATTATTTCGATTAAAAAGGTTGTTTTTAATTAAAATTTAGTAATTTTCACTATTCATCAGAAAATGAAAGTTATCTGAAAAGTACCAAAATTTCAACCTAAGCTAATTTCGATATTTCGAATCCAAAAATGAAGTCAATTTTGAAAAATAAAATTTTCAAAATTTCAAAAAGTGGTTATTACAGTTCATAACGGCTAGTTTTAATAATATTTTAATAGCATATTGTTGTTTAGTGAAACTCATTATTGCGTACTACATGCGATATCAAGGAAGGTCACAATTGCGTGTAATGCAAGGAAAGTCAAGGATGCGTGTTGTGCAAGATCCTTTTGGTGTAGAATACAACACAAGACATTAATGAAATTAAAAATAAGATTTTTCATAAAATCTCAGGGTGTTACACACAAAATCTGCAAAAGAAGAACTATATATTTCCCTTGTCTTTAGACATCATCTAAAACCAAAATTGTTAGTGCGAGATACAATAATACCCAAAAAGGATAATCTTTTACAAAAATAAAAACTACTCTTAATCTCCAAAATTTGTAAAACAATACCCAACATTCAACCAAGACCATTCAATAAAAAACTGTCCATAACATTCTTCAAAATTAATCCAAACTAAGATTGAAACCAAAATCTCATAAGGATATAATTACATAGTCTTCCAAGATAAATCTTATTATTTATCACCAAATAAAACCATTTACTCATAAAATCTCATATTGAAAAATAATTAATATAATCGCATATTCTACATGATAGGTTAATCAGTTTCACAAATAAACCAAATCATCATATGTCCACAATAGAAACATAGATTCTTCCAAACTAATATTTCAACCGTTATTCCTCAATTGAAATACATAATATAATATCTTCCTTAAGAATATAGTGTTTCCTAAAAAGATAGAACTTCATCCAAAAAAACCTTTATCACTTAATCACTAAATATTTTTTCTATACTAAGTATTTCCCTTTGATAAAACATAAGTTAAAAAAATAAACTTATTCTTGTTTTATAAATTTTTTTTACTAACATAATAAGTCATAATAACCAAAGAATTCAAGTAGGCTAGTGGTAGGTGATGTGACCTTATCTCCCTTCAGTTGTGGGTTTGATTCCTATGTCCATACCAGATGCGACAGGTTGTCACCCATCCTACGGGTTGCCACCCATCATACGTGTTGTCACCCATCCTATGGGTTGTTATTTTTATAAAACTCCAAAATAATTCTAACATTTTTTAACCTCAGTGGTTTCCTTATACCTCTCATTTTCATCCAAATTCATTATGATCTCAACATATTAATTCATCATGTCTTATTTCACCACCATATGATAAAAAAAACGATCCCCAAAATGTAGAACATCATACCTTGATCATGGTGTCCATTTGGTTTCATCATCATATTGTTCACGAAGGTAGAAGGTCCATACATCACAACAATGATTTAGAGATCCTTCAAAATCATTTGTTTCATCCATACTAATACACCTTGTACCACATGGGTCATATGGGTGTTCATAGAAAAATATATTGGAGAATAATCATGTATGATATATAATTTCAAAACATCTCATAAAACATGATTTCTCTAAATAGTCGGACCGAATTTGAGTTGAAAATTTCAATTATTGGTCCTTTTAAAATACCATAGGTATGTGCCGAGAGTCTATATTTTAAAAGCAAATATAAATAGCTTGCGCAAGGGTATCCTTCTTTAGCACCATTTTTAAAATCATAATATGCTTCATAATCTTGTGATAAGGTAAAATATTTTAAAATTCCTTGATAAAATTTACATTTCATGAAAAATGAGTATATTGTGAAAATAGGATTTGTCAAAATACAACCCATGATCCACGATGATAACGAGGTATAGTGGAGGTGTTTGATATCTCAAAAAACTTATTTCAAGTGAGTTGTATGCTAGAAAAAGTTTCACAATCATCCGAACAAGACTTTGCAATAATTATTGCAAGCATGTCTCTAGAAGAGATAGGAATGTCATTTGAGATCATCCTCCTTCCATTTGTAACTGTCATTCCTTAATCTATAATGGTTATAAAACATGGATTTAACTGAAATAATATACATTGGGACTAACCATGTGACTAATGAATACTCTTAATTCCTAATGTTTTCTAAATCAACCTCTGATACCAACTATAAGGACCCGACCTTATAACATTTCCTAATATTTAATTTAATGAATAATTCACATTGAGAATCTTTTCAGGTTTAGAGTTTTAGAGAATTAGTCCATAACTATTACATAACAACTTTAATATTACAAGTATACACAACTACTCAGTATCCATTTTTTTCATAAAATAAAAACTCTTAAAAAACATGTCTAGTTCCATATTTTAGAGAGAATGACATTTCCTTGATCCCATCCTTGACTCTATTCATCTTTAAGACCTGTGGAAAACATTTCAAAAACATGAGATGATAATAAAAAGCTCAGTAAGGGTTATAAAATAAAGAAGGAAAACATTTTCCCTTCAATAAATACAAATGAATGAAACTATATTTTTCAATCATAACATACCATACATCATCATAAGATTTATGAATAACACACAAAAATCATAAATCACAAAGGTTACTTATGGAATCCATATTAAAGTTATATTGTATCTATCACATCTACATAGGGAGTTACAATTTCAATACCCATCATAGTATATTCCCTAAATCTCTTATGAGAAACATCACGTTTACCTCCGTCACGTTACCCAATACATTGGGGAGCTATCTCGGGCTCACCTTCCCTATGTTTATCACGGTACCACCTGTATACGTAAACGTTAGGTCCACATGGCTGAATACCCTGATAGGGGGGGGGGTGAATCAGGGTATAAATAATTTAAAATTAAATCCCGTTATGATCTTGTTTCGCTATTAATCAATACACTCTTCCATCTCTTTCCCTTTTCACAATACAAACAGAAAGTAAAGCATGAACATGACACAATAATTTTTACTTTGTTCACCCTCACTAGGCTACATCCAAGGAGAATACATTGAAAATGTGTCAATGTACCAAATACATTATAAGCACACTACAGTTTACAAGGTTCGGGATAGATCACTTCTATTCCTAGGCTCACTGCATTTACAATGTTTTGGGTCAGCTCACTGCTTTCCCAAGGGTCACTCCCTGTTTCTCTCTCTCTGGATCACTGCCGGTGGAGAGGAACACCTTCTTCATCTTCCTTTGCTCAATGCTACAGAAAGGATCCACTAAATGATTATAGACCTATAGGTCTCTTCATTATCACTAATTAATGCATCTTCTATTGTATTTAGATGCTCTGTTGATGTCTAACTTTCACCCGTAGATGAATCTCACATTGCACCGAAGGTATCAGGAAATCTTCCAGCTTTCACGCAGCCCTGAATCTCTACCGTAAATCAACCTTACCTGGCGCCCTTCTCTAAGCTGGCGCACAATCCTCGGCATGAAAGTCAAAAATGGAATGAAATATCACCTCAACCACTTGCACGATAAAAGATTTTGCAACTAAAAACTTGCACGACACACACGCTTTTATGCCCAAACCAATTTTGGTGTGCAACCAACTACTTTCACACTCATTCATAATCCGGCATGCAAGTGTCACCAAACCAATTGAGCGATGCCTTCTTCTTTAGCTCAAAACTTGAGCGACTCACTTCCTTTCTTTCCCAAACCACCTTAGGCACGAAACTATCACCTGGCGCACAACTTCTACTTCCGTGACCACACACCACTTGTGCGACCACCTCACATACGCGACGGGAGATCTGATTTTTCTAAGTGTTTCACTCTTCACCAAATGAGGAGGGTTCAACATCTATTTATAGGCATTTGGATGACCTGAACGACAGTGTGCAAGTCTCCCCTCAGCACGCAAGTTTCAACACGCAAGTCTCCTCCGCACAAATCACTTGCGCGACCAACTATAGAACTTGGGCGCCCCTTATCCCTTTGCCATATTTTGATGTTCTGATCTTGAAAAACATTAGGCATGAAAGTCTCTTTACCAAAAACCACTTTTCATTATTTTTCGATTTTTAGGCCCAAAAATTTGGCAAACAGTGGAAAATGATGCCACGTTGTATATGCTCCTTTTGTACCGCCTCCAGATCATCCATTCCTTTGTCGAAGTTCTTGAATCATACATTTATCATTAATCAAAGCTCTTGAACTCGACATGCCACCATGAAATCCCATTTATCAATAAATTAGTATGTCATTGTTATCTTTTTCAAGAATCACAACATAGATGTCCACATTGTCGACAAATACAATCACCTCCAAAATGCTTCAATGATACCTCGAGAGATTTTTTCCCAACAATACCCCCCTTTGGGTTTGTTGACAACTGTTCAATAAAAAAATACATTGTTAATTCTTCATCCACCATTAACCAATTACGATTCCGATAGTGACCAATTATTTAGTCAACACATACTCTAAGCCCACATGAGAAATTCTCGGTGTGAGAAACTAGAGTAAATTAATAGTTCATCAATGAATCACTTCATCTCTGACACCCAATTTTGACACAAAACTGATACCAATTTTTGGAAATATTCTTATATTATCCCAACACCACTCTTCTGTTTTCATCATGATCCTTAGCTGTCATGATATCTATTCTTTGATCGATCACATCTAGCATCGTCAGATTTAAAAAACTCCCCTTATCTTCTCATATCTCACTATTTCTTATGTTGCCCAAGCTAACCTCTGGCTAATCCCATTAAACCAGCTTTAACTTCCCCAATCTGGATACTCCACCTATCAGCTACTCCTCCTATCTGTCGTGATTTCTCAAATAGCCACACTGGCTCCCCCTTGAACAATCACTATTTTCTCCCCCTTTGTCAATGAACCCAATGGTCAATTCTTTGAAGTCTGTAACAGAGTAGAGAACTCATATCATCACATTAGGTAAAAAAAATCATACCTCAGGGAGAGGGGGAGGTGGTTCCACATACCCACTCTTAATTGTGGGGAGTCGACTGAACTCCCAGATCCAGTCAGTGCCTTTTAAACACTTCCTTGGGTATGGCCTTTGTCAGAATGTCTGAAACCTGAAGCTCTATAGGCACATACTCCCACTTCACGATTCCCTGCTCAACCATCTTCTTGATAAAATGATACTTTATCTCAATGTGCTTTGTCTTTGAGTGATGGACATTATTTTTTCGTAGATTTATAGCACTTGAGTTATCACAATAGATTATGATCGAAGACTTCACTTCAACTCCCATATCATCAAGCTACTGCTTCATCCACAATAACTGTGTGCATGATTGAGTGACCACAATATACCCATCTTTCGGGGTTCTAAATGAAATGAAATCTTGCTTATTTCTTAGACAACAAGTACACATTCCACCAAGATATAATTCACCACCTGACGTTGATTTTCTATCATCCGCTGAACTGGACCAATCCGCATCTGTGTAACACAATAACACTGATTGAGATTTTTCATTATACATCAAACCAAAATCCACGGTGCCTTCGGTATAACAATGTATTATTTTCAATGTGATCATGTGGAATTCTTTTGGATTTCTTTGGTAATGTGCTTCTTGGCATGTGGTGAAAACTAGATCAGGTCTTGTTGCTATTAGGCAAAGTAAACTGCCGATAATCTGCCTGTATTAAGTGATATTAACTGCCCTACCAACCTCATCTTTGGACTATTTCGTCTTGGTTGAAATTGGGGTCCTTATCTCCTTTAAATTTACCATTCTAAACCATCTTAAAACTTCCTTTTCATATTTGAATTTAGAAATGAAAGTGACATTACTTCCTTGTGTCACCTGTAAACCAAATAAAAACATTATCTCTCCAATCATTGACATTTCAAACTCAGTTTTCATGAAATCGGAAAACTGTCTGCACTGATCTTAATTTGATCCGCCAAATATTATGTCATCAACAGAAACCAACACCATCATGCTTTGATAGCTGTCGTTGATGAAATAAATATTGTAGTCAACTCCCCCACGCTAGAAACCAAGCTTCTTTAAGTACTGAACATGCCTTGAGTACCATGATATTGGTGCTTGTTTCAGCCCATACAATGCCTTCTTCAGCTTGAAAACATTGTTCTCATCCTCATGAATGAGAAAATCATCTGGCTGATCAATGTACACCTCTTCTTCCAGAGCCCCATTTAAAAATAAATATTTGACATCCATCTGGATCACATTGTACTTTCTTTGCACTGCTATGGCTAAAAATAACTTGATTGTCTCCATCCTATAAACTGGTGAAAATGACTCACCAACATCAATATCCTTTATTTGAGAGTATACTTTGCACACCAATCGTGCTATGTTTCTAATGACTATGCCATCTTCGTTCATCTTATTACGGAAGACCCATTTAGTCCCGATGATGTTCAAATCTGCTGGCCTTGAAACATTCTCCCACGTCTGGTTCTTCTCAATCTGATCAAGCTCTTCATTTATAGCTTGAACCCAGTTTTCATCTTTAGCTGCATCAGCAAAGCATTTCAGCTCTACCTGAGATATGAAAGATGTCTTCTTCAGTGACTTCATTCTTTTTGTCTGAACTAGAGCAGCCTAATCAAAAATGATATACTATCTATCAATTTCATCTCAGCTCTTTTTCTTCCTTGCTAACATAGACTTGACACTTTCATGTTCTTCATCAGTGTCTTCTTCTGAATCAGCATCATCCACTTTTTCTCCTCCTACATTGCTTACCTCCTCGTCACTTTCATCCAAAAACTGTTCACTATGTTGTCGATAATTTTTATCATCTTCTACTATAGTGACATCATTGATCTCAACAATTTTTTCCAGCCTATTGTTGAAGCATTTATACGCTTTTCATTTACCTGAGTAGACAAGGAATGTCCCCTCATCTCCTCTTGACTCAAACTTCCTATGATTTTCTTTGTTGATAATGAAACACTTACTTACAGGGATTAAAAAATAATTAAATGTTGGCTTCTTTCCGTACAATATTTCATGTGGAGTCTTTCCTGCCTTCGAACACAATAGAGACCTGATCAAAATACATACCGATGTCAAAACTGCTTCCTTCCAAAATTTCTCTGGTAGGTCCTTTTCAATAAGCATTGTTCAGGCCATGTTGTTGATGAACCGATTTCTCCTTTAAACTAATCTATTCTGTTGGGGAGTTCTTACTGATGGAACATGAAACCTTATCCCGTGTTTCTCAAGATAGTATTTCACTTGACTATTTGTGAATTCTGTACTGTTATTAGAATGAAACTTCATAACATTATTCCCAACCATCCTTTCTAATTCCCTTCTATACTACTTGATACAACTGAACACTTTTATCTTATGGATAATGAAAAATATCCAAGCCATTCTGCTATAATCATCCATGAAAATGATATAGTACCTTTTCCCATTTATGGATCATGGTGAGATAGGTCCAGAAACATCAGCATGCACAAAATCGAGCACTCTGGTTGATTTTTATTCCTTTGGCTTGTATGTCTTTCTGATGATCTTACCTTATTAGAAAGCATAGCATGTATGAGGGAAATCACATGACAATTTGGGAAGGTATCTAGCAGCATCACTCTTTTCAAGATATTTCATTGATGGTTGACATAGATGACCATGTCGCTTATGCCACAACTTGTTTTCTTCCTCTCTGGATAAGAGACACATAACTTCTTCCCCACTTACCAGGTAAAGATTTCCCTTTCTCCTTTTTCCCTGTAGAACAACTTCTCCATCTTTTCCTGTCACTACACATATCTTCTTGGTAAATTGGGTAGAGTGACCAGGGTCACATAATTGACTGACACTGAACAAGTTATGACAGAGGCCCTCTACTACCAAGATATCAACATGTATCATTTATTTTCCCCCAAATTTAGCTTTTCCAGAACCAATAATATTCAGCCCTCCATCGTCCCCAAAAATGAAAACACCGTCTTTGTCATATTTAATGACTATAATGGGATACTAGTTACCTGTCATATGGGATGTGCAACCACTGTCAAAGATCCATACTCCTGTACGATCTGAAGAATTAAGGGAAATTTCTGCAACTACTGCATTCTCATCCTTTTTCTTTTTGATCCATGATGTCGAATTCACAATTAGTGTGGGTTGGATAATTTTATCTTCCTTAGAGTGTGATTTACCATCTTATTCTTCTAGAGTTACAAATTGATTTTGGGTTTTCATCCAACTTGACGATTCCCTAACTTGCTGCTTATGACTGCATGAGTTTTTCTTTGGCAGATTCCTTTGAATGATTGATGTGCAGTATCTAGCCATGTGCCCAAATCCTCCAGAACAAAAACAATGACCTTCAAAGGATGTTCTATAATATTGAGCTCTACTTGGATTCCACTATTGTTCTTGTGACCTTCGGTATCTCTTGTCTGTAGAACACACATTCTGTCAGTGTCTCATCTTTCCACAGCAATAACACCTAATGTAAGGAGCATTCCAGTGTGTCACTTCACTGCACGTTTCCCCTTGAGATCTCTGAATATTCTTATTTTTCATTGTGCCCAAATCATCCTTCAATCTCAGGATGAGTGCTTGTGGTCTATCTTCAGTATTCACAGATTTTTGTTTCTGATCAATCCCTGAATCAACCTTAACCTCTGAGCTCAATTCCTGTATCTTTCCTGCTGAACTACTAGCCTCCTCTTTCATCTTTTTTGACTTCTTAATGACCTTCTTCTCTGATATCACATTGGAGGTCAAGACTTTACCTTGATTCGTTATTTTTCATCATAGACTGACCACTTATTCTTTAAGCTCATGGATACACTTTTCTTGATCTTTCACTTTTCTATTCAATCCATTGATCTCTCTTTTCTGTTCTTCAATCTTGAGCTTATACTCACTAACTGATTCTGAGTTCTCTGGTGTTGATAAAATGAGTTTTTCAATATCTTCCATCAACTCAAACTTATCTTCTTCCGGCTATTGCATATAGATTTTGGCATCATGAACAACTTTTTTAGCTTTCTTTGTTTTAGCTGACCAAACATTTATCTCCTCAAGAGAATCCTCTAACTCACCTTTCATATCTATACTTTAAATTATTCTTCTTCTTCATCACCTTCTGTTTCGTTCTTATCATGAGAACTACCGATGACTGCCACCATAGAATTTTCTTCATGATATTTTCAATTTTCAATATCCGCCACCTATTCAACCTCAGACACATTTGGACTGTCTATTTATTTTGAAAGAAGATTCTTCTTCTTGAATAAATTTCTCTTGAACTTCTTCTTCCCTTTCACATAGGCTGAATATCTCTTCTTCAGAATTTCAAATTCATCTTCATAATTTTCTTCTTGAAACATTTTGGGGCACCTTGTGGCAAGATGAATAACTTTTTCTCATCTAAAGCAAGCACGTGGAAGTTTCGGTTTGAACATTCCTTTTCCTCTTTGAAGATTTGAGGAGAGGAATGACATTACCACATCTATTTCTTCATCCTCCAGATAATATTTAATGGTGAACTTCTTCATGAAAATAAATGCCAACTCTTTGGATTTCCCCTTTTCCACAGTTTCGTTATCATCATTTCTCATTTTATATGCAACAAGAGTGCTCTGCAGGTTATCCAATGTCAGCTCTTTCGGGTCTTTATCTTCCAAAAAAGAAACATTCGGATTGAACCATGGTGGATGTTTTCTCAGGATGCGCTTCACAATTTATATATCTTCAATAACTTCTCCAAGACCTCTCATGTCCTCTACTACAATATTTACCCTATCAAATAATGCCTCAACATATTCATTCGGGTTCATTCTCATATCTTCATACTTGTTCCACAACACTTGCAGCTTTGCCTCTCTGACCTTTGTATCCCCTTAATATATATTCAATAACATTTCCCACATGGAATGTGACGTATTTCAAGACATCACCTTTCTATATATATGATTAGATAGGGATCCCCCTAAGGCATTGATTTATTTGGAATCAACATCCAACTCTTTATGCTCAGCTTCTGATAATGAACCACTATTAATATTATCTGTTATTCCATGCATTGCTGCTGTGAATACATCCATTTCAAAAGATCAGAAGTAGTGTTGCATATGATTATTCCATAGATAAAAATTATTCTCGTCAAAGATCAGAATCCCTTTATGATTGGTGACCTCTATTGAGAGAAGGTGTAATAACAACCTATCGTTGATACCAATTTTTTGGTCCACAAGGGTGAATACCCTGAGAGGGGGGTGAATCAGGGTATGTTTAATTTAAAATTAAATATCATTATGATCTTGTTTTTCTGTTAAGAAAAACACTCTTATCTTTATTTTCCATTGCACAATATAAACAGAATGTAAAGCATGCACAAGACACATCAATTTTTACTTGGTTCAACCTTAATAGGCTATGTCCAAGGAGAATACACCGACAATGTTCCGATGTACCAAATCCACTAGAACCACACTGATGTTTACAAGGTTCAAGATAGATCACTTCTATTCCCAGGCTCACTGCCATTACAATGTTTTGGGTCAACTCACTACTTTTCCAAGGGTCACTCCCTATTTCTCTCTCTCTCTGGCTCACTGCCAGTGAAGAGGATCACCTTCTTCCTCTTCCTTAGCTCACTGCTCTGGAAAAGATCCACTCAAGGTTTGTATACCTATAATACTCTTCATTATCACTAATGAATACATCCTATATTGTATTTGGGTGCTCTGTTGAAGTATAACTTTCACCTGTAGATGAATCTGACTTTGCACTGAAGGTATCACGCAATCTTCTAGCTTTCACGCAGCCCTGTATATCTGCCGTAAATCAACCATACCAAGAAACCTTCTCTAAGCCGACACGCAAGTCTCGACATTCAAGTCAAAACTAGTTCAGAAGTCCACCTCAACCACTTTCATGACACAAGCTTCTGCAACTCCAAACATCCACGATGCATAGCTTTTTACGCCCAAACCAATACTGTCACGCAACCAACAACTTTCTCACTTCTTAAAAATCTGGCGTGAAAGTGTCACTAGTCCACTTGCGCAATGCCTTCTTCCTTAACTCAAAACTTGCGCGACTCACTTCCTTTCTATCCCAAACCACATTAGGCACGCAACTACCACCGGGAGCGCAACTTCAACTTGTGCGACCACACACCACATACATGACCACCACACCTACGCGACGGTATCTCTGATTTTTATATTTGTTGAACTCTTCACCGAATGAGGTGGTTTTAACCATTATTTATAGGCATTTGGAAACCCTACGCGATGGTTCCCAAGTCTCTCCTTGGCATGCAAGTTTCGTCACAAAAGTCTCTACCGTGCAAATCACTTGTGCGACCAACCCTAGTACTTGGGTGACACCTAGTATCTGCTATTTTTGTACCGCCTCCAGATCATTCATTCCTTTATCGATGTTTTTGAATCAAAAATTAATTTTTAACCACAACGCCTGAACTTTACATGCCACCATGAAATCCCCTTTGTCAACAAATTTTTATTTCATGGTTTTTTTTGTCAACAATCACAACATAGATTTCTACTTTTTCAAAAAACATAATTACCTCAAAAATGTATCAATGATACCTTGAGGGATTTTTTCCAATAGTAAAAAAAAAATTCCCAACAACCATAACATAGTCATAACACATATCACAAGTATAATGTAAGGATAACATTTATACATTCCAATATATCAAATCATGATATTGAAATAAACAATTCATTGTCAAATCATTTTCAAAACCTTCAAAAAAGAGATTTTTGAATCAAAGTGTCACATAACACCTTGAATATTTTAAATGAATTATCATTTGAAAACATTAATGTCTATATAAATAAATCCTAAAACCCATTCTGAAAACATGGACATTAATGATAATTATTTAGAAGAATAAATATTTAAAACATTTAAAATAATAATTTAGTCAGATTTTCTAACCCAAAGAGAGACACTTGAATACAAATAATTGAGGAAATAAAAACTTTATAATATTATGAGAATAAAGGGATTCATGATATACTATGTCAAAGTACATTATATACACCATATAAAATTTAATTGGTGTATATCAACAAATAAGTCTCAATGGAATGTATATTGAGATGAAATCTCATATAAAGACCTTATACTTTGGTTGAGGTTAAATCAAGGAAATAATTATGTGTGACCAATATAAATACACTCAATATAATTGGATATTCTGTGTAAATCAATTATAGGACATTCACACATATTCTGGTAGAAACAACACCATTGAATTGGATTTTTAACTCAATAAATGGAGATTGAGTTAAAAATTACTCTTATCAAGTTCATATTGATGACTTGAGAATTTATCAATGGTGTGATTAGGTGTATCAACTATATTTAAATGGAAAGGGGAGTGGAAAATACTATAAAAATAATAAAAAGTGATTCCACATATAATCATGGAGTAAAATAATCAATGAAGTATGTGTAAAGCCCACTGAGTAGAAATTGATGTTTGAAATTCCCTTACTGATTTGGTAACTTATGAAACATACAACCCATGAAAAAAGGATCATACGATAAAGATTTAAATACCAAAAAATTGATGTATATTACACAATTAATATAATCCTGTGCAGGAAATACACCACAAAAATGGAAATAGTGGCAAATATAGCATGAATCTCACGAGAATAAAAAGTGAGATAAAAATCCCGTACCACATTGTAATCAATCGAGTTGTATGACCAAAAGTTAATAACCACCAAATAATTCATAGAATAACATGAATATAATTAAAATAAAGATAATATAAATATAAAAAGGCAGTACACAATACAACACATTCTATAAATTAGTGTTGAACAATGGAAATCTCACGAAATAAAAAGTAAGATAAGAAATCCCTTACCTCATGTCTGACATGACTTGTTTGTTCATTTTTCTTCCTGAATAATAAACTAAAGTAAATTTATATTTGATTAAGAACCATTTTCATGTTTATTATTCTTTTTATATCAATTATTATCATGTTATAGATATTATGAAAATCATTAATGTTAATAATGGTTATTTTGTCAATATTTGGTACTTGAGTAAAAAAAAGACTTCTTATAATTAGAAGTTGTTCCCATAGTCAAAAGTTTATTATATACAAAATTATATTCATGATTTAGATATCATATATATCCAGTATATACATGTATTTAAAATATTACATAACAATTAGAGGTATGAAATGAAATTCCCTGTTCATGGAGATGATAAGTCGTACGTACGCATGAACAATACTTTCATTTCTATTTCTTATTTGAATGGAATTAAAACATAATTATACATAGTTATATTATAATTAAAGTAAAATGTCATAAATAATATAAATTAACTCCATCCTTTATACATCCCACATATGGCTTTAACGAGTCATATCACTTTGAGGGGGCGGTAGTCCGCACTTCCTTAAATGAAATTATCACGTTTACCCATAATGGAAATCAAAAAGGTATTCTATAGATGTAAAATATATAATCATAAAGAAAATATAAACATCATATATATCATATATAAATACTGTGCAATCTTAATGTACACCATGAGAGGCGGTAGTAGATAATCAAACAATCATCATTTCGCGAGGCGTGAGTTTTCCATCCAAAGAAACAGTATGTTCTTCACCGATTTGATGGAGGTGTGTGTATTTTTAGTAAAAATCCTTCTTATAAAAATATAATAGTATATTGAGGATACTGGTGTTGCTAAAAAAGAAAGGAATAAAAATATTTTAGGGGTTTTATACGTAAAATAAAAGAAAATAAGTTAAGAGGAACCGTTACCTTTAATTTGGGTAACTTACTTTGGTTTGAACCAAAAGGACTTCTTGAAGTGCCTTATGCCTAATGTAAGTCTTTCAGGAGCAAGAGTGGGGTAGATGGAGCTTAATTGGGAAGATTTTGGACGAGCCAAAAGGCTTGGGAGGTGTGTGTAATTGGTTATAAGTGAGGGATTTTTATAATGGGGAGGAGGGGATCTTTAGGAAAGTGTGATAATATTATTTTATTATATAAATATATTCGGTTTCTAAAAGTCCAAAAATCATTAGAGTAAAAAAATAAGATGACTCATGGTCAAAATAAAATCACCTAATAAGAATTGGACATGTTTTGGATGTTATATTTATATTTATAATCTTATTTATTTAAATTATTTATTAATGAGGTAAACACTGCATCATTATTGTTTCATAAAAAAATTAATTTATTCGTTATCTAAAAACTATAAAATAACACCATGATGTAGGAAATATTTTTATCTTTTCAATGAATATTTATAGTCAAAATTATAACCTATATACCACCATATAAAATTTAATTTACTAAAATATTTTAGTTTATGTCAATTTTCCTTTCATTAAATTAATTAATCTAAAGTGTCATTATCTTTCATAAGTTGATCCATGGGGTCCCAATATAGACCCAAGGATGCCCATGGTCAGACATTACTAATCCAATAAGGTTAGGATGAGTGTTAATGCAATTTTGAATTATTACAATATTCTTTTTACCTTGAATTACCTCATTTACCTTTAACCGCAGTAAATAAAAGTCCAAAGTTACTATTCATGAAAAATTATTTTCATCTTATTGAAAAAAAATTACTTACTAATAACAACCATGTATGTCAGAATTTCGAAATTAAATTCAATGTAGCGGTAAAATTTCATTTAAATGAAAAATTCAGTTTTTTAACTACAACTAAGTGGTTTAAGTATTCATTAAAAATTGATGTTTTCCGAAAAATACCAAAAATTCAGCCTAATGTATATTTGATATGTAGAATTTTTTCTGAATCCAAAACTGAGTCAAGGAGTTACAGGAGTAAGATTAGGAGGAGGGGTAGGAAGGATTACTCCTCCTTACCCCATCCTATGAGGACCCGGTCAGCTAAGAAGCCAATGGTTGAGGTGCTGGACAGGGAGATCATGTGTCACCTTAACTCACCCGGACAGCATGAAATCTCCTCGGGTTTGGTTTTAATCTCGGAGGATGTGGTGAAAAAACATGTTTTATATCTCAACGCCTCGGAAGAGGATGCAACCAAAATGATGGGCCGGAACCTTGAAGTTGAGCTGAATGAAGAGCAGTATGTTTGGGTTGACAAGAAGGATATGATCCTGGTTGGAGGCTTCAATAAGGGGTTGATCAGTCTCAAGGAGTACATGCAGGTTTGGAATAGATTGACCACGGCCTTCAAAGCCATGATAAGGGGGGACCCTCTTTTGCAGGTCCTTAACTTATCCTGGAAGCTGTTTAGGGACACAGTCTCTGGTAGAATTCAACTTGTTTTCAATGATTCTGTTTACACTCTCACTAACTAATGATTTTTCAAGTTACCGCTCTTGTTGTGTGTGGAATTATGGAGGGCCAGATCGGCTCGGATGGGCAAGAGAATGCTGCTCCTTCCTTGGCAGGTCATTTGGGAGGTGGCTGATCAGAGGGATGGCTTGCCATCGGGAGGGACCATGCTTGCATGGGATCGCTGAGTGGTCCTCCCTCAGAGTGAGCGACACTGTTGTTTCTTGGATGAGGTGATTTGTGGTTTTTGTTTGTTGCTGTTTGGGTTTGTTGAAACATTTGTTTTCTCACTTTTTCTTCAAAAGTGTCCTTATTAATAAAAAATAATTTTCAGTCAGTTACTAAATATTAGAGTTTTCATGTTCAAAATTAGATTCATTCATATTTTAAGCCCCTAAATTTTATTGGATAATTGTAAAAAAATGTATCAAAAATATATAATCATAGTTTAGTTAGTTTTATTCATTCCCACCAAAACAATGGCAATGAATTAACTACCTTTTAAAATGATAATATTATTTATTTAGTGTGTAACGTAATATTTCAAAGAAACTTGTGGTTTCATATCGAGTACGCCATCGAACATAGAGTCACCTTTAATGTAAAATTAATATTTAATTCACAAATATTAATTAATATATAAAGTGTATTATTTATTATTTATTGGGGATACTATACTAAAGGTTCTTTATAATTATGTTCATAAAAGAAAAGATAATTTTTCCTCAAATAACATTTTCAAATAACTTACTACAGGGTTACACATACCAGAAATTTTTTTCGAATGTGATCTCATCATCAAAATAGCATTAATACTTTTAAACATATCAACATCCAACAGTCTACAATAACTCTTTAATCCCTTATATGTATAATTCTTTATCATTCATAATTCATCATGATACCCTAACCAGGCTTTTCTATCTTATTCCTTAATACATACATTTAAAAAATAGAAAAAATGTATCATGTCCTAAGATTCAATAATTTCGAAACATGATATAAGAAATAATCCATACCTTCATATGTCATTTTCAGTTTCCTCATCTTCAATTAGAATAGAATTAGGTATTTTTAAAAAAGTATTTTCAGGTTCCTGCTAAACCCATTTTAAATCCTTCTTTACTAGAAATATATTTTCTTAATGACCATACTCCCCACATTTAAAATATTAAATTGATTACTCAGAAAGAACATCTTTCCCTTTCCTAGAGTCAACAAATTTCTTCCTTTTTCCATGGAAGGATATTACTTTATGACCATCATTTCCAAATCTATAACATCTTATCATCCCTTTAAAACATTTAACTAGGTTTTTCTTTCCACATTATTGACACATAGGTTGTTGAATATACTTAACATTGTGATTATTACCTGAACATCCATATTAATTTGTTTCTAGATTATATGATGCCTCAGAAAAATTACTATGGTTCAAGTGGTCAATCTTGAATTCTGATAGTTGGTTTAAGATAACCACAATAAGTCTCACTATAGCTCCCATTTCATTCAGTTTATTATTCAGAAAACCACCATAGTTTCTCTCACACCCTTTATTTCTTTTTTTTCTATGAAATTCATCCATTTACTAAAACAGAAAAAAAATTATTATGAGTATATCAGTTAAATCATCATTTACAATCATATGAGGAATATAGAAAGTAAGATATACTAATCCATCATATCTCAAACTCATTTAATTTTTCGAAAATAAATTTGAATCTTTCTAATATGCTAACCATTATGGTTGTATACATCTTTTCCCTAATACATAAATTATAACTTAACCTCTAAATTTAGCTAAACCAACCTCAGATACCAACTATAAGGGATTGACCAGAACCATTACATAATCTTGAGTTGAGTTAATAATTTAAAATTTAATCACATCGAGGATGTTTTCAGATTTAAAGATATAGATAATTAGGTCATAACTCATACATAACAAATTAAATATTGCAACTAGACACTTAAACTCACTATCTAGTTTTTTTTCATAAAATAGAATCTTTTCTAAATATATACAAGGTTTGTTTCATGTTTAAACAGCATGACTTTTCCTTGATCAAATTCCAAAAAATATTATTCTTTAATTTCTATAAAAAACATTTCAAAACATGGGATGGGAATTTAAAGATAAGTAAGGTATACATAAATAATAAAAAAATGTTGTCTTGCGAAATCCTGTAAACCATGAATAATATATCATAATGTTATACTTTTCACATTTTAAAAATATAAAAAACACTTCACTGAATATAAGCATATTGCTTACCCTTTCTGAAAAACAATATTACCAAAAATCCCATAAAATGAAATATATATCTTATAAAGTTAAATTGTGACATAAACATTCTTAAAAAGAATAACCATGTGGTTGACTTCCACACATATATCTAAATAGAATATCCATACGACCGACTTCCGAACCCAATGCATTGGAGGTTATAACGTAACCATCTATCTTTGGTTTATCAAAGAGCCAACCATATTTGGTTAATCACATAACCACCCATCATTAGTTTATCACATAACCACCATCAAATATCGAAGTACCATTATATAATAATAACATATAAAAGAAAGAAATTATCAACATTTCAAGCATAAAATTTCATTTTCAATCACAAGAAATCATTTCAAGATATTGAAATAGTAATTCGAAAATCAAAATCATTTTAAATACAAGAACACCCAAATAAATAAGGGATTTATTTTCCTTTTAAAAACATTATGGCATATATAGGAATCCAAAAATCAAATAATAGTTATGGTGACAGAGTAGTCATTATCGCTGCATACATTAAAAAAATTCCTTTATATCATTTAGTAAAAAACATCATAGAAAAGGGAGTATATGTGAATGAAATTAAAATTTAAATGGTTTTATTATACACTGTGTGAAAGAAGTATGTTTATAACATCAAAATATGCCTTAATGAAATGATATTGAGATGAAGTCCCTAACCTTGAGTCCGACTCGTCATGTACACTCGTTATGTTCATGAATAGTAAAATTAGGTAAATTTATAATTTCTTGAGAACCTTTTCACATTTATTATTCCTTTTAAAATCACTTATTACGATGTTATATAAAATTATATAATTATTTATGTTCATATCATATGTTTTTTCAATAATAGATACATGAGTCGAAAAAAAACTTGTTCGGATTCAAATTGTCCACGTACTCAAGAGGCCATAATATTTAGAATATTATTAATTATTTAAATATAATATATATACAGTATATATGTATTCATAATATCCATAATAATTGGATATAATAAATGAAGTGAACCATTAATGAGAATGGTTGGACTTATGTACGCATGAATGCTACTTTTATTTCATTATCATTTTAAAACAAATAAGAATAAAATGATATAAATGTATATTATAATATGAGTATTATATTTTTTTCATTTATTTCTCATTTATTTAATAAGAACATCCATTATACATTCCATGTATAATGGGAATGAGTCACATTGCTTTGAGGGGGCGGTAGTCTACACATCCTCAAACAGAATTTTCATATTTAGATAACATGAAATTCATAAAGGTATGTTCTAAAAAAATTAAATTAGAATAGAGACAATATAATTATAAAATATATCATATATAAATATAGTTCTAATATAATGGCCACCATAAGAGGTGGTATGAGAAAATTAAACAACCATCGTTTTGCGAGGCAGTAGTTCACCATACACAGAAACAGTATGTTCTATATCCATTAGATAGTGGTGTGTGTTATAGTAGTTCTAACACATATCATAAAAACATCCTATTATATTTTGGATACTAGTTTTGTTATAAAATAATTTAATAATGAGAGGTTAGGGGGTGGATATGGAAAATAAATGAAAGGAGTTGGAGAGAAGATGTTACCTCTAAATCAGGTAACTCGTTTTCATTTGAGCCAAATGTATTCCATGAGTTGCCTTATACCGATGGTTAGGATTATAGAATTAATTTCGGGTTGATTAGAGCTAATTTGAGTATAATTTGGGGGATACAAATGGCTTTAGAGGTGTGAGTATGTGGGTAGAGTTGGTTACCTTTAATAAGGGCGATGAGGGGAACTTTAGGAATGTCTTGAACTATTATTTTATTATAAATTGATTTTGGAATTATAATTTTTCAAAAGTGATATAGTTAAAGGATAATATGATTCTGGGTCAAACTATTATCAAACAATGGGTTTTTGAAAAGTATAGGTCACAAATTTTACCTTATCCTTTGAATTTAACCCTTAGTTAAATAAATTAATACTTACCATGTCTTCTTGAATTTTTAACCTATTTGGTGTATATAGTTATGATAAAATGCCAAGAGAACCTCAAGAGAATCATTAATTTCATTTGTAAAATTATCCATGTCATTTGGACAAATATAATATTTTAATCACTATTATATAGTTTAATAAAAGTTTATTTAAAAAATCATTTATGTAAATTTTGACAATATTTAGTAATTGATTTTTGTTAAAGCTATAAAATCATGTTTGATTCAAAAAAATGACATGAACTAAAATATAACATTTCATAATAATTCATAAAATAATGGATGGCATAAAAATGTTCAAATTACATTTATTTTAATATTTATAATATAATTTATTTGAATCCTTCATTAATAAGGTAATCACTACAACATCATTATGTCAAAAATATATTTATTTATTTAAGTTCTAAAATTAAAAATAAAATACCAATATGTGGGAAATTGTTTTAGATTTATGAGGGATATTTATATAAAAATATATTAGTTACATAATCCCACTTTAAAATCATTTTAGTAAATAGATTCATGTTTATGTTATATTTCTCTTTACATTAAATTAATTATTGTGACAAATCATTTTCACACCATGTGGATCCCAAATTCCAAAGGATAAAACTAAGATTTGTTTTAGTCACCTAGGCCCCATCCAATAATATTATAACATGTGTTAGGGTAGTTTTATATTATTATAATATTTATTACCCTTATTTACCTAATTTACACTTTAGATGTAGTAAATAAAAATAATTACTGATGTTACAATTCATAATGTCCAAAAATTTATGGTACATATTTTCTTAATATGGACATTATAATTAAAAATATGCAATAAATTTTTCCAAATTTGAAACACATAAGATTGATTTATTAATTTAACATTTATTCCTTTTTTCAAAACTGAAAAGAGGGTTTTTAATAAGTGAAAACTATCTCTACTACAAATTTAGCGTTCATCAGTGCTAAAAAG
The DNA here is from genome assembly GCA_963277665.1 of Viscum album. NCBI lineage: Eukaryota > Viridiplantae > Streptophyta > Magnoliopsida > Santalales > Viscaceae > Viscum > Viscum album. The sequence goes on from OY728131.1 coordinate 1,007,428,120, forward strand.
GGAATTAAATGCACTAAAATAGCACTGTTAATTGAGGCGAGGATAGCAGGGTCCCTTTTATCTGCGCTTTTTAAAAGCATTGATAAAGGCTCAAAAAATAGTAAAAAAAATAAGAAAAATAATTTTGCTATTCTCTTGGGCATCAACAGTGCTTGAATCCCCCCTTTAACAGCGCCCCACCGCCATGGTAGCCCACACACACCCCAACAAGCTCCACCCATCCCTACCCTCTTTAACAGTGCACCCCCCATTAATAATGCTGGGTTATTCCCCCCACCTGCATGCGCGATGTGCCTCCCCCAAGATTCGAACTCGAGACATGTTGCATGTGCGCCTATGCTTTTACCACTCCACCATATTTATTTTCTCTTCACTTATTAATATATCTATATATATATATATATTTAGTTATATTAACTCATATATTAATATATATTTGTATATTAACATATATATATATATATTAATATATATAGTTATATTAATATATATATATAGTTATATTAATATATATACATCTATTTAGTTATATTAAAATTTATATATATATATATATATATTGTTATATTAATATATTTGTATTTAGTTTTATTAATATATATATTTATATCCGTATATTAATATATATATATATATATTAATTTATGTATATTTAGATATATTAATATATAAATATCTCTATATTAATGTGTGTGTGTACATATTAACATATATATAATTATATTAATATATATATATATATATTCAGTTATTATAATATATAAATATATATATATTTCTATTCATATTAATATTTATATATATAGTTATATTAATATATATATATATATATATATTTATAATTTTCTATCTGTATATTTATTTGTATATTAATATATAATTATAAGATTGATTTTAAATACATTTATAAAATATGTTCTCTTATGGGTGTTTATAAATAAATAACTACATACATATATACCACACACACAGACACACATATATATATATATACGAATAAAAACATATATATGTTTCTCTAAAAAGCCATAGAATGTTAAAACGACCATAACTTCTAATACAAAAGTGAGTTTCAACTCCACAACAAGTCAAATCATAGAAAATGAATGAAACATTGATATGATATGTGGTACAGAACATAAGGACATCCATATCAGAATTATATTATAATGTTAAAAAATTGGTATATCCTGACTAAAAAGTCAGTTTTGGAGGCCTTATGAACCTTTGCTGGTCTCGATAAATGTGATAAAAGGTTCCCTTAGGTCACTAACATTATAACTTATCACTGACATTGATTTGATAATCTATAGAACTCAAATAGACACCAGGATCAAAATTTATGGTCGTTTGAAGTTTGAGTTAAATTTTAAACTTATCTAACATCTTTTATTAGATTTTTTTATTTCATTTCAAAATGTTATAAAATGATTATTAGTCCATGATAATTATAAAATTATTATTGAAAAATATTTTTTCAAATATTTTATAAGTCTTTTTTACTAAATATCATATATATTAATTTTAGATTTCAGTTTATCCTAATCTAAATCATATTTAAAATATATATATTATATTTTTGTCCATATCAATATACAAATATATCAACATATTATTTTTTTTTGATTTTTTTAAATATACACTATATTAGAGCTCGGAAAAAGTACTGATAAAGCCCCCCTTTATCAGCGCTTCTAAAAAATGCTGATAAAGTGGTCCCTTTAATAGCTCAAAGAAAACACTGATAAATGGGTTCCTTTCTTAGTGCTAAAACAAAGCACTGATAAAGGGTCACTTTTAAAAGGTCTTTTTTGTAGCGCTATTAAAACGACCCTTTATCAGTGCTTTTTTTAGCACTGATAAAGGCACCCCCTTTATAAGATCTTTTTTAGTGCGGTTAATGGGTGATGTTGTGGAAACACAGTTTTTCTGTAGTGTATCAAAATATTGACATGTATTTATGTCCAATTTCACTATGAAATTACTTAAAAAGAACAAAATTTGAATAAATTATAATAACATAATCCAATTATACATTAAAACCAATTCAAAGGATTGTATAACTATATAAATAAAATATATGAAAAGGCAATGTTGAAATAAAATACCGTATTTTTAACTATTCATTAAAATATGTATTTTATCAGAAAAATACCAAAATTTTATCCAAAGTAAATATTGATATCCCGATTCTAAAGAAGAAGTTTATTTTGTCAAATAGATCATATAAAAGTGAAAAAAAAATTATATTTAAAAATGGTTCTTCATCAAAAGAATGTAAACTGACCTTTTAAAAATATTAGAGTATTTTATGTTTAAAATTGGATTCAATCTCATTTTAAGACTCCAAAATTTATTGTATAAATGTGAAAACATTTAACAAACATGTGTTATAATATTTTATTTAGTTTTTTTCATTCTCTCTAATACAATTTTTAGGTATCAAATACCATTTAAAATAATATTAATGTTGTTATATTATTTTTCAGTATAACTCAATGTTGTGCGCAACATAAGATTTCAGAGAAATCTGTTGTTGCATGTCAAGTACGCTATCAAAAAAGTGTCCCATTTAACATAAAATTAATATATCATTCATAAATATTATTAGATATGAAAAATATATTATTCTATAAATATTTATAATGATACATTCATACTAACCAGCTTCTTTCACCTAGCCCACAATAATATAACATAATGCTTGTTGGTATCAATAATCTTTCACTTTTAATTTTGTCATCAACTAGGTATTATAAATCCTAGAAGTAATACATATTAATCAATGGATCATTATCCCATAACTCTAAACCTATATGTGTGTACCTGGTGGAGGAAAAAATATTACTTGAATACAAATTCCATGATATCCATATGAAGTGACTTCAGAACATCCTCCTCGCCTCCAAACATTATCCCCAAAAAAACATAAGGATACATTATTCGAAAAAACTCATATAACTTCTTCAAAAACAATTAGTATAGTGTCAAAATCATAGAATACAACTTTTTTAAAGACCCCCTAAATATATAATCTTCTTAATGAGGTAAAACACATTTGAATGGATGGATTATGCAGTCTTTTTTATACCCATTTGAAAAAATTACAATGTTAATAAGAGGTATGGGAAACCCCCCACATACCATATCTATTTATTAGGTAAATTAAAACACCCAACATCAAACTCAAATTACAAAAGACGTCGTTTGACATTGGCTTGGTGAACATATCAGTAATATCCTCCTTTTTTGAAAAAACAAAAATTTCAATTCATTTATATAAAAAGCTCCATAATAATTTTATAATTTTTAAATATTTTCTTCATTGTAGAATATTAAACGAGATTCTTTTCAAATTTTATTACAATATTATTCCCACACCCATGTATAAGTGGAATATTCAAACCCATCTTTAGATCTTCCAACCGAGTTTTCATCAACATAAATTGAGACATAGTATGAGTTTAAACCCCATATTCCACCAAATTAGAGATAAAATAATAAAACATTTCGTTATTTTTTTGTATCACATACATTTATTTCTGAGAAATAAAATATCACAAAATTTCGATTTTCATTCATTAGTACAACATTCCCAATCGGCAACGACCTAACCAAAAAAATCCAAATTTTATTCAGAGCCATATTTCATTATAAAATATATTGTACCATTTTTATACCTTATAATCCCTTTTCCTGTAAAAAATTTCGATTATTTTGGAGGACTTTTATATTTGGAACAAAGAGTGAGAGAATATAGAATTCTTTGTCCTAAACCTATCATTTATAATAAAACACCAATTATCTTTATAAAGTCCCTTTTATTAACTTATTTTACTTATTAATCATTACAAATATTTTTTCTAACTGAAATTTTTTTGGAAATATTTTTTTCATCCTCCATACAAAATCATTAGAAGAGTTTTATTGCATACTTATATTGAGAAAGAATGAGGTGATATTTCTATTGAATTATTTTAAAACTAAGAAAGTAACTCATCTATCTAATAATAAACATTTCAAATAAATAAATCATTTATTTAGAAATATTTCCACATATCTCTTTATCATTTTCATAAAATATTACCCCATATATATAAATAGTAACAAAGAGAGATATATATATATATGTCATTTTTTATAGGATTATTTTCCACTATTACTTTTTCTAAATTCAAATATTTTCAGATGATTTCAATATTAGAATACCATTATCTAGGTACTATTTCGTCCCATATAAATCATTCATTAACCTAGAAATAGGGTTTCCATCTTCTCAATGATAAAACAAATAGGGTTGTTTAATGTAATCCTATTCCCCTAATTATCTATTCAGAGATGTATAATTGAACTCCATTTGGTATATTGTTTAATGACATTTTATAGAAATAACAAGGAACATTCAAATGGATTAATTCCTTGAACGTAGTGAAGAGACCTCATTGAAATCAACCATTTCAATCTATGAATATATTTTACACAAAAATCATTTAATATTCCTCTACTCCTAAACTTTTTTTATTCAATTAATTTTATAACATCAAATTTTCCAAAGTTAAATTCATAACTTTAGGTTTAGGAACTAGTTCTTAGGTATCATTCTTGTCAATTTGATCATATATTTCGTTAATAGAACCAAAACACTCTTGATGCGTAAGATTTTACTCATCATATTTAGGTTCAAATTGAGATAATAGAGAAGTATGAGATGTTATCCTTAGATTTATTCTTGTTTTTACATATTTTTCTTCATTTCCAATGATATATTTTACATAAAAATTTTCCTCCTAGCCTAGGTAGATTTGATAGTAATTGTTCATAATAACATGACATGGAAAAATCTTATCCTTCAGTCTATACATATTAAACATTTTCATCTTTTTTACTATTTCATTAATTTTCTAAAAACTATTTATAGAAGAATCTCTTCTGGAACTAGAATCATTTTCAATGATTTCTTTATTAGAAAAATTTATGATGTTCACATCAGTTTGTATCAACAATTCTACTAGCCTTCTTATTGTAGAAGTGAAAGCCCCTTACATTTGTTGGATAACTATTAAATATTCCAGTATCACCTCTGGAATAAAAATTACCTATAATTATAACTTTATAATTAATGATACAAGGGTTTTTAAACTATATATGATATATTATGTTTAGAGATTTCTTATAGTACATTTAACATAGAGTCATATCAGAAATTGGTCTATATATGCACTGATATTGAGAACATTTTATTGTTTAAATAACATACCTCCACGACTTCTTAAAAATATAATTTTCTATCAACATTGTTTATGAAATCAAAACACTACATATATTATTCTAGTCAGCTACACCATTTTGTTGTAGTGTGTATGGTGAACTATTTTTTCATAAAATACAATGTTTTTCAATATAAGCTTCAAAATTGTTATTACTGTACTCAAAACTATTTATCTTTCTAAAATCTCATCATTGAGTAGTTGCACACTTTTTATAAACTTCTCCTCAAACTCTTGAACATATTTAGAGCCTATATTAATATTTCATAAATATAATAAATTTAACAGGAGTAATTTCATCACTGAATGAGATGAAATATTTATATCAAGGGGTTGAATAATTTCTCATGGGCTTACAAATACCTAAAGAGATTTGTTCCAAAGGATGTGATATCAAAAAGTCTACATTTTTTTGAGCTAATTAGAGATCATCCTCTTCTGAAATGTTGAGAAAACCCATTCCATATACCTATACATTTTAGGCAAGTCATGAAAAATTATTCTTCAAGAAATATTTCTCATATTCCTTTAGAAAAAAGTTATAATACTTCTATTAAAGAGTCTATTTTAAACTTTCATACTTAGTTTCATGAATACTGAGCATCATCAATTTAAAAAAATACCTTATTTTGATGCCCTTTTGTAACATCCTTCCCATATTCAATCATTTTTCACCAAAAAACCATATTTGTAGAAACATTTCTCATTTCGTTTATTACAAATGTGTAAAACAATTAACATATTGTGTTTCATCCAATTAACATAAAGAGTGTTCTTGGTTTCAAATTTTTCTTTTCCAGAATAAGAAGAAATAACGCATTTAATACATAGAGAACCTCTATTTCCAAAGGTTATCGAGTGTTATTTTCATTTAATAACATTATTAGACAACATCAAGTTTCCAATCATATGGGGAGATCCCCAACTATCTAATATCTATGGAAATTACTACACTGAAATTTTAAGAAGAAAATTTGAAACAAAATCCTTTTCATTTCATTTATCATGCAGATTATTTTCCTATTGGAATGGAATCATAGTGATATATTATTTTATATGTCTACCTGGTTAATCAAATCTTCCTCAAACTTCTTCTAATAATTGAAATAATTTTTTAGCCTTCAAAACATTTTTTCCAGGTTGTTTCTGAATCTTTATTCTTAGATTGGTCTAACTCCCCGCTCAAAATTTTCCCTCAAGTAATATAAGATCATAATGATCATATAAATTAAACAAGAAAATTATTTATTTATACCTGAAGACTATATAGTACCAAAAATATCTATAAAAAGCCTATCTACCTTTAAAAACCACATGTTTTCATGAAAAATGTCATTGAATGTTTCCAATATTTTGATTAATTATCATGGATTATTTTTAGAAGCTGTGTTTCTAGTAAACTAATGGAATCCTTATATTCACAACAAACTTTTTTCTAGTATTTTTGGAGTTACCTAAAGTAGTTGTTTTTTAATCAAATCTAACAATCCCAATATTTCTATATTTTTTTGACTAAAAATATTCAGACATAAATTTAGTTCTTATTACTTTATTCTTATTCAAAAACCTCTTACCTACCTTTTTAGTATAAATTACTTCTTGAGATGATATATTGTTTTGACCATTTTCACTTCTTTAATATTTTCACATTATCTAAATTCCTGAATATCATTCTCAAATATAATTTTTTAATTTTCAATTCATCCTCTACTTTGAAATTCTTTATATGAATAAGATTAAAAAATTCTAAAATTTTAATCTCTTATTTTATCTAGATATATATGGACTTTTTAATATGAAACATTTGATCAAAATTATCAATTTACTTATTTAATTTATATTTTTCTTCATCGTGGACTTTTCCCATGTTGTTAAAAGACTTGTCATCTTTCTTTAACTTTATATTTTCCTTTATAAGTTTTGAAATTTTATAAAGTTTTTCTCTCAATTCTCTCTTAATAAAAATATCTATTTGAGATTCCTCATATTCTATTATAGTGTTCCTACCGTCGTCACTGCTTAATTCTATGAACTTTAAAAATAATAATCTTTCCCCCAACTTTAATTTAAATATCAACCCATTTGTCATTATTAGTACTTTCACTTTCCTCATACATAGATAAAAAAATTTCCATTCTATTTATAGAAATATTATTGTAATTTGTTTTATAAATTTTTTTATCTTGGATTAATTATTCCTTAAAGATAATTTTCAAATTTAATCTTCTTCTACACTTACATCTTCTTCATTTAGTTTTCAACAATTTATTATTTAATTACCAACAACCCCATAGTTAAACGAATTTAATTTGTAGCTTACAGATAGAATTTACATTACGTATTCATACATTTATCAAATGAGGAACATAGGTTTATGTAATTTCACATCCATTTTAGGGTGTGATTTGAGAGAGTCATATATATCATCCTAATAAACATTCCACATACATTTATTAGATTTGATGGCTTTAAAAGGAATTTTTTTTCTCGTCGTTAACTTTTTCCTAACAACACTATATTGAATCATTTTATATGGAATTAGAATACTATTTATATCATAAAGTGTAATATCACATGGATATTTTTTCTTATAATGCTGAAAATCAAGTATTAAATATATTTAAGATATGTAAAATATTTTCAAAATTATCTGAATCTTATAGTTTCTCACCATAAATTTGGATGGTAATCACAACTTCATTAAACATTGGGAATAAAATATGAATTACCTCTACTTAATTTAATTCAATATCATTCTACTTGAGTCTATAAAATTTCAACAAAGGCAAATTAACCTTGGACTAACCTAAATAGATATTATAAAGGCAATATGAAATATCTTTTGATGATTTTAACCCTTCAACATTAATAAATTCACATTATTGAAGAGAAGATAAAATAAAATTCTTATCATGAACAACATATTTTGTATTCTATTTATTTTATACTTTTATGTAAATACCTTCATCACATGGAATATATCCTTGAGTTTTTACTTTAAAAATATCATAACTAATTGATAATAAATATTTTTACAACATATCCTTCCATATCAAAAAACAATTCCCATAAAACATGATAATCCCCTTTTTATTCACAGAATTAAAACTATCCATTATGTATAATAGAAAAAAATATAAACATTCAAAAATATGATCTTGAATAGTGAAACAACAGTGAATAGAACCACCCTCTAATAGCAATTTTTGGATCACATGATCAATGAATCATTAGGGGGAGGGTTGAATCAATGATTAAACTTTTTATGGGTTTTATTTTAAAAATACCTTATCCACTATTTAGATTAAAATTTATATTAAATAAAACATAAGAATACACATAGATATCATAAGAAATTTATAAGGGTCACTGGTCAATGTGAGTAGCTAGTTCTAGTAATGATCTGGTAAAAATTATGATCTTATGTTCCAACAAAACCATTGTGAATAAACATGATCTAGTTAAATCCTTAGAACATAATTATAGTTCTCAAAACTATTTTGTGCATCCCACACTATTAAAAAATTCATATGAAGAAGAGACAACAAACATGTGTCCTTTCTATAGACAAAAATCACATTGGGATGTGTGTTGGGATGTTATTTATCTTCTTTTATTAATAATTAATAAATATATCACTTAATTTTCCAACACAACAATATATTAAACCAATAATTATATGATAACACCTTTTTGTTAACCAGTCTACACAAAATCTTACAGACCTGAAAACATATGATAAAAATTTAACGAGACACACCATTCCCTCTTTCCCCTTTCTTATTAATTAAAATATTTATAATACTAGTTAAATATAATTAAATTTAGACTCCTGGAAAAAAACATATTTTCTGACCATAATAACATCTATGGTAATCATATTCCATAATTATCTATAACTATAACAAGTCATGATAAAATTTACTCCAAATCTACCATATTTTTTAAAAAAATGTTTTATCAACATTAAATATACATGTATGTATAAATACAATCATGATATAGATATATAATCATTCCAGCATCAATAATTTAATTATTTATTTTAATACTAAACCACCTTCTTCCAATGAAAAAAAATTATTTAATGAAATAATCATGAATTTATGCATGAATGTAATATGGAATAACTACCATTAAAATAAAATATAATGATTCCCATGATGTATTCTTCTTGATTAATTTCAACCAGCTTCAAAAGGATTTTTATGAATATGAAATTTATATCTCTCTCATCTAACATACCATCTTCTTCACCCGTGTAATAATTTGTACACCAAGTATTTTTTTTATTCTTTATCCAGTGCAATAGAATAATAGCATTAGATATCAGAAAAATCATATATCCTTATAGATTAATTTGATATATCCACCTACAAGAGTCATGATATTCAATATAATCATATTTTATAATTCAAATAACACTTACCTTTTAAATGTCAGATTTAAATTCATGGTATAACCAAATACAGTATGACCCATAGTTTATCCCTTTTGATCATGTGGTCCCATCTCCCACGGTATCACCTAAAAGTAGAACATCTATGGTAGAAAGTTATGGTAGCATAAACATGGTGTATCGTGGCAGTATCACCCCAGTGCTAGCTTCATGGTGGTAACACCTCAATTGTGGTACCCTGATAGTAGCACCATGTCAGTTTTATCTCTATGATAGTACCCCAACGGGTTCACCCTAGGAGTAGAATATTGATTTCATTACCCCCATGATATCACATCTAATGGTAGAATCATGGAGGTATAACCTCAATGGTATCATTATATAGATCATTGTAAAAGTGTTGAAAAAAATACAACATCATAAACAAACCATTTCCAATTAACCCATTTCTTCACCAAATCCACAATATAAAAAACAACACAATGCCTACTGGTCACTTTAATAGTCAAACGGTAATAATTTGGGTGATATTTTAACTTGAAAATAAACTAGATGAAGGAAAATAATTATTTTTTCTTTAAGATAATAATATTTTAGTATATTTATGATTTTGATGTCATCATAGTTGGATTTGTAGAATTGATTTGGAGTAGGTGAATAAATTAAATTAAAAGAGTTTAGTTGAGATAATTGCGTCCTCCCTTGGATGCCATCGATTGACACTCTACTTGTTAAAATTGAACTCTTTTATAATTTAATAAAATAATTTTATTATTTTTGTTTTAGGAACTATAATTTGATAAAAATATTTTATGAAAATAAAATATTATTTAATATTTTTAAATTTATCTCAAAAATCTATTTTCTTTAGAAAACAATTATGGTTTCATTGTATCAAATAATAGATTTATTATCTTTAACCCTTTTATATTATTTTGTTATCATATAAATTACTTATATTTATGTTTCATAAGAATTAGAAAACTAGTATTACTAATTCAATAACCAAATTAAACCTTCAATAGTAAGTTTTGTACTTCTAATTCAAATCTTACTATTCCATTAGCCATATTTTCAATAGTCATATAGGGTTTATACTACATTTAAATAAATCATATTTACATCTTTCATTGTTCACACAAAATTCAAACCAGGTTATATTATTTAGTTTTAAATATTTTGATACATTACAAATTTTTTATTTCTTTTTTATAATATAGCATATAATTGTGATCATTTTTGGAGACCAATGTGATCAAATGTTTCCAATTATATATTTTTTATGTTTATTTCCCCATTGAATAATTTTCAATTTTATTGGGTGTATTTATAACATAAATTAAATTTTCTAAATTAATATAATAAATTATTATTCTTTATTATATTATAGGGCATGTGTTTTATAATATATTCTTAAATATTAAATTATAGAGAAGAGAAATTACTTATATAAATGTTTGAACCATTTTAACTGATAGTCCCGAGCCTCAAATGTTATTTCCTGATAGACCCATTGTTTGAGCCTCTCTATAGGTTATTTTATATCATGGGGATTTCCATTTCCATTATCTAATTTCATTAATAACCCTTCTCTATTACACAAAATCATGACAGTTATACATCAATGCTAAAAACCCCACTCAAAGGTATAAGACTCACATTAAAAATAATTATAGACTCCACATCATCATGTTTTTTGTTCCACATTGTCACCACTATCTAACCTACTATAGTTTTAAAAATACCCTAATTTTTCTATCTTTACATTATAACACTCGATCCCTTGGTTTCTCATATAACCCAGTGTTTATCCCAATAAATTTAAATTTAATTAAAAAGGTCACAACCCCTCTCTCATAAGAGAAGATATCCTTATATTGGATTGAATAATATCATCCTTTATTTATAACCAATGTACTAAATATACCTCATCTTCAGCAATGATCATACCTCGGTCTACCTGTTCTACAAATTCAATCCACATGAAACCGTCGATAAAGAAACTCATTATTTGACTCATTAAAGTCATAACATCATAGGGATAACATCTATATCACTTTATTAGATAGGAAAAATTTTCACAAACCCTTCCATAGTCCATAAAATACGAAACCAAACTCTATGTGTTTTAAGCCATATAATTTCACTTGAATCCCATGGATTAACCCAATTATATATATCTAAGATAAAATATGAACATATAAACATGCCTCACATTAAATATAAGGATAATAGTGCCTAAATTAAGTGTGTGAACTTATCATGGATCATCAATCAATATTTTTATTTACCAAAGAATTAAATATAGTGTAATCATAGGCTCAATCTCACAAGGACACCACTTACCTAACAACAAATTTCAATTATCACTAATATATTATAAAATATATTATTGAAATAAAAATATATTTTTTATAGTAAGAGGTTTCAAAGTTTAAATGACATATATATATATATATATATATATATTTGAATAAAAATTAAAATAAAAAATAAAAAACTTAATAGAATAAAAAAAAATGTTGCCAAAAGAAGATTGATTCTCTCAGGAGTTCATAGTAATGTAATCATTAATATGAAATAGTAATCTCAATGTTCTGCTTACTGTGTCCAATCATAACACACTATCCTTGTTAAGATTTTAATAAAACAACTGTGATATTTTTTCACATGGGCATATACGCTTTTTGAATAACACTTGGAGAAATATTCTCTAACAAACAATATCTAATACTACATAATGAGTTAAAGAGAGAATATTCATAACAAAGAAGAAGAAAATAATAGATTATAAAAAGTGGTGAATTTTTATCATAATCAATTTAAACACATCAATATTCATATAATGTAACAAATTAACAACATTTAAAGCATAAAAGCTCTTGAAAATACACTATCTCCCTCTGGAAATAGTGAGGTTAGTTATCTATTTTTGTGAAGATAAGAATCACATAAAGGGAGAAAGGAAAAGGAAAAAATAAAAAAGAATAATTAGAGAATAAGATAAACTAATATATGTAGAAATTTTATAAAACCATTATAGTAGAAAAAACCTATATAGATATTGAAAAATTGATAACTCCATCAAAGGTTATGGAAGTAAAAACCTATTGGGTGTGGGGTGAAAAATTTCAACACCGATCTCCCATGAATTAATTACCTTGAATGTGATATAATATTTATTATCCTTAGTTGACTAATTTTTACCTAATGATATTTCATATCTTCATTCAAAATTAATACTAATTTGGTTTGGTACCTTTTGAGAGATGAGTCCATATTTAAAATTCATCCAATCTATGAACAGATTTTGAGACTCCAATTGTGAGCTTCATTTGGACCTCAAATTTTTGGATTCAATATTTTTTCTAGTCAGATGAATTAATACCATAAATTATTTCATCCTAAAATGGTGAATTTCTAAAATTTTATTTGCGAATTAATAGTTTTGTAAAAAATAAAATACATAAAAATCATTAAATATTTCATTTTCTCAAATAAGGTCTATTTATTAGTAATAAACAAAAATATGAAAAATACCCTTAAATTATAAAATTGGTGGAATTAAAATATAAAATTAGATAATAAAATATATCAAAAAATTTAGCTTCATCAATCTATCACACATGGCTATTACACATTCAGGATATCATATAATATAAAGGTCAATAAAAACAACCCATGATATAATTAGGATAACTACTCAATTATCATTTATAACGAAAATAGCATACCTCTTATATGGAACAAAAATCACCTAACACCTCCCCGATAATAAAATTATATTCAATTTTAGGTTAATATCCATGTTCATTTTATACCTACCTTCAAGGAAATATATTTTTCTCTCACTCAAGTACTTTAAATGTGGATCTTTTCACATTATTAAGAACCATTATGATCTACATATGATGGTTATCATCAACTGATATACACTTAAGATATTCCCAAATGATTTAATCATGAGGAATTTCACATGGGTTATTCTGAGACAAATTTTTGATATGGTTTAGACATAAAAATATCTAATCCAGAATGAGGAAGGTAAGAATTTAAAGTGAAAATATGCATAAAAACGGTTTACCTCAAGAATGGTGGGCTCCTCACAATGATCATAAACGATTCAACTCAAAAATAATTATTTTATATTCATATGGAAACTCACCCTATATTATTTTGGAGGAAAAAAAATTCTTCTCTCTTACCTCATTTTAGGGCATTTGTTTCAATAATTTCAGATTCGGAATTTTAACATGAATTTTTTTTATTAAAGAGATGTAATTTTGTTCTTAAAATTGGGTGGAATCCCAATACAACATTTTAATAATATTTTTGGACATATTATATGTATCCATCAGGAAAATTATTTAAAAAATTGGAAAAATGATTTAACACACTTCATGTCATCATAAATATATTTTTCAAATTATCACCACATAAAAGAAATCCTCCTACACAACAGATCAAAAATAATCATGCATTTAAATTCTATATATGGTTGGAATGGGTTAAGTTTAATTTTATTTTCCTAAAAAATATTGTATTTCATGGATTATAAGCGATTAATAATGGTTAGATTTAATGGTTGGCTAAAATTATACTTCAATGTAAAATTGGATTTCAAAATCGTTTATCAATCATACTTGACACACTCCTTGAAAAATAAATTATTTTAAAAATAGAAAAAATTAAAATTATAGATCACATGACATGTAAGAGGACACTCAATAAATATATAAATGTGCCGAATATGTCAAAAAGTATCAGTATCCACTTAGTTCAGTGAATAATTTAAATTTGGACTGTATTAATGAGAATGAGTTTCCCTATTAGTCAAACTATATCAATTGGAATATATATTAAGTCAAGAGAAATAATTAATTTATAACTTATTTAAATCCATATACATTAAGAACATGGGGTGTTCAAAAAATAACAAATAGTATTGAATATTATAACTTTTTTATTTAATCTCTACATGATAAAAATAGACCAAAATTAAAAATAGAAAAACAGAAAGAAAAAGATGTTTTTTAAAACTATAAAAAATAGAAAAAAACCATTATTTATGAAAAATGGTTAAAATCTATCGAAATATAATATTAAATTACACTCTCATTTAATATCAAACAAAATTAAAAATGTTAGGGCATAAAACCTAAAAAAATGAATGACACGACCTGAATTATATGACGGTGGGAGATTTAAATTCTACTATGCCATTATAGTTATTAATAAATAATGTAACATAATATATATATATATATAAAAATTTAAAAAATAATAAGGGAAAAGAATCCTTGGATTAGACCCCAGGTGTGTGGTTTAATTTTACTACCCTTGTTCAAGGAGTTATATAAAGTTATCCCTAATATAAATTTATGTGTTGTTACTTTCACTTGAACCAATAAAATATATTTATTCCAATATGAGTCCATTCACATCGTTTATATTGGATACCATAGAAAATTTATCAATTCAATCCCCATAGAAATGTATTTTACCTTTGATGGTAAGAGATGGAAAATGTATAGGACCTCCTTCTATTATTTGTCTAGAACTTCTCTTTCCACTTCAATATCATCCATGGGAATATTAATACATTCTACATTGAGCTATTTCATAAATGGGGAAATTAATACTAATATTAAATAGAAAATAATGAAATTTTTTTAATTAATAAATAGGTCTTCCCCATCGAGTAGATCATCTTGGAAAATGATATACATTGGAAAGGCTATAAGAAATTTATTCTCATTAGGTGAATATTAATATTCATCACCATCACATCGGGAAATAAAGTATTTAGTGAAATATAAACAATAAATTTAGTGGGAGATAATGATTAATTCATATTTAACAAAATAACAAATAAATTTGTTCAACAAAATATTATCTTTATTTATTGGATCAAATTTCATTTTTTTCCAGTTTAACCCTTATGGAGATGGAATTCAGGAGTTGGAGAAAGGTAGTCAATCTCCTTCATTATATAATCATATTAAACAATATATATTTATTTTTTCTTACAAAGTAAGAGATTGATATAAATTATTTAATTCATAAACATTAAATTTGAATGGATAACTTAGAATATAAGTACATTAAAAATAACTCCATTGCTCTTATGAATCAACATAATCTACTATAACAACCTCAAATAGCATGTATTTAGTGGGAACCTCTTATTGGCAGGGCCCAGAAAGGTCAGATGAATATTTAATAACTCAACTAAGTAAATATTCAATTAATTCAAATATAAATGTTTTGAGAACATTACTATCCTCATCTAAAATTTTATTTTGTTTTAGATCCCATTAGAAAATATTGAACTCAATTTGAGAAGTATAAATGACCTATATTTTTCATTCAATTCTTCATGCAATTAAAATTTCTTCCACATTAACATATTGAATTAATCATTCTTAATACAAGAACAATTAAACCATATATATTAAAATTCAGTATAAAACGCCATATTTACCTAAGATATAAAATATATGAAATGATTTTATTTTTTTAGTTTCCGAAAAATTTGATTTTGTTTTGGTTTTTATTAAAAAAAGATTATTAAAACTATTAGAATCTGCCAAAAAAGAACCAAATTGATCTGTGGGGTTTTTTTATGGATTTATATTCAATATTATTATTTACTTAACAATAAAATATTTTGAAATCCTCTGGATGGACACAAAAGTATACCACCTGTACAAACATAAATATTTATTGTCACTCTTGTATTCATAAATATTTAATTTAATTAAATAATATAATAATTTTTTGGGGGGATTACAAATGTATTTGATATAAATATATAAATGAAAATGGGAAAATTAGATACCATAAAGGATGATAAATTGATGTTAAAATAATAAGTTTGTTCCTCTCCAGAGTTTATAGTACTATAATCCTTGTTATAAAATAATAATTTCAGCATTCTATTCTATGTGGAATATTACACAACACATTATTTGTTATAATTATTGTTACCCCACATAGAAATATTTATATAGGGGAAAAAATCTTCCAAAATCCATTTAGAAGAACTCTTCCCTCACCAACACTATCAAATCCTAACTCCATTGTATGAATGATTTAAATGGTGAGGGGAATGAATATTGATAACAATGAATAAAAAATAATAAATAGTTAAAATGAGTGAAATTTCACCATAATAAATTTAACTACCATTAAATTTCAAAAAATATAATAATGATACAACATTTACTAGATAATATCTCAAGAAAAACAACAGCATATGTCGAACAAAATGGAGTTAGTTCTCCATTTTCATTGTGTTTAGAATCAAATAGAGGGAGAAATACAAAAGATAAAGGGTAAGAAAGAATGTGAGAAGAACAAAAACAAATATATATATATATATATATAAAGGGAGGAATACTATTACATATTCAAAAGCATACCGATCTAACAAAAAATGACTATCTTATTTTATGGTTATGGATGTTTAAATTTATCAGATGAGGTCAAACAATGTTCATTCCTAAAATTTTCATTATAATGATGGTGCATATTTTGATTATTTAGTCGGTAAATATCAGAAATTTTCAATTAATATTGTTTTTACTATATTTCCTGTTCATGTTTTCAGAAAATTTCAACTTATTTGGACATATTAATACAATTCTAGGATAAGCTTTCATTGAAAAACATGTCTATCAAGGAGACTATTTATATTCAAATGTGACAGTTCTTTATCCATTATTGACCTTGAATGTGACAAAATATAGAGTATCCATAGTTAAGTAATATGTTATTAGTAATCTTTTCTATTATACATAAAAATTCCAGCTCATTTAATTTGTTATTTTTTACATACAAGTTGATTATTAAAATTCATAAAATATGTGCATTGATTACATGGGCATATTTATGAGGATCATTTGGGCCTAAAGTGTTTATATTTGTAAGAACCCATACCTTATTTTCAGGTATGTTTTTCCTTTTTCCAGAGTCTTTGAGAAAAGTGGAGTTTCTGGAAATATTTGAAGTACATGTCGTGTACTTTATAAGTACACATGGTGTATTGTGATTTCACATGAGGCCGTGTGCTAGGCATGTCCGGGCCATAGACACGGTCGTGTGGGGTGATGTTGAGGCTTCTTAGAGCGTAGTACGGAAAATCCTAGTACACACTGTGTACTCCATAAGTACACGCCATGTATTTTTTTTCATTAAACGGACTGGGCTCGCGTCTGACCGCCAGAATCATTTACATCAAGGACCTCTTTGACTGAGAGAAGTCATACGGTGCCGGAACTTCTCTGATCACACGAGCCTCCATCCATTCATAGAATCGAACATCGTTGATTGCGTTGGAACCACAACGGTAAGTACATCCTTCTCCTAGAGCATCATTTTACAATTCCTCCTCTTTTCCATGTTATCGTAGGTTTACCTTTTTGGTCATTTTTGTAGATCTATGACGTTCTAAGGAGATTCAAGCCACGTTGTTCATGTTTATTGATCTCCTAGCTTCTAGGTAGGTGCTTTGTGCCTTTCCGTTAAAAGTCATTGAGTATTATGTGAAATTACACCAATACCATTGAACGGGGTATTGCGTGTTTACTATTTTTCCCCTGTTGTTTTCCTTCTTTGCTTGTATTCTTTTTAGGGGTAATTTTTCTGTTTATAAGGATAATTTATATGCTTGGATGTTTTTCCCATGCCTTGATTGGTTTATGACCTTTTGGTCTTGTTCAGCCTATGGCTGTTATACCTGTTTCCATGCCTTGTGACCGTAGGATAGAGTGTTGTTCCCTGACATGATTGTTACGTTGTGGACTGGTTAACCAAGTAGCTCTGTAGGTTTACTTTGGCTGTATAGCATTATTATGCTCTAAATGTCACATGGCCGTGAGAACCTAGTTCTATAGACTATAAGGGGATAGACCGAGTGAGCTTACTCAGAGAGTCTTGGACATTATAGACTATAGGGGTTAGACTGTGTGAGCTTCCCAGAGAGTCTTGGACATTATAAACCACAAAAGGATAGACCGAGTGAGTTTCCTCAGCGATTATAGAGCTTTATATACTATACGGACATAGACCGAGTGGGCTTCCTCAGAGAGTCTTTATTTTGTTTGAATTTCCTTAAACCATTACAGGCTATAGGAGGAATTGACCGAGTGAGCTTCCTTAGAGAGTCTGTGATCGACCTGAGGATATAAGAGTAATTAACCTAGTGAGCTTCCTCAAAGAGTCTATTGACCATGGGGAGATATGGGGAATTGACCATGTGATCTTCCTCAGAGGGTCCCTGACTACCTACCACTATAAGTGGAATTTACTGAGCATGCTTCCTCAAAGAGTCTTATAATTTCGTATAACCAAAACAGTGGGGATATCATGAGTTTACTACCCGGAGGGTTGTTGGGACTTCTTGGATATGAAAAGAGGGGATGGATGTGAATACTTCCTATAGAGATTTCAGTTTGTGGTTAGTTGTTTGCGTCACTACTTCTTGTTGATCTGTGGATTTTTTTTTCTATTCTATATCATCCTGTTTACTACTATCTACTTACTGTTTACTGTACTATTACGTTCCATAAACTCACTAACTTTTAGAAACATATCTTTGGGTGGTTTTCTATTGGAATTTAATATCACACCCTATTTGGGTCATGCTTTTCTGCCTAAAAAGATTATCTTCCTGCAGGTATCGACAAGGGAAAGCACCCTTTGACATCAAGAACATGATTTCATTGGATCAGGAGAGCTTGGGACCAAGCCAAGGCTTGCGATGATGAGAAGTTTCTTATCTGTTTTTTTATTAGCTGGATTAGTTTTGTATTCAGCATTGTGTCATGTTTTGTTTCTTTCCTAGAAATTTGTATCATGCATCATTTCATATATATATGTGTGTGATCCAGTTGTTTTTTGTTCAAGTTTTCTACAATTTACTATTGTTGGATATTTACTGCTTCCTTTATTGTACGTGTTGTTTACTTCCATTGTGTACTTCTCCAATGAGGGCATAGTTTCGCCACTAACACACCTAAGGACCTCGCTTTAAGTCAGCAACCTCTAGCATTCGGGGAAATGCGCTTGAGGCCATGTTACCTACCTGGTACGGGGCGCCTTTGTGTGGCTTCCAGAACAGGGACGTTGCAATGTGGTATCAGAGGAATTCTTTTCTATTGACTTACCGTTTAGAGACTATAGCTATGTATAGGAACAAATAGGTACTTGGTAATAAGCTATGCTCGGGAGTAGCTAACCTATGTACAGGGAAAAGCCATACTACCTCATTTATTGCAGTTTAATTGATTTTCACTTTTACAGTTGATTTGAGTTCACTGTTGGGTGATTCACATGCTTGTATTGTTACCGTTGTTGTTATTTCAGTTCTATTTCTATCACAACCCAATTATATTAGGGTATTTCATCTCATGCATCATATAGGGACTTGTTAAAAATAACATTCCATTCATCCTTTCCATGCCATCTTGGATGAATTATCAACTTCATGTTGTTGTCATAGATGTTGTGTATATTTTGCATGGTTTTGTGATTGATGCTTTGATATAATCTCTACGGTTTGATAGAGAATGTGTTTTTACAGTATTTTATAAGATGGATGTAAAAATGTGATTCTTGAGGTGTTATGGCCCTCATGGACATGAATTTGGTGGATCATTTTCGGGATCCCTTATTATAACCTGTAGAAGATTCCAAGAATTTATTTTTTGGGAAAATGGGACCTCACGTATTGGAATTTTTCACCTTAACTCTTGTTTCTGTGTTTCCTGGGCACCGTAGAAGTTTCTGAGGCTACTGCTTGAAAAAACCTAGAATACACGATGTGTACTTTATGAACACACATCGTGTAGTTTTTAACCGTGTCACTAACTGTGTGGGCAGAGACACGAGGTTTTGAAAAATCATTCAGGAACATGTCGTGTACAGTATGTACACACTATGTTATGGTGAGAGTGTGTCTACCCTATTGACTAACAACATAGATGGATGAAACTTTGACTATACAATGCGTGTCCTGTTTTCACACGTCGTTCCAGGTAACCTAAGTACCCTGTCGTGTCACGAACAACACGGGTCTGGAAAAGCCTTTATGTACACGCTGTGTGCAAAGGGAGAACGCCGTGTAGAGTGAACCGTGTATCCGGCCGTGTAACTAACAACACGGGTTGTTGAAACCTTGTCTAGTACACGCCACGTCCACTTGGAACATGCCATGTAGTGTAACCTTGGTACACATTCCATGTCACTAACAACATGGTCCTGTGAAGCTTTTTGAGTACACGCCTTGTCTACCTCGAACACCCCCCGTAGTCTTGTATTAGGGGATCCCTGTGGCTTGACCATGTAGAAGGACACAGGCAGGGGAAGAGTATTCAAGTACACGCAGTGTGTTTGAGAACACGCCGTGTGTTATGGGGTGTTACAAGACCAGTTTAAACAGAAGTACACGCCCATGTGAATGGATTAAAAAACACACTGAGTAGTTTTTATACACGCCTTGTAGTCATGTTTTGAAAAACTAGAATGTTTCTTTCTTCTATTCCCCACTTTTACACTTGTGTTCTTAGTATTTGATAATCCTGATCTAACGTGTGCTTTGACCTTTCACAGTTATGCCACTAAGATGTCCTTTGGTTGTACGTCAGCTTCCAGACGGTGATTAGACACCGGATAGGGCCGATAAAGGACCTCCTGAAGATACTCCTACTGTGCCTGCCTTGGCACCAATAGTTATACCAGTTGCAGGCACCGATGATGCAAACCGTATAGGTAGATCCACCTCTTACCCCATTGATGGCAGAGTTGGCCCTGGTTTTCCAGCAGTAACATCCTCTTACATTCTCAGGGGATGGAGGACCTCAGGCTGCAGAGTCGCAGCTAGAGGCCACACTGACAATTTTCAAGCATCTGAAGATACTTCCAGAGAAGAGTGTGAACCTTACTACCTATATGCTCTGAGACTCCACCAATAGGTGGTGGGAGGTGATGTCACATTCAGGATTCTAGCATAGTATGACTTGGTATGTGTTTCGGCACATCTTCTTCGATTACATCTACCTGGAGACCTTGAGGGCAGATCGAGCCCGAGAGTTTATGAGTCTGGAGTAGGGTACTATTTCTATTGTGGAGAACTCATCTCTCTTTACTGAGCTGTAGCATTTCACACCTATTCCAAGAGGAAATGAGTCGTTCCTTGTGTGAAAGTTAAGGGATGGTATGAGGCACAACATCTGATCATAGGTGAAAATATTCAGGTTGACATTGATATCATCTGTCATCAACCAGACACTGATCACTGGGAGCAATCTGAGGGATTCTAAAGCAATGATCCAGGGCAGTTTGACATCCAGAGTTAGTTTTCCTCCTACTAAGAGCAGGAAGCGCAGTAGGGAGTCTCTTCGAGGAGTGCAGGGTAGGCGGAATGTATCTTCGGGCAGCCAGGTAGTATGCTACCAATGTTGGAGGAGTGGGCATATTAGGCCTCAGTGCCAGAGAGACCAGATGGAGTGCCGATCTTGCAGAATTTTTGTCCATATTCAGTGTTTCTATCAGTTCTTTTCACCTAAAGCTGGTGGTAGGGGTTCTTCTATGACCTCTCGGTTATAAGATGCATCACCGGTTTGAGAACTGTATTTCTTTCGGCCGTTCGGGCCGAGGTGGAGGTCGCAGCTATGGTTGTCAGTCACTAGGCTACCACTGATAGCAGATCATCTCAGAGTGTTCAGATAGGGTCACAAGGCCACGGTACATGCTACACTTTTATAGTGGAGCAGACCCATGAGGAGAAGGATCCCGACTCTTCTACAGATCGAGGTACGATCTTAGTAGCCTCAGTTTAATCTTCATCTAGTTTCGATACTTGTGCTACACATAGATTTATCTCTGTTGCTATTGTGTAGATCCTTGGGCTCTGAATCTTTATCTTTGTCGATACATTGACTCTATACACACCATTGGGGACTTGAGCGGTTAGTGTACGTCAGTGCAGAGAGTTCCCTCTTGAAGTTTTAGGGTTTCACTTTTTATGGGACTTTATGTCCTAGAGATGACGAGCTATGATGTCATTCTCGGAATGGACTAGCTAGTTCCCTTCCAATAAGTCGTCGACTATTATCACCAGAAGGTGATTTTTTTATCAGTAGAGGGTGAATCCTTTATTCATAGATGCGATTGGGATGTTCAGGCAAGAAAATCAGGTCCAGAGAATCATGGATTGGGAGGATTTATATCCCAGATCGCTAGTCTTTATCTGGATGACTAGGGAACTTCACAGTTTGAATTTCTTCCAGGGGTGGATATTTTCAGAGATGTCTTTCCAGAGGAATTTTTAGGTTTTCCTCCAGAGAGTGAGGTAGACTTCTAGATTTATCTTGTTCCAGGAGCAGCATATGTGTTCATTCCTCCTTAAAGTATGGCTACAGCTGAGTTGCAAGAACTCGGGAAGGAGTTGGAGGAGTTTCAGGCAAAGGGTTTCATCTGACCCAGTACTCCTTGGAGTACGCATGTACTGTTTGCGAAGAAGGCACATGGAACCCTTAGGCTTTGTTTGGATTATCAGAAGCTAAACCAGTTGACGGTCAAGAACTGATATCCCTTACTAAGGATTGATGATCTCTTAGATCATCTTCGAGGAGCCCAAGTGTTCTCAAAGATTGACTTGAGATCCAGTTATCATCAGTTGAAATTTATACCATCAAATATACATCTTACAGCTTTCTGGAGTAGCTATGGTCTATTCAAGTATATGGTTATTCCGTTCGGTCTCACGAACATGCCTGATGTTTTCATGGCAATGATGAACCATGTGTTACATCCATACTTGGATTCCTTCGTAGTGGTTTTTGTGGATGACATTTTGGTGTACTCTCACACTTGACATGACCATGTTACCCATATTGAGATCATTCTGATTACATTGAGAGTGCATCAGTTATATGATAAGCTCTCGAAATGACACTTTTTGATAGACCAGATTCACTTCATTGGTCATGTTATCTCAGAGACAAGAGTATCAGTAGACCTAGAGAAAATGAGGGCAGTAGTTCCATGGGAGCAAAAAAAAAAGCCTTTGAGGTAGGGAGTTTTCTACGATTGGGTGGATACTACAGATGTTTCGTACAAGTCTTTTCATGCTTAACCACACCTCTTATGGGTCTGACCAAGAAGGGTGTGAAATTTTTATAGTCAGATTCATGTGAGTCAGCCTTTCATGAGCTGAAATAGAGGTTGACTTCATCACCGATACTAGCCTTTCCAAATCTGGGCAAGATCTATATAGTTTACTGTGATGCATCAGGTATCAGTATGGGAGATTTTCTTTGGTAGGGAGATTGATTCATTTCTTACGGGTCTCCAACGTTGAGGCCACATGAGAGGAATTACTCGATGCACGATCTAGAGATGGCGGCTGTTGTTCACGACATAGGCTATTGGAGTCATTATCTTCAGGGAGAGCAATTTGTGGTGTTCATCGAACAAAAGAGTCTCAAGTACATCTTCACTCATCATGATTATAATTTGAGATAGAGAAGGTGGGTTGAGTACCATCAATCATTTGACATTGATCTTGCCTACACGCCCGAGAAGATAAATGTGGTGGCTGATGCACTGAGATGGAGGACTCAGATAAAGGTAGTTTAAGAGGCCCGTAGTGAGTGGATGCTTATGGCTCTATTCTTTGAGATGCATTTGGAGGTGCATGACATTCAAGGATAGAGGTTTCTTTCTTCTGTAGCCATAACCTATGTACTTCATGATTGAGTTTGAATGAGACAGCTATCAGATTCTGATGGCCTAGTCCTACGAGAAATCATGTTAGGAGAGGACCCTATTCCTGGATGGATAGTAGGTGAGGATGAGATATTACGTTTCCAGAGATTCAAATGTGTGCCAGCAGATATACGCGAGGAGCTAATGTGGGACTTTCTTTCCTCTAGTTAGGTAGTTCATCCTGGTGTCACCAAGATGTATCGTGATTTACTCTGTTAGTTTTGGTGGCCAGGTATGAAGAAGTATATTGTTGGTTTCATCATGTGGTGTTACACTTGTTAGTAAGTGAAGGCAGAGCATAACTGACCATCAGGGCTTTTACAGCAATTACACATTCCTGAGTGGAAGTGGAACAATGTCGCGATGGATTTCCTGACCAGTTTGCCGAGGTCTTCTCGAGGGAATGACGCAGTATCGGTTGTCATTGATAGACTCAAGAAGGTTTATCAATTCTTATTGATCAATGAGACCTTCATTGTTGATGAGCTGGGATGGTTGTAAATTTGAGAGATTGTACATATGCATGGAGTTCCACACTCCATTGTTTCAGACCGAGATTCCTATTTTACATCTCAGTTCAGACAGGGGCTTCAGAAGGCTTTGGGTACACATGTACTTTTGAGTACAGCATACCATTCTCAGAAATATGGCCAGTTCAAGCATATGATTCCGGTTCCTAAGGATATGATTCAACCATGAATATTGGATTTTGGAGTTTCTTATGAGAAACATATACCTCTTGCGGTGTTTTCTTACAAAAATAGTTTTAAAGCAACCATTCAGAAGACATCTGACGAGGCTTTGTATGGTAGGCCATGCCGATCACCTTTATGCTGGCCAGAGGTAGGAAAGGCAGCATTGCTGGGACCTTATCCAATTCAAAAGACCTTAGAGCAGATACAGTTGATTCGAAAGAGGATGACTATGGAACAATGCCGACAAAAGTCTTATGCTGATCAGTGGAGATGACCTTTGGAGTTAGAGGTCAGGGATTGGGTTTTATTGCGTGTTGCACCGATATTGGGACACTAGAGGATTCCGAGATCAGGTAAGCTTTCACTGATGTACATCGGGCCGTTTGTGGTGCTTGAGAGAGTCGAGACGGTTTCCTATCAGTTGTAGTTACCTCAGAGGTAATGGGCTATGCACAACGTCTTCCATGTTTCTCAGCTCCGACATTACTTTTCAGACCCATCTCATGTCCTTCAACCTTAGGAGGTTGTGCTCGAAGCGGATTCATAATTTGAGTAGCAACCTTTCCAAATTTTCGATCATAGTATCAAGGTTCTTCGTAGTCGTTCTGTTCCTCTGGTACAGGTGCTATGGAAGCATGGGTGAGTAAATGACATGACTTGGGAGAGGGAGGCTGATGTATGATCACAGTGGCCGAAGCTATTCGGGGTTTCTTCTTCTATGCCTCGTTAAAGAAATTCGGGTATGAATTTCTTTAAGGGGTGAAGTTTGTTAGATCCCAGACCTTTTTTCAGGTATTTTTTTCCTTTTTAAGGAGTCATTGAGAAAATAGGGGTTTCTGGAAATATTAGAAGTACACGCTGTGTACTTCGATGCCGTGTGAGGACATGTACTAGCCGTTTCTTGTCCACAAACATGGTCGTGTGTGGTGATGTGAAGGCCACTTAATGCGGAGAATAGAAAATCCTAGTACATGAAGTGTACTAAAAAAGTACACGCTATGTACTTTTTTTCATTAAACGGACTAGGCTCAAGTCTGACCTCTAGAATCATCTTCTTCTAGGTCCCGTTCGACCGGGAGAAGTCGTACAATGCCAGAAATTCTCTGAGCTACCAAGATATCGTCCATTCTCCAAATAGACCGTCGTCGATTGTGTTTGATCCAAAACATTAAGCTCTTCCTTCTTTTAGAGCATCGTTTTCCAATTCCTTATCGTTTCCAAGTTATCATGTGTTGAATGTTTTATGAATTTTCATAGATCTAGGACGTTATAAGGATATTCAATCCTTTTGGTTCATGTATATTAATCTCCTTGAATCAATGTAGGTGGTTTATGCCTTTTCATTCAAAGTATTTGAGTATTATGTGCAAATTCCACCAATACCCTTGAACAGGGTATTGCATGTTTACTATTTTTCCCATGTTGTTTTACTGCCTATCTTATATGCTTGTGTAGAAGAAATTTGTCTGTGTATAAGGATAATTTCTATGATTGGATGTTTTTTCCATTCCTTGTTCTGTTTATGACCTTTTGGTCTTGTTCAGCCTTTGGCCGTTATTCCTATTTTCCATGAATTGTGACCGTAGGATGGATTGTTGTTCCCTGACATGCTTGTTATGTTGTAGACTAGTTAGGCAAGTTGCTCTGTAGGTTTACTTTGGTCTTATAGCAATACTATGCTCTAACTAGAATGGTTCCATGAGAACTGGATGCAATATACTATAAGGGGATAGACTGAGTGAGCTTTCTCAGAGAGTCTTGGACATTATAGAGTATTGGGGATAGACCGAGTGAGCTTCCCAGAGAGTCTTGGACATTATAGACCACATGAGGATAGACCGAGTGAGCTTCCTCAGAGAGTCTTGAGCTTTATAGACTATACTGGGATAGACTGAGGGAGATTTCTCGTAGAGTCATTGTTTTGTTAGAATTTCCCTAAACCATTTCAGGCTATAGGAGGAATTGACCGAGTGAGCTTTCTCAAAGAGTCTATGATCGACCCGATGCTATAAGAGTAATTAACTGAGTGAGATTCCTCAAAGAGTCTCTAAACATTGGGTCTTTAAGGGGAATTGACCGCGTGATCTTCCTCAGAGATTCCCTGACTACCTTAGAATATAAGGGGAATTCATTGAGCATGCATCCTCAGAGAGTCTTATAATTTAGTATGACCCAAGTAGAGGGGTTAGGCTGAGTGGACTTCGAGAGGGTTGTTGGTAATTCTTGGATACGACTAGAGTGGATGGATACGAGTAATTCCGAGAGGGATTCCTGTTTGTGGTTAGCCGTTTGCTTCACTGCAGCTTGTTGATCTGTGGGTTGTTTTCTGTTGTGTATCATCCTGTTTACTGCTTACTGTTTACTGCTTACTATATTGTTACCTTCCATATACACACTGAATGTTAGAAATAGATCTTTGGGTGGTTTCCTACTGGGATTTAGTCTCACCCCCTGTTTGGGTCATGATTTTGGGCCCAAAAAAGATTATATTGCTATAGTTATAGACACGGGAAAGTGCCCTACAACCTCAAGAACATGAATACATTAGAGCAGGAGAGCATCAGACCACACCAAGGCTTGCAATTCTGAGGAGTTGTTTATCTTTTTTTTAGTACTTTGTTTAGTATTTTATTCAGCATTGTAACCTGTTTGGAAGCATTCCTTGACATATGTATCATGCATCACATCATATATATATATATATATATATGTTTGTGTGTGTGTGTGTGTGTGTGTGTGCTCCAGTTGTTCATTGTTTTAGTCTTCCACTGTTTAGTATTGTTGGATATTTACTGATTCCTATATTGTATGTGTTGTTTACTTCTGCTGTGTACTTTGCCAATGATGGCACAGTTTCCCCACTTACCCTCCCAAGGCCATCACTTCTAGATGGCATCCTTTGGCGTTAGAGGAAATGCACCTGAGGCTGTGTGACCAACCGGGTACGGGGAGCCTCTGGGTGGCTTCCGGAACCGGGAAGTTACAAGATTCATATTTTACCCCTATTAGATAAATTACATCCTGTTATATATGAAATACTAAAAAAATGAATTTCTTCATTTGGATTAGTGTATAATTTTATTTATCCAAAATTAAAAACCAACTTAAAATACTTAAAACTCAATAATTAGTCAATTTTCTAAATTTCCCTCAATTTATTAAAAAACCCAAAATTATGAAATTTACTCCTAAATTATGAAATTAGAGGGATTAAGACATTTAATTATAGAACTAAATATATTAAAATATTATCTTCATCAATCCCCAACACATAACAATTGAAATCTCAAACAATCAGCTAATACTAAGGTCAATGAGAACTTCCCAATATATAATTGGAAACACCACTCAGTTCACACTTCCATAGGAAACTTCATGCCTCATATGAATATAAAAATCCCTTAAATCATCACAAATCATAAAATTATATTCAATATAATGTTATTTACCCTTTTCATTTCTTAAATACCATCCTGGAAATATATATCTCACTCACTCTATCATTTTAAATGTTAAACTTTTGTTGTTCTCAATAACATGATTGATCTACATAGGCTTCTTATTCTAATAATCTTCACTTAATAGAGTAATAAATTTTTGAATTACAATGGATTTCATAAAGGATTATATGACGATATAGGTTGGCAGGTTTAAATTGTATAAACATGATAGGAAGAATGTGGAGGCTTAGTAAATAATTTGGCATAAATACATTAAAACAATTTCCCCCATAAATGGTATTATACTCACTCACATAAAAAATGATTCACCCAAAACACCTAATTTTTATCCATTATTATTCTTGAATATATTATTTCGAACCAAAAAAATATATCTTCCGTCTTCCCTCATTTCAGAAGATTTTTTTTCTTTCTTTCAGATTTTTAATTTCAGTTAAATTTTTTATTTTATAGGTAATATATGTAATTTTGGCCATTAAATTGTGGTAAACATTAATCCTATATTTTAATGATATTTTAGGACATTGTACATAATTTAATAATTAAATTTCTTCAAAAAATGTAGTAAAAAGTTGAAATATTTACATTTCAGTATAAACTAATTATTCAAATCCTCACAACATAACCAAAACAGCCCCACCCCTAAGATCAATAATAATCTTGAATTTTTCATCAAGAGAAAAATTCAAAGGGATAAATAACATGTAATGTGGATACATAAAAATGAATTAATTTGATATTAGGTGATTAATAAAGATTATTTATAATGTAAAGATTAAATAAAGGTTGATTATATAATGGATTGGTAAAAGTGACACAATCATACATTAAAATTTCCTGGAACTCTAACACCTTTGAAAAATTGAAAGAACATGTCATGGACTAGAGAAATTCACTCATGGTTCTCAAGAGAAATAATATTTAAATAAAATACTATAAAAGTTTAGAAAACACTCAGTTTAGTCAATATTTCAAATTTATGCATTTTTAGTGCACATGAGATTCACAATCATTCTAGATTCATCAAATAAAAAACAATAAATATAAATAAATAAAACCCATTTCAATAATCATTTAAATTATAGGTCATTTAAACCATAATGTGTTCCAAAAATACAAATTTATTTTTAATTTTATAAAATATTTGATTTAATCTCAAGATCCTAAAAATACAACAAAAATAAGTAAACTAAAATATAAAGGGAATCAATAAAAAATCAGCAACTGCATGAAAATAAAAGAAACATAAAAAAACTCCTAAAATTGGCTTACATCCTGAAACATGTAATATTAAAATACCCACTCATTTAGATCAATAATAATAGAAAATATAAAAACATAAATCATAAAAAAAAGTTTTCGAATAACATAAGTTATTTGACCGTGAAAACATTCTATTAATCTACTAGCTATAACCACATTAGTTACAAAAATAAAGAACAAAACATAATTTCTTTTGAAATAAAAATAAATAGAATGAAACAAAAATAGAAAATAAATATTGGTTAGGAAGCGAAAAAGGGTGTTTAGACTTTACATCCACTAGTCAAGTACTTCCTTAATGTTATCCCCAATCTAACGTTGGGTTTTGTTTAATGCTTATGAACAAGAAATATTATAACCATCCGATATGAATCCCATAACATATGTTGTTGACAAGACAATATGAAATTTAGTAGTTTATTCCCCATAAAATTTATTATATATTGTGTGGATGGGGATGGAAAATTCATGGGTCCTAATCCATTGGAATGTTCATGAAATCTTTTTCCTCTTCAACATCATCTAATTCCTACTCCATATGTATTAAATTTATAAATTTAAGAAAATGGTACATTATAAAATAACTCTATTAGAAAAGAATTAAAATATGATTAATATATAAATAAATATTTTCTTTTACTTGAATATCTTAAAAAATGATCTATTCGGTAATGAAAACTCTAACACCCCAATATGGTATAATATATTCCCATTCAACGGATTTTATTTTTTATAGCTTTAGATGCATGCAACAATGAGCTTAAATTAACCATGATATACTAAATAAATATTATTATATAAATACAACCACTATGATATAGTCATTTAATTGATGGGTATGAATAGTAATAACCATATTTTGAAATATATTTATAATTTTATTACTTTATAAAATGAATAATTTTTCATATATTGAATATAAATTGGTTGGAAATGAAGAGAAAATATTCTAAAGGTAGAGGATATATTTTTCCATAAAAATGTTTTTATGTATGTAATGTAAAATTATTATAAATAATTATATTCATCACTATTGAATATTTTTGGTAAAATATATAGATTATATATTCAATTTAATGAATTCAGATTCTTTAATTTTTATATTAGACAAGTACCATCTTATGCTTCAAAATTAGTTTTTATTCAAAACAAATTATGGAATTTTGTGCATGTATATTATAATTAATCTCTTAAAAATTTATTAATTTTATATTAAAAATTATAATTTTTTTTAAAATCAATAATTAATAATATTCTTAGGATAAATTTTGATATTTTTCAAAAAATAATAATTTTTTACTAAAAATTGAAAATATTGATTTTTTAAAAACTATTAGTTATTTTCTTTAAATCATATAAATTAAATTTATAAAGATTTTTTGGATTTCATGGAAATATAAAATAATTCTACATTAAATATATAAAATTTATATAAATAAAAAATAATTATAATCATTTTTAATTTTGGTATAACCAAATTTTTAGGTTAAATAAAGCATTTTCCTAAAAACTATTTTTCATTGGGTTTTAGGAATTTTATTTAAATCTATTTCCACCACATATAAAAATATTATATTTAAATACGGGTACTATATTTCGAATTATGAGTTTTATATTCTTTATATTTTAGCGTTTATTATTGTTCATAATTAATATTAACCCTAATGAAAATGTTGTTACCACATTATGGGTAAAACAATTAAAACAGTGTTGAAACTATAAAATAAAGCTAAAAAGTCTCAAAACAAATGTATTTATTTTTATTGTTGTGTTTTTATCAACCATATACATAAAAATCTCTAAAATATATAATTTTATTTCAAATTTATTTTTATTATAACATTTATATTATTTTAAGTAAATGATAATTGCTAAAATATCACTCTCTTTCTTATAATTTATTTTATATGTTTTAAATTTGATAAAAAGATTTCATGAATGAATATAAAATATTATTTTGAAATTAAATATGTTTGTTTTATTATGTCAATATAATACTAATTTTTAGTTATGGTATAATTACCTTAAACACTAAAGCAACACTAACATTGTGCATGTGCTAGTAGTAGAAAAATAAAAAGAAATGGCCTTAAAAAGATTAAAATTAATTTTTTTGTTTTAATTATGATTTTAAATAAATTATATTGTTGATAATGATTTATAAATGATATTTAAATATAATAAATTACAAATTTATTTTAATCTATAAATCATTAAAGTAAATTTTTTTGAATGGTACCAAAATTACTGTAATTATATTTCATGTAAAATAATATCTTTTAAAATGATATAAAAATTAAAAAATCGTTAAATGGGACAAGAATAATTATTAAAGGATTATAATATCATAAATTGAACATTAATGTGTTTCTTTTAAACATATAAGTGAATATAAAACCATTAAATATCAAAGAAGTTATTACTATGACTATTGTCGAAAAATGATAATGAGTTTCTTAAACCAAATGATATGGATTAGAATTTCACTAAAACCTATAAAATTTTTACCATATGAATTTATTTAGATATTTACCTATATTATATTCTATTATATGGAAATTTGGATCCACTTTACATGATTAGGATATTTATTAAATTTTAAAATAGTTAAAAATTACATGTCATTCCCCTTCTTATAAAAGGAAAACACATAATATAACTTATTTACACATTTTAATCCATTTATTTTATCTATTAAAAATCCAAAAAAACATTATAAATTCCTTTAACACATCCTATAATCCTCAGTCTCACCATATGACCATCCTTTTAAAGCTTAAGGTGTACGCTTGTGGGGGTTTTTCAAAGTAGAGGTATAACTCTTAATAGAGTGTTTCTAAGTTTATTTCTTCGTAAACCATACATAAATATTCTATAATAATGTTAATATATCAATATAAGTTTCTTAAATAACCATAAATATTATTATGTTCATGTATCAATTCTTTTTTATGTAATTTCCTTCTCAATTCGAAATAAATACAGCGCTTGTGTCTACGTATGGACTACCATCTTTATTATGTAATGTATTTTATTATCCCTATAGAAGATTAAAAGATGATCATTATGACAGATAAAATGTTTATATATTATTTTTATGAGATAAGTATTCCACTATAATAATAATATTATATATACCTTCTTGAATTTTTATCTGATGGGAAATGAGGTCATTTTTCTTGCATATGTGTGCACTACCACCTCCATGAAGTGATGTGACATGGTTTTCATTACATATTTACATAGATTGTAATATGAATGGATTTAATTAATATATAGTGTAATTATTTTATTATTTATCTTATTTACAGGTGTATTATTATTTATGTTTCTTTTGATTCATCCAATGAAATGTTGAAACATCCCTTGTGTGAACAGACTACCATAACCATGAAATAATGTAATTATTTTTTCATCACCACCATATATATATTATTATATTAGTGTTTAAAAGATATAAATATTTTTTTTGTGAAATATTTATTATTATCTATATTATTAATCCATTACCGATATTCAATTTCTAGAACTGTCAAATAGAAACATGAATACAAAATAGATTGGTTTTTACCCAAATAATGAGTTTAATAAAGAATTATTATCAAAAAGATAATTAGAAAATATATGGGAATGATATATAGTATTATATATTTTAATATGGTTTTATAATTAATGTATAATATATCTATATTTGTTATAAATTATGTTTTAATGCATTTGAATCATGATAGTACATGAGGTAAGGGTTTGTCACCTCACTTTTATTTCGGTGAAGGATATGCCATATTCATAAAATGTTCCTTTTTTGTGGTTTATATATTTATCATTAATTCATTTTATGATTATTTTAATTAAAATTATTAGGATCTAAAAAACAATCTATGTTTATCTATTTCATGATATTTCTATTCAATTATTACTGAATCTATAAGTATTTATATTACAATATTATTAATTTTCGGGATTATCTATGAAATATATCACTTTAGGGATATTATATATGCATTATCATTTAAACCCCTTATATTATGTTATCCTATTATTTTTACTAAATTTTCATGTAATATAATCATTTTCCTATATTTAGTTCTTTAAAATTTTCAAGAAACCATTAATAAATGAAAAATGACCTTTTTTCCTTTTTGGTCAATGATATTTTAAATCCAAATCCATTTTCATTAAAATTTATGGGAAAATGTTATTTTAAAACATGAAATTATTAATTAAAATCATTTTCAACAAAATTTGAATTACATTATAATTTTTTAAAATAACTTTTCAATTTTTTTTCAAATAGGTTACTTATGACTTCTTAAAAAAAGATCATTAAGATTCTTCTATTTAACATTTACTGTATGAATGAATTTTCCAAGCATCGGGACTATTATTTTATTTTAATTATCCTTTAAAATTTTCTTGGTTACCTTCAATGTATATATTTTCCTTAACATTATGGGAATTTATGTTTTCAATAGTTACTAATAGAAAAGGGATTTTTTCTATTTCTTTTCAAAATGTATTTTAAATAATTTATAAAAGATAATTCTCATCTTTGTAAACATATTTTAAGGATGTTTATGTTTCAAAGGGGATATGCTATTTGTATTCCATCCACTTTTATTGATGAATTAACATGACTATTACATGAAATAGATTTCATTCCCAATGGTTAATTGAGCAGTGATGACACATTTAATTCCCTTATGATACCATCCACATCCTTTCTTGGGTTTTCATATGATTATATGATGATGAAATTTTTATAAAGACAATTTATTTTATATAGGTTATTCTATGATGACACGATGAATTTTTTAATATCTTGTGGTACAAATATATATAGTTTTTCCAATGTGATAGGTCGCATAGAAATTATATATCTCCAAAATGATCTATCTAAATATGAATATCTCATTAGGTAATATGTACTAAAATGTGGTGTGAATACAATTCAGTAATGTAATTTATCCACTGATAGTCTTGAGAGTGAACCATGACAAAATGAAAAAGGTAATGGATAGTGCACC
The DNA here is from genome assembly GCA_963277665.1 of Viscum album. NCBI lineage: Eukaryota > Viridiplantae > Streptophyta > Magnoliopsida > Santalales > Viscaceae > Viscum > Viscum album. The sequence goes on from OY728131.1 coordinate 1,007,463,004, forward strand.
CCATAAATTATTATATAAATTCAAGTGATCCTAGACTAATGGAATGATTTTATATTCTTTTGATTTTTCCAAACAATTCCAATGAAATTATCTAATTATTATGATATGATCTCAAGGATCATGATTGATTAATGATTATTCCTCACTCATAGGACTCATCTATTTTGAAATTCTAATGGATTATTCCATGAATCATGATTTAGGATCTATCACTAATTGGGTATGAACTCAATAAGTTAGTATCATGATCTCATAACATTATTATATTATTATGAATAGTTCGATCATAAATGAATATCTCCCATGTTTACCCTTACTAAGAATCTAAGCACACACATTATTATGTTTTAATTTTACCCAGGTTATGTAGAATAATAGTATATATGATTGGTCTAGAGAGTTATAATGAGTTGATAATTTTGTGGGAGATGTTGAAATATTCTTCTAGAATAAGAAAATATAGACATAATGGGTAATAACAACATTTCAAGAGAATTACATGGGTTTTTTTATATAATGGGATCTTTCCAAATTCTATAAAACTTTAAATGTAACGGGATTGGTTATGTAAGTGAATTAATGATTTTTAATAACATAGTAATTATGGATGGGTAAAACCGGATCACTATAATTGGTATCAAATATAGTATGTTGATATTTTGTTTCATCACTAGATCTATGTGTATAGGTGTCAAAATATCTCAGTTAGTATCATATTGGGGTATAGTTAAATTTAATGGTATGAAAGTTATCATATAGAGGAATTTAAGAGTAAAGGAAAGTATTATGGGTTGCTAAGTTTAAATATGATTTAATGTTTAAAATCATAAATATCCTTACAGGTTTTATTTTATTTTATGTAAATGTGACTGATAATATTTTCAGGAGTTTTTTTGATGTTTTAATATATCATTGATGTATAGGTAGACCTTAGTATTAACAAATTGTTTAGTGTATTGTTTTTTAATAAGAATTTTATTGGAAATATAAGTTGTCATAAATACATGACCATTAATTTAATCATTTTTTATGATGATGTAATTATAGTTAATGGAATGAAAAGGGGTTACCATATTTTAGGAATATATGGGATTGAAAATTCTTTTGCTGACTAGGTGATTAATGTTGTTTTTGAAGAAGTTCATTGTAATGGGAAAATATTATTATTAATTTTAATTAAAAATTAAGATAGGTATTTAAATTTATTTAAGGAATAAATATTGAGCAATAATTTAGATTCATATATGGTTTTTGTCACATTATGGTGATTAAAGTTGTTTTAAGAAATGATTAGTTAAATTTAGAGAATAATTTATGATGGTATATAAATTATTAATATGTGTATATTTGAGTGAAAAATGTTATTTGGGAATAAATGCTATGTTGATCCTTAAAACATACATGATCAATTCCATTTTACTATTAGGATTCAAATAGGGTTAGACATATATTTATGATATTTATGTGTAGTTGTTTATGAGATGACCTAGGTTGAACATTAGGTGTTGTTGCTCGGGTTTTACATATTAGTGTGTTATATCTTCATATAAATTTTTATTCATATTATGTATTATCTTACCTTATAATAACCATTATGGTTTTGATAAGTATCTATAGATATGAGGAAAATATTTTCATTCTTTTGTAGATTTTATAATTCATTAAATGTCAATTTTAGTGGTTTGAGAATGAAAAATTCATCATGGTTTTTTATCTTGACTCATAGGTATAAAATTTATATATAAATAACACTATAATGTAATTATGAAAAAAACATACTAATTATGTTTTCTCACATTCATTATCTCAATGGATAAATAATTCCTCAAACTGAAGAAATATGAAGATAAATTTATTGATTCTTATATGGAATGTTTCACATAATTAGCAATATATTATTTTTAAAAAATATTCATAATAATGAATTTTATAATAGATAAATTTTGGAATTGACGTGTTTCCATTGAGTTAACATAGAAATAAAATTCCAATTTAATTGAAAATTTGATCGACACGTGTCAAAGGGTACTTATTTCCACATTTTCATATTTATCCACCAATTCTTACAATTGATTCTTGATATGTTTTAAACCCTTTTACATCAAACACATCATAAAAATTATGATGGTGGAAATTATTTAATGGGGGTATAATGTAACACACCATGATTTTATAATATATTTATATTAAATAGATTCTATGTTTTTTATATATTGAGATACATAGAACATTGAGCTTAAATAAAACATGGTATACTCTAGAAATATTATAATTTAAATATGGCTATTGAATTTTTTTGGATATTGGGTTTTAATATAAATTACCATATTATGAAATAAATTTTTATTTTTCCCTTAATAAAATTAATAATCATTCGAATATTTATTGATAAGTAGTTTTAAAACAAGATAAAATATATTGAATATAAAAGAGATATTTTTTATAAAACAAATTTTATCTGTGTAATTTAATTTTATGATAATAAATAAAATTAATCACTATTTATAAATAATTATGATGATTTTTTTTGATTATATATCCAATTAATGAATTAAAATTCATTAAATTGTTTTTATTACTCAAGAAATAGTAATAGCCCTATTTATGCTTCAAAATTATTTTTGATTCAAAAATGATTATTATCACATTTTTTTCATGGAATGATTTATTAATTAATGATATATTTGTAAATTTGATTTAAAAAAATGGAGATAAATTTTGAGAAAGAAATATCATAATAAGATTATAATTAATTTTTGAGTTATTTGTGAAAATGAGGGTTTTTGAAAAACTATCAATTGTTTTCATTATGTAAATTAAATTAGAAGTCTCAATATGTTTTTTATTTTTTATTAATGTATCATATGTATATTTTAATCAAAAATAATATAAATAATTATAACATAATTATGATTATATTTAATTTTGTTATAACTTGATCTTTATGCTTAAAACCATAATTTTAAAAACATGATTTTTCATTATGTTTTACATATTGATATTATAATTGATTTTTGAAACATATAAAAAATGAAACATTGAAAATGGATTCCATATTTTTAATCATTAGAATGAATTTTGGAAAATATTTTTTTCACTTTTTTCATTATGAATTGAAACATTTTTTATAATATATATCAACACGTTTAGAGTAAAATTGGCAAAACAAGGTTAAAACTATAAGATAAAGAAAGAAATATATCTATCACTTGTATTTATTTTCATTGGTTGAGTTTTTTCAAACATATCCATCCAATATTCTTAAATATTTCAATTTATTTCCACTTTTTATTAAATAAATCCTTTAATTTATTTTATGTGTTGGATAATTTCAAAAATGTCTCACCCTTGATTTAAAATTCTATTATATATTTCAATTGAAGGGAATATTTTTATGGATGAATATAAAATATTATTTTGAAAATAAATTATTTTATTTAATTATTTTATTACATTTTTAAATTTTATTGATGTTATACTTATCTTAAACTCTTATGAAACACTAACACAATGGGTGTGTATATATTAGAAAAATCAATGTAATGAATTTTAAAAAAAAATAATGAAACCATTCTAGATGAATTATTCCCTCCAAGAAATTTTATTCAAAATAATAAATTATTATTTACGGTTGTAAATATTATATTCTCAATGTGTTGTTATCTGGATGTCGTTAAAAACAATTTTATAGAATAATCTAAAAAATGAGTTTAATGAAATTTTATGTTAAACAATATTGTATTAAACGATTTAAATGTCATAAAAATATTAAAATATGTTAATTGAAATATAAATTGGTAAAAAATTTAATCCATGCACCATTAATGGGTTTTTTTCTATATTTGATGTTAAATTTTAACGCTTAATTGTTGATTTTCTTACCCTGATTAAAGATAAAATGAGTTAATTAGGGAGTTAAGAAAAAATATAACGTTTACAATACCACATAAACCTATCCGAAATTTCCTAGTTTTAATGATTTTGATATTTACCAATAATATATTCTAAAATATGGAAAATTTTATCTACTTATCATGATTTCTAAATTTATTATATTTTAAATTTTATAAAAATCATTATTGTGTCATTTCCCGTGCTTATAAAAGGACATCACCTATCCCCACTTATTCATATATTTCAAGAATTTTAGTATTCAATATACCTAAAATAACTTAATAAATTTCATCACTATCTTCTAATATCCCTTTTATAATGATAATCCATCATCTTATGGTTAAATGTGTAATCTAAGGGAGGTTTTCTAATATATAGGTATAACTATTAACCAAGTGTTTCCATGTTTATTTCTTCTCCCACCTACAATAAATGTTTTATAACCATGTTTATATGGTAAATTAAATATCTTAAATATATTAAAATATTATTATGTTAGTTCGAAATAACATTTTCATCTCCATTCCAACTAATTGATAAATTAAACCTTTTCTTATGCGTTTGTGCAGTCTACCGTCTCCATGAAGCGATTCATATCAATTTTCTTCAGCAATTTTCAGGAGTTTTTATTATGATAGATTTAATATATTTATAATACATTTTTAACATAATTATTATTATATATTTATAATATTTTTTACCTTCTTTACATTCCATCTGATGTAAAATGATTACATCGCTTGTAAGTAAATGTGGACTACCACCTCTATGATGTGATGTGACTTTTTTTTTCATATTTTCATTATAGTGGTGGTAATTATGATATATTTTATGATAATATACTATATTTATTATATATTTATTATTATTTATAAAATAATTACTCTCATTATTTATTTCATTTCATCCTTTGAATATTAGAAACATCATTCATTCGTACAGACTATTGTCTCCCTGAAATGATGTATTTAATTTTTCATCACCACCTTATATGGATGATTATAAAATAATATATAATTAATAAATTAAATGATAATTAAATGATAATTATTATATATATGATTAATCCATGACCATGGTTCACGTATTAGCACCGTTGAACTAAAACATGGATGGAAAATATAGCGGGTTTCACCCAAATAATGATTTTAGTTAAGAAATATTAATAAAAAGATAATTGGGAATTATAAGGTAATGAAATATAGTGATATATATATATATATATTAATATGGTTCTATATTGGATAATAAATTGATATTTATTATATAGGAGGGTTAAATGTGTATAAAAATGATTAAAATTGAGGTATAAATTTTTTATCTTGCTGTTATTTTTTTAGACATATGTCACATTCCCAACTTATTTCTCTTATGTGGTGAATATAAAACTGATGAACATGATTTTTGTTGATTTACATTAAAATTATTCAGACTTATTAAACAATGTATGGTTATAAATATCATGAGATTTTGATTCAATCATTCTAAACATTGTTAGGATTTTTGTTATAATTTCATTTTTTATGGATTATTTATTAAAAATTAACACTAAGGGAAATTATTTGGATATTATCCTTTAAAATCAATATATTTCATCCAACTATGGTTATTCCTAAAAATTTTATGTAAAAATATCATTTTCTTCCTTTTTTACTTTAAATGACCATGAAAAATATTTTGATGAGAAATCGACATTATTTCTTTTTTGGTTGACAAACTTTTTATTATCTGTCCATGTTATTTGAAATTTTTAATATAGTTATTTTATATTATTAAAATTTTAATATAAGTTAATTTGAGCAAAATTTTACATTAATTTAAAAAAATAAAAAATATTTTATAAAATAATATTCGAAGAGGATATTTAATATTTTTTAAAAAATGTGAGAAAGAAATATTTATTTTAATATTTACCACAAGAGCAACATTTCATATTTTCGTAACTATTATTTGGTTTATACCTTCCGTTATTTGTTTCTAAGGTTATTTTCAATGGAAAAGCTTCCTTAATATTCTTATATTGTATGTATTTTTTAACACTATTGGTTTTTGGTACATATCCATTTTATTATTTAATTTGATGTTCCATTATGTTTTGGTTGATTTCTCAGAGTTTATAGATAGATTTTATGTCTTTAAAAGTGTTTTTAAGGGTTCACTATTTAAGTATGGTTAGGGAAAACCATTAAAATTATCCAAGAAATTGTGCAGGAGAATCTGGGAGTGACTAGGAAAGCTCACATATATTTGAAAATGTGAGACTAATAATGTGAATTTGTTGTTTTTAAGTAATAAAATCCCATGGAATGCTATATATTTTCCAAATATGTGTGAAATTGTTGATTTTTCAGTTGTTTTATATTAAAACTATCAGGTTTGGAACACTATTTATTAAAATGTGTGTTCTAACCACGTGATGATCCATAAAAACATAAAATAATTGGATTTTAACTCTATTTTATGCCCATATAATCTCATTCTTCACCCATTTACCAATTATATTATATCAGATAACTCATCTAAGGGTTTTAGGTGATTCCCTGTTATATAGGGAACTATTTATATGGATCTAACTTTGTTGTATCAATATAATCAATAGTAAGTCTATATGTTCTTTTTTTATCTGGATATTATTTCATCACCTCCCACACATAATGTTAAGCCTTATATTTTTGGGATATATCTTTGATGTATGGGTGTTTTTGATGAGATATTGATGTAAATAAATTTCAATCCTTGATCTCGATGATTCATTATGTTATTCATCATTTTCATCATCCATTGTGAGTTAGTGATCTTCTCTATTTTACCATTATTTCTATAAAATGTAGTCTTCGATATATAAATTATTATTTTTTATTTTCAAATAAAACTCATTCTAATTTTTCATTGGAAACCATATTTTCTTGATCATTAGGAAATCACTGATTTGAATAGTTTGTGGAAAATATATTTTGTTACATGTTTTAAATTTTGAATTTCAGATGATATAGAATTTTTGTTTGATTAAATGATTTAAAAAAAATTATTAATTTAACAATATAATTTATTTGAGAACATGGAATTCATGGTTGGTGTGTGTTCATCAGATCTTTTGAAATGGCCTTGAAATTATGGTTTCAGTGTGTCATGACATACTTGAGATACCTTGAAAATGGTCACTGAGTGACAACTTGGTTGATCAATGGGTAACCGTTGATGAGTATGGGACTATGAACTGGCATGTATATTTTGGTGAGTAAGAGGTTATGGTTTGGGTATTCTTAGTAAATTTAATAAAATGTTTTTGCAATTTAAATGTATTGAGAAAATTGTGCATAGTTCTTATTTTGATCTAATTTTATAACGTTAAAATTGAATTTATTTTTCTCTAATGTTATATTCTTAATACAAAACTATTGTCCTAGTAAAGTGTGTTAAGAAGTATATTTTGGAATTAATATTATGGATGACCACACACCCCATGTGTATGATCTTCGGTGCATTTGATGAAATTGTTATTTCAGAAATATGAAAAGTAAATGGCTCATATTTTTATGGTGGAGCATTATGATGCTATACTCCCATGATTGTGGTTGGAGTGTTGAGTTAACTTATAAAGTGGTTTGAGTGATGAAACATTTGTGTTAATTCAACAGGATGTGCTTTAGTTTTCTTTGGTCTTTTTGTTCCGACTTTTCACTTCTTCTCTAGTATTGTTTTTCTATTATTATTTCATTCGAGTTGTATTGTTTACAATTCATGCACAAATAGTTTGGTTTGGATTTTTAATTTTTTCATGAATGGTTATAAGGACCTGGCTATAAACATTACATTATATTGAATTAAATGATTAATTCACACTGAGGATCTTTTCAGGTTTAGAGTTTTAGAGAATTTGGTCATAACTATTACATTACATCTCAAAAATTACATACTTGACACTTCTACTAAGTTCCAATATTTTTCTCAAAAATAAAAATTCTTGAAAAAGAGTCGACTCTAATTTCATGTTTTAGACAACATGACTTTTCCATGATCCCATCCATTACCCAATTCCACTTTATGTCATATGAAAAACATTTCAAAAACAAGGGATGGGCATAAAAATCTCAGTAAGGGATACAAAAAAAGAAAACTGTTTGTTTTTCAAAACAACAAGTAAACCATAAATACTTTATCATAAGTAATAATTTTCCCCTTTATGAGTAGTAAATAATCTTCACTGAATAAAATATAATTTCTTAACCTTTTGTAACCAAATGATTACTATAAAACCCATATAAAGAACACATACCATATAAAGGTAACTTGGGACATAAACATACTTAAATAGAATAACCATACGGTCAACTTACACACATATCACTAAATGGAATAGCCATATGGCCTACTTCCATACCCAATGCATTGGAAGTTATAACATTACCACCCATCCTAGTTTATCACGGCACCAACCATCATTTTTTTATCATGTAACCACCCATCAACTGTCAAAGTACAATTATAAAATCATAACACATACAACAAATATAAAGGAAAGAAAACATTTCATCATTTTAATCACAAATAACACATAAATATATTGACATATAAAATCCATTATCAAAACCATTTTAAATACCAAAATATATAAAAGGGTATATGGTATTTATTTTCCTTTTAAACACATTACGGCTTGATAAGGAAGACAGAGATCAAATAATACTCAAGGTGGTGGAAAGGTCATTGTCACCACACACGTTAAAATAAACATTTCTTTTTGATGTTTATTAAAACGTTTCCTAGAAAAATATTCCCATTAAATGAAATTAAAATTCAATGGTGTTTATACAAAATATAAATGAAAGTCAACTATTAAAACAAAATATGCCTCAATGAAAAGAGATTGAGACGAAATCCCTTACAAAGATAATTTTGTAAATAAAATAGATATATTATGTGTATTAAATATAATCACAAATAAAGAATGTATAAATACATGATATTAAATTTAAATTTATTTATCCCATAATCAAAGAACGATATAATCAAAAAAGAAAAGATCATCCCAAAGAACGGTAATTGGGTTAACAAGTTCCTTTACCTCGTGTCCAACCCGACCCATTCGTTATTTAATATCCGGAATAATAAAATAATTATAATTTCTACTAGATTAATAACATTTTTTCATGTTTAAAATTCCTTTTAAATAACTTATTACCATGCTATAAACATTATGTAATAAATTAAGTTAATAATGGACATTTTGTCGACATTTGGTACATGAGTCACAAATGGACTTCTTATAATTACAAGTTTTTCATGTGGTAAAAATTTCATTATATCAATAATCATATTCATGATTTAGATATCATATGTATCATATAAATCCATTATATTCATGTATTTACAATAGTACATAACATTTAAATATAAGAAATGAAATGCATCATTTATGAAGACTGTAAGTCGTACGTACACATGAACGCTACTTACATTACTATTTCATATTGTAATGGAGTGAAAACTTAATTATACGTAAGTATATTATAATTAAATTATAATATAATATATAATATCATATACTATACCCTTTATATGTTCCACAAAAGTCATGAACGAGTCATATCACTTTGAGGGGGCGGTAGTCCGCACTTCCTCAAATGAGATTATCATATTTACCCACTTTGGAAACCATAAAGCTATTATATACATGAAAAATACAAAATAATTGAAACAATATAAATATAATACATATCATATATAAATACAGTTCCATTATAATGTCCACCATGAGAGGCGCTTGAAGATATCTAGACAATCATCGTTTTGTGAGGTAGTAGTTCACCGTCCATAGAAACAGTATGTTCTTTATCCATTAGTTGGTGGTGTGTGTAAGTGTAGTTAGAATAATTATCATAAAAAACCTAGTATATTGATTATAATGGTGTTTTTATAAAATAATGTAATGAAAATAGTTTAGGGGGTTGGAGAAGTAAAATAAAACAAAATAAAACAAAAGAATTTAAGAGAAACTGTTACCTTTAATTTGGGTAACTCCATTTGGTTTGATCCAAAAAGAATTATGGAAGTGCCTTATACCTAAGGTAGGGGTACTAGGCGGTGTATAGGGATGTAGTGAGCTTAACTGTGCATATTTTGGATGATCCAAGGGGTTTAGAGTTGTGAGAAACGGGTAATAGTTTTGGGTTTTTTATAAGGGGGAGGAGGGGCTCTTTAAGAAAGTGTGAAAATATTATATTATCAAATTATGATTTTTAGTTTCTAAATGTCCAAAACATTTTAACATCGAAGATAAGACAACTCATTGTAGAAATAAAATCATTCAATAAGAATTGGAAAAGTTTTGGATATTATTTTAATCTTTACAATAATATTTATTTAAATCATTTATTAATGAGGTAAACACTACCTCATTATTGTGCCATAAATAATTTAATATCTAAAAATTATAAAAAAAATACCATGATGTAGGAAATATTTTTATATTTCCAAATATTATTTATAGTATAAATGATAACTTATATAACCTTATGTAAAAATTAATTTACTAAAAGATATTTTTTGATTGTCATTTTTGTCTTTACTTTATGTTAATGAAAATAATGTGTCATTATAACTCCCATGTGGCCCCATGGGGTCCCAAAATAAACCCAAGGAAGATAATGGTCTGAAGTGTATCAACCAATAGGATTATTACACATGTTAGGGTAATTTTATATTATTATTTTAATATTTTTTTACCCTTATTTAACAGAATTATCATTTAACCTTGGTAAATAAAATATTTGCTGATTTAAATATTCATAATGTTTAAAAATTAAAGTTACCTATTTAAAAACTTTTCACCTTATGATTCCAAATATGGAATCCATTATTGTAAATTTAAAACACAAAAGTGGCAGAAATTAATTTAAATTTAATTCCCACTGTCAAAACAAAGTGCGTGTTTTTAAGAAATAATAACTATCAAAATATTGACACTTGTTTATGTCCATTTTCAAAGTGAAATTAATTCCAATAACCAAAATTAGATTAAATGTTAAAAATATAATCTAATTACACTTTAAAACCAATTAAAAAGGATAATATATCTATATAAATAAATTCTATTAAAAGGTAGTTTTCAATTAAAATACAACATTTTTCAGTTTTCATTAAAAATTGAATTTTATTAGAGAAATACCAAAAATTTACCAAAAGTGAATTTTGATGTCACGATTATATATAAAATTATATTTTGTAAAATAGAACATATAAAATTTACCAACTATATATTTAAATAGGGTTTACCATTAAGAGGTTGTAAATCGACCTTTTAATGAATATTATAGTATTTATTCTTAAAAGTAGATTGTTTCACATTTTATTATACTAACAATTATATGATATATGTAAAAACATATAAAAAACATGTATAATAATATGTTTTTTAGTTCTTTTTATTCCCTCTATTAAAATAGCTAGGTGTTAACTACCATTTATAATAATAATGTTATATTATTATTATTTTTAGTATGACTTAGCCTTGTGTGCCACATATGATTTAAAAGAAACCCGTTATTTCTTATCGAGTACACTATAAAACATAGAAAACCTTTTATTTTAAAATTAATATTTAATTCAAAAAATATTAATTAAAAAGAAAATGTATTATTTCTTTATTTACCTAGGATGTTACATCCTTCCCCCCTTTTGAAAATTGAGTCCTTGTAGTTTTATTCACTTATCAAATAAATTGGGGTATATATACCTCATAGCATTTTCATATTCCCACATTTCCTTTTCAACCATATTGTTTTTACACAAAACCATTACCTGGTGAATTACCTTATTCCACAATACTTTCTCTCTTCGGTCAAGAATATGGACTGGTTGTTCCTCATAAGAGATATTTTCTTCCAACTGAACTATCTCTGGGATCAAAACATGATATGGATCTGGCATATAATTTCATAACCTTGAAACATGAAAAACATTATGTTCCTGGGACAAACATGGAGGTAAAACCACTATTTATGCAACTAATCCTACTTTCACCATGATTTTATAAGGTTTAATGAGCCTCAGACACAATTTTTGCTTTATAACAAAACACATCACACTTTTTCAGGGAGAATCATGGAAAATGAAATGAGCACCAACCTCAAAAGAGAGATCCTCGAGTTTTCCGCATATCTTTTCTTCCTACTCTGAGCTGTTCTCATGAACACCTGAATCAACTAAACATTTTACACTATCTCTTCTACCAATTTTGGTCCCATGATCTTCCGTTCACCTACTTCATCTAAAAAATTTGGAGTTCAACACCACTTCTCAAATAATTCCTCAAATGGAGCAATCTTTATACTGTAATGAAAACTATTATAATAAGAAAATTCACCCAAAGAAAGATGTTGGTCCCAACTTCACTGGTAACCAAGTTAACAAACACGTTGCATATCCTCAATGGTATGAATTGATTGTTATGAATTCCCATTTGATTGCGGATGAAATGTTGTACAAAATATAATTCAGTACCCCCATACTCTTGAAGGCATTCTCAAAAGATGGAAGTAAACGTGGGATCACGATTAGATACGATAGAGAGGGAAAACCATGGATCATGACAATCACTTTATTATATAATCGAGAAAGTTGTTTTTGAGACTAAGAAACTCGAATAGGAAGTAAATGAGCAGATTTAGTCAATAAATTAACAATAACCTAGATTTCATTATTAACTCGAGATGTATTTGGTAATCCCACAATGAAGTCCATGGATATATTTCCTCTTTTCTACTCTGGCACCGGTAAAGGCTAATGTATCCCTTTCGGTAAATGTCACTCTACATTAGCCTACGGACAAGTAAAACACTTCATAGTAAACTTAGCAATATCTCTTTTCATTCCGTCCCACCAGTTTTACTCCCAAAGATCTGTATACATCTTAGTACTGCTAGGATGAACTGAAAATAGGTAACTATGAACATCACATAACAACTCATTCTTGAACTATGAATCACAAGGCACACATAATCTCTTTCCAAATCTTAAAAAACAATCACTATAAAAGTTAAAATTAGGAATCATACTCTTCTGAACCAAATCTACCTTTTTCTACAACTCACTGTCTTCCCTCTACACATGCTTAATTCTATCTGATAGAGATGATCTCACTAACACTCGAAACAAAACAAGATAATTTTCTGCACTAACAACCTCAATTCCAAAGTTCATCAAATCAAAAACCAAAGGATCTTGTTCCAAACATAGCATGGTTAATGAAGCATTACTTTTTTGAATCAAAGCATTAGTCACTTTATTTACATTTCTCAGATGGTAAAGGATCATGAAATGATTATCCTTGATTAATTCCAACCATCTCCTCTGTCTCATGTTCAATTATTTTTGAGTGAATATATTCTTTAAACTTTTTTGGTCAGTATAAATTTTAAATTTTACTCTATAAAAATGATGCCTACAAATTATTAATGAAAAAACAACAGAAGCTAATTCCAAATCATATGTACTGTAATTTAACTCCTGAGGTTTCAACTAATTTGAAACATAAGCAATTACATGATCATTCTACATAAGGACACAACCAATTCCTTTCAATGAAGCATCATTGTAGATAACAAAATCACCATTTTGGATGGAAATTCCAAAACAAGAGAACTCAACAGTCTTTTTTCAATTCTGGAAAAAAATCATCACATTCTCTTATCGAAATGAAATTAACACCTTTTCGAGTTAACATAGTCATTGGACTAGATAAGCATGAAAAATATTCAACAAACTTATGGTAATACCCTGCGAAACTAAGAAAAATAATTATCTTAGTTATATTTGTGGGTCTTGGTAAATCTTCAACAACTTTTGTTTTAGCAGGACCAATAGTCATGCCATTTTTTGAGATAATGTGACAAATGAAAGAAATTTTCTGTTTCTAAAACCCAGACTTGATGAATTTACCAAATAGATTCTTTTCATTTAAGGTTTGCAAGAATAACCTTAAATGACTTTCATGCTCCTCTTTACTTTTAGAATAAACCAAAATATCATCAATGAAAACAACCACAAACATTACCAATAACTCATTGAAAATTATATTCATAAGATCTTTGAATACAAAATGTGCATTGTTTATAGAAAAAGGAATAACTAAGAATTTATAATTGCCACATCTAGTACAAATCCTGGTCATTGGAATGTCTGCTTCCATTACATTCCACTGATGGTACCCCAACCTCAATTCAATCATCCAAAAATAATGAGCTCTCTAGATTTGATCAAACAAATCATCGATATGAGGAAAAGGATATTTGTTATTAACAGGGATGTTATTAAATAATATAAAATCAATACATAGTCTCATTGAGAAATATCTCTTTTTAAAAAATAAGATAGGACCACACCATGGTGATGTTCTACATTGAATGCAACCTTTATCTAACAACTCCTACAATTTCTTCTTTAACTCGAAATGATCAATTTGAGCTATTCGATAAGGGGGTTTTGAAATTGGCTTAGAATCAGGAACTATGTAAATAGTAAATTCAACTTCCTGATCCGGTATAATACTTGGAAACTCATCATAAAAAACATTACGGAAATCATTTTCCAATGACTCATCATTAACCAGAACAGTTACATTGTTTTCAATATTATGTGGAAGGTAATATTCATTTTCATCTTTTACTAGTTTCTCAGATTCCTAATATGTTATCAAATGTGTGGGTTCATTCTTATACAGAAACTGAAAATATTTCTACAAAATCCTCTTTATCTTTACAGTCAATCTTTTCATAATGAACAGAAATTAAATCCATACCCAAAATAACATCAAACTATACTATAGGGAAAACAATAAGTTTTGAACGTAGATTCTTTTTGCACACAAGGTTAGGTTGGGTTTTATAATTTATTTTGAATTTCAAAATTTCCTCCAGTTGTGTTTACCATATGTTCAGGATTCATATATTGATATGGAATTACCAATTTACTCTAAAACATCGCAGAAATTAACGAACCTGTAGACCACGAATCAAACAACACATTGGCATAATATGAATGAAAAATAGTGTACCTGATACTACTTTATTTGATGGATGAACATCTTCTGAAGTAGTTGCAAAGGACTTCACCACACCTTTCTTCTTGTAGTCTGGTTTCTTTCACTCAGTTGAGTTCTTCATTGGAAACTCATTTTCATAATGACCCATTTCATTTCACATAAAACATTTTACTGATTGTAAATCATATTTTGTCTTACCATTACCCTAATAATTTTTAGTGCAATTACGAGCCTTATGTCTCATTTTACCACATCAGTACCACTTACCAGAATTCAAAAGAAATTCCTCAACATACATTTTACGATAATTTTCACAAAATCTAAACTTAAGTATCTTACTATCAATCTTTTTTAAAGAGTTTTTATCTTTCTCATGCCACCTCAACCTTGTATTCTTTTGTTTGTCAAAGAAGACATGATCCTCCGCAAACTCCATTTCAAACTTCTCTGAACATCAAAAATGTTTTTTCATATATTTTGAACTCACGAGAAGCTAAAGCACATCGATACATTGGATTTAATTCTGAGTAATAATGGATGATTTTACTATCAATATCTCATATAAAATTTGGAGCATACCTTGACAATCGAGTGAATTTTTCATCATAAGTAGCCGATGAGTCCTCCTCCTGCCTCAATTCTAGGAATTGTTTTTCCATCATAAGATGAACCACCAATGGAGAATATTTCTCAAGAAACATAACTTTGAATTAATCCTATTAAATAGCATCAATCTCTTCATTATCCCTTATAATTTTCACCATCGACCACAATTGATCAACTTCTCCTTCAAAATTATAAACAACAAGTCCAAAATTTTGATGATTTGAACACCCTATATCATCTAAAATCTTCTCTAGTGCATTATTCCACTCGTCTCCTAGCACAATGTCAAATTATCCTCTATAATATGGGGGATGCTGCCTCATGAAATGCTCCACTATGGACAAGTTCCTCTATGGTTGATCTGGCTAATCTCATGCATGGATACCACCATCATTTATAACCAGAGTGAACTATTCCATCACTGCAACAAATTGTTTAGTTCCGATTATGACCATCTCCGGTCGCTAATTTGGAAGGTTGTCTTCATCAAGATGTCATCCCAACATAGCTGCCTTGTTTCCTCTACAGAAAACCATTCTGGACATAGAAATATCTTAGGCAAATAAACATGGTAATATTAAATGATATATCACTTCAACCTTACCATAAATTAATTTATCAAAATAAATTTAAAAATATAATAACTTATAATGTATTATAAACCAAAATTTTATACAACCTATATAGATCTGGACTTAGGCATTACACAATCATGAGTTAAATGAATAATTCACATTGAGGATCTTTTCAGGTTTAGTGTTTTAGAGAATTATGTCATAAATATTACATTACATCTCAAAATTTACAAATTAGACACTTCTACTCAGTTACCATATTTTTCACAAAAACAATTCTTTAAAAACGTGTCATGTCTAGTTCCATGTTTTAGACAGCATGACTTTTTCTTGATCCCATCCTTGACATTATTCCACTTTATGTCCTATGAAAAACATTTAAAAAAAATTGGTATGAGAATAAAAATCTTAGTAAGGGATACACAAAAAGGAAAACTATTAGTTTTTCAAAACAATAATTAAACCATGAAAACTTTATTATAAGTAATAATTTTCACCTTTATGAAGTAGTAAATACTATTCACTGAATAAAAGATCATTTCTCACCCTTTTGTAACCAAAATATTACTATAAAACCAATATAAAGAACACATAACATATAAAGGTTACATGGGATATAAACATTCTTAAATGGAATAACCATAGGGTAGACTTCCACACATATCACTAAATGGAATATCCATATGGCCAACTACCATACCCAATGCATTATAGGTTATAACGTAACCACTCATCCTGGTTTTTCACGACACCTCCTATTATTTGGTTTATCACGTAACCACCCGTCAAATGTCCACGTACCATTATAAAATCATAACACATATAAAAATTATAAAGGAATGGACACATTTCCACAATTCTATCATAATATAACACATAAATATATTGACATAACAAATCATTTATCAAAACCATTTTCAATAAAAATATACATAAAAAGTATATGGTATTTATTTTCAATTTAAAAACATTACGGCTAGTTAAGGAGGCCAAAGATCAAATAATACTCACGACGGTAGAAAGGTCATTATCACTACTTACATTAAAATAAACATTCCTTTTTTCATTTAGTTAAACACATCATAGAAAAAGATTCCCTTTGAATGAAATTAAAATTAAATGGTGTTTATAAAGTGTTCAAAAGAAATTAGTGTATTGAAACAAAATATTCCTCAATGAAAGGAGTTTAAGATGAAGTCCCTTACAAAGATCGTTTTTTAAATCAAATAGATAGATTATGGTTATTCAATATAAGAACACATAAATGAAGTAAAAATAAATGATAAGACATAAAAATTCATTTCTGACATAATCAATGAAGGACATAAACAAGAAAGAGAAGATCAACCCAAAGAATTGAAATTGGGTTAAGAAGTTCTCTTACCTCATGTCAAACTTGATCTGTTCGTTCGTTAATCATCGGAATAATAATCTAACGTTAATTTTTAATTTATTAAGAAACATTTTTAAATTTTATCATTCCTTTTAAAACACTTATTACTATGTTGTAAACATTATGAAATCATTTGTGTTAATAATGGTCGTTTGGTTTTTATTTTGTACTTAAATCCCAAATGGACTTCATATAACTACATGTTGTTCATGTGGTAATAGGTTCATTATATCCATAATAAAATTCTTGATTTAAATATATTATTTATAATATATATCCATTATATACATGTATTTATAATAGTACATCCCATTTGGAGATAAGAAATGAAATGCACTGTTCATGGAGACGGTAAGTCGTACGTACGCAAGAACGCTACTTCCATTTTTTTTAGTATTGTAATGGAATAGAAACATAATGATACAAAAGATTATTATAATTCCAGTATAATATCATGTATAATTTCATTAACTCCACCCTTTATACATTCCACATATTGCATGAATGAGTCATATCACTTAGAGGGGGCGGTAGTCCGCACTTCCTCAAATGAGATTATCGTATTTACCCACTATGGAAACCACAAAGGTATTATATAAATGAAAAATACTGAAGCATAGAAAAAATAAAAATATCATATATATCATATATAAATATAGTTCCATATTAATGTCCACCATGAGAGGCGGTTGGTGATATTTGAACAATCATCATTTCGTGAGGCAGTAGTTCACCGTCCACATAAACAATATGTTCTTTACCCATTAGACAGAGGTGTGTGTCAAGAAATTCGAATCCATCTCATAAAAATAAACTACAATATTTAGGATACAAGTTTTTTTATAAAATAAAGGTATAAAAAGAGTTTAGGGGATGGATAGTTAAAATAAAAAGAAACAATTTAATAGAAACGGTTACCTTTAATTCGGGTAACTTCCTTTTGTTTCAAACAAAAGGAATTATTGAATTGACTTATGCCTAAGGTAAGGCTTCTAGGATGAAGATAATGATGTAAAGAGATTTATTGGGAAGAGGTTGGAAGAGCCAAGGGGCTTGAGATTTGTGAGTAATGGGTTAGTGGTGAGGGATTTTTATTGGGGGGGAGGTGCTTTTTAAGAAAGTGTGAAAACATTATTTTATTACATAATGATTTTTGGTTTCTAAATGTACAAAACTTATTAACATATAAGATAAGATGAATCATGGTCTAAATAAAATAATTAAATAATAATTGGATTGGCTTTTAATATTATATTAATCTTTACAATCTTATTTATTTAAATCATTTATTAATGAGGTAAACACTACCTCATTATAGTTCCATACATAATTTAATTAATATAATGTCTAAAATTTAAAAAAAATTACATGATGTGGGAAATATTACTGTCTTTAAAAATATTTTTTATTGTATAAATGATAACTAATATAACCCTACTTAAAAATTAATTTACCAACAGATATTTGTTTATGTCATTTTTGTCTTTACTTTAAGTTAATGGAAATAAGGTGTCATTATCACTCCCATGTGGCCCCATGGGGTCCAAAAATAGACGCAAGGATGATCATGGTAGGAATTGAATAAAAATATAGTATTAGAAAACATGTTAGGGTAATTTAAAATTATTATAGTAATATTTTTTTACCCTTATTTCCTAGATTTACCTTTTAAACATGGTAAATAAAATATTTACTAAAGTAAATATTCATAATGTCTAAAATTAAATGTCACCTATTAAATTAATTGGAACCACCCGATTCTAAATTTGGAAAAAAATTCTTAATTCAAAACACATAAGTGGTCGAAATTAATTTAAAATTAATTCTCGTTGTCCAATGAAAATGATTTCTTTTAAGAAATAATAACTATCAAAAGTTTGACACTTGTTGATGTCCAATTTCAAAGTGAAATTAATTCCAATAAACAACATTGGATTAAATGGTAAAAATATATTCTAATACACTTTAAAACCAATTAAAAATATAATCTATCCATATAAATAAATTATATTAAAAGGCAGTTTTCTATTAAAATACTACATTTTTTACTTTTTATTAAAAATTGAAATTTATAATAAAAATACCAAAAATTCAACCAAAGTATATTTAGATGTCCCAATTATAAATCATAATTTTATTTGGTCAAATATAAAATATAAAAGTGACCAAAAATATATTTCAATATGGTTCACCATTAAAAGGCGGTAAATCGACTTTTTAATGAATATTAGAGTATTTATGCTTAATATTATATTAATTCACATTTTAAGCCTCTAACTTTTATATGATTAATGTAAAACCATTTAGAAAACATGTATAATAGTATTGTAGTTAGTTCTATTCAATTCATCCATTATAATGGCTAGGCATTAACTACCATTTAAAATAATAATATTATATTATTATTTTTTTAGTATGACTCAGCCTTATGTGAAATGTAATATTTCAAAGAAAACCATTGTTGCTTATCGAGTATGCCATCAAACATAGAAACCCTTTTCAAGTAGAATCAATATTCAATTCTAAAAATTCTAATTAAAAATAAAATGTATTATTTCATTTTTTTACCTTTTATGTTACAAAGTTTGTGGTTATTTAGAAGGAAAATCATCCCCAAATATTATAGTAACCTATTGGAATTTTTTGCTGGACTTGGATGTCTTTTAGACATCACCAAAAGTTAGTTTCTCTTAGAATATTTCCATGAAAATAATTACGGTCCTAATATTATATTTTTAAACATTACCAAAAGAAATTTATTATTTTTATTAGTTTTAAAATAATAAATTAGTATAGAAATGTTATTTTTCATCTATTAAAACATCCTTTAAGAAATATTATGTTTTAATAGAGATAGGATCTTATTATGTCATCCATTTGTCTGGATGACTTTTTATAAAGATGATATTAGTATAACTACATGAAAATAATTTCTTTTCCATATGATAATTATTATAAAATGAGATAATGAATTATATTATGAAGTCATCCAATTCCTTTCTTTTGGTGTTTTATGATTATCTAATTATGAGTGTTTATGAAACCATTTTATTGTTTCATGAGTTACGATGTTATAATACGATGAATGTTATAGGATATTGTGGCAGAAATAACTGTGGTTTTAATTATGTGATGGGTGGGCCCCAAATTATACATCTTTTAAAGAAATTGAGTAAATATGAATATATCATTATAGAAGATGTACTATAATTTGGACTGAACCCATTTTAAGGGGGGACTTTATCCAATACAAGCGTTTTTTGGAGTGAAAAATGACTATGGAAATCATGGAATACGGAGTGATCCCAACCCACTATGATAGTCTTGTATGTAATCCTTGAATAATTAAATGTTTTTATATGGTTATTATTATGCTAAAAACTATTATTCCTTATTCTAATGCTTATTGTATGATGTCCTGTCCCATTATTGATTAATAATGATTACTCACATTTATGACACATTCTTTTTCAAATTTTAATGATTTCTTCAATGATTGATGATATATGATATATGAAGGATTGGTTAGAAACATTATAAGTTATTATAATGATATCATACCATCATTATAATATTATTATTTCAAATTATCATTGATTGATATCTCTCATGATTACCCTTATAGAGAATCTGACTAAACCCTTTATTATGTTTCAAATTTTCACAGGTTATGAAGAACGATATTGGGTAATATTTCTATAGAAGGGGGATATGTTTGGATTATTTTTGGAGATATGTTAACATATTGTTATAGAATATTAAATTCTTGTTATAATGGGAAAAATCTCACTTGAAGAGGAAGATATGGGGTTTTCCCAAAAGGGTTTTTTATTCTATAAATCTGTAAACCTAAAAGGACTTGGGTATAGAAGTTAATCTATATTTTGATAAATGTTGTAATTATTTATGATTAAAATAGGGTCAATTAAATTGGTATAAAATTGTAAATATTTAAATATTATGTTTTAGTATTGGATCTCAGTGTATAAGAAACTAGTTATCTCATCCACTAAAAAATTAGTTTCAGTGGATGAATTTTTATTTTCTTTACCAACATCTATGGAAATAGATGTGTTGGGTAAATCTGAAATAGAATACAATGAGAGTTAATTCTCAGTTAATCATCATTAAAATTATAAACAAATGAGTTTAATAAAATAGTATATAATTAATTTGATCAACATTAATTTACTCTTTTTTTCAGAATTCCACATGCATTTATGTTGTTAGAGTTGTAGGTGGGTAGAAATTATTGCAAGAATCTGGTTTCTTCTATAAAATTTTTTATAATATTTTTGATGTTATTCCAGAGTATCACCTTCTTACGGCATACGATTCCGAGCCCCGGTGTGGACAGAATTAAATTTCCAGTGCATTCACACTGGGAACGCCAAACAAGTGGGATAACTCCTAAACGCTGAATTGGATCATAAATATGAGAGTACAGATGGGTCCAAAATGGATTTTTACCCAAGGAACGACATAAAACATGTAGGCACTGGGTGTTTGGACTCCTCGCTCGCTATCAGAACGTGAAATGGATAAATAAAATAATTAATTTAATCATTTAATGGTTAATCTTAAGTATCTCATAAATGGTAGCTCAAATGGGAATACCGAGGGCATCGTTGAGTTTGGAGCATGCCGTTTACCGTAGGAGGGGTGTAAAAGTTGCAGGCGCAGGCCTGCAGTGAGTGATGTCACCCAGGGGCAAAGGGGTCATTTCAAAATGCCCACATAGTGTTTTTTTATCACTGGCATTCTTTTTGAATAACATTTGAACGAAGTCTCGGAATTGAAATCCAAGACTTCTGTTGAGTTCTAAATGAGGCATTTTGCCTAGGCGTGAAATAAAATTGGCGGGTGCGTAAGTTTCAGAATCAACGCCCGTTGGGAGTGTTTTAGTGGATTTTTATAAATTCACTATGTGTTGAGGGAAGACCCATTTTTCTTCTCTCTCACTCTATCTCTTCCCCTCTCTTCCTCTCTCTCTATCAGTTCTTCACCATTATTATCTAGATCGAGGAACAATCTTCGCCGAAACATAGGTGGTTCGAAGTTGGAGCCTCACGGACGCATCGCCTACGATGCACATCAAATTCTAGGTAGGATTTCTGACAAATTTCTCACCTTCATCAAAAAAAATTTGTGTTTATTTCAATTAAATTATTTATTTTTTAAAATTCTTGAATTGGGATGATGGCCGAACGAAAACGACCATCATCTGAGCCCCGTTCTAAAACCCGTTCTTAAGCATTCTTCGTCCAAAACTTTGTACACGCCAAATCTCATCAGATCGAAGATCGCAGGAAAGCGTGGCGAATGCCTCGTCCCGAGGATTCTGAACCCAAATTTGGTTTTGAAATTGGGCTATCGGAGCGGTGGCAGCGGCCGTCGAAAGTCCCGGCTCTGGCAAGGGCGGTGGCTGGAGCACGGGGTGGCGCAACGAGGGTTCGAGTGTCAGGCAGTGGGTATAGCTGGGGGTTCGGACGAGGTAGCAGCTGCGAGCTGGAGTTGTGAGCTCCGGTGGGTGCCGCCGAGTAGCTGTGCACGACGACTGCAGTGCGTCGAGCAAGTGGAAGTTATGCCAGAGGTGGCGGAGATCACGGGCATTGCACAGGGGCCGGAGGCAGCGATGGAGCTCGACGACATCGTGTGGTGAGCTGAAGGCAGCAACGAAGTGTCAGGCATCAAGTGGGATCAGGCGTGGTAGAGCGAAAGGGTCAGTACAGCGTGCGGCAGGGCATGACGTCGAGTGGCGAAGGGGGCAGTCCGGCATGTAGAGGAGGCCAGGACTTGTGCTTTTTGGTTCCTACTGGTGACGCGGAGAAGACCGGCCTAAGGGCCGGTCTGTTTGTAAAAACTGGCCCAAAGGAAGTGCTTCTGGTGCTGCTGGGCGGGCCACGGCCAGCGGGCCACAGACCAACAGTTCGGACCGGGCCCACCATGGTGAACTGGCCTAGTTGGTCCCCTTATATTCGGGGGGGGGGGGCATAATTTCTAAACAATGTGTCCTTTTGTTGTGCCATCTGTGGCCTTGATTCTCTATCGATGAGGCACTCTTTTTAATGTGGGTTTTAGGGTTTTTGGTTTATTTGCTCGAAGAAGGGTGACCCGAAGAGGATTAATTTAATAATAATAAATTATTAAATAATGCTCGCAATGGATTCACTTTGCGAGCCGGGCGTCCGTTTGACGTGCTGCCAGAGTCGTTGTGGCCCTGGAGTTGAGACGGTCCTTCCAAGGTTGGTTCGGGGGCTTTGCGGGTTGATTTTGTTTCTCGGTGGCACAAAACTCTAGATATGATTAATTAATTATTTAATTGTTGCGTCAGACCTAACTCCTGCTTGAAATGTTTGATTGAGGCGCCGCCCACGACAATATGACCCCAGTCCTCGTGCAGACTTTTTGAGATGCTTTCTGAAGCATTCAGGTTGGAGACAAGGTGCAGGCCCCACATGGCATAGTTCGCACGTTTTACGGTGAAACACAACCTTTTCACCCAAAATCTATTTGGGGTTATTGAGCACTTGTTTCTGAGTGTTTTTCCAAGGAGATTGCAACAATGCTATCTTCCTGCATAAATTCAGGACTGAGGTGTGGGCCTACAGGGTCCCGTTTGCATATAACACGGGACATGGAAGCCTCTACATCTAGAGTCTATTTTAGGCACTGTCAGTGGTGTTGTGACCCTGGCGTGGAGGAGAAATTGACCGGGGCATTTTTAGGCATTGAAACCAAAGTTGGGGAATGGGCCCCATGATCCATCTCTACATATGTGTGTAGCATATGCCGACTTTTTTTTTCAGACATCCATTTGGGGTGTATAAATAGTCAGGTCAACTTGCTTTTCTAAGAGAATCGAGGTGGTGCAGATCGCCTGACCTCTTTCGGGACTGAGGTGCGGGCCCCACAAGACACTATGTGGGCGTAGAGCGGCGTTGGGTATCTTTTCCATCGGGAGGCTGTTTCCAGCAATTTAGTAGTCTATCTCTAATGTTTTTTTGTGATTATTATAATGGGGTAATCTGTTCGCGTTAGTGGAGCTTCTTACAGGATCTTATTAAATTCGGAAATATGAAAAGAGTGTTGGTCGGAGGCTTCTTTGGACGTACTCTGAACCTACACACAGTAGCGATGCCAGTGACACCTAGGTATGGTGTGGGCACTGAAACTCATTTGGGTGAATTGTTCTGGAGTTGTGTGTCACGCGGTACTGATTCCATGTTCTGTTGGTTAGTGTTGTACCATCGAGTAGGGATGGCCATAGAAGTTCTGAGTTTAACCTCCAGTAGGGTTGTGCAGTGGGTTGCTCATTGACTTCTTCAAGTTTACCTTCCAATAGCGACTGGGAAGTGGGTTGCTCACCAACGAATCTTTAGGGTCTACCCTCCAGCCGGGCTGGGCAGTGGGTCACTCGAAGACTTATTCCAGGTCTACCCTCAAGTTGAGACTGGGCAGTGGGCCACCTGTCGACTTCTTCCAGGTCTACCCTCTAGTAGAGACTGGGCAGTGGGTTGCATGTGGACTTCTTCGAGGTCTACCCTGCAGAAGAGACTGGGCAGTGGGTCGTCTATCGAATTCTTCTAGGTTAACCCTCCAGCAGATACTAGGCAGTGGGATGCATGTCATCTTCTTCCAAGTCTACCCTCCAGCTGAGACTGGGTGGTGGGTCGTCTGTCGATATCTTCCAGGTATAACCTCTAGTATATACTGGGCAGTGGGTCACCTGTCGACGTCATAAGGTCTACCCTCCAGCAGAGACTGGGCAGTGGGTCTCCCGACGACCGCTTAGGGTCTACCCTCCAGCAGAGACTCAGCAGTGGGTTACCCGATGACTCCTTTCAGAGTCAGTCCTTTCTACTTGGCTAGTCTACGGCTTTTTCTCCTTGATTACCGGGGCGGGACCAATGGTTGTACGGGTCAGTGATGTGACAGCTTTTGCAGTGATGTGGTGTGGTTGGACTTACCCTTGAACTCTCAAGGATGAGGGGGGCTTTCCCCACTGAGATGCGTATTTGTTATGCGACCTAAAACTGTGAGGGCGAGACAGTGCCACCCAAAGCGGATAGTATCAATGTGTGGTGATTTGATCCCCTTGACTTGTAGTTCAGGGCAGACGTGTGGGATGCTGGGCATCGATGGTGGTTAATTCTCGGACTGTTGGCTACTCACTTCCTTGGGATGAGCTATGGGATGGATATCTCCTTAATATCTTGTTCAGGATTCTTGATTGAGCATATGAATATGTATATACCTTGTCTAGTACCCACTTCTTGGCTTTTGGTTACTCTCCTTCAAGGAGAGGCAAAGATGCGCGGGGTATGCCACGTGCTTTCCGTGTTTATCTTTTCATGGTTTGATGAGTCTACTCTCCTACTATATGTAGCAAAGACTCAACGGGAAGTTCATCTTCTCACCGTTCCTAGCTCCTTGTGCTAGGACGAGTCTACTTCCTTCCTTTTGTTAGGTTGAGTTGTACTCTTTACTGTACTCTCAGTTGTACTTCTTTACTTTTCCCTGTTAAATCTACTGGTCACCTCTTCAGTACCTCCTTTGTTTCTCCTTCGAGCTTTCGGGGCATCCTAAAGAGTATTGTTATACTCACCACTACTTTGGAATTGCCCGTACATGGTGTGCCCTTGAAGGTGACAGGCAGGTTGGTCGTGACTTTAGTGGAGCTTAAGAGTTCAGTTGCTTGGACCGCGTACGGTGGTCGTAGTCAGGTTCCTGGTGTGGGACTCTCCCAGTTGTTTAATTTTGTTTACCTATTTCCTGGTTGTGGAACTTTTCTAGTTGGGCGTGTGTTTTTCCATTTTACTTTCAGTCTACCGTCAGCACTTACGTTTTACTATTTAGAGGATGATGCACCTTTGTGGTTGTATGTAGCTGTTGGTACATTTCTTTCACTTTTTACTCTGCACTATTACATTGAGTGGGCTGCGTGTATGTGTACATGTACTTAGTCAAAGGCCTCCCCGAGTTGTTTAGCCTTCGACGCTTGTCGCCAGCCCCTTGCCAATGGAGGCGGGCTTGGGGTAGTTGTGGTTCAATCCCGGGTAGGGTCGAGTCGTGAAAAATTAGTATCGGAGGTGGTTCATTCCTTTAGACGTGGTTCGGACGCCCATAAAAAGGAATTGTTTGGGATCTAGGGAAATAATGTCAACGTGTCTCCAGAGCAGCTCTCAGGCCAGGGATTCCAGTGATAGTGTGGCGGCCAACGTATCCATTCACCAGTACCTTGAAAACCCTTTTGTCGACTCGGCATGTTGAGACACACATTGCAGGAAATTGGTTTGTGCATCACATATGATTGAGTCATTCACTATCCTTATTGAGTTAGATCACCATTATTGTTATTGTTATATACATATATGCTCATCTAACCGCGGCACTACTTGATAACATTCAAGATGTTTCTGTGAAGTTATCCTGCCAGGATACGAGCTTTGGTTCGTTAAGACGACCCTATAAGCTGCAAGGCCTCAGTCCAGGACCCATCATGTGAGTCCCTTTCTCCGAGTGGGCTGGTAGCAGCACCCCCACCTGGTAAGCTATGGAAAGTTTCAGCAGAGCAGACTGAGCTTGAGCACAGGTTGAGCATGCTCCATGAGTTCCAGCGACATTGACTGATGAGGATCAGTGGTAGGACAAACCCTCAGGCAGTAGAGGTCTGGCTCGAGATAGTGTTTTGCCTCTTTAGGATTGCGCAGACATTGGAAGATCAAAGGGTGGATTTGACATCCATCCTTTTCCACAGTGCATCTAGGCGTTGGTGGAGTCTGGTGACTCAGTTACTCGATGAGTCATCACATTCGTGTGGAAACATTAAACTGTTGTTCCATGAAGATTTTTACCCCTCCTACATACGCTCCAACCATATTCAAGTGCTCCTGGTGTTTTAGCTGGGAGGGATGACGGTGACTGAGTATGCGACTAGGTTTGCAGATCGTGCACTCTTTTACCCGGACTTGGTCCTTAATGGGAAATTACGAGCGCGGAAGTTTGAGCAGGGTCTCCGCAAATAGATTCGTGCTGTCATAGTACCCCTGTGCATTTCCACTTATGTCGAGGTTCTAGAGGAGGCACTAGTGATAGAGAGATTTTTTTCACGCTCTATAGTTGGTGGTGGTAGAAGGAACGATGGAGACGAGACGTCTTCCGCAACTAGCGGATGTCGTCAGACATAACCTCGACACATGTGGCTTTCTGATAACCTAACTCAAAGACGTAGTTGTACACCATAGTGGCACCGGAGGGAACCAGGGCAGCCTGAAGAGTTCTGGTGCTATGCTTGTTATGAGCGAGCTCACTTGGCACGGGACTGCCCAACCAGGTGTGCTGAGAACATCGGGCACGCAGAAGGTGCACCACCATGATAGTGTAAGTTCCACGATTAGAGTGGTTCCCAGAGAGGTGGTGCTAGCAGAGGAGCGGGAGGAGATGGTAGTGGGAGACGACATTATGAGGACTTACCATCACCACTAGGCGGTCCACATCAGGCTTCGAGAGCTGACAGTTGGGACCACAGACAGCCCTGATCTTTGGATGTCCACGATCCTTCAGAGCATGATGTGGCAAGAGGTACGCTTTACAGCTCTTCTACTTTTTGTAGTAGAATTGTTAGACCATGTATGTGAAGTGTTTTTCTCCCTGATCCTTTATTGAGTTGTTACCTGGGTGACGCGGGGTGTTGGTGTAACCCTGTGTGAGTAGAATAAAAGACATGGAACCTTTCTCTTTAGTCGATGATAGAGACTCCTTCGCCATTCAAGCGTGTAAGGGAGTCTTGGTCATGGGGCATCGACTGTGAAATCTTGTGTAACCATATATCCTTGGGTGTTTCACCATATGGATATTCTGAATAATGGAATCACCAGGAATTGTCCCAAGTCCATGTGATGACTCCAGTCGCGGTGTGCGACGTAGAGGTTCGGCCAGGTATGTGAGCTGGCCATGAGGTCCTTCGGGCCCTTTGACATCGTGTAGTGGGATGGTGGGGTTGTCTACCACTTTTCCCTAAAAACAATGGATGGTTTGGGTGCATAACATCTCCCACGTGAATCATCTGAGAAGAAGTGTGTGTGCACCTATGCACGTCATTGGAGAGGGCAGATCCCACCCGAATAGACCAAATCCTTTGGTCCATGCGTGGTGATGAAGAACTGTGCAAGAGTTATTATGGGTATAGGAGAGCCAGGTGTGGGCTTAGTACCCTGAGTTGTTCCCTGTTTTTTTTTCAGGAATAAAAATCCTAAAGGAGGAAATGATGTAAGAACCCCATTTTTGCTATCAAAGTCTTTTGAATTTTCTTGATGATATTCCAGAGCAGTTCTTTCAGACGGCGTATGATTCCGAGCCCTGGTGTGTCCAGAATAAAATTTTCAGTGCGTTCACACTAGGAATGCCAAAAAAATGGGATAACTCCTAAACAACGTTTTGGATAATAAATATGAGAGTCCATATGGGTCCGAAATTGGGATTTTACCCTATAAACGACATAAAACATGTCAGTGCGGGGCGTTTGGACCCCTCTCTCTCTATCGAGATGTGAAATGGATAAATGAAATAATTAATTAATTCATTTAATGGTTAAATGAAATTATCTCTTAAACGATAGGTCGGATGTGAAAACTGAGGGCAACGTTGAGTTTAGAGCATGCCGTTTCTCTTGGCAGGGTGTAAAAGTTGTGGGCGCAGGCCTGCTGTGAGAGATGTCACCCTGGGGAAAAGTGGTTATTTCGAAATGTCCACTTAGATTTTTTTATCACTGGTGTTCTTTTCGAATAACATTCGAACGAAGTCTCAGAATTGAAATCTGAGACTTCCTATGAGTTTTAAATGTGGCATTTTTCCTAGGCGTGTGATAAAATAGGCGGGCATAGAGGTTTCTGAATCCGCGCCCGTTGGGAGAGTTTTAGTGCATTTTTATAAATTCACTGAGTGTTGAGGGAAAACCCATTTTTCTTCTCTCTCTCTCTCTCTTCCCCTCTCTCCCTCTATATCTATCCTTTCTTCTCCATTCTTTGCCCAATCGAGGAATGATCTTTGTCAAAACCTTGATAGTTCGAAGGTGGAGCCTCACGGATGTGTCGCCTACGATGCACGTCGAATTCAAGGTAGGAATTCTACTAAATTTCCGCACCTTCGTCATTTTTTGGGGTGTTTAATTCAATTTAATTATTTATTTTCTATAATTCTTTAATTTGGATGACAACCGAATGAACACAACCATCGTCTGAGCCCCATTCTAAAACCTGTTCTTGAGCGTTCTTCTTCAAAAACATCAGACGCGCCAAATCTCACCGGATCGACGATTAGAGGCAAGCATTGTGAAGGCCTCCTCACGAATATTTCAAACCCACATTCTGTTTCAAAATTGGGCCACCGAAATGGTGGAGGTGACCATCGAAAGTCCCGTCTCTGGCAAGGGTGGTGGCCGGAGCACAAGGTGGCATAGTCGGGGTTCGGGCGTCAGGCAGCGGGTACGGCCGGGGGTTCAGATGAGGCAGTGGCGGCAAGCTGGGAGGAGCCAGAGTTGTGGGAACCGGTGGGTGTGGACGAGCGGCCAACGGCTGCACGCGGTGGCCGCGGTGCATCGAGCAGGTGGAGGTCAAGCTAGAGGCGTTAGAGCCTGCTGGCGTTAGGTGGGAGCCGGAGGTAACGGTGGAGCTCGACAGTGTCATGCGGTGAGCCGAAGGCTGTGGCGGAGAGCTGAGCTTCAAGCGGGAGGCGGCGTGGTTGACAGAAGGGGAAGTTTGGTGTGCGACGGGGTGTGGCATTGAGTGGCAGATCCAGACGTGGGAGGATATAGTAGATCAGGCGGTAAACCGTAGCATGTCACAGTCGGCAGGCAGAACCAGAGGCAGTTAGCGCCTCAGGCGTGCGAAGGAGGATAGGACCCACGCTTTGCGGGTCCCGCTAGCGATGCGGACAAGACCAGCCTAAGGGCCGACCTATTTGTAAAAACTGGACCTGAGGAAGGGGGTCCGGTGCTGCTGGACCCTTGGTTGTACGAGTTAGTGATGTGACAGTTTTGGAATTGATGTGGTGTGGTTTGACTTAGCCTTGAACTCTCAAGGATGAGGGGTGCTTTACCCACCGAGACACGTCCATGTGACGTGACCTAAAACTGTGAGGGTGAGACAGTGCCACCCAAAGAGGATAATATCAGGGTGCGGTGATTTGATCCCCATGACTTCCAATTCAGGGCAGACGCATGGGATGCTGGGCATTGATGGTGGTTACTTCTGGGACTATTGGATACTCACTACCTTGGGCTGGGCTACGGGATGGAGATCCCCTTAAGATCTTGTTCAGGCTTCTTGATTGAGCATATGAATATGTATATACCTTGTTTCAGAACCCACTTCTTGTGTTCTAGTAACTCACCTTCCAACAGATGCGACGACACACGGGGTATGAAACGTGCTTCTTGTGTCTAGCTTCTCATTTTTGGATGAGTATACTCTCCACCTATAGGTAGAGAAGACCCGACGAGAAGTTCATCTTCTCACCGATCCTAGATCCTTGTTTTAGGACAAGTATACTTCCTTCCTCTTATGGGGTTGAATTTTACTCTTTACTACACTCTCGGTTGTACTCTATTACTTTTCATTGTTTGATATACTTCTCACCTCTTCAGTACCTCCTTTGTTTCTCCCTCAAGCTTTCAGCGCATCCTACTGATTATGTTTATACTCACACATTATTGGGATTTGCCCGTACATAGTGTTCCCTTGCAAGTGATGGATAGGTTGGTCGTGACTTCACCAGAGCTTTGGAGTTTGGGAGCTTGGACCGTGTACGGTGGTCGTAGTCGGGTTCCAGGTATGGGACCCTCCCAGTTGTTTACTTTTGTTTACCTATTTCAGGTTGTGGAACTTTTCTGGTCGGGCGTGTGTTTTTCCCTTTTCTTTTCAGTTTACCTTCAGCACTTTTTTTGTGCTGTTTAGAGGTCGATGCACCTTTTTGGTTGTATATAGAAGTTGGTACATTACTTTCTATTTTTTACTCTACACTATTGCATTGAGTGGGCTTCGTGTGTGTACAGGTAGTTAGGCAAAGGCCCCCCCTATTTGTTTAGCCTTCGGCACTTGTCGCCAGCCCCTGGCCTATGGAGGTGGGCTTGGGGTAGTTGTGGCTCGAGCCCAGGTAGGGTCGGGTCATGGCAATTATCCTATATTATTTCATCAAATTCAACCACCCTAGTGATTTAGTATTCCAATGCTAAAAATAGGTAGAATGTTACTGATTATTCAATGTAAATGATGAGAGTATCAATTGGAATTTCATTAATTATAAAACTATTTCCATATTATTCTAAATCATTTTTATCTCTCAAGAAAACATAATTTGGAATTTATTATTTTGGAATCTCTTCAAGAAATGGACAAGAATGGTCCAATGAATCTCCTTTGAATTCACTCAAAGACTCTTTATAATATTTATATAGAATATTGGTTGAATAATAATTACCATATCTAAAATTTTCATTCATTACTTCTCCCACCATAAATATCATATCTCACATTAAGATGTAGAAAGGATCTCCATTTTGTTTACTCACTTCTTCCAATAATCAAAAGTTCGCCTGCATTAAGATTTGAAATGAATATTTCCTACCAGATTCAACTTTTGGAAAATTATATGTAAGTAAACTATAAAAGTCCATTTTTCCTAAGATATAAAACATTTGAAATATTTTTTTATATAATTATCGAAATTTATGGTTTTTATAGATTTTTTGAAAAACTCTATGTCAATTATTTTAGACTCCCACTAAATGACTCAAAATATATGTTTAAATAATTATTAAAAATACTCAACTAATATTTTTATTTACATAAGAATTAAATATTGTGAAATCCTAGAGTAAATATCACAAGGGGGATATATAAAAAATATAAAATTTTTATTATCACTATAATATTCTATAATACATTATTTAATGAAAACATATAATATTATAGTTAGGGTGTTTCAAAATATATATGATATATATATATATATATGAATGAAAATGTTGAAAAAATGAAAACACCAAGTAATATATTAAAAAGATAATAGGTGTAGACTGTTACTCATTGGAATTCATAGAGATAAAATTGTTATTATAAAATCATAATATTAATATTCTAGTCATTGTGGAATTTAACACCACACAATTCTTGTTCAAATTTTTATTACCACACACTAAGATAACCACATATAGAGAAATACTCCTTCTAAATCCATTTTGGCGGAAGCGTTCATCAATCAACACTATCTAAGACAATAGATAATATATGAATGAATTAAAAAACGAAGTAAATAGATATTGATAACAAGGAATAAGAACTCAATGATAGATAAAATGAAGTTAAAACTCACCATAATCAATTTAAACACCATTGATTTTTTTAAAATAATAATTTAATAGCATTGAAATAAATATAACTAAAGAAAAACTGATCCCCCCATGACACAAAATAAGGTTAGTTTTAAATTTTAAAAAATATAAGTATAGAACCCCTTCATTCATGTATGTGACCATTCATTTATGTATTTCATGTATATAATGTGTTTGAGTGAATTTTGGGAGAATTTAGAAAACTTATGGCTTGTTTTTTTGGAATTTTTCAAAGGTTCATGGTTGTGCACAGTTAGTGGAAATCATGAAACTCTTATACAGAACCAAGCAAAATGAGACATGGGATAATATTAGGGCACATGAGAAAATGAATAGTTTTTCCAAACTACATGAAAGCCAATGAGAAACCATACATAATGAGACACTGGTATTTTTCATGGTTTCCACACATTTCATTATCTGTGTGAGATAATTGTGCGAGGTTCCTCCTTGAGGCCGTGACTGGTGCATGGTAAGCACAAAGTGTTCCTAACCGTGTGACAAATTGTTCATGAATTAAAAACTTGATCCACAATAAGTATTTATGGGTCAGGATAAGCCTTTAAAACCACTTTTCCCCCTAATCACACACTAAATTCATATTTCTACCTCTTTAAGGGTAATGAATCCTTCTCTATTAATTTGGAGGTGATTTATAAGAATTTATATGTGCAATGAAGCATATCACTTACTGAAAGTCATCACTTATAGTGGTTTCAGTGGTTCTCCTTAGATCTAATTCTCTCCCACTATTATTTTCATATATCTACTTCCACTATAGATATATATATATATATATATATATATATATATGGTTTTTGATTCCAAATATTGTAAGATTTTTCCTTATTGTCCAAAGGGAATGAGATCTAAGCTATGATTATTTGAGATTTAACATGTATTCATTGTCATTTTAGTTTCATTCATTGTTTTCACAATGAATCCCGAAGTAGATGGATTCACTCATGAAAATTATATCAAAAACATTAATTATTAATTTTATATTTTCGGTTTTCTATGAAATTGGTTGTGAAATTGGTGTGAAACTGATTGATGGAATGCTTATTTTTCTATGGCTTCTAGAATTTTGAAAATGTGGTGTTTTGGTGAAAAGTGATAATGGTAACATGGTTTTAAAATGATGATTTTAAAATTTTTATTCAGTTTTTATGTAGTGAAAATGGTTTTAAATAAAATTTATATAGCCCAACCCATCCCATGATCACAATATTGTCTGCTTTGGGGCTTAGCCTGCCCAGTTTTCTTTTCCCTAGGATCTGGCCCTCAAGAACCCCCCATGAAAAGGCCTCCTGATGAGATAGGTATCAACACCACCTTATAAATTAGTGCTTCTTGATCCTCCTCAATCGATGTGGGATTTAAAAAATCTACCCCCATGAAGGGATCAACATCCTCGCAAGAAAAACTAATGGACATTGGGTTTGATACCATTTCTAACAGCCCTATCCAGCATAAGTTCATGATATTGTTTGCTTTGAGACTAGTTTACACTGTTTTTCTTTCCCTATTCTCTATCCATCAGGTGTCCTTAGGGAAATCCTTCTTTATGGGAGAGTTCTCCACACCACCTTATAAATGGGTTCTTCATTCTCCTCATCCTTCGATATGGTATTTCAATAATCATTGAAGGATCTCAACTTTTCCAGGGGTACATGTGGATTTGGTTGTTGGTTTTGGCTACAGAACAAATACGTATCATGGACCCAATTCATGATTTTAATTGTTTGGAGTATACCCTGCGAATTTAATTACCATATTGAATTAATTCACAACATCAATAATTTACACCCCTTGTATGTAGTTTTCATCATGTGTCGACATGACACAAAAGTATATTATACCACTCATAACTATATTTCACCACATTTCAACATGTCATTACATTGTATTAAACAATTTAATATTATATTACACAACATGTAATCTTTAATAATTATTATTTTTAAATGGTTTGGAAGGATTTATATCCGTAAAAGGGAAAAACGTTACTATTTTTATATGTTGTGAAATGAGATCTCGCGTCAAATAATTTTGATGCCCAACATATTAAAAACGCATCTCTCGCACTGTGTAACCATCTAAACCCCCTTTTTTGGCGAGACAAACTATATGCAAAAAAAATTCAACCCAAGGCAGACACCACATTTTTGGGCTGAAATGTCTCGTTGCACCTCCATCTTTGACCATAACTCCTCCACACACCTCCACCATGGGCTGAACCTCCTCCATGCACCACTATCTTCGATCAAATACCCTCCATACACCTCATGGAAATGGTTGTTCTCCTCGTTTAGATCTATATCTCTGTTCTGCTCTTCTTATTGTAAAAAGAATGTTGTTTATCAGCTGTTGGATCTAGTTCTATCTTTGTTGAATCTAGATCTTGGATATTTGGATCTTGATCTAGATTTTATAATTCTGGATCTTGGATTTTTGGATCTATATCTAGATTTGTTGAATCTAGATAATGGCTTGTTGGATCTAGATCATGATTTTTTGAATCTAGATCTAGGCTTGTTGGATTTATATCTAGATTTAAGTGATATTGTTTTGTTTAACTGTGGATTTAGGTTTCAAATCTAGACTTTGTTCATCATTTTTTTCTCAATTGATCTACTTAAAAATGGGATTATCTATTGAAAACCTTTCATCGACATTCTTGAGGAAGGTGGTCTAAAATTAAAACCTCATATTCTTGATTACAATTATGTGAATGTAATTGTAGACTTTCTGTTAGAATTTTAGCAATGTTTTTCTTGATTAAACTAATTAATTTGGTGAATTAATTAATTAATATATGTGAAATTGGGATATTGGGATTTTAGATCATGAATAATTAATTAATTAAGAAGTAATTGATATTTTCTAAATTTGTTAATTAATTGTAGAATTAATTAATTTTTATGGTTGGGTTTATGAAATTTTTGTTTTTGAATACTTAATTGAATGATTAATTATTAGATATTGTTATGATATCGAAATTATTGAATAATTATTTAATTATTGAATCAAATAATAAGATTAACTATGATTAATTAATTGTCAATTAATTATTTATTGTGTAAATGGAAAATTAATTGGAGAATTAATTCAAAGAATTGAATACAATTAATTAATTTTGAATTAATTAATCATGTTGAAAAGGAAAATTAATTATTGAATTAATTTAATGGTTTGAATTTGTTTAACGAATTGCGATTTAATCAATGAAAGTTGACATGTAAAATTAATTGGTGAATTATTTGAAGGGAATCAATGTGTTTAATTAATTGTGAATTAATTATTGAGATTTTACATGGAAAATTAATGGAGAATTAATTGAAAGGTTTGAATATGATTAATAAATTGTTAATTAATTAATGACAGTTGACATGTATAATTAATTAGTGAATTAAGTCAAGTGGGTGAATGTGATTAATTAATTGTGAATTAATTAATGAGATTTAAAATGTAAAATTAATTGGTGAATTAATTAAATGGGGTGAATGGGTTTAATTAAATGTGAGTTAATTAATGATAGATGAAATGGATAATTAATTGGTGAATTAGTTGAAGGGAACGATTATGATTAATTAATTGTGTATTTAATTAACGAAATGGATGAGAGAAAATAATTAGTGACTTAATTGTAAGGAATGATTCTATTTATTTAATTAGTGAAGTAATTAATTCAATTAATGTGAATAATTTATTGAGGAATTTATTGAAGGGATTGACTTATATTAATTAATCAACATTTATTAATGGAATTTATTTTGATTAATTAATTGGTGAATTATTTAATATGACCAATTTGATAATTTAATTGTTCAATTAAATAAATTATTTAATTATTTAGTGAATTAAATAATAAGGAGAAATGTGATTATTTAATTGATGAATTAAATAATAGGATTGATGAGATTAATTGATTATAGAATTAATTAATGATATTTAGAAGATTAATTAATTATTGGACTAATTTATGGTGGTTATTGTGTTGATACGATTGAGTATGTTAGATTAATTAATTGGTTAATTAATAAATAGGGATTATGGTGATGGTAAAATTGAATAAATTGGATTAATAAATTATAAAACTAATTAATGTAGAATTTTGGGATATTGAATCAATGTACTTAGATAATTAATTATCAAATTAATTACATGACATTGAGATTTGTGATTTCAGATAATTGATTGTAGAATTAATTTTTAGATATTGAGATTTCATATTTTAATAATTAATTGTTGAATTAATTATAGGATATTGAGTTCATTGATATTGATTAATTAATTAGTTAAATAATTAATGGGACTACCATACATAATTAATTTTTAGAATTAATTAAGGAGATTTATGTTATAAACTAATTTCTGAATTAGTAACGGAATTAGAGGATAATTAATTTTTGGCTTAATTATCAAATTATTGAATTATAAATTATTTCTTATTAATTGGTGAATTAATTATTAGATGTTGATTTGTGAAATGATTAATGATTTATTGAATTATTTAATAATATTTTTGTGATCAATTAATTATTAGACTAGTTAATGAGTTCGACATGATAAATTAATTTTTGAATTAATTAAAGGAATTTTTTGATTTTGAAATTGTTATATTTTGATTAATTCATTGTTAAATAAATTATTGTGACATTGTGATGTGAAGTATTATAAGGGGGTTAATGTTGATAAACCTTGATCATTGTGAAATATAGTATGTTGGGATATTAGCGATATATTATAAATGATTGAGAAATGGGGTGATAGACATGAAATTCTACACCCCTGATATATATGTATTGTTGATAAACGGGGTGTGAGACATTAAAAGATGCTATAAATACGCACAGGGTGATATAAATTCCATGATACACCAATCATGAATGAGAATTTTATATATTGGACAGGGTCCAAGGCTCCAACTACAATTGGGGTGTGAGAAAGGGACTGATGCTCCAAATACACACGAGGGTACTAGCCTTGAAATTCTACACTCATTTATTGACATTGGAATATTAATCCAATTGTCCATATATGAATTGAATTAAATGCATAAAGAAATCAAATGTGATGTATTGATTTTTAATAGAATATGATAAATGATATAGACTCTGGCATGGGTCGATTGAGGTATTGAGATACGAGTATCCCTGGGAACCCAAGGGTTTTCATGGTAAAATATATGGTAATTTAATAAATGTTAATTATTCACTTAATTACTTATTTTTTATTCATTATACAAAAACAAACACTATTATATATTAGATTCGTTTTTGACACCATTGGTGGTGGAATCCTAATATAA
Organism: Viscum album; assembly: GCA_963277665.1. Lineage (NCBI taxonomy): Eukaryota > Viridiplantae > Streptophyta > Magnoliopsida > Santalales > Viscaceae > Viscum > Viscum album. Next base: position 1,007,501,218 of record OY728131.1, read on the forward strand.
AATCACACACTACTCAGGTTACATGATCGATACCTGAATATACATTGTGTTTTTTGAACAGGTTAAGGGTAAAGTCCCTATGCTAGATGGATTAGTTGAGATATATCACGGGCGAGGGAACTATATGTTGCTTGCAATCTGATTGAGAGTTTTTAGTGTATAAAGATTTGGGTTTTCATTTAAAACTTGGCATGTACATAGCATCACATATCTACTATTCAATTTTTATTCGGTATTTTTTATATTGGTCATCATTGATATCGGTTTCTTATATGGTTATATATATGGTTCCTCTAGTGTTTATTTATTTTTCTTCTGTATTACTCAGATAAAATCGGGTATAGTCTCCACAAGAATGACTTATTAGACCCTCACTGCTAGTTTGCATCCATTGGTTTTTAGGGATGCATTCATAATGTCATGTGGATGACTGACTTTGGGCATCGTTATGTGGCACCTAGGCAAGCATGTTCCTAGGTGATATTAGAGGCCTGTTTTATTTTATTCTTATTTTAATTATTATTTGGGAATGGTAAACATGAATATAGAAAGAATTGGGGATTGGTTATGGGATTGTGAATGGGAGTACCTACCCCATGTATGGGGGAGAACCCAAGTTCCCTCTGTGGGATTATTATTAATATCGTTTACTATTACAATTGAATATTATTTCACCTTGGGTAATGCACTTATCCAGTGATGTGATTATTGTTTTTGATATTTTTGATATTGACTCGTGTCTCTAAATAGAATGAGAGTTGAGTCTTTCTGCATCATTATAGGAACTCCAGATTATTTAGTAACATGCATCATTGTAGGCATGCATGGGAAAATGGGTATTGGGTATGTTTTTGAAATTTTTTGTTTTTACTTATTTGTGAAATAGAAATGAAAGTGGGTCCAAAAATGAAATTGAGAAATATTATAAAGTAATTACAGATGAGAATAAATGGGTGTCTACATGATAAAAAATATAATATTGAGAATGGGATTACACTTGATTACCAGGAACTAGGTGGAGGATGGTTAAGGTTAATCATACTTTCTTATTTTTTACCATGTGACAAGAAAAAGGGGAGAAAACTTTTTATGGTTTCTGTACATCTATCTTGTTAACTATAATAATTCTATGAATTGATAATTCTTCATTTTGATTATTTGGCCCTTGATGTGGGTAGTATGGGTAATTAGAATTCCCTAAATTGAGAACACATTTTTGGATTGTGTAAAAGACTCTCTAGTTTTGGATCAATGTGGTGAGATGATGGGATAGTAGGGAAGCCTGATAATTTCAAAAAATTAAGGTGTTTTCATAGTGGTAGGTAACATTAGTAATGAAGGATTATTTATAGTTTTTCACTGATGACTTCATAGTGTGCTTTTAATTTGTGACGATCATGTCACCTACTGGCACATCATCCCAAGTGCACATATAAATGTCTGCATTTATGTCTAGCTATATAATATTTTTTGGATATGAGTCACTTTATAGGTTTTTCAAAAAAATAAGTATTTGTGGAGTTGAATGGTGGATGAAACACCATTTACAGTTTACATATGGGGTTCTCCAGATTGAATAAAAGTCTATAAAAACTATAGTGGTTGAGTTTATTGGAATACAGTGTTGAAAATGTTCCTAAAATGGGGAATAGTATATATATATATATATAAGGTTTGTAGAGAAAGACCATTGGTTTGAAGTGGTGGTCTCAATATTACAGTGAGTAACTGATAAGGTGAATGTTTAAATTCTTTAGGGAATGGTTGACTGAACCATTGAGGTGGAGATGTATGTCATTTCCAAGAATTTTTTTATGGAAATGATAAATATAAATGTTTGATGAAGTTCTTGGGGTTATTGGGAACAATAAATTGGGAAATCTGTCAGGTGTGTTGTGGACGTTGATCATTAGACTAATGTGTTCTTTGAGGAGCATCTGAACTTTTTATTGGAATGTAGTGAAAAGGTGTTGTGGGGAAATATTGTGTTGTTATTCCATTTATTGTGAAACACATAGATGAGGCATGGTGGAAACATGGGAGATATAAGAAAATAAGAGAGCCCATGTGCCCTAATTTCATTGAATTGGTATATTTGAGGTCCTTGGGAGTACAGATCGAGGACGAGATGTTATAATGTGTGGAGATTTTAAGATCCCATAATTTTTGGGGGTGAAGCTGGATTAATTTGTGGGTTCTAGATACAAAAAAATACATTTCATAGACCCAAATCATCACGTTAATTTTTATGGGTAGACATTGTAAATTTAATTTGTGCCTTGAATTCATTCACAACTTTGAAAATTTACACCACCTGTTAGTAGTTTTCATTGTGTGTTGAGATGTCACAGAAGTTGATTACACCCCATGTAACTGTCTTTCACCATGTGTTGACATGTCACTAAATTAGATTACACCACATGTAATTAGATTACACCACATGTAATTAGATTACACTAAATGTAATTAGATTACATCATGTGTAATTATATTAGACCATGTTTAATATTTAATAATAATTTTTGTAAAAGGTTTGAAGGGATTTATTTTAGAAAAAGAGGGAAACATTACAATTTTTACATGATGTGAAATAGAATATCATGTAATTTTAAAACCCAAAATATTAAAAATATGACTACAGTACCACATAACCCTCCAAAACCCATTTCATTTCTGTATATGTTAGATGCACTACCATTTTTCAACCCAATATGCTACACACACCACATTTTTAGATAAAAATGACTTTATACTCCTCCACATTGGATTGAAAATACTCTTCACACCTCTGCCATGGACTAAAGATCCTCCACTCACCTCCCGGGTATGGGTGTTCTTCTTTTCTAGATCTCACTCTATTTTTTTCTCCTATTCACAGATAAAAGAATGTTATTTATCCTTTCTGGGATCCAGGTTTATATTTTTTGAATCTAGATCTATGATCGCTATATCTTGATCTATATACGTGGAATCTAGATCTGGGATTGTTGGACATAGATCTAGATTTTTTGAATCCAAATCTAGGACTTTTGGACCTAAATCTAGATTTTTTGAATCAAGACCTCTTCTTGTTGTTTTAGATATATATTTAATATATCTTGATTCTTTTAACTATGGATTTAGGTATCGAATCTAGACCACATTCATCATCGTTTTTCATTTTTTCTACTTAAAACTTGGATTACCTATTGTCATGTGTTCGTAACCATTCTTGAGGTAGGTAGTCTAAAATACAAATCCCGTGTTCTTGATTAAAATTATAAGTATTTGATTATAGAATTTCTATTATATGTTTACAAATGTTGTTCTTGATTAAATTAATTATTTTAGTGAATTAATAAATTAAATTATATTTGGAATTGGGATATAGGGATTTTAGATCATGAATAATTAATTAATTAGAGAGTAATTGATATTGGGGAACTTGATAAATTAATTTTATAATTAATTAATGTGGATGGTTGGGTTTATGAATTTATTTAATTGGAATAATTAATTCTAGTATTAACTATTGTAGATTGATCTAATTACAAAATTGTTGAAAAACTATTTAATTGATGAATTAAATAATAGTATTGACTATGATTAATTAGATTTTAATTACATAATGAGAGTTGGCATGGAAAATTAATTGTACAATTAATTGAAAGTGTTTAATATGATTAATTAATTATTAATTAATTAATGAGATTTTTTGTGGATAATTAATTGAAAACAGTGAATAAGATTGATTATTTATGAGTTAATAAATAATAGTTGAAATGGAAAATTAATTAGAAAATTAATAGAAGGGTGATTGTGATTAATTATTTGTGAATTAATTAATGAGAATTGACATGGACAATTAATATGGGAATTTATTGAAAGAGTTGAACATGATTAATTAACGGTGAATTAATTAGTGATAGTTGACATGGATAATTAATTAAATGCTTAAATGTGATTAATTAATTTTGAATTAATTAATGCGATTTTAAATGTAAAATTAATTAGAAAATTAATTGAACAGGTGAATGTTATTAATTAATTGTGAATTAATTAATGAGATTTTTCTTGAACAATAAATTGTGAAATTAAATGAAGGGAATGAATGTGATTAATCATTTGGGGAATTAATTAATATAGTATAAATTAGAAAATAATTAGTTAATTAATTCTAGGGAATGATTATGATTAAATAATTAGGGAATTAATTAATACAATGGATGTGAACAATTAATTGATCAATTAATTGAAGGGATTGAGTTTGATTAATTAATATATTATTAATTAATATAATTTATTTGGATTAATTAATTGGTTAAATATTTAATTTGACTAATGTGAAAATTTACTTGATGAATTAAATAAATGTATTAATTAATTAATTAATTAATTAATGAGGAGGAGGAATGTGATTATATATTTGATATATTAAATAATAATATTAACAAAATTTATCAATGGTTGTATTAATTAATTGGATTGATGTTATTAATTAATTATTGAATTAATTAATGGTGATTTTATTGTTGAAGAAACTGAGTGACTTAGATTAATTAATTGGTGAATTAATTAATGTTGATTTTTGTGATGGTGTAATTGAATGAATTGGATTAATTAATTTGCGAGTTAATTAAAGAAGATTATTAGGATATTGAATCAATATAATTGGATAATAAATTGTTGAATTAATTATGGGAAAATGAGATAAATTATTTGGGACAATTAATTGTTGAAATAATTTTGAGATATTGAGATTTTTGATTTGATTAATTACCTATTGAATTTATTTTATGATATTGAATGTGTGGATATTGATTAATAAATTGGAGAAATAATTAATCGTATTGACGTGCATAATTAATTTTTGAATTAATTAAGGTGGTTTATGTGATAAACAAATGGTTGAATTAGTAATTGAATTCGATGATAATTAATTATTGAGTAAATTATCAAATTATTGAGTCATAATATTTGAATAACTAATTAGTGAATTAATTATTAGATTTTATATTGTGAAATAATAAATTAATTATTGAGTTAATTAATAATAATGTGTTGATTAATTAATTGTTGGATTAATTTACAATCTTGATGTGATTGATAAATTATTTAATTAATTAATGGAACAATGTGATTATGAAATTTTTATATTTTGATAATTTAACTGTTAAATTAATTGATGTGACATTGAGGTGTAAAATTTGATAAGGGGGTTAATATTGATTAACCATTATTGTTGTGAAATAATAGAAATGGTGATGTTTTTGATATATTGTGAATGATTGAGAAATTGTGTGATAGACATGATGTTCTACACACATGATATATATATATATGTATGATTGATAAATGAGGTTTCAAATTGGGTATGATGCACCAAATACTCATAGGGTTCTAGACATGGATTTCTACACCCAGCATGCATATAAATATTCTTGAATGGGATAAGGACTAAGGCTCTAAATACCCATAGAGTGTGAGACAAGCATTGCTGCACTGAATACTCATGAGGGTTCTAGACATGATGTTCGACACACATTTATTGACATTAGAATATTTATCCAATTTGTTTTATATGAATATAATTAATGGATAATGAAATCCCATGAGATATAATGATCTTGAATTGATAATAAGAAATGGTTTAGACTCTGTAATGGATGAAATAGGTATTGAGATATAGGTTTCTATGGGAACTCGGGTGGTTTATGCGGTTAAATAAATGATAATTGAATAAATATAAAATTTTCACTCTATTAGTAGTATTTTATTCTTTATATAACTACTTACACTATTATAGACTAGATTTGTTTTAGACACCCTAGGTGGTGTCCTATTGAGTTATACTCACACCATACTCAAGCTATCTAGTTGGTACCCAAATAGACTTTGTGTTTTCTGGATAGGTTAAGGGAAAAGGTCGTATGCTGGATAGCCGAGTTGGGATGTAGCATGGATGAAAGAACTAGACATGGTTTAGGACCCGCATGGGATTTGTCAGTGCATGTACTTTTTGGTTTTGATTAGACACATGGAATATACTTTACATGGCATATCTACTATTTAATTTTTATTCTCTATTTCCATTTTTTCATCTTGTGATTTTGGTGTTTTCTATGGTTACATATATGATTCCTCTATTATTTATTTTTTTCTACTCTTGCATTACTCTGATCAAAGAGGGTGTATTCTTCCCATGAATGACTTGTCAGAACCTCATTGCTAGTCAATGGACTCTAGCATATATGGAGCTGTGCTTGAGGTCATTTGGACAACTAGATCAGGACTCCATTATTTTGCACTAGGGCAGGGATGTTACAAAAAGAGTTGGTTTAATTAAATTAGTATGTTGGAAAAATGGTATCAAGAAAAGGTTTGTTTTGTTGAAATTATTTGTTGTTATGGTTTTTAATATAGGTGTGGTTTATTAAAAAGGTTGAATTTATTTTGAATAAATGGATTGGTTTAGTTGGATTAAATGGTTAAGCATGTATGGAATGGGATGGATAATGGTCACTGAGTACCTCTATCAAAGGGATGGAATATGGATGTGAAGTTCCCCTGTCAATGGTAACACGAAGCTTGTTTATGGGTGTGAGTGAGTGTGTATGGATATGTGATATGGAATTGGTATTTACAATTAAATTCATGAAATTTTTTGAATGATATGTTTGGTTTCTTCCTTAGAAATTGTTTTATTTGAGAAAGATGCCTTGTTATGGAATTGTTTTGATTGATGATTAATTTTTGAACATTTTCAAGTGGGTTTTATATGAATTCTTTTATATAAATGTTCTAACATGATATTTCATGTTGGTGTGAGTATGAAATTAATTTTCAGAAAGGATATTGCGTTTTAGTACTCACCCCTTCTTTGAGACATTGGTTCTTTTGAAGATATTTTTAATCAAGATACTAGAAATGGTAATGTATCAAAATTCTTTAGTGGTGCACATTAATTATTTGGATGTTTTGTGAAGAATAGATCATGTTAGATCTTGGAGTTTTGCAGATATCATTGAGTTTTAGTGGTTGTCTTCTGTTGTGCACTTTGGTTTTATAGTCCTTCATTTTGGTCCTTCTATAGTTTTTATTGATATAAATCTAATTAGTTAAGTTATTTTACATTTCTTATCATACAACATGTAGTGATTATTCTTTTTTTATGCTTCAGTTGGTAATTCTATTTTCAATGGGAAAATCACCCCCATCTATTAATTAAGTCGTTGGAATTTCATTCCAGATGTTGGAATCTTGGGGATGTCATTTAAGGCCATGTAATGAGGGGTGGGATGTGTCAAGTGGTACCCATGTTGGACCTTCCAGGATTCCTTAGGTAACAATTGGTATCAGCTTGTTTATTCCTTTCCTAATAAGTGGAATTTAGTTATCTCGATCTAGGAGTTGATATTCATTATGGTCTATTCCTTGTTTTCAGTTGGTATAAAGGAGAAGGATTATGGAGACATGAAATGTAGAGCATTAAAATACATATCCATCCTTCTTATACTAAAATTCACGTTGGCAATGAGTTGGGTACCTAAGGGATTTGGATACAGTTATAGGATTTGGAATCTCATTGTCTTAGGTTTAGCCATTGAGATAAGCATGACATAAGTTATAGAAATGACATCCCACTAAAAGTTCATATTTCATTTTAAAAATGATTTATGATTTGGTTGAATGTGTTGATTTTTGAAAAATATATAAATTTTTTTCAAATGAAATATTTTGAAAAAGAACATGGTCATTGTATTTAAAAAATGGTTTGATTATCAAAATTAAGTTGAAATTATTCATTGATGGTCAAACATGTTAAAGTTTTGATTTGGAATGAATTATTTCGACATTATGATGTGGTAAAATTTGAAATTTATATCCTTCAATTGATAGAGAGTAAACATTATGGAATTTCTTGTTTTTTTAAAAAATGGTGCCCGATTGGCTATAACGATCCAATGTTTTGTCAATAGAAAATAACTTCTGATAATAATGTCATATAATCACATAAAATCATAACAGAATGAATTACTAAGTACAATGTGACCTTTAAACATTATTTTTTCACATCATGTGTTTTAAAATTTGAAATTATGATATATACGATTGTGTTCAGTATGATATTTAGAGTCTGATAAAATCAAATTAGTCTTTGATGTATACTAGCATACCCCTGTGAATAGTTATATACCCTTATGAATTGTAATGTATAGTAATGAATAATATGTTGTCCAAAAATATATAAAATTCACCCTTGAATGTACAAATACAATTTAGAGATCTTATAAGTGAAAAACAATCACAGTATAAATATTTGTATTTTTGTATGTCATAAATATATTAATTATAATTTTCGGATTCATTTAATAATTTAAAATGGAAATTTATTTTCATAAAATTTAATCCTTAATTTTTTTGTTGTCTTATGGTTATAATATAATATAATGTGACATTGATTATTTTTTAAAGTGTTATAAATTGAGTTATAGTTTTAATTTTTTTTTTGGAATTAATTATGATTTTATTTACAAATTAAATTAATAATATTTAGATAATTATTATTAAAAAATGGTGTTCATTTTTGGATTATACGAATAAAAAATTGTTAGGGTGAATTTTTGGGATTTTTCTAAAATACCTTATTTTTTATAAATAGTAAAATATGATAATTCACAATAAATGATACAACCTAAATTTTTTCATCATTCTTGCATCATGGATTATGTAAATGAACACTAGTTCAAACTCACATGAACTTTTTACTATTTATGGTCACAATAATAAAACACTATTTCTTGTCTTGAACCAAATAATTTAATAATGAATTAAATATTCAAAATTCACTTCTCTCCTATACTATAAAAAACCACTCTCACTCCCCTCTTCTCTTCACTCCTCTCAAGAATTTTACTATACCTATGTTCTACCCAAATAACTTCTCAACCACCTCCCCTATGTCCAACATCCCTTGGTCTCCTCAAAAGACCAAATCCTCTCCCCTTTAGAGGCTCTCAAATGTGATAAACTAAAGAGGTAAATTCATCATTCTGATTCTATTATTTTCTTTCATGTTATTTTCTCTTCTTGTTTCATTCCACACCTACCATCACCCAAATTTCATGATAAGTCCATTTACATACATGTTCTGGAATGCTACTATGATAATGGGATAGTTTATCAAACCATCTCTCCTCCTTTTATTCTATAAATGAAAACATCGTCTGAGATGTGTCGATTTATCACATTCATGGGTGAAAGGTTTTCAATTTGTTTTACCATATTATATATGGGTCATAAAACCATTTTAATGGTTGAAACAGATCATAATATAGGTATTTTATCTTCTTTAATGTTCTGTAATCTTTGAAAATTCATGGTGTAAAATAAAAATACAAAACCTGTTAATTATGAGAGAAATCATCACATTAATTCAATAGTTTATCATTAATGTTTTATATAATGGTTAACCTTCACTACATGTAATTAAATTAATTTTAAAGCCATGTAATCTTATATATTTTCACTAATGTCAAGCGGAGAACACCATCAGACTTAAGGTAAGAGATCCTTTCTTTTTCTCACATTTAGTCCAGAATATCCCCCATGTAATGTCTTTTTATGCGTCATTCATAATGATGGGGTATGATTTCACACCTTCCCAATACTACCATAATGATTTATAATATTATATAAATCCCTTTGTCTCTCATTAATTCCCCCTAAGTACACCCTATACCATGCTGATATTCCGTAAGGGATTCTACCCAACCCGCATGTATTTCTTCGGGTTGCTCTATCTTTATTTTTACCCAAATTAAGTTGCCTTTTATTTATATGCACTACTTCTAAATGATTTTTAAATACTCTAAACTCACTATTCATGATCCATCTCTCGTTCTATTTCAATGATAAATATGATTTTCATTTATTACCTCCTCGATACTGCCCTATAAGAAAACACATTTTAAGGGAACTTCCCAATTTGTTTTACACAATTTCAAATGCTCTCTACCTTTTTTATAAATACACATTTTTTGTTATAAAATGATTCTTTTTTTTATGAAAACATTCTTGTTTACCTTCTGGTTGTATATAAATTATTATTCCCTTTTCGGTTTTAAATGACCTTTATAATTTTCCATTAGAACAGCATAAATTTTTTTTAAGGCTAAGAATTTCCAAAATACTCTTCTTACATCTTGTCACTTATGTTTTACATAATTTACCATTATATTTGAACATTTTACCTCATTAATTTCCATTTATTTTTTAATTCCGTTCTCTCATGGACACATTTATTATACGCCCATTCATTAGGCTTTAGGACATGAATGTGATACCCATTTCTCTCCATGTGTCCCCTTATGTTTTTTTCTGATTAATTTGGTATGATTAATTATGTGGAGAGAATATTCATGAACATGTTAATATGGATGTTCTCAAAAATAAATTCAATGCATTGGGTAAAGTTTAGTCTCATGATACATTTTGTGCAACAGTCATCGTAGTTAGCCTTGACTCGTGCTACCATGTGCAATGGTCCTGGTGGTTAAACATGACTTATGCTCCTCTATGTACAACAATCCTTGACTCATGTTAATTTATTGATTTATTTTGATGCCAAAATACTATGAATTAATGTTTATATGATCCCATGATGATTCTATAGGTCATTTTCTATTGTTATGTCATGAAATTTAACCCATGTGCTAAAGCCTAATTCATATGTTAAATCCCTTACTGGGATTTTTTATCATCCCATTGTTCATATGATCACTAGGGTACACTATGCAGATGAAAGGGATGAAAATAATTTATGATCCCTTAATTATCATTAAATGAAGATGTTTTTTATGTCCCATGTGTTATGTTTTATGTACCCAGTCTTCCATGACACGAGAGTTTAAGATCCTTTGCTTGTAAACTGATGTTTAATTATCTGTAAAATCATGTAATGCTATGTGTTAATGGCTAGGGTTGCTATATTAGAATTTTAGGAACCAACTAAAAGACGCTTCTAAAAATATGGTTACATATGATCCATTGGTGATCCAATAGTTTGATCAAAGTATTGTTCAATCATTTAAATACATAAAAATAGGGAATAGAAAAGATGGACTAATCCAAGTGAATCATTCCATCTAATTCTAGTAGTAGAATCCACACATATTTCAGGTAGATTCTGAAGGAGAGAAGAAAGAGGTGTGGATAAATAGGATGAGTCAAATATTCAATTCCATAGGCAGACCAATAGAGATGATAGTCATTTTAGTGATTTATATGGTTGAGGATATTTCACATATGTAGTGGGATTTAACTATTTAGGATAAATTGGATCAAGGCCTCACATAGGAGGATTTTGAGGAGTGTTTAAAAAAATACCCTCACATGTTCAGAATTCAATGAATGATAGAAATATTTAGATTTATTCAAGGAAATATTGATGTCACAATGTATGTGGATAAATTCATGAATTTATTCCTCTTTGCAACTAAATTTACGGCGACTACATCCTTGATGGAATTCATTTTTTGAGTCGGGGATGATGTAGAATATTCTCTCGAATATTTTTGTGCTTTATATAATGAATTGTATAAATATTTTCAATAGAATTTTAGTGGAATAAAGTGACATCTCAAGAACTATGTGAGGAGGAAGCTTTTTGATACCCATAAGAAATGGCGGGAACTCTAATATTGGGAACTAGAGGAAGAGGAACGCCTACTTCCAAGGTGGATGTATGACTCAAAATAAGATGAATGGATCGTAAAACCTTCCTTTAATACCCAAGATAAAAACATGATATTTCTAATGTGGGTCCTTATACCACATGAATCAAGAGTGTGTGACCCAACCATGAGAATTCCAAAATATCATTTGGATTAGGAATACTCATCACTATTGTCACACTGATCTGAGGTTGGGTATTCATCGGACATCTCAAGTTTTGTAGGTTTCACATGATTTGATGGGATGAGGACAACAAAATCAATCTCATTATAAAAATAGAGCTATATATAGTGATTCTAAGAATACAATGACTCCACATGTAGTGCAATATCAATAAGGAAATAAGGAAAAAATAACAGTGAAATGCAAATTATATAGATATAGACAGGTTATTATGGATGATTAGTTTGTACCATCAATCATGTGAGGAACGATAATTTTAAATTATACCCTAATTCAAGATTTTTTTTTCATATTTATTCTTACAATTCCTTTATTTCTTCTCATGCTATTTATTTTTTGAGTTTAAAAGATGAGATGATTCCAGCAGTGTTAAAAATTCAAACTCTTCTTGGTTAAAAAGAATGTTGATCCTCTTTGTGTAAAGGATGTTCTATAACCACTGATGGAGGAATGATGATATGGGACTTATATGTGTTGTAAATGGATTTATGTGATATAATCTTGAGTATCAGTTGGTTGAAATCATTCAAAAATCACATTGATTTCTATATCAAAATTGTTAGTTTTAAAACTGATGACGGCATGAAGCATCTCTTTCGAGAAAACTAAACTACCAATATAGGTTCAATAGGATTATTGGAACCAACATTTGTAATTATATTATACTAGATGAGTGATTTTAATTTGGAATCGATATAAGAGATCGAGAATAGAATATTTTCACTAGTGGTTGATCAGTTTATGGATGTTATTCTCATAATTTCATCCGGTTTACCCCTATAAGGAAGTGGAGTTTACGATTGATCTCCTTTTGGGGAAAAGTATTATTTCACTTGATTGTTAATATATAGAACCAATAGAATTAAGGGAACTAAAAATATTGTTTGAATAGCTAGAAACCAATGGTTTCATTCAGTTGAGCATGCCTCCATGGGCAGAACCGATTCTGTTTGTCAAAAAGGTGAATAAAAATCTTAGATTGTGTGTGGGTTATCATAATCTTAACAAAGTTATAATAAATAACATGAATCCAATTCATAGAAATAATTATATTTTTGATCAATTTAGGGGATCTGAATAGATATATAATATTGAATTATGACCAGTATATCACCAATTATGGGTTTGGAAGTAGAATATTGTCAAAAAAAGATTTCAAAATTAGATATAGTCATTATAAATATGTGGTAATGTCATTAAGTCATACAAATGAACTAGAAGTATCTAGATGAATATGATATCTTATTAATATATGTATTCTTTTGTGGTGGGGTTTTTGGAAAAAAATTGGCGAATTTGTGGAAAAGGGTGGATGATGAGCAACAATTAGTGACAATCTTGTGAATATTAAAGGACCATCGATTGTATGTCAAAGTAAAAAAGTGTGATTTTTGGATTCAATAGGTATTTTTAATTTTCCATGTAATCAACTAAAAATGTGAATCTATGGATCCAAAAAATATATAAGTAGTTATCTATTGGAAACCTCCAAATTTGTCTTCAAGATATATAGTTTCTGTGGTCTAGCTGGCTATTACTGATGCATTGTTCATGATTTTTCAAGATTGGCCTCACCAATGAAATTTTTTGACATGGAATAATATTCCATTCCAATGGGATGAGGATTTTCAGATTTATTTTTAAGAGAGTAATGTTCTCCTTACATCAGCATCGATCTTGATTTTTCTGGAATTAGGATAAAGGTATGTGATGTATTGTGATTATTTAGGACCAGGTTAGGGATGTGTTCACATGTAGGGAGATCATCTTATTGCATGTGGATCAAGGGAGATATAACTTCATTAGAATAACTACCCAACACATGAATTGGATCTAGCTTCCATTTTCTACGAATTGAAGACATGGCGTCATTACCTACTTATTGAGAAATTTATTATTTTTATGGATCGTAAGAGGCTAAACATGTTTTATCACATAGGTATTTGAACATGATATGAATAAGATAGATGTAATAACTCAAAATGATTGAATTTTAATTTATTTATACACAAATAAAGGGAAATTTGGTTCCATATGCATTAATCATAAACTCATATGCTCTGTTGGTAATGGAAGATTCATATGAGTGGTAGTTGATGTCAGGCATAGATGACATACACATAGAATATGAAGACCATGGTGAATTTTTGGTCTTCATTCTAGTTTCTTCCAAAATTTAGTGTAGATGGATAAAGAGGCACATGCACAAGATTCAGAATGTGTTTCCATGAGGTAAAAACTCAATGGTTGGGAGACCATTGAGGGGGGGAGTTTGAATTGGAGTTATGTTTTGTGGTTCTGAAATATGACGGCCGTACCTATGGTTTATCAGGAAGAACTTTTGCATGTATAAGAACATTTGAGATGGGTTGTTCAACCTAAAATAGATAATATTTATAACGTTTTTATATCACATTTTTTGGGGTTGACATGAAAAAGATGGTTTCTGAGTTCGTTTTGAAATGATTAACTTTCCATAAACATATGGAATAACATCAATGACTAGTTGGTATGTTGATGTATTTACCTATTACAATTTTGAAATGGGTGTATATTATTGTGGATTTAGTAATAGGTCTCCAATGAATGGTTCAGAAACACGATTCCATATGGCTGATAGTGGATCAGATCAAAAAAGTCAACAGATTTCATCCATATTCTTGAATCTCATACAATGTAGCACTTGAAAAAAAATCTATATCCGATAAGTGGTAAAGAGGCATGGAATACCAGTTTTTATAGTGTTAGAAATCAGTCTAAGGTTTTTATATCATTTCTATATCTCCTTACAGAAATCCCTTGGGACTTAGATTACTAGGAGAATGGTGTATCATCATCAGATAGATGACCTATCTGAAAAGATGATACGAATGTTGGAAGTCATGATTCAAGATAGGTTAAAGAATTTTGGTGGCTCGTGAAAAGATCACATACCATGGATTTCTCATATAATAAAATCATTCATACCTCAATACAAATATATCCTCTTAAATAATTATATGGGAATCCCTGTTGTTTCCCACATTGGTGTGTGGAAACATGTTAGAATTCACTAGTTGCGTCGAGCCATGTCCATGAAACAACAGAGAAAATTTACATGATCAGAAAACAAATGTAAATGGAACATAGTCATTAGAAATAATATGTGGATCATCATCGATGGGCGTTGTCCGTCGAGAAGAGTGATCATGTCTTGTTGAGGATCTCTCCATGGATTGGATATCATCATTTTGGGAAGAAGGGATAGTTATCTCCTTGATACATATTTCATTTTTAGATAGTAGAATTGGTTGCTGATGTAGAATATTATTTGGAATTTCCACCATTTTTCATTTCTATGAGTAATGTGTTTCATGTATCTCTATTGAAAGAAATCAGCCTAATCTTGACTATGTGATTAGATGGGATAACATTGACCGAGATTCGGATGCTTCATTGCTGCACATACCGATTTGGATTGTGGATAGGAAAGAGAAAGTCCTTCATTTAAAAAGCATATTTTTAGTGTTTCTTTTATTGAAACATGATTAGATTCAGTAAGATACTTGGGAATTGTAGAAGGAATTAGAAGAGAAATTTCTAGAACTCTTTCAGAGAAACGGTGGTTTTTTACATTTTGGGGATAGAAAGGCCAGTGGAGAAAGAATGTAGCACCCATGGTTTTAATATGTAACACTTAATTTGTGGAATTTAACTATATAATGTGTTTGGGTGATGTTAAGAATGGTTTTTAACCCCATTTTATTGTTTTTGGGGATTTTCTAAAGGTGTATGGTTAGTGGAAACCGTAAAACTCCTACAAGAAAGTATACACAGTTGGACAAGGTCTGTGGGGAAGGAACACTAGTAGGCATGCATTTTTTTTCAAACCTTGTGGTAGCCTTAGAGAAACTATGAATAATGGGACCATTGGATTTTTCATGTATGGAACATGGTTTTCTAATCACATGATCCAACTGTGCAAGGTTCCTCCTAGAGGAAGTGTCTGGTGCACTGTTATCACACAATTTTCTCTATGGTTCACCGTTTTAAAAAATAATCACAAATGGTGGATGTCTGTCAAGATTATACATTAACTTATATTTTTACCCAAAACTAATACTAACTTGTTATTTATCCCTCCTTAAGGCTGGGAAAGCCTTCTCCATCAACTTTGAACCTATCAATCGGAGTTTCATGGTGTTTTGAAGCCCAAATCTGGCGTTAATTCATCCTTTATGGTGGTTTTTGGTGGATTTACTTAGATTTATGTATATAACTCTCCTAATATCATAGATATAGTAACGTTGTGGATATATATATATGGTTTATGGTTCCAAATATGATTATATGCCTATTGTTTTACAATAGAGTAAGATTCATAAGATGGGTTTTGGAGATTCAAACAAGTTTTGTTGGTATTTCTGTGCCACTATTCATTTTCACCATAAATACCTAGGTAGGTGGATTCGATCTTGAATCCAATATTTATAAATTGAAGTATTAATTTATTAATTATTATTTTCTATGAAACTAGTTATTAAATTGATGTGTTATTGATTGATGGGATCCTTCATTAGCTGTTGTTTATTGAATTATGGAAATTGGGTGTTTTAGTGGAATGTGATAATGAGAACTTGATTTTAATGTGATTATTTTAAAAGTTTTATTTATATTTGATGAATTAATAATGGTTTTCAATAAAGGGTTGGTATTATTGATATTTATGGTTGTTATGGCTTTCAAAAAAGGTGCAGTCTATTGGAAATATTGAATTGATTTTGAAAAGATAGACTAGTGTGGTTGGATAAAATGGTTAAGCATGTGTGGAATCAGATGGATAATGGTCATGATGTACCACCATAAAAGGGACATATTATAGATGTGATGATAAACTATCAATTGTAGCACTGAGATTGTCTGTTGGTGTGTGTGAGTGTGTGTGGCTACGTGATATGGAATGTGTATTTCCGATAATGTTCCAAAAATGGTTTGAATGACATATTTGGTTGGTTCCTTGAAAATTAGTCTATTTGAGAAAAATTATTTTCTATGTATTTTTTGGGATTCATGATAAATTATAGAAATGTTTCATGTGGTTTTAATTGAATTTTTTTATAAAAATGTGATAACTCTTTCTATCCTAGTGCTGAGCGTAGGGAAGTTATTTGGGGAAAGCCTGCTCAATTTTAGTACTCACCCCTAATTTGTCACTTTGGTGTTTTTCAAGATATTTTTCATTAATATATGGGAAAAGGTAAAGTATTTCACTTATTTAATAGATAATAATGACAATTTTTCTATTCTTGGAGCATAAATCATGTTAGATCCTGGATTTTTGTGGTTTTCATTGAGTTTTTTTGTTGTCTTCTATAGTGAACATTGGTTTTTAAGTCTTATTTTGTGGCCCTTTTATAGTTGGTATGGGTATAAATTGTATTACTCAAGTTTTTATTCACAATTTTTATCATGAATCATGAAACAATTATTCGTTACACCATGTTCAGTTGGTCGTTCCATTTTCAAAGGGAAAATCACTTCAATCTGTTGATGAATCCATTAGCATTTATTTCGATCCTCTGTCATCATAGGGGTGTGGATAAATCCAATTAATTTCATTCCACCTTCTCAAGGAAATTATTATGTCTAAGATGTTATATTGATAAGATCATGAATGTGGAGGCTGGAAATAGAAAATAAAATAGATGAATGTGAAAGGAAGAAAAACTAACATATATAAATTTTTTGAAAAACATTACAGTAAAAAATCCCTAATTATCTAATAAAAAATGTATAACTCTTTTCAAGGTTATGGAATTAAATAATTATAGGATGAGGGGTGAACAATTTTCACTTCTAAATCAATATTATAATTTTTTGCATATTTGGACCATTTAATGGTTGAATCATTGAAATTATCCATCCTATAGTTTTTCACAATGACTTTATCATGTTTTCTCAAAATTTAATCACACATTAACACATATAGTTAAATTTATGATATGATTAATTGGGAAAACCTTTATATCCTGTAGTTTGTTTGAATTACCATTTTATTATTTACCATGAATTAATTTCCTTGAATGATTAAGAATATCATGCACCCAAATATGAAGCATTTGATCCTAGAATTTTATCTATATTTTATCAAAATTTTATAATTTTGGATTGTTAATTTCTAATTTATGTGTTGTATTTAAAATTAGTACATTCAATCCTCAAAAAAGAGGCCCCAATTGTAAGATTCATTTAGGCCTCAAATGTTTGGCTTTAGCTTTTGGTCCAATTTAATCAAATGTACCCCAACAAGTATATAATACTAAATAATGGAATTTACTAATTTTAATTGGTGTATAAAATATAATGAACAAAATAAATAATGGATATAACATACTTGAAAATCAATATTTAGTCCATTTTCACAGTTCAGATCAATTCCATACTAAAATCTAAATATATCACCATTATGCATAAATTAACAATTTTTTAGGAATAAAATATTGAATTACATAACAATATATGTTATAATATGAGTTTCATCACTAGGTAATCCCAAATTATCCATCCTCAATATGATATTATGTCATACTAACCCATACACAACATATATCATGTAAACAGTCTCTCTCTTATTACTGAGGTTGGAAAATAACCAAGAACCCACTATCACAATAGTTCTTCACCACAACTATTTTCATTTAAATTATATATCTGATCATATTTACAACTCAACACTACCTTTTCATGTAGATTAAATCAAACCATTATGAGTTATATCCCTTATATTATGGAATCACAAGCCTAAATAGTTGATTATATATCCTATGAATGCCATCCACATCCCTCACATAACGAATCATCTATTACTTAAAACTGGTATATACCCAAGGAAATCCATATGCCTTAACAAATAACAATATCATACACCACCCATATGTTATTTCCACCATAATAATCATCTACCCATGATTATTTTCCCAAAATTCACCCCTATACATGGTCAAACTATCCTATATCAGGTACCCACATATCTCACTACATGTATAAAGAATATTAATATAATTACCTTATTATACTTCACACCCAATTTACTCAGTAATATCTCAAGTCAAATATTTTTATATTTACGATCCCCTACCTAGTCAATGAACTATACACTCTCAAAGATTCCATCCCATGAAATGTATTTTGTGCTTCAATCTCAAATTACCCCTTACACTCTATTTGTCCCCACACCAAATCTAACAGTCTCATATAACTCAAAAATATCCATACTCATACTACACACTCTATTGTCATCATCATTACATCTATGTACATATCATAATGATATCTCTCTCAAGTGATTTGTATCGAATAAGTCATTACATAAATGTATTGGTTCTGTATGTATCCACCAATTAGTTATTTGGAAAAAAACATAATAAGTTATTGATGATTAGTTAAATAAAAAAATCCAATTTCATTCTTAATAACCAGTTTCATAAATCATATATATTTCTGATCATGTCATGTGAACATACATATCATTTTTGGATGATGAGCATAGGCTACCAGCCGCTTTCATCCAATATAAAAACCTAATAAATAAAATCACAATTTCTCACAAAAATTCTAAAATATATTATAGAAAATAAAAAAGAACTACCATAACTCCTAGAAAACATGGTCTTATGGTATACGATTCTGAAAAGACATATATAATACTTCCATATAATGTTTAGACCAGTCATATTACTATCACCCATAACCGAAATTGTAAATAAAAATAAAAAAGAAGCTATATAATAGCACTTTGAAACATCCCTGACCTAGTCAGCTCCTGCATTGCATTATCCATATTACTAGATACCTCATGTATGTCTACCATTGTGCTAGAGTGTTGGAACAAAAAGTTTGATTGATGTTGGATTTTTTTTCAATCATCTTATCATTAAATTTGGAGATGATGATTGTAAAATGTTCATGATATTGAGTTCATAAGAGATGGATAATAATTTAAAATCATTTAGAAGAATTCATTACGTACATGTTGATGTGGGAATGTTCATATGGAATATTTTGAAAATGGGAGGGGGGCACATGGAAGCATTATTGGAATATATAAACAGGTGTAGTAATATTTTCTATATATCAAGTTTATATCATGGGATACATTCGATGTTTTGGAGTATAAATAGATATTTTTTGTTTGGGAAATAATCATTGAGATTTTTTAATGGAATTACTAAAATTGTAGTATGAGTATGGGAATGTTATATTTGATTAGTTTTTGATGTAATCAAGGTAGTGGTACAAGGCCCCTTGATGTCATTATATATATTTAAAAGAAGTGTGGTTTGAGGAATATTTGGAAATAGATATTCAATATGACTGTGGCTTGTTCATTTGTTGGAAAGGATGTAAAGTATTCATAAAATTGTCATATGCGAGTTTGGAATGATAATATGCAAGTGTATAAGTTGAAAATGTTGTATTTTAGAAGTTGAAGCTGAATTTGATTTTGTATTTATAAAAATATAAAGATATATAAAATATAGAGTTCAAATCATTGTCTATATTCATTTTTTTGCATGTATTGTATTATTTAGAATAAATAATCTCATTTTTTTGGATTTTTGGGTCTTTGGTGATTTATATTTAAAAATTCAGAAAAATGGAGAATATGAGACCATCAAGGATGTATGAGATAGATAGTTTGCCAAAGATGAACTATGTAGGGAGGTTACTATAGGAGATTTTTAAAAGAGATAGATGACTATGAATGAATATCACATAGGATTTCATTTGTAAGTAAGTTCTGTTAATAATTTTTAAACTTTATTGGATGAATTTATGAAAATTTGTGAATGATATCGGGAAAAATAAATTTGTAAAATCCAAAGATCACCCAAAGTAGTTTCATGAATTTATTTACGAGATCCAAAAAGTAGTTTTTCCTTGGGAAAAGTGAAGGGGATATGTAGACCAAATAATATTGAACTTATGCAAAGTTAAAAAAGTTGGAGAATCATTTATGGTTAGCCGATGGTGTTCTTTTGTAGACGATGATTGATAAATAACTTTTATGAAGTGGTTCCATGCGAAGTGGAGAATGTAGCTAAAAAAATTGAAATCCTATTTGAAGTGAGTTTTTAATGGTGTTTTCAAATAAATAATCCACTGATCACCTAATTATGAATTAGTGGAAAAATAATGAACATAATAAGGATTAATCTAAATATAATATAAGGCAGAATCCTTTGCAATGAAGAGGAGTGTGCAGATTATATTAGTAGTGATGTAGAGTTGTTCAGAAATAAGAACCATCCATGAAGTGGGACCATTAACCAATGATAATTTGATGATTCATTTAAAGAAGATATGTTCATGAAGAAGCATAATATAAATAAGTTTTCTTAGAGGACTTTTATGAATTAGTTAAGGATGTGCATTCCATGAATTTTCTACGTGATGGTGGTTTCATATAAGATTCACTTGAATAATAATTTTGAGAGAAGTATTTTACATATTGAGAAATATATTTCATGGAAATTATATATCGGTTAATTGGGCCCCGTAGTGTATTGGTGCATCATATGTTGGATATCCTGATGTAAAACGAAGAATGAATTCTTCATTACATTAAAGAGACCTACACATCACCAAACTGGAAAACCATTCATATGAATTAGTGCACGATGGATGACTCAAAGAAAGTATTTTATGGGAGGCATTGTGACATTCCATGAACTTATTTATAAAGCTTGTGAGACTATAATAGAGTGAACATGGCCAAAATAATGTATCCCAGTAATTAGTTAATATTAGTGAATTCTAGTGAACCAATATATTGTACTGTGTAATCTTTATGAATTATCCCTTTGGTGTGATAAAATTAAAAACCTTGTTTGTGAATGATCTAAATAACCACATATATAGTTATCCATTGGTGATGTTGAGTGGAAGATTAATAAAACAACCTTTTTAACATGTTTCCTTATAACATGGAAATAATATCATATAAGGAAAATATTTTAGTAAAATAAAATGTTTAAATAAGTTTACACATTGATTCATCGTCACTATAAGGGTGACTTGGGTCACAACAAGAGGTATAAAACCAAAAGGCATTGAATTTTAGACCAAAATACCATATGTTTTTTATAAGAACATAAATAATTGATATCCTAAATATGGATCATGAATATCTAAATGGAAAAATGAATGTTCCTGGGAAAATTGATCCAGAGGGAGTTTTTGATCATTAAATAGATTTTGAAGGTACTCTTCAACATTTATAAATTATAATGAAGAAAAATTTAAATGTTTTTATATTATTTAGTTAATTATAAGAATATGCGGATCGACTCGATGTAGAAAATGAGAATCTTGAATATGATTTAAATAATCAATCATCCAATCATGTGAAATCAAATGACATAGTATAGTTCAAATTAAATAATCAAAAACAATAAAAGGTGATTGAAAAAATAAATTATTTTGTCAAAGAAAGAAATATGTAGATTGAGTATTTTTAGGGAAAATTTTCTATTTTTAAAGGAACTACCTATAAGGATCCCTCATAATGTTACTTTTATGAAAGATGATTTTTAGGGGTATTTTTGAATGAAGATGAGTCACATATATTTTATTTGTACACCGATGAAGAATAATTGTTCAAGGTTCAAATAAAAAAGTAGTGTCGAAGTTATATGGAAAAGGAATAAATATCTATAGAATATTTTGATAGTGTTTTATGGTATTACAATAAGACACTAATGGTATCTTATAGAGAAATACTTTCAAGAAATATGCCTTCTTGAACAAAACATGGTTGGGAAAAATCAACATGAAGAGAAAATGTCAGTAAAGACTCTTAAAGAACAACTAACAGTAGTAGAAGGTGAATTTTTTTCTATATATATTTACCTAAGAAATATTGAGGATATAGTTATATAATATATGAAAACTCATTGTTGATTTTCTAATTCATCCAGAAAAAACTATAACACTCATGAACCCCAACAACAATCTATTAGGGAAAAAACTAGATTCATGTTTTATATTCCATTGTACAAGTAAATATGAAAACCAATATTATATTGTAAAAGGGAGATATTAGGAGAAGATATATACATGAAATTGAATGAAAATTAGAGGAGGAAGTGAGTTTCAGAGTCTGATAGATGGATTCAAAAGGATAAATGTGACAACATGTGTTTCTATTATGGGATTCATGTCCATAAAATGATTTTATTAGAATACACAATTAGGTTGATCTTTTGTATTAAATGAAATGGATATATATGTTATCCACACCATAAAGAAATAAGTAAAGGTTGGTAGAACTATACTCATATGGTGTAGGAAGCATGATTCAGGATGCAAGGAAACTTCAACAATGGAGGAAACATGCACGAGTGATATCATTCTCACAATGGTAGTGAATCCCATGTTATAAAGATTGATTACATTTGTTCTCATTCCCATAGTGAACCCTATATAAGTTTAATTGAAATAATTGTCATTATAAGGGCTTATTAGATAGCTAAACACAAAAGTTAGACAACCATAACTGATCTTAATCCTTATCTTGAGGATGTTTTATGTACACAATCCCCATGAAATTAAATTAATTTAATAGATGTTTAAATTGGTACAAGATTAAGGGGGAGGAATGATCCATGAGGCTATTTGTGTGGAATGTAGACACATGTGTGTGATAATTTTGAAAAAAATTTCTATCTAGGGGAATAAAAAGTATTACTATTCATAATTAGAATAATATTTAACATGTTATTATGGCCTTGATCTAATTCAAAATGTTTTACTATGATATAATATAATATTTTTAAGAAAAATTTGAATGTTTAGTTATTTACTGATGTATAACATACTATTTAGAGGATAATATTAAGTTAAATGGGTTTTGAAAGATATACCAAAGGTTAGAGTGGTATCAATCCATCAATAAAGATCGATTAGTGATATAAAACCATTAATTAAGTGGTATCTAACCATATAGATATAATGGAAATCATGATGAATGGTAATATTTCATAGAATTCATGTTTCCCTTTTATGTAATAACA
Source organism: Viscum album (assembly GCA_963277665.1). Taxonomy (NCBI): domain Eukaryota; kingdom Viridiplantae; phylum Streptophyta; class Magnoliopsida; order Santalales; family Viscaceae; genus Viscum; species Viscum album. The sequence continues at coordinate 1,007,525,169 of OY728131.1, forward strand.
AATGTTATAGAGAATAACAGTTTTTAGTATTCCATGCAATTGTAGGAAAGAAAATTTCATTACCAGGAAGTCATTCCCCATACTAAAAATTATCTCAATGTGTAGTTTCAAGGGATTAAGAAAATCAAGGGGAGTTGGTGATGGGAAATCAAAGGGGTTTTAGCCTCATCTATGTAAGGTGAATACCTATGAATATTAGATTACATGACTACTATGTGATATCATAGCTTATCAAAAAAATGTTGTATCCATTAATCTAACATGTGGAATATTTTTTTGAAGAAATTACTAGATCTGGTTTCATGGATTTATGAATGTATGTGAGTGTCATGAAAAAACATGAATTTCTTTACAAAAACTCCAGTTTCTTAAACCAGGATTTGACTTAGTAGGATTAGAGTATTTTTCAATAACTCAATTCCAAGTTGTCATTTATGTAACACCCCAAGCTTCCACGGTACGTTTCCCTTCGAATAATGTGATAGCGTGTGTTGTACGCAACCTCGAGTTCTAACACATACCACAACTAATTAAACTAGCCGTTGTGAATAGTAATACCTACTTTTTAAAATCATATATATTTTATATTTCAAAATGGACTTCATTTTTGGATTCGTAATATCTAATTTAGCCTAAGGTGAAATTTTGGTACTTTTCGGATAACTTTCATATTTTGATGAATAGTGAAAATTACTAAATTTTAATTAAAAACAACTTTTTTAATCAAAATAGTTAATAGTGATAAATTATGAATTTTAGTAGTTTTAAATTATATTTAGAATATATTTTTACCATTTAATATAATGTTGGTCATTGGACATAATTTTACTATTAAACTAAGCAAGTGTCAATCTTTTGATAGTTATTATCTCTTTAAAACATGCTTTTTGTATTGACAGTGGGAATTAATTTTAAATTAATTTCTGCCACTTCTGTGTTTTGAATTTAGGAAAATGGATTCCATATTTGGAATCAGTATGTTCAAATTTTGTAAATAGGTAACTTTTATTTTTAGACATTTTGAATAATTACTGCGGTAAATATTTTATTTACCATGGTTAAGGGTAAATCCGGTAAATAAGGGTTAAAAAATTATATTATAATAATACTAAATTACCATAAAACGTGTCTTAACCCTATTGGTTGATACATGGTTGACCATGGGCATCTTTGGGTCGATTTTGGGACCCCATGGATCCACTTGTAAGTGATAATGACACTTTATTTTAATTAAGTTAAAATGAATACAAAAATGACACAAGCATATATCTTTTAAAAAAACAATTGTTACATAGGGTTATATATGTTGGATTTTAGATTATAAATATTCATTAGAAATATAAAAAGATTTCATACATAATGATATTTTATTTATAATTTTGAGACATTAAATAATTTATTTTATTTTTGACACAATGATGATGCAGTAATTACTATAATAGTGCAAAATTAAAATAATTGATATTATAAATACCCAAATAAATTTAATATGAAACTTTTAATGAATTAAACTAATTTTATAGGATAATATGATATATTAGGATTGATTTAATTTACTTTGTTCGAAGTAATCAATCTTTTATGAATTTCACAAAAATCAACTATTGAATAGTGTCAAAATTGACATAAAAGAGTTCTTAAAACAAATATTATATTATTAATTGATATTAAATTCCTAAAAATCTAAGGTTCGGGAAAGAGACTTATATCATGATAGGTTCATCATTAATGAACCAATTGGGGGTCGTTTGGATGTATATAGTAAGTTTATTAACCATATTATATAAAAATACAAAGAGACATTGTAAAAGTGAAACTAATTAACTTAAAGTTAATACTTAAAGATAAGGTTAATATAAGTACCCAAACCTGTCTAAATTCTATTGGTTGAGTTGTTTTCGACCCATCCCCACCTTAACCTTTGAATAGTCAAATTTGGAGCCATTGTAAACCGATTATGAATTTATTATAAACTAATATCTCTAGCTTTTCCAAAGGTGCCCCCTCACCCCTCTTATAAAAGGGCACTCCTCCTTCCCATTTCTTCACACCGTCAAAGCCTTTTGGTTCGGCCAAACTCTGCCCAAATACTCTCCCAACATACCTCACTACAACCTAGAGGCCTTATTTTGATCAGAAAGCCAACCTAAGGAGCCCTTTTGATCAAATCAAAAGGAAGAACCCGAAGAAGAGGTAATGATTTCACCACCCTTTTCCAAGTTCATTTCTTCTTCCACTTCTTCTTCCTTTGTTATTACCATTATAAAATAATAACTCCAGTATCTCACATATACTGTGATGTTATTATAAATATGGTACTACCATATTCAGTATTCTATCCACCCTTTGAATAACATGTCACCATACGTGCGTACGTACGGCTTACCGTCTCCACGTCGTGGTGTAATTGTTATTCAATATATTATTATTTGGATGGGTATAATAATGATGTGTAACTCATGTAAATAATAAATATAACATGTTAATGATTCTGTATATATGATATACCATCCATTTATATATTATTTTAATATCAAAAGAATGATATTGTAGCTCGTGCGTACGTACGGACTACCGTCTCCACGAACGCGATGAGATTCATTCTCCATCGTATCCATTCAAGTATAATTATCATTTGATGATTTAAAAATGATGTTTAAGGACTTTATATCATTCTGGATATGAATAAGATACAACAAACATGGCTTATGTAACAAAACATATAAAAGAAAATGAGTAAGTTAACACCCGGAACGACGATAATTCTAAGATATTATTAACAAATCAATGTTAAAAGATCATATATGATATCATATTAATATATATTATTCTTGTGTAATTTAATAACCATTATTTCACCATTATACAGGAGGTTAACCTACCCCAACCAAGGAAAAGTACAAGGTAAGGGTTATTTCACAATCTCTTCAATATTCGGGGTTGTTTATATGTAATAATCTACTGGGATCTCTTTATCATCCACATCCATGTTTTTTCAAAATGTATTTCAAAACATTTTTATTATTTACAAGAATATGGGTTAAAGTCATTTATACCCTTGTTTGACTTTTTATAAGAGTAATCCTTTCGTCGTTTTCAAAACAAGGTCCGTTTTAACCTTTTTGATAGAATTAAGGTAAGAATGTTTTTTTTAACTTATACGGTGAGTGCGGTTATTTTCTGCCATTATAAAATCTTCAAACCTTTCCTTACAAGCTTATACGAATATTTTCAAATAAAATGTTTTATTTTATATGGATCTTAAATGATTTCAAAATAAAAGGAGATATTTATTTAAAAAGAATATTGATTTCATCTATGTCAACATCCTTTGATGGATTTTAAGATTATTTGAAGTTGATTTATTATGATACAAAACTTCTATATTGTATTGAAGGTTTTGTGATATGTTTGACTGTGGATGTGCTATTTTTATACCATTCATAGTTTATGGTGAAATTATTGACATTTTGTATGCTAGTTTTAATACGAATGTTTATGTTATGTTTAAACCTTTTCATATGGGAATGCAATGGACTTAGTAAGTGACGGGTGGAGCCCGCTATAGCTCCTCGATGCATCGGTAGATCTCATGAGACAAACTAGTGTCTTGGCACAAGGCCTTGACAAAATCTTATTTGTAGTCTTGGCACGAGGCCTTGACTATGTGGTTATGATAGTCTGGCATTATGCATTTCAACATTATGAAAGTGGTTATTGATTTTTGCATGTGATTATTCGATTAGTATAATATCCATGTGAATAAGTAAATGGAATTATTTCATTTTATTTATGCCATACCATGTTTAAAGTTCATGTTTGAAAGGCTTTTGTTTTAGTTATACATTGCCTTAAATGTTTATTCTTATTTATGAAAGTTTCTGTTATATTGTTATCCTTACTGGGCATTTGAGCTCACCCCTTTTCTATGTTTTATTTTTCCCAGGAAGTAAAGAAGTAAATTATGAATGACCTGCAGGGATGTTATGTGGGATATGAGTGTGGATTATTGAGACATTATGTTGTTGTAGTAGTTTTTCATTTTATGATGTAATGTAAAACTTATGAATATATCTAGTGTTTCCAAGGCTAGTAAACCAATCGGTCTTTCGAGATTTGATCTTTCTTGTGATCATACCAATGTTATGTAATAATGCACCGACTCTAGGTAACTGGGGTCGGGGCGTTATAGTTGGTATTAGAGGAATTTTAGTACAAACCTTGGAAGCTAGATTTAGATAAACTCTTATTAGAGCACGTAGACCTAAGATGAACTTTGAGGATTAGTATAGAATAACTTCCTAGAATTTTGGTGTTGTAGAGATTTTGTGAGTTTTCCGAGCAATACATCCCTGTCTGGATACGAGCAGGTAGAGGCGGCTCTGGCACAGATGTACCTAGCGGTAAAACCCGAAAACACCGCTTTGAGCTAGACTCGAATGGGAACTGGTGCACGACAATGGGCCTTGCTGCACTCTTGGTTACGACACTCCCGGTGGATATGCTTAGGATAACTCTCATTTTTCTTTACAAATCATTTTGAAGGGATTATGAGTATATACTTCCTCAAAGAAAACATTCTTATGATTATGGATTATATCCATAAATAGTTCAATTTATGTTAAGTGTTTTATAAGTATGGGATTATGTATTTTGATTCATAAACTAATCTAGTTTATTCCATTGTTTAGAAATGGCGCCTAGTGGATGAAATGGAAACCGTATCAATGCACGCACTCCATGTAGGGATTTCCCTCCTGCTCAAGATAATTATAGTGGGGTTGGTGATGCAACTCGTGCCGATCAGCTAATCACCGTACTGGGACAACTTACTCAGGTTATGAATAATAACCTTACCCGTATGGAGCACCCTGATCCTCAGCGTGGAGGATCAATGTTAGATCGATTCATGAGGCAACAACCACCAACGTTCAATGGGAGTACAAATCCATTAGTAGCTGAGCAATGGATAAATTCCCTAGAGAAAATATTTCAGGCTTTGGGAAGTAGTGAAAGGGAAAAAGTTATCATGGCAGTTTACCGCCTCACTGGAGATGCTGATCAATGGTGGTCATTGATTCAAAACATGAAGGAAGATGATGAAGTATCAAATATGGAGTGGAGGGAGTTCAAAGATCTGTTTTTAGAAAAATACTTTCCTGGCGACCATCGAGCAGATATGGAAAGGCAATTTCTGAGTCTGAGACAAAAGGAGGATGAGAATGTCACAAAGTATGAGGCTAACTTTACAAGGTTAGCAAGGTACGCTGGTGATTATATACGTAACCAAATAAGTAAGATTGATCGTTTCTTTGATGGGTTAAAACCATTTCTCCGTCGAGCATTAGTCTCACAATTCTTTCCATCGTACGAAGACATTGTCTCATGTGCTATCAAGACCGAAAAGGAATTCTCTAAGTCTTATGACTTTAAAGCAAAGCAAGAGAAGAAGAGACCTGCTGATCAATCTGGGAATGGAAATAAGGGGAAGAAGGGAAAGGTTGAATATCCATCTTGTGGTAAATGCGGGAAGAAACATCCTGGTACTTGCTTGAAGGGAATGGGAGTCTGTTACAAGTGTGGTAAAAAAGGCCACCAAGCTTGTGATTGCAAGGGGAAGAAGGAAGCTACCAACGTTCAGTGATACAATTGCAGGGAGATGGGGCATTATGCAAATGCATGTCCTAAGCGTCAGGAGAACTTACCTCAGAAAAGGCCAAGGGATCAAGGCCAGGCTTATGCTATCACTACTGCAGAGGTAGAAGCTCAAAAAGACGTGGTGGCGGGTAATTTAATGGTTTCCTCAAGTTTATCAAATGCATTATTTGATTCTGGATCGTCGCATTGTTTCATATCTTCCCAGTTTGCTAAGAAAATTAGATATTTCCAATTTGATTTAATAAGGGAGTTGTCAGTTAAAAATCCTAAGGGAAGTATCATTGCAACAAAGTTTTGTGAATCAGTCCCCATTAGAGCACATAAATTTTCATTATCTGCTGATCTCATCATCATACCTATGATTGAGTTTGATATAATCCTCGGTATGGACTGTCTTTCGGACTATGATTCGAAGATTTATTGTAAGAAGAAAGAGGTTACGATTCTTGATGATAAAGATAAGGAACACCTTATCTTTAGAGAAGAATCGTCACCACCTAATTCTTATTTAGATCCACCCCCAGTAGCTCAACTTAATTCAATTATTGGGGAGGAAGAGAATGAAATAATTGTCGGTGAGGAAAGGAATGTTCAAATAGAGGATGTACCTGTTGTGAAAGAATTTGTAGATGTATTTCCGGAAGATTTACCTGGACATCCTCCAGAACGATAAGTTGAGTTTTCCATTGATTTGATTCCTGGATCAAGGCCTATATCGAAGACCCCTTACAGAATGGCTACTGTAGAGTTAGTCTAACTAAAGAAACAACTAGAGGAATTGAGTAATAAGGGATTTATTCGCCCCAGTGTTTCTCCATGGGGAGCCCCTGTTCTTTTTGTTAAAAAGAAAGATGGATATATGAGGTTATGTATCGACTACAGGGAGATCAATGCTATAACGATAAAGAACAAGTATCCCCTGCCTCGTATTGATGAATTATTTGACCAAATGCATGAAGCCCAATACTTTTCAAATATTGAACTTCGATCTGGATACCATCAGTTGTGTGTAAAGAAGGAAGACATTCCGAAGACAGCATTTCGAACCAGGTACGGGCATTACGAGTTTACTGTAATGCCTTTTGGATTGACTAATGCACCCTCGATATTCATGGATCTGATGAATAGAGTTTTCAAGGAGTATCTCGATGAATTTTTGGTGGTATTTATTGATGATATCTTGGTATACTCCAAAACCTACGAAGATCATGAAAATCACTTGCGCATTATCTTGAAGACTCTGAGGAGGCATGAATTATATGGGAAGTTTAGCTAGTGTGAATTCTGGCTTCATGAGATTTATTTTCTTGGCCATATTGTCTCTAAAGATGGAATCTCTGTTGATCTTTCTAAGACCAAGGCAATCCAAGAATGGCCAGCACCTACGAGTATAACTGAGGTACGCAGTTTCATTGGTTTGGCAGGTTATTATCGACGTTTCGTCTAGAATTTTGCCCGATTGGCTAACCCATTAATGAATCTCACACTTAAAGGGGTAAAATTTGTTTGGACAAAAGAGTGTGAAGAATGTTTTGAAAAACTGAAGAAATGATTAGTCAATGCTCCTATATTGACTCTACCATCAGGGAATGATGGGTTCGTTATTTATAGTGATGCATCAAAGAAAGGACTTGGCTGTGTCCTTATGCAGAATGATAGAGTTATTGCCTATGCATCACGACAGTTGAAAATTCATGAACAAAACTATCCTACTCATGATCTCGAGTTAGCAGCTGTGATCATTACTTTGAAGATATGGAGGCACTACCTCTATGGTGAAAAATGTGAGATTTGTACTGATCACAAGAGTTTGAAGTATATTTTTTCACAAAAAGAACTCAAAATGAGGCAAAGGAGATGGCTTGAATTACTCAAGGATTATGATTATACGATACACTTCCACCCGGGGAAGGCAAACAAGGTGGCAGATGCTTTGAGTAGAAAAGACCATGGAGTTTTGAACAATATGAGAATTGAAAGGGATCCAATTTTCATGGATCTAGTAAAGATGGACATGGGAATAACTAGGGAAGGTGAAACATCAATGATTTTTCAAATGGTTGCCAAACCATCTTTACTAGAAAGGATTAAGAGTACTCAGACCGATGATGAAGAATTTCAAAAGAAGATTAAAGCTGTGAATGATGGGAGATTGAGAGACTTTGTGTATGAAGATGGAATTTTGAAATTTTGGAAGAGACTTTGTGTTCCCGATATACCTGATCTAAAAAGGGAATTGTTGGATGATGCTCATAGTTCCAATTTCTCTATACACCCTGGGAGAACAAAAATGTATAGAGATTTGAAGGAACATTTTTGGTGGGACAACATGAAGAGGGAGATTGCTGATTTTGTGTCAAGATGTTTGGTTTGTCAACAAGTGAAAGATGGAAGGCAACAGCCTGGAGGAGTCATGCAACCTCTTCCCATACCGGAGTGGAAATGGGACAATATTACGATGGACTTTGTCATGGGGCTACCAAAGACTCCTAGGAGGAACGATGCAATATGGGTTATTGTTGATCGTTTTACCAAGTCAGCACATTTTCTTGCTATAAGAGAAGATCTACCCCTGGAACGTCTAGCAAGACTATACATTAATGAAGTTGTGAGACTTCATGGAGTACCCCTATCGATTGTTTCTGATCGTGATCCCCGTTTTACTTCAAGATTTTGGAAAAGTCTTCAGAAATCCCTGGATACTGAACATCATTTGAGCACTGCTTACCACCCTCAGACAGATGGACAATCAGAATGTACTATTCAAACCCTAGAAGACATGTTGAGATCTTGCTCACTTGACTTTCAGGGTATGTGGGATCAATATTTACCACTGGTAGAATTTTCCTATAATAATAGCTTCCATTCGAGTATTCAGATGGCACCATATGAAGCGTTATACGGAAAGAGATGTCGTACACCAACCTGTTGGGATGAGGTTGGTGAAAGAAAACTTGTAGGCCCAGAACTGGTGGAGGAAACGGTGGAAAAGGTGAAGGTAATCCAAAATCACATCAAAGCATCCCAAAGTAGGCAGAAGAGCTATGCTGATAATCGAAGGAAGGATTTGGAATTTCAAGTCGGTGATCATGTTTTCCTGAAGTTATCTCCATGGAAGGGAGTCATAAGTTTTGGTACGAAAGGTAAATTGAGTCCCATGTACATCGGACCCTTCGAAATTCTAGAACGAATTGGGGTTGTAGCTTACCGATTGGCAATGCCGCCAAGTCTCTCCAAAGTTCACGATGTGTTCCACGTATCTCTCTTGAGAAAATACATGCCTGACCCAACGCATGTACTCACCTATGAGGAATTAGAACTGGAACCCGATCTGTCTTATTGTGAAGAGCCGGTTAGGATTCTTGATACAAGAGAACAAGTACTGAGAAACCGGACGACACGTCTGGTAAAAGTTTTGTGGAGAAATCATAAGATGGAAGAGGCAACGTGGGAACCCGAGGAACTTATGATGAAGAACCACCCGAGTCTTTTTTTGCAGTAATACCCTAGAAATTGCGAGGACGCAAATATTTGAAGGAGGGGAGAATGTAACACCCCAAGCTTCCACGGTACGTTTCCCTTCGAATAATGCGATAGCGTGTGTTGTACGCAACCTCGAGTTCTAACACACACCACAACTAATTAAACTAGACGTTGTGAATAGTAATACCTACTTTTTGAAATCATATATATTTTATATTTCAAAATGGACTTCATTTTTGGATTCGTAATATCTAATTTAGCCTAAGGTGAAATTTTGGTACTTTTCGGATAACTTTCATATTTTGATGAATAGTGAAAATTACTAAATTTTAATTAAAAAAAACATTTTTAATCAAAATAATTAATAGTGATAAATTATGAATTTTAGTAGTTTTAAATTATATTTAGAATATATTTTTACCATTTCATATAATGTTGGTCATTGGACATAATTTTACAATTAAACCGAACATAAGCAAGTGTCAATCTTTTGATAGTTATTATCTCTTTAAAACACGCTTTTTGTTTTGACAGCGGGAATTAATTTTAAATTAATTTCTGCCACTTCTGTGTTTTGAATTTAGGAAAATGGATTCCATATTTGGAATCAGGATGTTCAAATTGTGTAAATAGGTAACTTTTATTTTTAGACATTTTGAATAATTACTGCGGTAAATATTTTATTTACCATGGTTAAGGGTAAATCCGGTAAATAAGGGTTAAAAAATAATATTATAATAATAATAAATTACCCTAAAACGTGTCTTAACCCTATTGGTTGATACATGGTCGACCATGGGCATCTTTGGGTCGATTTTGGGACCCCATGGATCCACTTGTAAGTGATAATGACATTTTATTTTAATTCAGTTAAAATGAATACAAAAATGACACAAGCATATATCTTTTAGAAAAACAATTGTTACATAGGGTTATATATGTTGGATTTTAGATTATAAATATTAATTAGAAAGATAAAAAGATTTACTACATAATGATATTTTATTTCTAATTTTTAGACATTAAATAGTTTATATTATTTATGACACAATGATGATGCAGTAATTACTATAATAGTGAAAAATTAAAATAATTGATATTATAAATACCCAAATAAATGTAATATGAAACTTTTAATGAATTAAAATAACTTTATAGGATAATATGATATATTATAATTGATTTAATTTACTTTGTTCGAAGTAATCAATCTGTTATGAGTTTCACAAAAATCAACTATTGAATAGTGTCAAAATTGACATAAAAGAGTTCTTAAAACAAATATTATATTATTAATTGATATTAAATTCTTAAAAATCTAAGGTTTGGCCAAGAGACTTATATCATGATAGGTTCATCATTAATGGACCACTTGGGGGTCGTTTGGATGTATATAGTAAGTTTATTAACCATATTATATAAAAATACAGAGAGACGTTGTAAAAGTGAAACTAATTAACCTAAAGTTAATACTTAAAGATAAGGTTAATATAAGTACCCAAACCTGTCTAAATTCTATTGGTTAAGTTGTTTTCGACCCATCCCCACCTTAACCTTTGAATAGTAAACTTTGTAGCCATTGGAAACCGATTATGAATTTATTATAAACTAATATCTCTAGCTTTTCCAAAGGTGCCCCTCACCCCTCTTATAAAAGGGCACTCCTTCCCATTTCTTCACACCTTCAAAGCCTTTTGGTTCGGCCAAACTCTGCCCAAATACTCTCCCAACATCCCTCACTACAACCTAGAGGCCTTAGTTTGATCATAATGCGAACCTACGGAGCCCTTTTGATCAAATCAAAAGGAAGAACCCGAAGAAGAGGTAATGATTTCACCACCCTTTTCCAAGTTCATTTCTTCTTCCACTTCTTCTTCCTTTGTTCTTACCATTATAAAATAATAACTCCAGTATCTCACATATACTGTGATGTTATTATAAATATGGTACAACCATATTCAGTATTCTATCCACCCTTTGAATAACATGTCACCATACGTGCGTACGTACGGCTTACCGTCTCCACGTCGTGGTGTAATTGTTATTCAATATATTATTATTTGGATGGGTATAATAATGATGTGTAACTCATGTAAATAATAAATATAACATGTTAATGATTCTGTATATATGATATACCATCCATTTATATATTATTTTAATATCAAAAGAATGATATTGTCACTCGTGCGTACGTACGGACTACCGTCTCCACGAACGCGATGAGATTCATTCTCCATCGTATCCATTCAAGTATAATTATCATTTGATGATTTAAAAATTATGTTTATGGACTTTATATCATTCTGGATATGAATAAGATACAACAAACATGGCTTATGTAACAAAACATATAAAAGAAAATGAGTAAGTTAACACCCGGAACGACGATAATTCTATGATATTATTAACAAATCAATGTTAAAAGATCATATATGATATCATATTAATATATATGATTCTTGTGTAATTTAATAACAATTATTTCACCATTATACAGGAGGTTAACCTACCCCAACCAAGTAAAAGTACAAGGTAAGGGTTATTTCACAATCTCTTCATTATTCGAGGTTGTTTATATGTAATAATCTACTGGGATCTCTTTATCATCCACATCCATGTTTCTTCAAAATGTATTTCAAAACATTTTTATTATGTACAAAAATATGGGTTAAAGTCATTTATACCCTTGTTTGACTTTTTATAAGAGTAATCCTTCCGTCATTTTCAAAACAAGGTCCTTTTTAACCTTTTTGACAGAATTAAGGTAAGAATGTTTTTTTTAACTTATACGGCGAGTGCGGTTATTTTATGCCATTATAAAATCTTCAAACCTTTCCTTACAAGCTTATACGAATATTTTCAAAGAGAATGTTTTATTTTATATGGATCTTAAATGATTTCAAAATAAAAGGAGATATTTCTTTAAAAAGAATATTGATTTCATCTATGTCAACATCCTTTGATGGATTTTAAGATTATTTGAAGTTGATTTATTATGATACAAAACTTCTATATTGTATTGAAGGTTTTGTGATATGTCTGACTGTGGATGTGCTATTTTTATACCATTCATAATTTATGGTGAAATTATTGACATTTCGTATGCTAGTTTTAATACAAATTTTTATGTTATGTTTAAACCTTTTCATATTGGAATGCATTGAACTTAGTAAGTGACGGGTGGAGCCCGCTATAGCTCCTCGATGCATTGGTAGGTCTCATGAGACAAACTAGTGTCTTGGCACAATGCCTTGACAAAATCTTATTTGTAGTCTTGGCACAAGGCCTTGACTATGTGGTTATGATAGTCTGGCATTATGCATTCCAACATTATGAAAGTGGTTATTGATTTTTGCATGTGATTATTCGATTAGTAGAATATCCATGTGAATAAGTAAATGGAATTATTTCATTTTATTTATGCCATACCATGTTGAAAGATCATGTTTGAAAGGCTTTTGTTTTAGTTATACATTGCCTTAAATGTTTATTCTTATTTATGAAAGTTTCCGCTATATTGTTATCCTTACTGGGCATTTGAGCTCACCCCTTTTCTATGTTTTATTTTTCCCAGGAAGTGAAGAAGTAAATTATGAATGACCTGCAGGGATGTTATGTGGGATATGAGTGTGGATTATTGAGACATTATGTTGTTGTAGTAGTTTTTCATTTTATGATGTAAAGTAAAACTTATGAATATATCTAGTGTTTCCAAGGCTGCTAAACCAATCGGTCGTTCGAGATTTGATCTTTCTTGTGATCATACCAATGTTATGTAATAATGCACTGACTCTGGGTAACTGGGGTCGGGGCGTTACAATTTATCTCACTGAAAATATTTAAGTAAATATTTTAGAACTCGAAACATTAATTCATATTAGATATGAATGTATTTTGTATCCTTATGTGGAATTTAGATTGAATTTCATATCCCTTATGTGGATTTGTAGAGAATTAGCTTCCAATACCAAATATATTTGAATGTTATTGAAAATACAGATTAAGGTTGAGTGGAGTTGAGAAGGTACCCCTATAGAGTTAATGTAAGTATGTGAAAATACCTGTAAGGAAATATCTATATTTGGATAACCCATGAATATGGTAATGTAAAATGGGGAGTGGAAATGTTAAATATGAACAATTCATTTTTATTTCATAGGGTATATAAAGTAAGGAATTATAAATCCAGGGAATTGGAGGTATTTTTGGTGCTTTATTTGGGAAGAATTTATGATTTTATCGACAAAAAAAATCTAAAGGGATAATATCTTGGATGAAAAGGTTTGTTTTATGTTGAATTTATTTAATCAATGAATAAGGAGGTATGGTGATTAAGAAGGTTTAATGTTTATGACAATGACTTTGGAAGAGTTTGAGAAGAATTTAGAAGAATTAAGAAGAATTAATTGATTATTTAATGACATGAATATTTTTATTTGGAATATTTGGAATATTGGGGTTTACTAAGAATCACATGTGAAAAAATTCAATGATATACCTTTATAGTTTCTATATTTAAATTTCATGGCATGTGAAGTATTTGATGTTTTGGAGTATAAAACTATATATGGTTTTGGGGAAATAATAGTGATATTTATCAAGGTAATTCATTGAAACAGATCTTGAATATGGGATTTATATGTTTGGTAAGGTTTCATAGAAACCAAAGTTGTGGATTAAGGCACCTTGATAAGATTATATATAGAGGACTTATCTTTGGTATGATCAATCATGGGAAAAATAAGTTTGACAAAACTATTGGTTATTTAGTTATTAAATATGTTTGAATGGATTATTAAAAATATCATACATGTAAAGAAGGATTTAGGCATGATAATCTATAGGTGTAGATCTTCTATAAATTGGTAGTCTTGGTGTTAAAGTTAAACTAGATTTTATATTTGAAAAAAAATATAAATAAGTGTGATATATCGAGTTTAAATCTTTTGTTAAAATCAATTTTCTTCATGAATTTGGGTATTCAAAGAAAAGTGATACATTTGACAAAATTTTAGGGTATTCAAGGATTCTTATTAAAATTTGTTGTAAAGGAATAATTTTTTTCACTTAAATGAACACATAACTTGTTTGCAAAAAAAAATTCTTGAAGGATGTACAACGTTGAGAGAACATGGTAGACAATTTGCAAAGGAGATGCATTACCATTAATGTATATCCTGTAATTTTTAATCTATGATGAAATGAAGGTAGTAGTTTGTGATGCACATATGATGTCATTACATAATGTATTGAATGATTTCATGAAAATGGAAATTTGGTAAAGGAAAAGACCATAAAATTATGTTATGTAAAAAGATATATGAAAAATAAAAAATAATTTGTTCTTGATGAACGAGTGGAGGGGATATATGAACCGAACGAGGGGAATATAATCTGATGGGTAAAAAGGGAGAATAATTTTTTACTAGATGGATGTTTTCTTATCTAGGACATGAATAATATATATCATTACTGAAGAGGTGTCATGTGGAGAGGTGTACACATGGTTTGAAATGGAAATCCTACGGGAAATGAGTTTTATGGGGGCCTTTATCGATAAATACCAAATTAATATCCTCATTTGGAGTTGAAAAAAAGAGACCAATGTAGCAGATATAAATTATAATATCCCTAAATAAAGAATCATTAATGAAGCATTTGACTAAATGAAAAAGACCATCATGTAGAGTATAGTTATTCATGAAGAAACATCATCTATGAAGAGGGACCATTTGTATAGGAAATTTTTTTGAATCATTATATAATATATTGTTCTGGAAGATTAATATCATGAATTAGTTTAGTATTGGAATTTTGCAAAGTATTTTATGAAGTATGTTCTATGAAGTTGTTACTAAAAGGGTATTTTTGAAAGGAGGCATGTGAAGAACATTTTTGACCAAGGGATATTATCTGGAGATAAATATAAAAAATGATACTTATACAACTATATTTAGGAGATATTTATTGGATTTGGGAGTGTATTATAAAATACTATATAGGAACTTATGATAAAAAAATTATACTTTTTTTTACGACATGGATGTAACCTACATAGATATAAACTATGAATAAATTCATCCAAAGAAATTTATTGAGGAGGTTTCATCCAATGTGCTATAAGGGGGGAAGTGACCTATTACATGAGCCTAATTTTAAAGTAAATGATACTGGAATGTAGTGGTCTTGGATTAAAATTTTTATCCAACAAACTAGTAAATATTTGTTGATTCTCGTACACCATTTTAATGTGTTGTGCATACTCCTAGGATTATCTTTATGAGGTTAGCCAAATAAAATAACTTTATATATATAATTTTCATTCCTACATACCCGATAATAATTTTATTAGGTTAATTGTAAAATTAATCATGAAATAGTTTTAACACAGATTATACAAAATATCATAAAGGAAAATATTCAGGTAAATGTAAAATTTTAAATTGTCTTATACCCTGATTCCCCTACCCTTGTAGATGTATTGAGTTGTAATAGAAAGGCTACCAAATAGTGATATGAGTTTTAGAAAATTGCATATGGAGATTTTACCCTCTATATCATCACATATAATTATAAATAAATAACAAAAAAATCCATACAAAAATACTACCTCAATGTACAATAGTTGATTTCACTGATAATGGTGCACCATTATAAATAAAAACCACCATGATAACCAAAAAGTACTCATTTTGGGAATATAATTATACATTAGTGTAGGATAACACGATGATCCAAGAATACAATGAATTGAAAAATGAAAATGAGACTATAACGAAATCCACTACCCTATCCTAAATCTTTTCTATGAGCTATCTTCAAATCCACATTGAGTTCCTCTATCCCTCTCACTAATAGGAGGTCCTGTTCTAAGACCAATATAATAATCATAATGTATGAACACCCACTAATGATCATGTGCAAGGATTGATCATAAAAACCAATAGGATTTGAAAACTCATATACCTAACAATAACTATTATATATGTGTATACTTGTATTGAATTAGATGTATGTCATAAAACAATCACATTTAAGACATCTCTTGATCCATTAGGTACTAAATAAGTAATCATGATAGTTAACCCACACCATCTTCAATGAGTTCCAACTTGTAGTCTATACATATCCCCTAAATTATTTTGGTAAAAAACATACCAATCTAGATCCACATGGTCACTCATGGTGCAAGGTTATCATAAATCCCAACCAATACACACTCCTAAACCTCTAGTTTAGTAATGAAAATTGGTTTCATTAAAATAACATCATTATGATATAGATTTATTATATTCAAAGAGTTGATTATTAATGAATACCCCATCACATATTGATTTTTTTTCTAAATTTGAATTACTGAAATTGTTTTTTTAATTAGGAGTGATGAAATGAAAAAGTCATGAGCATTTAGATGTGGCTTAATATAGTGAATACCTAGTTAGTCTTCTATTAAAATTCCAACACCTTCTATAGAAATCAATTTAATTCTAGAGAAACAAGAAAAGGAATTATACTTTGGACCTATGGAATAAAAAAAATATCACCGCTTAATTCCCATCATGCCATGTGTTGGTGATTTGAATTATATTCTGGATAATACTTCTATATTGGAAAACATGGTATGTGATATTACATGGGTTGAAAAGTAACCAAGAATTGAATTGACGAGAACCTTGGAATCAATATCAAGTGTGGAATGTATGATTTTATAAGAAGTTCATATATTCATAACTATATGAATTGCATTTGATTCTTCTTACAAAGAGTCACACATCTTGTAGGAATCCTAAAATGATATGATCATTGGGACTATCCAATCTCGGACTATGCCTCTTCCACACATAAGACCCAAGCTACATGACCCCTCTATATTCATTTTTAAAACAAAAAATAGAGGGATAAATTTTAATAGGGGTGATTGTGGAATTAGTGGATGGAGATAGAAGTCTTCCATTGAACTTGAGCATGTTGAGACATGGTGCAGAATCCCTGTCCTTGACTCTTTTAACCAATTCATGGAAAAAATCATGGTAATAAACACAATGGACTGAGAAGAAATGTTAATTCTCTCCAATTGATCTTTGTTTCTTGCCTAAAAATACACCAAAAACTATATGTTAGGATTAATTTCATTTCATTATCCTCTATTCTATTGGACCCTGTTCTAAGAAACCATTGATCCAGAAAACTGACATAAAAGGAGAACTGAGGAACTACAAACATGAAACTGTTGAAGTAGAGCCACACCTGAGTAGCCCAGTGGCTCTCGAAAAATAGGTGATGAGATGAATCAACATTAGGTCCATTGAATAAATTGCACCTAGATTCTGGTTGAATACCCATAAATATGATATTTTCATTGATAAGAAATAAAAAGTCAAACATACAATACAAGTTAGCTCATATTTATAGGAACCTCTTTGTATCAAACAGTTTTCCACCATCATCTGATTCTCCAGATGATTGAAGCACCCAATTAATGTCATTAACCTAGAAGAGTCTAGATGAAGACCCTATGAAACAAATTTATCTTGGTCCAATGCCAACTCAATGAGGTACCTAATAGCACATTTCTTGGATTGAAGGAACACTTGAATAAATTCTAGATACATGGTTACCTTCTTCAATTATATATACAGAGTGGGAAAACAAGAAATTGGAGTTTGTAGATATCCCAATTATCAAAATAGAAAGTGATATCTCTCTGTATGATAATCTAATGAACATGGTTCTCAAGAATCTATATAATATAGTGTAACTTGAGCCATAATGAGGAATGATTGCCTCCTCGGACCCCTGAAATCCCTATATATTTTTCTTTGGTAAATATTCCCTATAATAAAAACATTCAATAGCCTCAAATTCATGTTTTTGATACATTTCAATCATTGTTCTAATGACACTTTTCACATTTACCTCTCCCTCCCTCACTGACTTCACCAACAGAGGCAATGAGGCATAGTGTTGATTTCCCTCAGAATGAGAATCCTCTATGAATGAAACAAATATATTATCGATTATTTTTGTAATAAGATTTGGTAAATTGGTTGGTAAGTCAAAATTCATGGTAATAGAATAAATAACATGGTTATCTAAGGAAATTCTCCCTCTAGAAGAAAAATGGAAACTCTCCCATTTGGTAATACAACTAGTGATAGTTGAAACCAACCTATCAAAGTGGTGAAGATAAAACCTCAATGTGAAAATATAAAGTCCAAGTTATTATAATTAGAATTTATTCCTATGGATACCAATTATGGTCCCAATTGAGAAAACTCCTCTCTCTTATCATTATATATATATATATATATATGTGCTTATTTTTTCCCAATTGAAATTTTAACCACTCCAAATTCATTACTCATCAAGGATCACATTGAAACCCTAAATGGAATAATAGATTATGTTGAAAATAAATCATATTATCCATAAAATAAGGTGAGAGAAACCATGAGGAGTGTTTTAGCACCAAAAGGATAAAACTCTACCTTTAAATTCCCCTATGAATGAGGTTACTGAGAGTGTTATTCATAAGGATAAACAAGCTTGAAGATAAGGAATCTCTTTATCATAGCCCAAGTATAGTTTTGAAGATTTTCCAATGCTTACCTAGGAATTCTATGAATAACCATGGGGAGATTACACATCTGAAAATTATATATGTCATCCTTTGTGAAAAATTCATTATGAAGAGGACCTTCAAAATAAAAGATAATTTTATGTAGTCGTAGGCTTTATCCATGTCGAGTTTGATATCAATTTTCAAACCGCTCAAATTTTTTTTGAGATCATTGATCATCTCTTGAACCACTCTTATATCTCACTAAATCAACCATTCCCTTTTGAATGTGTGTTTCTCTTTTGAGACCCATCCGCTATGGAAAGGTAGAAAATTCCTATTGATGAGGAAAGACAAAACCTTCAAAGGTAAGTTAGATATAATCATATTGCTGAAGTGCTTCAGAGAAGAATAATATTTTGTATTAGGAATGGGAAAAAGTGATGTGGAACTTTCCACATGAGGGATGAAACCATTGAGAAAATATTCCTTCACTTCAAACACTAATAGACTCATGGTCATATCCCATGAAGACACATTTAAGGACTTGGGGAATCTCTCTAGTTTGGGTGAGATAATAGTATTAAGGGTAATGACTACTTATTTTTTCCTATTTCTCAATTGGAACTGATTCAATAAATGAACTATCCCCACTCAAGACACAGCACGACGAATTATGTTGAAGATATCTACATGGAAAGATAGGTACCAACCATGCATACAAGGATTGTGACCTACTTTAAGATATTAAAAGAATGAGACTTCTTTACGTGGTACCTCATCATGGTCCAAACTGAAGGTTCAATCTTTCCAAAGTATATTCACCCTGAAGATCTGAAGTTTCACCTTCATGTATGCATGAAAGAAATATGTATTCTTGTATCCTTATTTGAGCCATTTAATATGTGATTGTTTAAAACCAATTATTTCCATCTCCATAATATGATCTTCTAAAAAATGTTTTTTATGAATTTTATTGAAATATAAACCCATCCCATGCACACTCTATTATGGATTCATGATGATCTACACCCAAAATAAAATCTTCAATATCAATATTTGGTTGAGGATAGTTTTTATCCCAATAAATAATATCTCATTTAAGTCATCTCAAAATTTTATGAAGACCCAACCATCTAACACATGACACTGGCTTGTTCTAAAAATATTATAAAACCCAATGATAGTCTGTATTAGAGATTTATCTAGGGTGGAGGAAGAACATGTAACCGCTAAGTGATCTGTAATACTTGTCAAGCTAGATCAGAGAATGATTGGACACATCCTTGATGGGGTGAGAGACCATGATGTCCAAAAATGTATAAATGGATGATAGATTGTTAATCCTCCTTTAGTTCTGGTACTAGGTATGGTTACTATCATAATGATTATTGCACCATGTAAAAGGGTCTCCTGAATAGCCTAGAACATGAAATACTGATCGAGTTAGGAACATTGAGAAATCATGGCTCGCCTTCCTTGAGAAATGGGAAATTACTTTATTTTCTAAAGGATCCAATATCTCATTGATTTCACCACTGACTAACCACAGAAACCTCCTTTTTAAAATAATGAAAGGTCCTATCACATGGACTCATGAGCAGGAACATCACATTTCTTGTAAATAAGTGATGTGAAGACAATAAGGACCTATGATAATATTGACCATAATAAACAAATTAGAGGGGCCAATAAGATCAACTGTGATTCTAGATTTTTAGAACCACAAAATATGATGGTTATGGGGATCGGGATGCATAGTGTTTTAATCATTAAATCAAGAATCATAATATAAATATTAGTAGATTGTTTTTTTTGTTCCAAAACTGCTACAAAATAATATTTTTTTGTATCTATTGATAATCGAAATAACTTTTAACCCATGGTCTAAGGCCATGATCATTCCAAATAATGTTTGAAAACATTAATAAAGGAGAGGCGGGGATTTAAAAATTTCCATATTGGAGTCAATAAAAGATGATTTCATTGAGAATAGGCCCCTTCATTGGGAGCTAGTGAGGGAACCACATGATGGAGACAACGGCGTGGAGGGAACAGGAGGTGGGGATGATGGACCCTAAAGTAAATTTAAGGATATAGGAATATAGAAGATACTATTAGAGAAAAAAAGACGAGGAAGACATGAAGATCTAAGGCCACACATTGAAAGGGGGAAATAAGAAGAGGGAAGATATTTATGTTTTCCTTCTCTATAAGTTCGATTATTCATGGTGGAAGGCCAACTATAAAAGAGAAGGTATATTATCATGTAAAAAACTAGTGATGAGATAGAGGTGTATTCTTAAGAGAATGGGGAGGGGGAAATGAACCAATGTGGATGGGAATCTCAGAGTTCTCTATGAGGTTTACAATTGGATAGGACATAGAATGGATTTTTCTAATGATTTGAATAAAGCATAAGAAGGTAAGAGGGGATGATGTATTTAATAAGAAACATGGGAGTTCATCAGGTTTGGATGAGTTGGAGATCACTCTAATGAACTGTCAATGATAGTGTTATAAGAATGTGAATCATAAATTCTACAATTCGCAAAGCAATAAATGTGAATACTAGTATTCAAGTAGAAGCACATTTTAGAATCTTAGAAGTTATTTTAAAAACATGAGAAATAATCCTCCGCTTTGATATGGATACAATCCAAACGAGGATACAATAGGTCAACTTGTACATAGATCCAAGCCACTAGCAAGTCGATCATCTGAGAAGTGTGATCATCTAAACATAAGGAAGAACCCAAAGCATCTATATTCTGGTATTAATGATATATTAAATATAATATTAAATAAATAATAATTTATTTATTTAAATAAATTATATTTTATTTATTTAAATAAATTATATTTTATTAATTTAAATAAATGATACTTATTTAACTCATGAGTATAGCTCAAGTCAAGTAAATAATAACAATATTGTTATTAAACAAGTGGTTTTTAATATATTAAGATAGTCATAAAGGTGTTATACAAAATTATTTATTCTCTAACCTACCTCTACAAATACATGATCATATCATTTACATGGGTTAGAGGTTTCACAAAATAAATACTATGTAGTTATTCAATCAACACCAAAGTTTAAATTATCGAACTATCTCTCAAGAACTAATATCGAACTTCCACCTTCCACATACTATAAAGAATGAGAAAAAAAAGGAATCAATCGTTTAACCATCAATGATTATAAGAGAAGCGGCGTAATATGATTTGGATAGTCCTGTTAGCACATAAACTACCATCGAAAAAACATTAAAATTGAAGGCAAAATTATGGATCATTATTAGAGGGATTATATATTTAGATCATATTGATATAATAATAATACAACCAAAAATACATTTTTATAATGAAAATATTCTTCAATTAATGTTATCAAGATAATAGTAATATATGACTTTAAATTACATATAAATTTTATGAGAAAGATCCTCTATATTGGTTCTATATCTTTTAAATTTTAATTGGATAAAATTATTTGTTATGAAATTTATCATCATGTAAAATTTGGATTATTCATTTAATATAATAATATTTGAGTTTGGTCAAACCCAAATATGCTTTTTTACAACATCTAAAATATTCAAGTTGTATTAGAGTTGTCAGATTAAATTTATATATATTTATTAATCATTGAAAATTATAACCATTTACTTATAGTTTATTATTTATTGAAATTCAATCACTAATTATAAATATTTATATCGCATATTATTTTAATAAATTCAAATTTATATAATAAGAAAATATTAGTAATACATGATGAACATCCAAGGAACACATCAGAAGGTGAAAAAGATTCTAGCCATATAACATAGAATTACACGATGTGTATCCCGAAGGAACATGATATGTACTCTAATTCATTACACCAGGATGAGTTAATAGTCTATTTTAGCATTTTATCAAATAAATTCCACACAACATCATCAAAAAACTTTTAGTCAATTAGGCCCGAATGGCACACAACTGATTACAAGGGACCAACCATAAATATTACATAATCTTGAGTTCTAAGTAAATAATTCATTATCTTTACTTGAAAATATTTTAAAGTTTTTAGTTTTATATAATTAGTTCCTAATACATAAATAAAAAACCATATATATGAAAATTTAAAATGTACAACAAGTATCCACTTTCCCATAATATCAAATTGTTTAAATAAAACATGATTTATTTTAATGATAAATCCTCATGACTATCAAAATGACATCTTATTTTCCATTACCATCCTTAAACCATGTGAAAAACATTTCAAAATGTGGGATGAGAACAAAAATGTCAGTATGGGACATAAAAAGAAAAGACTCGTTAGTCTATTGAAATACATGAAAACTATTGAGAAACCTTTTCTTAAAAACATTATTTTTTTCCTAAAAAATAAATCATCATTATTTTAAAATTTTTATTATCATAACATTTATATAAAACAAATTCTATGAAGACACATTATAACCGAGTGAAAATTCATGTAGGTTCTTAGGTGATCATCTCATAAAACCCTTACAAAAGCCATAAATAACCCTTAAAATTTAGAATACCCTTATGAATGATTTCAAATATAATTATCCATAGAACAAAATCAATACCCTATTATTTGGAGCACTATCTAGGAACACAGACAATAAACAATGTCTATGTTATATATCATGAATAAAAAATATTATGTTAGCAACATTTCATCATAAAACCCTTAAAAAACTCTAATGTAACCCTTTTTCAGAACACTTTTATATATCAAAAAACCATTTTATTTTAAAAACACATATTCAAAATATAAATTAACAAGAACATGGGGAAGAGGGTTTATATTTTATGAAAAAAATAAAATATTATAAATGAATCAAAATTAAAAAATGGTTATGGAGGAAGGAAAAGTTATTTTTGTATTATAAATTAATGTAAAATATTCCATTTATCATTTTTATGGAATCTCAAACACTTCGTTCAAATATTTTTTTTTTCGAATCTCACTTAAATAAATAAAAAAATTCTTTTTAAAACAATGATGTCCATATAATTACATTAGAAAAATATTTTTGAATTAAATATGGACATTGAATAAATAGTTTTAATGGTTCTTTAAAAGATAATTTTTTAAATTTAAAGTCTCTTATTACTTTGAAAACATTTCCATCATAAAACCCCTGAAAAAAATAGTAAAGAAAAATATAAATATCATGAGAATATTCAATTAATTATATAACATGTCAAAGGGTCTATATATACAAATAATTAAATAAAAATGGTTCATAACATCAAAATATGCCTCAATGAATAGATATTGAGGAGAAGTCATTACCTTGAGTCTGGCACGTTACGTACATTATTTACCTTCCTGAATAATAAAAATATTTTAATTATTTACATTATTGATATTTTTTTTTCATGTTTATTATTCCTTTTATTTCACTTATTACCTTGATATATATAATTAGTTAATATATTAAGGTTACACCAGATGTTTTGATGATATTTGGCTTAGGTGTTCAAAATAACTTTGGTAGGTTGACT
The DNA here is from genome assembly GCA_963277665.1 of Viscum album. Taxonomy (NCBI): domain Eukaryota; kingdom Viridiplantae; phylum Streptophyta; class Magnoliopsida; order Santalales; family Viscaceae; genus Viscum; species Viscum album. The sequence continues at coordinate 1,007,549,407 of OY728131.1, forward strand.
ATAGTCCAAGAAGTATTTTTAAACATCTTTAAAATAATAATCATTACATAATTATCATTTTAATAAAACAATGATACATTTAAAACAAATCATGAAATATTTTTATGTGAAATGAACTATGTTACAATCCTGTAGAGGGTATGTCATATGTATACATGGGTAACATTTCCATTTTTAATAAATTTTTATGGAAATAAGTTAAGTAATATTATTTATTTCAAGAATGATCATCATAAAATAAATTAAATATAATTTTTTAAATGTGCATATATATATATATATATAAAGTTTTATTTAGTTAGGTAAAAAGACTCACATTTCTTCACGGAGTCGGTAGTCCACACCTACGCATGAACAACGTTCTCATTTTTCAGTGTAAGAAATAAAATGACACAATATATTTTAACAAGTATAAGTAATTAATATAAAACATATATCCTTTAGATCACATATATTCATTAAATTTACCATTATCACCTTCCATGAATAGATTTAGTGAAAAATGAATCACACCACTTCGCGAGGAGGTAGTCTGTCATACATAGGGGTGACATTATCATATCAAGAATTTAGTGGAATATAAGAATCTATATGTGATTAAATAAGACCATAAGTATAAATATTTTAATATTAGAATATATATAATTTAAATTAAAAATTATAAGAATCCATGATAGGTTAGGATGGAAATTGAATAAGATCATATCTTAAGATGGTAGTTCCTTATACACAGGAATATAGATTTTGAATCTCATTTGAGGGATGTGGAGATAAATTTTGGTTATTGCATTGACATAAAAACATATAATTACATTAAATATACAATTTATTATATAATAATAATTAAATAAGATTTTAGGATGTTGAGGATGAAATAAAATGAAGATGATTGGTTAAACATGATACATATTCTTCTAACAACCTCCTCAGATAAGAACAGAAATCCATTTTATGATGTATTTTTTCTCAAAGTAAGTGATAGAATTCCTGAGTAGTGAAATAATAATGATATTTGGTTAGTTATTTTCCATGAAAAGGGATTTGATGTTATCAATAGTATAGGATATGGGGTGGATTTTTATAAGGGAGGTGAGCAGCACACTTGTGATTTTTGAAAAAAAGGTCCACCCACATTTTTTACTTTTCAAAAGCATCTAAAATTTAACAATATCATGAATTAGAAATTTTATGGTATAAAAAAATAAATGAAATAAATTTATAAAAATTATTTCATTTTAATTATTGTATTTTTAGTTTTACCCCATATAAATCTGATTTTCTATAAATGGATAATTATATTTTTTTGTTTTTAATATTCATTATGGTCAAAAATTAAATTGAAATTATTACATAATGTAAATTATTATGATTAAAAATATAGAATCAATTTATCAAAATTCAAATAATTTAATTGGGATGTTTTATTTAAAATTAAATTTTGAAACACGATGAAGTAACAGTTTTTCAATAAGTATATTTTTCATGAAAAATATGATATTATATAAAATCTATGTCAAGTAATCATCATTTTATGAATTAAATTTAATATTTTTATATATATAATATATAAATTGTATTTAAATCATTCATCATTTGGTGTTTTAACTAATTTAAATTGAGATACATTATTCAATTTATTACACTTCAAAAAACATCCCATTTTATGCCAAAAAATAAAGATATAATAAAATACAATATAAAGATGACTAGAAATAATTTAATTGTATTAAATATTACTAAGTAATAATTATATTACATTAAATAATATTCAATACATAATGGTACTTTAAAATTTCATTATTTATAGAATGAAATGACATTTTTACAAAAAAATGTGGTATTTTTCACTCTTTATCAAAAAATTAATATTTTTTTTGGAAAAATACCAAAAACATTCAATAAGTTAATTTTTGTATGATTATTTAAAAATATATATATTTATTTTTTCTAATTAAAATTCTAAAATTTATAAATTATTATTTTAAATAAATCTTTCTAAAAAAGAGTTTATTCAATACAATTTCATTTTTGATATAAAAATATTAATGAATATTTTAATAGTGAATATAATTATATAATTAATTTCAATAAACATGAAAATTATTTTTCATATCATTAAATGGGTTGTTATATTCTTCTATCCTTTTTTAAATTATTCCATCATAATTTTATTCAATTATTAAACAAGTTGGGATATCTTTCCCTTATAGAATTTTGAGATTCCCATGTAGCTTTTTCAACCATATGGTTTTTCAATAAAACCTCAACATGTTAAATCACGTTATTCTAAAATAAATTCTCTATATCGTCAAGAATATTAATTATATATTACTTATAAGAATTATTCTCAACAAACTTAACTAATTTATGGATCATAATAAGAGATTAATCTAGCTCATATTTCATTAACATTGAAACAAAAAATAAATTATGTACTAATTATTAGCTAATAGGCAAGGATACTTATTAAGAAACTAATAAAATTTTATCTAGGATTTCGTATAGTATACTAAAAAATGGACATAACATCGCCATTTTAGTAAAATTAAATACACATTTCCACAGATATACTTTTAGAAAAACATGCTCACCTACCTCTAAAAAAATAAATTTCCTATAGTTATCTGCATAACTTTTTTTCTTTCTTAAAGTTGACCACATATGTTGTTGAATAAAATAAGCCTACTCCTCTATTTACTCTACCAACTCTACCCCCATTGACATACTTTCTCCCACACCATCCCAATAATCTTTCATCTGACATCACATTCCACATAATGGATCAAATGGTGACACCTGTAAATTTGAATGAAAACTATTATTATAAGAAAACACAAACAAATAAAGATGCTAATAAAAAATTAACTTTTAACACATTGAATAAGAATGAGTTATATATTCAATGGTGAAATTCAATCACCCACACAAAACATCATTTTTAAGAAGAAAATATGTACAATTATATAATTTAGTATTCAATGACATTGTATACCCTTTCAAGAACATAGAAGTAAATAACGAATCATATTTAGAGATAATGGAGATAGTAATTCCATGTAAACAAACTATATCTATTATATACTTTCGGGAAATCGGATATAGAGACATAGCATCCTAAATAAGGTGTAAATGGGAAATTTTCATTAATCGATCAATAATAACCCAAATCACATTATTACCTCAAGATGTATTTGGAAGTCCCCCCATGAAGTCCATTAACACATTTTATCAGTTCCACACCCATACTAGAAAACGATGAAGAGCTAACTTTGGAATTTTTTACTTATATTTAACCTATGAACAAGTAAAACAATTCTTGGTAAATTTTTCAATATGTTTTTTCTTATATCCCACCAGAAATACTTCTAATGGTCTATGTACATCATAGAACTTCTAGGATGAACAAAAAAGAGGGAATTATGAGCATCATTCGATAATTATCTATTAAACTTGGAATCACATGGCACACATGATATTTTTCCTAATCAGATATCACCACCTTCATCAAAATTAAAAACATTATATTTTTCGTTCATAATATATTCAACCATTTCCTACAAAACAAGACCCTTCATCTAAGGTACCATTCTTTTTTATAATATAGTCCTATATTGTGAAACTAAAATAAAAACATTTCATGTACCTATACCCTTAAATACTATGAGAAATATAATTAAATAATTATTTAAAATATCATGTCTCTACTAGTGAAAAAATATATAACAATGTTATTTTTGATGTTTTTAATGTCATTTTTTAACCGATGTTTATGTAAGCGATATTATAAATAACTATTTCAATGCAAGTTTTAATAAAACCAATATTTAAAAAATAAAAATACAGAAATATAGGGTCTTTTTAATATTTAATTATATAAAAAATTGATGTTGAATATATATTTCTATGTTATGTTTTGAAAAACCCCACATGAAAAATTTTGAAATTATATTTTAATGTTTGTTTTGTAATAAACCAACATTAAAAGTTATATTATTTTTAATGTTGAAAAAATGAATTAAAATTTCAATGACATTTTTATGTAAAATAAATGTTGAATGAAACTCTTCACTTTATCTTCAATAGAAACCCATGTTAGAAGACACTTTCAACATCAGTTTTTATAGAAATTTGACTTTGAAAGTCCAAATGGAATCATTCTTATGTCCATAAACATCGATTTTCAAAAACAACTGATGTTTAAAAATATTTTCAATGTTAGATTTTATAGATAAATGAACTTGATATAATTTTCTAATTATTCTTTCAACATTAGTTTTTAAGAAAAATTTACATTGATTTGGTTCTACCTCGGTTTATAAAAAATGATGTTTAATGTTGATTTTTAAATAAAATGAATTATATTTCATTCAACCATTTACAAAAACATATAAAAAACATATATAGAAGAGAAAATAAAACTAAATACATGTTGTCTAAAACATATTTCCTCTTATACATGATTAATTTCATTTATACATATGTAAATACTCATAAGCTCATTTTGTAATTTCAACCCAAGACCTCCCTACAATCAGAAATTACCACAGAAGATATCATGTATTACTCCTCATACTAATGCTATCATCTCTGACAACATTACCTAGTGGTTACCTCCCTTAAAAAAATGCCCAGAGACATCATTAACCATCCAAAATAGCCATCCACATTTACTTTCATGTACCAAAAATAATATATGAGAAACTCTATGTCAAATAATGTACAGATGCAAGGTATGATAATGAAGACTCAATAAAATATTTAAAGAGACATAAAATCTCAAAATTTAATACTAAATTGAATGAATGTGATAATTTCTATGAGATTTTTATAATATATAACATTTTAAACAAAAAAATAGTTCACCTAAATTTTTTCCCCCACAAAAACGAACATTATAATTTCATTTATATTTTATTTATCTTTATAATCGTATCCTAAACCAAAATAATTAAACACAAAAGTAGTGAAACATTTAATACACAACCCATTTCATTAAATTAGTTAATTCAATGAATTAAAACACTTGTTGTAGAAAAATAATTATTTTTTAACACTTTTAATTTAGAATATGAAATATTAAGCCTCAAAATTAAAAAAACACAACAAACATGAATAAAACTATAAATATTTAAAAGTAAATAATACGACATGAGGATATTTTAGTTTATAGTTTTTCTTCTAATATTCATTCTTGTACATTGTTTCATGATAGACCGAGTGATAATAATATATGTATATTCAGGAAGGTGTATCTTAATATGGATATTTTTAGTCATCTTAGTAGTATGTTATAATTATGAATTTCCACCTATCTATATATCTTTACTATTTTATTATATATGAAAAAATCGATCTAATTGAAAGATAATATATCTAGAAAATTATTTATATGTTTTATTTTGATCCAATATAAAATATTTTTAAGGGATATATTAACACCATAATAGATCTTGTTAAGTAGAAATGAGTTGGTATTAATTCATGGATGGTTATATATGATTTTATTTCTTTTATACACATAACTACAACAAGGACCATGAGTATGATAGAGATTTTTTCATGTGGTGAAATAAAAAGAGATATATAACCATTTCATTCAGAACATATTGGAGATATGTTAGTCAAATCATCAATGTATTTTAGATTTTCATCATTTTGGTTCTTGTTATCTCTTTTGGGAAAAACATTTGGCTTATTCAAATAACTGTTTGACCTTTATCAAGAGATACTTTTCACAAAAGTCTCATTATATTTTTCAGATATGTTATTTATCAAAAAATGAATAATGGTATTTCAAAACATGTGATATATTTATTCAAAGGTATACCCAACAATATCCATTGCATTCCTCAAACCTAGTGTGACTGAGAAGAGAGAATTAAATGAGTTCATACTTTTATGTCTAAACAAGGACATAAATTTTCAATAAATACAAATCATTATATGAAAAAATTAGGTAGAGTGTCAAATATATTGCACCCATAATTATAAGTCAAGAATATTTTCTAATCCTTCTAATGTATATATATTATGGTTCTCATTTATTTGGAAAAATGATAACAAAAATGGGTAAGCATCTTTAAATCATCCAAGATGAAGTAGTTTTTTAAAAAACCATAGAAGTTAATCTATACATCAACTAAAATATCTTTAGTCACACCTCCAAATCAATGTGGTTCAAAATAATAAAATCAAATCATAATATAATATCATTTCAATATGAAAAAACTAACTACATAGTCTATTTTATTATCAATGAAATATCATTACTTAGACACAACTTTACCAGTTATGTCCGGTTGCATAATTTTTAAAATCATATTTCAATGTTCCAAACACATTCTATTCCATGATGTGAGGGAGGAAGATACTCTAAAAAATTTAGTCAAAAACTCTTAGAAGAGGTTGTAAATTAGGTAATGATTTCGAACAGTGAGAAGATCATGGAGAGGGATTTTTCTACACTATTGAATAAGGTTGCGATGCTAAAATAAAGGAAATAGTTCCTCTTAAACATACCCTTACCTTTAAAAGGTGTATATGTAAACAATAATATGCACCAATATCATGTTAAATAAAATTGAAAATATGAAATATATAATTGAAGTTGTAAATTTCAACTTTGAAGATAGTTAATTCATGAAGAAAAAAAATAGGGAGGTAAAAAAATTATAAATAGTAAATAAATAAATGAATATATAGTTTTAAATATGTATATCAATATATAAAATTTAATAAGTGATATTTAAAAAAAATTAATGTTAATTCAAGTCAGTAAATAATTACATTCATTTAATAGACACTTCAAGATGAAATCAATCATTGAAAATAAAAATACTGTTTAAAATATATAGATCACAATATTATTTTTCAACACTAACAATGATAAACAATGGAATCAGGATTATAATGTGATACTATTAGAATAGATTTTTATATATCAAATAAATATATAAAAATATAGAATTTCAGTCCACTACTAGAAAAATATATAATTGATGTAATCAGTATGTACCATTCAAATTGGAGCACTCATATTTCCTTTTTTGAGTAAATTTTTTTCATGAAAAGCGTATAGAAAGTTTTTCTACATTAAATAATTATTTTTTGGATGAAATAATAATCCATAGTGTAATGAAATTCAAATCCAAAACTAAAAAAAATCATATATGGATTCTACATAAAGAAAATTTGTATACAATTCCCAATGTTGTTAATATAAACCATATATCACTGGTCATAAGTAAGAAAAAAAGTTACAATAAAATCAAAAAATCACATGAATAAAAACGTTTCACATGATGAATATTTTCTATATACCAAGTAAATGAAATAGAGTTGAATTTAGTATTATTTTTAACCCCCCATGTTCTAAACACTGAATCAATTAACCATGAATCTATATCCAGAAGAATATATCAACAAAACATTGAAGGGATGATTGACCTAAACAATGAATCAATAAAACGAATCGTTAATCAATTAACCATTGCAAAAAACTCAAAAAAAAATCAAACTAAATAATGAATATAAAAAACTCAAACCATTCCATAAAATCGTAGAAACAATGGGAAGATATAATATCAAAAAAACATTGAAGAGGGTATAATATATTAAAAAAATACCCCTCAGCATCTAGGGATCATATTCATTATCATCCAATGACAACTGAAACATAAAAAACAAGCTAGATATATCATGATAAACTTATGACTTAGATACCTTCCTTAGTGATGATTTGGATGACTATTGGATTTTCCCTTCTTACATGTTACCCCACATAGACAAATCATGTGGTGGATAAGTTCATGCATTAAGTTTCCCATTATGCGGAACCAATGATGTATGACTCTATTGAAATGAAAAACCCTTATTACAAAGCTACCTATAAACCCATTAAAAACATTAGCTTGTAGCATATCATTCGAGGACTTGGGATCTCATAAAACCAAACAAGTTCAATCAATAGAACAACTTCATATTTCACAAAATAAAAATTTTAGAAATAACCACTGCGGAATATATTCCATTTTTACCATCATTAATTTAGACTTGTCAATTCAATAATTTATGAAAAATAATGAGATAATAAATAGATTCCAATGTCACTAGATGGGATTTCATTTAGAGATAATTATTCTATGTTATTAAGGTAATCACTTACTCATATGTATGACTATGGATTCTAATGTTATCTTTATGTAAATGCATGAGAAAATTTGTGCAGTTCATTTTAGAGGAAAATAATCTAACCATTCTCATCAGCACATAAATTCAATTCATGTTCTCAAAGTTCATACATAAGTCTCCCTTCTATGTCAAATATTGAGGGGATTAATATCCCCCCATCACCAACATCCTCATCCCCATGTCTGTGCCCATCATCATCAACAACATCATCAGCAGCAGCAACATCGTCAGCAACCTCCTCAGCCACAACAACATCAACAACATCCTCACCACCAACAACTCTATCTCCACCACCTTCAACGCCACTATGAATCTCATTGGAATCAACTGACACATAATTTAAAGAGATCATTCATTATATATATGCTTCAGAAGTTACAACAACCTCGGATGGAAGTGACTGACTCAAAACTGCCATAACTTTCCTGAAATGTTTGGTCATCATCTTACTTCTTTGACACTCCTCTAAAGCTATTTTCATTGCCTCAACAGCTTCATCACAAATGATTTCCCACTTAGAGGTCTGGGAGGCATGATTGGATCCCGATGACCACCCGTGCCTAGAGGTGAAGATTTTATTCCCTAGTTGACATTGTACTCTCCTCGAGTGCTCCTCACTTAATACCTAACTTAAAGGATCATGTGGCCGGATGTTGACATATTCCTTACCATCGAGGGCCTCCAAGGCAGACTGTTGAAATTATAAACATATTAAATTATGAATTTCATATAAATATTTAATATATAAATAATAAACCTTATGATTTTATATTGTGTTTGTGAATTTACTACACTTTCATCCTTTTTCTTTGTACTGGGGTAAAATAATTTGGCACGTGGTATAAGACCTATGATTCCCAATGCAGCTTTCTACAAATGAGAAATTCAAAAATCAAGATTATAACCATATATGAGAAATGCACAAATATGGCCTATGTCTATTCACTAATATTTTTAGTAGAACATCTGGTAAAACATCCCATTAACAGGTTAAAGTACCTAGTGCTTTTCATGGTCGGGGATTGTAGTGCACCCTAATGTGTGATAATATTTCATTGAATCCTTATTATTTATTTTTAACTCTTTAAAATCCTAAAAAATACAATACAATTAATAATATTTAAATTTTATATGACAACAATTAAAGATTGAGATTACCTTAAACATAGCAGTCTTCCAATGTGTTATCATTTTTTCATGTTGATTTTTACATAGTCGGGGAATATGGGTACCCCCTCTAAGTCAGTACCAACTCTGATCTTATGACCAACACACAATGAATGAGTGTATTAATTTCATAACTCCCCAACATCCACCAAACTTGAAGTCTTTGCAGCTTCTCTGTTAGAAATGGTAAACAGAATCTGTAATGAACATGTTCTTTCATTTAAATACAGCAATAATAAAGATAAGAATTTATAAAATTTTCGTAAAAATATTTCCTTGCATTTTTTGTCCTTGATCTCCTTACAAATATGTCCCCATGACACCGGTTCGCTTGAATGATATCATGACACGTGGCCAAAGTGTCCATGAAAAATCAACATTGGGTTGAATTTGATCCTATCATCTGATTTTGTGGATTATAATCCACCATTAACTGTGTATGGAGATTCCAAACATCCTTCGACTGAGTGCTCCCACATATCCTAGTAGAAGATCCCACCGAATAAGATAAATTGGGAGGAAAGAATAATTATGTCATGGTAGAACACAACAAAAATGAAGTAATATAATTTGAAACAATTATAATATAAAAAACACATACAAGTAGCTCAATTAACTGTGATGGATAAGTGGTTTGTCCTGACTCAGCAGCCTCTATAGGAATTGACTATTCCGGTGCATGCCCTTGGTGACCTTCATGTATTGGAGTGAGATCTAATGGAACAGACTCATCAGTTGCTGGCTGGATAGTAGGAATTGAAGTCGATTAATACATAGAAGCATATGGGTTGTATGATTGGGTATACATCATTGAATATTGATATGGGGAATGTGGAAACATCTGTAGAGGCAGTGTAGACATCAAATGTGAAGAAGAGGAAAAATGGGATGATATAGGTATCAGTGGGATCTTCCCTGACGGTGGAAAATACATGGCATGTGGATAAGTTGGTAACTTATATTATGATGGAGATATGGATAAAAACACCCCTAGAGACCCTAGAGTTGGATGGAAAGTTGTAGTGGAAGGGGTGCCCAATGGAGATTCAGTGTGGAAATGGGTATCTCGGGTGCTTTGTCTAGGTCTAGGAGCATCCCCACTCATACCAATGCTAACTAGATTATGAGTCAAATCTGGTGGAACTGAATGTCCCTAAAAAATTGATAATGAATATTAACATAATATTATATGTAATGCAGAAAAAAAATTAAAACTACAATACTCATTAATGGAAGTGAAGGCAATGCACGCTCACCCCCAATCGATCGGGATCAAATAGTCGCTTCCTCCGACCTTCTGTAGTATTTGGCATACTCTACTTAAGAATGGAATGTAATGTTTTTAGAAATAGTTTTTACCAATCATGTATACAACTTACATCCATCAAAAATTCATGAGGTGAAACAATTTCACTTTTTTAATTACTAATTGTACAAATGATTACAAGGAAATGACTAATAAAATTTTTCAAATTAAATTACCAATTTCTATATTTTTTAAAAACATGATTAAAACAAATTTTTTTTACATTGAAATAAATATGATTTAATGAAAGGACAACAAAAATACAAAAAGAAACATATCATTCCAAACTAAATCATAATTAAAGTAATTATAGTAATAATAAATTTAGAAACTCATGTCAATGTAAACTGAATTAAGAATGAACATATATGGTTGCTTTTATATATTATTGACCACTACTTCATGTTCAACATCAAATTTCAGAACGAGACAATTTGATTCATCAAATTAAATACTTTTTCCAACACTAATGAGGATATCAATGGTTGAAATTTCATCACCATCATTATGAAAAATATGTTTATGGATTATGTCATTAATGACCCCATAATCGGGTCTCATATGATCTTTCACATTAAACCCTTGTTTAGTCATTGATGCCAAAATGTATGGTTCATCGGTACGTAGGAATAGAATCGTATTAATTACTCTAAATCCACAGTCATCAATAAGTATATCATGACTTCTCACTGAATCAGACCATTTAGAATTCATCATAGTGACTCTACCTTGAGAGTATAAATGTTATAACAATATTTTATCAACAAGTCCATAATAATACACATCTTCATATCAAGGCCAAAAATCTTATATAATGGCACAAAATCTGTTGTAATGGTTAACAAAATTCCATCATGTGTTTTTCTCATTTTCACCACTCAATTTGTTGAAACAAATTTATACCTATTTATTATTTAATATTTCCATTCATGAATTGAAGAATTAATACTAAAATACAAAGATCTCAAATATTGATAAATAGAGTCAATAGGTAAAATCAACACCTGAAATAGATATGTATAATAAAATTAAATGGATATCTTGTTTTATAACTAATTAAAGTAGTTGAAATACCTTTGACTTCAACCATGCAGAAATCTCTTGGCTATGCAAAGCCTCCCTGTATCTCAAATACAAAGATCAATGAACTCTACAAATAATTTTTTATGTTCCCTACATAAACTGATAATAAATGTATTAGGTATATGTGATATTTTATAATATGATATAACATATAAATTTCCAAATTACTTGCTAGATAATGTCATCGAACAAACCACAGTTAATCATGAATGTTCGATGTTCCACCTAGCTCTCTTTAAGGATCAATGTATACGACCGAAAAATTCCTCTTGTTTGGGGAAGAGATGGAAATGAGGGCTCAATTTTCCTATATTGGTCATCTTCATTTCTCATTGTCTATTTATGTCTTTTAGTGACATAAATCAAATACATTGGACAAAAATATATACATTATTGAGCCATATAATCCCTCACGATAGAACCTTCAGGATAATTATTGGTTTAGATATATGATTTCATTGAGACCAAATTCCTTTTAGTTGGATAGATCCACTGAGAAAAAATTGTCCCTCAAGAAGTGTTTCAGTTAGACAATATACTGTTAAATGAAACATGCAAGTGAAAAAGTATCGAGGATAGTTCTTTTACATCTCATATAAAATTAATAGTGCCTTCTGTTACATTTTTATCAATAATGACTTGGGTAACATTTTAGTACAAAGGTCTATAAAAATGTCACAATAAAATCACCGTCACCCTTACATTATTTGATAGAAAATGTCAAATTTATAATTGAATCAATTCATGAAGAAGGATGTGATAATCATGAGTTTTCAGAGATTTTATATTCACATCTATTATATTGTATCGTTTAGATATGTCGCTAGAATATACATCGAGATCCTTGATATTTTCTTATACAACCAGAAATTTATCTTTCTCTCATAGTGTCATCACATAAGAATCACAAGGAACCTTCCATTTGTTTTCACAAATACAAAAAGTATGCAGTTCTGGTCAAATACCCCAATCCAACATGTCCCGAAGAGATCAGAAGTAATCTTTGGTCTTCCCCTTTAAATTCAGAAGACTTAAAAGAAACATTTCACATATATTTATTTCAATATTCTTTATTACTAAACAATGATGTAAAAAATTGGTAGACTAATATAAAAATTAAAAAATAAATACTTCTCTTTTTCCAATTGTTAGTGGTTTCTATGTCAACATTCCACCCCTTTTTAGATTTAAATTGAATTTACCTAATGAAAAACTAAAATATTTCAATTCATTATGTTCATCACATCCTAAAATTTATTGAGGTGGTTGTTTACTCCCAATTTTATTATTAAACCTCTGGCGATTCATCCTATATTGATGACCCTTTGGAATGAATCATCGATCCCCCTAGAAACTGAAACTACAATGATATTTAAGCATTCTCAATCATGTATTATTCAAAAAAAATGGTACATGATAGTTTTCCCTTTGTGATCCACCCAGAAATCAATGCATAAGTAGAGATATCATTTATGGCCTAATGAAGGGAAACACACATCTGAAACGTTTTCTTTAAAGAAGCATCGAATGTCCGCACACCCAAATACCAAAGTCATTTCAACTCTCTTATTAAAGGATAAAAGTAGTTATCTATATCATTACCAGGATCATAAGTTCCAGATATTAGTATACTCAATAAATTTAAATATTTTTTTCATACACATCCCTATAGGATGATTACAAACATGAATAAAATTAGGCCATGTGTTGTGAGATGTAAGCATATGACCAAAAATATTAAAACCATCATAAGATAGACCCAACCCGACATTAGACATATCATATAAAAAATAAAGATGTTGTGTATCAATTTTCATCCATGATAATCCATCTTCATAACGAACCAACTAATCATTACCTTTAATTCTCTTAGTATCATGCCATCGCATATTGGCTGGGATTTCTGCAGACAAGAATAGATTTTGAAGTCTATGAATCAATGGAAAGTGCCACATGACATTATGTGCCACATGAGATAGTCTACCATCTAAATTTGTCTTCCATTGACATGTAACACATTTTTATAGTCATTAAGATCATCTATTTCCTCCCATAATAAACAGTAATCTTTTGGACAAGAATGGACTTTATTAGTATCAAGTAAAAGATTCTTAATTAACTTTAGTTCATTGTAATAATTTGATGGAATGTCTACATAATAAAGAAGAATTTACTTCAAAAATATATTCATACAATCAATATCTGTATTAGAAATTCCATACATCGTTTTCCCATGATATAACAATATTAAAAATTACAACTTGGTCATTTTAGTACATTCTTAATATACTAGTGTTTTGGACTCATCCAATAATTTTTTCACTCTTTTATCATCAGCTTCATTATTTTCTTCATGTGTATTGATATCAATGTCTTCTTGAAATGAAATTATATCTCTCTCAGGATAATGGAAAAATGAAAACTTATTGGATACCAAATTCTACATTCCACTTCTTTAATTTTGTTCATGACCCATAGAACATTGACTCGTCTTTCTATGGTGATACCATACATAATAATTTGTTTGAAATCAAAATTTCTTAATATGGTAGCTATCTTTTTCTAGTGATAACCATGGTCTTCCAACACATTTATTGCATAGACACTGTGTACAATCTCCATATGAAGCATTGCCAAATAAAAAAACTAAAAAATTCTCCAAACTATTTTGAAATGCGGTTGAAATCCTATCAGTGTGATACATCAATATTTTATCCATTCTATAATAAGAAAAAAAATTATCTTCCAATCAACAATGTAAACCATAATTAAAAAATGGATATGTAATATAGAATGTAAAACTATTTAACATAAAAACTTAATAGTTTATTCACATTTTTATTATAAGTGCCTTTATTTTTATAACCAATTTCAACCCTTTCTGTATCATAGGTAAAATTATTACCCTTATCCTATAAAGGGATAATCAAAAGGGTAAACCATAATGGGCTAAGAAATGGATTCATGTCTATAATAGAGTGGTATAGGTCATTATATTATAACTAAGGTAGATATAAAAATGTTTATCCTCCCTTAGGTGTAACATAAAAAAACATTTAGAATTAAAATACACCCTTAAGCCTAGGATATTTCATTTAAAAAGAAAGAAAGAGAGAAAAACATTTAACCATCATCCAAAATATTTTAAATGATCCCCATATTCAATTAATTTAATATTTTCTATGTGTATAATTTTAATTCAAAGAGGGAAAATAAATTTAAAGAAATCCACTTCATCTCCTAGAATGAAAATAATTTAGATAATTTATATAAAAAACTCACGGGAATATAATATTGGTATAACTATTATAGAAGATGAATTTATTAAACTAAATCTATTCAAGATTTTTTTTAAGAAAATAATTGCCTATAAACACCTACTTCATACAAAGGGGAACAATTTACAACAAGACTAGTAAAATGGAGAAGGTCGTTTTGGTAAAATAAATGAATTTAAAATCAATTGAAATAAAAAATGCATGTTATTAGATTAATATCGAACACTGAATTTTAAACACACCGTGATTAGGGTTCTTATAAGAAATTAAAATGAGGGAAATTTAATTGAAATGACCAAGGGAATCTCCCCAGGGATTTAGGTAATGTCTTATGTATCAAATGTCATTGATTACTATTATGAATTCTTATATCATAACTTCATTTAATTTTGAATAAAGTGTTAACTAAATTAGACTTGATCTATTTGTTTCTAATACCTCCCTTTTAATCTATGGGTTATAATACTACCATTCATCTAAATGTCTTGGATGGTTCCTTGAGTTTAGAATAGTAGAATGGATTAGGAAGAATGGAATGGCACACCCCTTTGTATTTTGTATATGTTTTATTGAGAGAGAATTCTATATTATGCCATCTAGGTTCTCTTGGATTATTATTCCCTTGGAATCAATGGTTTTTAACATTGCTAACATTTACGATTGGACATGTACCATTACTATAGACTCTCTAGTGATGGAAAAATTAGATACAAAATAGTATTTAGTGTAATTGTAGATATCAAGCATCGGTAGTATTTTTATTTCACTTTAAATTATATTATAAATTTTCCAAATATTAATAAGAGAATCAACAATTGGTTATTAAATCACATATCAATAAAAAAAATTGAATTTTAATTTTAGGTACATCATCTTTTCAGTCTTACCGAGTTATAATAAAACCCTGCACATTCTACCATGAATTTTGGGCTCCTGAGATTTTATTAATATTATATTTTATATTTAGATTTTGGGGAGAACTTGATGATTTTGATTTTGTGGTTTCTAATAAAAATCATGGGAGTTTGGTCCAGGTTGATACTCAATACCATTTTTCATAGTTTTTAGAGTTTTATATTCTGATATTCCAGTTATATTATGATTACCTGAATGTATTTCATAAAATTAATTTTTTGATGCATGGATTATTTTGGTTTTTATTGAAACATTTTATTGTGTCATTAAATGTATCAATTACAAATGTTTATATTAGTATGATTATTGTTACTATTTTTAAACTAATAAGCATGTATAGTATCCCACCATACTACATGACACCCTCACTGTTAGTCAGCATCCTCCATCATATGGGGTGGCATTCCTGGGGTATTATATCTACCAATGGTGCAAGCACTGATTGGTGGTAGTACCTACTAAAACGTTACTAGAGATTGTTTTAGTATTACTATTTAGGAAATGTACAAATTATATTAAAAATGTGTCGATACATGGTATGGAGCTTTTCCCTAGCACAAGACAACCTGTGTTTGAGGAAATAACATTTAATCTAGGAATACATTTCTATTTTTACTATTCGATTATATAATTGATCTAATTGAATTAAAATTTCATTTATCTAAGCCCTTATTGTTAAATGTTTGGGTTAATATAAAATTTTAAAGTGTAATGAAAATAATTGGGAATTATATATATATATATATATATATATATATATATATATTGGTGACATGGTGGGTAGTAGATGTGGACACTATGATTGGGTGGTTGGCGATATTGAGTGTGCCAGAGTTATGTGGTATCCCTATGATGAGGAGGGTGTAAAACTGTAGTGAATTTTTATGTTGGTTATAGTGTGAGTGAGGTTGTTTTGATATGTGTAGTGATTAATTGTGAAACTTTTGGTATATGCTTGACCTGGGAGTGGGTAGGTGAAATTTAATTTTAATGGGTGGTTGAATCATAAAATTATTTATATGGAATGTTAAATTCCCTATAACCTTGAGATGGGGATATGTGTAACCCATTGTTATGACCAATGTTAGGAATATTGTGTGGAGTAGGTTGGAGAGACTGGTAACCTTATTTATCATGACTCCAGGTTCCGAATTTAGTACATTATATCCATTGAGGGTAACCCATCAAACTGGTTGGACATTTTTTAGGAAAATTTAAGTTTGTGAGGCACAAATTAAAACTTCGGTTTATGATATCTATTAAAACAAATTTGACAATGTATTTTTGATATGTGTACTTGGGGTCTCTGAGATAAGTACTTATGTGCAATTTCTTTCATCCATATGGATGGTTTCGAGATGGGAAGTCTCATTTAGATTCCTAGCCTAGGTGACATTAGTTCTTTTAAGGTAGAAAAACTATATTCATGCTAGATAGAATGTCTGCTGCCCATGGGAAATAACACTCTTGCAGGAGTTTGGGTTCAGATATATGGAGATACTTGGTGATCTTGAGATAAATCCACTTTTTGAGTTACTGTTTTGATAGAGTTTACAATTTACAATAGAAAGGTGATTATGTTCATGGCCCTATAGACCCAGGATAAGATTTTATTACAGTGCTGACACTATGAATTAACTATATATGAATTATAAAATGATGATATAAATCTGAGTTTTCATTGACATCGGTTGACATGGTGATACACCTATGGTTTCAAGAAATAGTAACGGCGCTCTATGATTGGTTAGATTGGAATATAGAAGACGAATGTATAGTTTCTAGGACAAGTGTGGATAGTATAGATTAAATGTGGGACATTAGATATTGGATACAGTCTTCAAGATAAGTTTTTTTCATGAGTATGTACCCGCTAAGTTTTAATGTAATCATGGATCCACCCATGTGTGGAAAAACAATATATTATTTCAATTATAAATTAGGCTTAAACTAAATCATAAAAACAAGAACATGGAGCTAGATTGATCTTGAATCAACCTGAATGTTAAAGATTTCAAGGGTTTTATTGGTGTTGTGGAAGGTATGGACCAATATATTTGTCATCATAGTACAATATATCCTATATAGTGAAAAGAAAAGAACCACAAGGGATATTTAATGATCAATTAAGGGGGGAAACACAATAATATATATATATATATATATATATATATCTGTGTGTGTGTGTGTGTTGTGATTTCAATCTCGGGGGATTGGAGTAGTTCCTAGACTATGTTGTTATAATTCCAGCAGAATTTATTGTCTCGGCCATGAAGATGGCCTTTATAGTGGAGAATACCATTCATCAACACTAGGACCGAAAAAATGATGTGAAATAGATGGTGTAACTTTTTAGGTATTTCACTGGAGTTTCTCGATTCCAAGAGAATAAACAATAACTCAACAATAAAGGGCCATACTTGATTACAGAGCCATCTCAAGAGTGATCAGGTGCAGTTTATGATGACAAGACGCTAGAGTAAAATTCAAAATTGGCAACAAATATGGTTCACATTATGTGAGAACCAATTTAAACCAAGAATTTATGGAGGCCTAGATTGTGAATATTTCTAGAAATGAGAAATAAAAATCCGTCTCTTAATTACCTGTATTTAATGATTAGGTCTCTAGCAGGAAGGAAATTCATGAAAAAATTCACTTCCACTTCTATGAATAATCAGCTACTATGAAATAAATAATGGATAATAAAATAGAGAGGAAAATATTTGAGACTTCTTGTAATGATTATGTGGGAATATAATATTATAGAATACCTCAACAACATTATCCTAAATTAGTAGTTTTTTCAATTATATCAAAAGAACAAAATGCAGTGGTATAAACCCTTGTAAATGAAAAAGGATATTTTAACAAATGTGTGAGGAAGTAGAATTTACCTCTAAGATAAATTATTATTTATTAAATAAACAACAAAAAGTTAAATAACGCAGTCAACATTTTGAGACCATTAACATGATCCAAAATTCGTAGTGTTTTCAGTTATATCCAAAGAACAAAATGAAGTGGTATAAAACATTGTAAATGAAAAAGGATGTTGCAATAACAATGGGAGAAAGTTGAATTTACCTTTAAGACGAATGATTATTGATTAAATAAACAATGAAAAAGAAAAATTTTGTAGTAAAATTGTTGAGGTTGTTGATATAAGAATATTTTATTAGTTAAAAAAACGCAAGGAGAAGAAATTCCATACCTAGATGCAATGAATCATCCGAGAAGTATCCTGAGGAGATGGAGCCTAGAGGGAGGAGGGGGGGCTTCTTCAGAGCTCGGGGTAGGGAGGTGGAGTCTAGGACGTTTACGAGGAGGTAAAGGCCGAGTGGGCGAGGTTTATAAAATAGGCGGAGCTAGGAGGCTGAGGCTGAGAAGGGGAGGAGATGGACGAGAAGTGGTAGTTTGATGGCTAGTTGGTGGATGTCAGAAAGGGGAGGATAGGGCTTGGAGGTGGATGTAGGATGGTGGGGAGGCAGTGGTTTGGGAGGGGAGTATAGGGCAGGCAGGCATAGGTCGGGGAGGGGAGGAGCGGCTGGTTGGCAGAGGTCAGGGAAGCTAGGGTTCTAGTAGGGGATCACGATGGAAGAGTGAAGGGGAGGAGGGTGATGGAAGAGTGAAGGAAGAGAAGCCTGATGGGGTGGTGAAATTGGGGATTGAATACCCACAATTTTAATAAATCCATGGGTATATATAATTAAAAAACAGATATTCCTGAGTTTTAGAAAAACAGTGGGTATATATGCTTGGGGAAAGACCCAATTTCCAGTAGTTAAGGAATCATGTAAACATTTAACATGAAGGACAATGTGGTTACTTTGGGAAAAAATGGGATGATGACATGAGTGAGATATATCATGATTATGCCTAAATAATTATGTTTAAATACGATTAACAATCGATAAATTAACCAAATATTCTACTCACCAAATAAGTGAAAGATGGAATTCGCTAAGAGCTTGAGTGATGGAGACCATGGATAATTAAAGGCTTAATTTCATTGCCCATATAAATTATGAAGGAGGCACTAGGAAAGATTCTCAATGTATTGGAAAAATTATTTATGAATATAAAGGATGGGAATAAAGAAAATAATTTCCTTGGGAAAATGAAGTGTTCAATGCAAGGTAATAAATCACATCCTAGGCATCCATTTATAGTTAATTTTTTAAAATATTGAAATCCTGGGAAAGATTTGATTAAATTCCATTATCTAAAGTTTAACTCATAGACCAATGAAAGACCTATATTGAAATAAAATGGTTTAAGTATTTATTTAGACTCTAAAATTATATTATTGAATTATTTTTACCTATGTCATTTTAGATTATGAATCATGAAGAATCTAAGGATTGTATTAATATTCTAAAAGAATTCATGTCTTTATTAACATAACATATAAGGCCCCAGCCTTAAACCTTACTTAATCTTGAGTTATTACAAGATTACACATTGAGGATCTTTTCAGGTTTAGAGTTTTAGAGAATTAGATCATGAAACTTGCATTACATTCCACATTTAAACAAGGTGGTTACATAAAAGATAAAATTCATTCTTCCCATCAATGGAAACCTATTTAAAATAAAACACGTATTCTTTCTTGACACATCCTTGACACTATCGTCACATCATTTACCTTTCCCTTGACCTGTGAAAAGCATTTCAAAAACTTGGGATGAGCATAACAAGCTCAGTAAGGGTTATAAAAATATGGAAAGGAAAAATGAGTTCATATATACATAAGAATGAAATCATACTTTACCCATAAAACATAGTCATATCAAATCATGAATAAATCATAGAAAACATAAGACATAAAGGTAACTTGAGGCATTCATAACATTCTTACGTAGGGAGTAACCCTCTTGGTTACGTTTGGAATACCCATCACAATATATTCCCTAAATCTCTTCGGAGAAACCTTAACGTTTCACTCCTTCGTGTTACCCAATGCATTGGAGAGCTATATCGGGCTCACCTGCCCTTAGTTTATCACGGAACCACCCGTTCTTCATAACAATGCCCAAGAACCATAACATAATCGTATCACATAAAAATTAATAAAGGAAACAAAACATTTCCACATTTCAATCACAATATAACATTTTAGGATATTGAAATAATGAATCCATTCAAAAAGAAACCATTTCCAAAACCATTTAAAACATTTAATAAAGAGATTTTTGAATCAAAGTGTCCCATACCACCTTGAAGCTTTTAACATTTTAAACCATTAATATCCATATAAATAAATCCTTAAAACCATTTTGAAAACATGGATATTAATAAGAACAAATAATTAGAACATTTAAAACGATATTTTGGTTAAAGGGGTTTTACCAAAATTAGAGACACTTGAATACAATAATCGAGGAATAACATTTAGTCAGAAATTTATAATATCATGAGAATAAAATGATTCATGATATAATACTCCAAAGGACAGTATATACACCATATAAGAGTGAATTTGTGCATAACAACAATGAACCCTCAATAGAAATGTCAAATGTGATGAAATCCCTTATAAAGAAGGTATCCTTAAATTAAGGACAAATAAA
Organism: Viscum album; assembly: GCA_963277665.1. Lineage (NCBI taxonomy): Eukaryota > Viridiplantae > Streptophyta > Magnoliopsida > Santalales > Viscaceae > Viscum > Viscum album. The sequence continues at coordinate 1,007,570,919 of OY728131.1, forward strand.
TCTCAAAAATATGTGTGACAAATATATTTACACCCAATATAAGTGGATATTAAGTGTAAAACAATAAAAGGTCATTCACACATATTCAATGGATGACATATTCAATGACTACAAGTCGAACCCAAAGAAATCGAAATTGGGTTAAAAAGTTCCCTTGACAGCCTAACGACATCACATCAAAATGAGTTGATGAGAGATAAAAAGTGTATATCATCACTTGGACATAAAATTTACATCAATAAGGATGTATGAGAACATATCCCAACATAAAAATATTTAAATTAAATACCCAATAAAAGAAGTATTTTAAAAAAGAGGAGGGTGAAAGGTTCCCTTACCGACTTGGGTATCTTTCAAAACATACACCCCATGAAAGAAAGACAATAGGACATTGATGTAAATACTCGTAAACGAAAGTATATTACACAAAGAGTATAATAATGGGCAGTACATACACCACTCAATGGAATTTGTGGCAAATGTAGCATAAATCTCACGGGAATAAAAGTGAGATGAAAAATCCCTTACGAAAACTCGGCAGCCTAACGGCCCCACATAAAACTTCTGAATATGGATTGATGAGATAAAATAGAGTATCCCATAATATTACAATAGAATTTACAGAAAGTGGAATATAAAAGAAAATCCCCCAACATTTCAAGGAAGAGTTTAAAAGAAGTGACATAAAGGAGAGTACTTAAAAAGAAAGAGAGAGGTTAGATCTCTTACGAAAGTTCGGCAGCCTAACGGCGCCACTCAAAACTTCCAAAATGGATTGATGAGAGAGAATAAGGTCTCTCATCACATGAACATAAAAATTACAGTAAATGTAATATAAAATAACATCCCAATCATAAGAAAGATGAGCTTAAAATAAATGACATAAAAGAGTGTACTTAAAAAGAAAGAGAGTTGTAGGATCCCTTACCTCGGGTCCGACTAGACTCGATCGTTCTTTAATCTCCTGAATAATAAACTTGAGTTAATTTCTAATTCCTTAAGAACCTTTTTCAAGTTCATTATTACTTTTATACCACTTATTACCATGTCATAAACATTATGTAATCATTTAAGTTAATAATATTTGTTTTGCCGATATTTGGTTCTTAAGTCGAAAGTGGACTTCTTACAATTACATGTTGTTCGTGTGGACACATGTTTATTATATCCAGAATTGTATTCATTATGTAGATATCATATATGTCATATATATCCAGTACATGCATGTATTTATAACATTACATAATCATTTAGAGGTAAGAAATGAAATGCACAGTTCATGGAGACGGTAAGCCGTACGTACGCATGAACGCTACTTTCATTTCTATTTCGTATTTTATAGAATGGAATAATAATGATATAAAGGTATATTATAATTCCAGTATAATATCATATATAATATCATATTTCCATCCTTTATACATCCCACATATGGTATTTAACGAATCAAATCACTTTGAGGGGGCGGTAGTCCGCACTTCCTTAAATGAAGATATCGCGTATACCCATAATGGAAGCCATAAAGGTAAGACAAAAATGAAAAATACAGAAGCATAAATAAAACATAAACATATCATATATCATATATAATAATAGTGACATCATAATGGCCACCTTTGAAGGTGTTAAATGAGTATTGAACAATCATCGTTTCGGGAGGCAGAATTTCACCATCCACGGAAACCGTATGTTCTTTAACCATTTGATGTAGTTGTGTGAGAGTGTAGCTCTAATAAATCTTATAACAACATCCTAGTATATTGAATATACTGGTGTTGTTACAAAAGAAGTAAATAAAAAGATTTTATGGGGTTGGAGAAGCAAAATAAAACAAATGAACATGAGAGAATGAATTACCTTTAAAAGGGTAACTCCTTTTGATTTGAGCCTAAAGGATTCCTTTGAAAGGATTCTTCCCAAAGGGAATACTCTAGGATGAGGAGAGGGATGTGCAGAGAGTAAATGGGCAGGGGTTGGCCGAGCCAAAGGCTTGAGGAGTGTGTGAAAAGAGGTAGAGGTGGGGGCCTTTTATAAGAGGATAGGAGGGGTACTTTTGGAAAGTAAAGAAATATTACTTTATTTGAAAATGTGTTTCGGTTTCAAAAGGTCCCACATTGATATAATTCGTGGATAAGGTGATAAGGCTTCTAAATCCACTCATCTAATAAGTTTTGGACATGTTTAGTTCATGGATTTTACATTATCTTTCCATTTTATTTAAATCGTCAAATAATGATGTCATCGCTGCATCATTATTATGTCATAAATAATTTAATTTATTTAATGTCTAAAAATTATAAAAAAATACTATGATGTAGGAAATCTTTTTATCTTTCCAATTAATATTTATAACCAAAAATATGACTTGTATAACCCCACTTAAAAATTGTTTTAGTAAAACATATCATGTTTGTGTCAATTTTACTTTTACATTAAATAAAATGTTATTTATGTCATTTCCCAACCAATGTGGATCCATGGAGTCCCCAAGTTGACCCATGGCTTGTCTTGGTATTCCATGATACAACCAATAGGTTTAGTAAAAGTTTCATGGTGTTTTCACATTCTTATAATATCATTTTTACCTTAAACTACACTAATTACCCCTAATCGCGATTAAAAACTTAATAAGTTACTATTCACCAAAAATTATTATCATATCATTGAACCACATTTTACTTCTTAATGAAAACCATTTATGTAGGATTTTTGAAATTCAAAACACAATGATAGAAAAATTTCATTTAAACGGAAAATCAGTCTTTATAAGTACCACTTTGTGGTTTCACTATTCATCAAAAATTGAAGTTTTTCAGAAAATTACCAAAAATTCACCCTAAGATATATTTGATATTACGAATTCAAAAATGAATTCTATTTTACAAAATTCAAAACATATAAGTCACATTAATTAATTTAATAATTAATTCCCGCTGTCAGAGCAAATAGCGTGTTTTTATGAAACAATAAGTATCAAAAGATTTACACTAGTTTAAGTCTGATTTCAATGTGAAATTAATTCCAACGACCACTATTGGATTTAATGGTAAACATATTTTCTAATTTAACTTTAAAACCAATTCAAAAGATAATCTAATCATATAAATAAATTATATTAAAAAGAGGTTTTGAATTAAAATACAACATTTTACACTATTCATTAAAAAAATGAACTTTATCGGAAAGATACCAAAAATTTACACAAAGTAAATTTTGATGTCCCGATTCTTAAGAAGAGCTTTATTTGGTCCAATAGAACGTATAAGAGTGAACAAAACTATATTTAATGATGGTTCTCCATCAAAAGGCGATAAGTGAACCTTTAGTGAAAACTAGGGCATATATGCCTAAAATTGAATTCTTTCCGTATTTTAAGCCTCTATCCTTTATTGGATAAATGTAAAAACATTTAAAAACATATATAATCATATTTTAGTTATTTCTATCCATTCCCGCCATTATAACGGCTACATGTTAACTACCATTTAAAATAATATTATTTTATTATTAGAGTGCAACGTATGATTCCAAAGAAACTCGTTGTTGCGTGTTGGGTACGCCATCGAGCATAGCGTCCCCTTTAAAGTCATTTAAATATTTTATTCACAAATATGGATAAATATGAAATTTCATATTCTTTATTTACCTGGGGTGTTACATCCTTCCCCCCTTTTGGGAATTGCGTCCTCGCAATTTTAAAATTGCGCTTGGAAACATCCTTGAACGTCCCACATCGGAACAAGAGTCGGTAAAACAAACACTTTAAAATAAAGAAAGATAAGCACAGAGGTCACCCGAGTTAACCCATACTAGGATTCTAAGTATGAAAATATGGACATGGAGGAGAAAACAAAGGGTCATGTTCCGATGGAGAGTGATAGAAAACGTGTTTAGGAGAAAGTTAACAATAAGAAAATCACAAACTTGTGATGGGTTAAACGGTGTTGGGTTCCCCAGTAGGAAAAGTTAATAGACAACATTTTTGTTTTAAGTTACTTTTTATTGAGGAATTTATTCATAAGGAAGCATAATCACTTATCATGTTGACTTTCAACTTTTACAAGATTCCTTAGTCAAACTCATATTTTTTCCAAAACACGAGTATTTAGGGAGACTTGTTCACATTAAGAGTACTATAATCAACTTCTAGAGAATCACCTAATCCCCAAAAGAGAACTATATACATCCCATGTATATAGGCTTTAACCAAAACCAAAACCAAAAAGGTTAGTACAAGATCAGATAATCCAGAAAAGGATAACCCCTTATAAAAAGAAAATCTACTCTTAATCTCCAGAATTTGTCCAACAAAACCCAAAGTTAAACGAGGACCATCCGATAAACAATTTCTCCATAAAATTCTTCAAAGTAAACCAATATAAGATTGAAACCCAAATATTTGAAGGATTTAGTCACATAGTCTTCCAAGTTAAATCGTAACATTTATCTCCAAACAACATCAGTTGCTCCTAAAGTCTCACATTGAAAAGTAATTATCCTAATCACCTATCCTCCAAAATCAACTTAATCTTAATTCATAAAATCATATAACTAAAAAGAATCAGTCAAACTAACCAGGGACTTCATGTAGTCCAGTGGTAGGCGATAAATACCAGTCGCACTTTGGTTGTGGGTTCGATTCCCGCAGCATTGTCCGACGCGACGAGTTGTCACACGGTCTGCATGTTGTCCTTTTTCCAAAACTATATAATTCTCAAATAATTACCCCAAAAGGGATAAAATCATCAAAAATAACCATAACATAATTTAACCTTAATTTTATCTCATGCCTTTCACTTCAATCATAACATATGGTAACCCATAATTACCTCAAAAGTAAGGATCATATAAACCCAAATGGTTCTTTATAACTATGTCCACAAAAGAAAAGATAACTATTACTTGAATAAAATTTGCCTATATTAAACATCAGGGTTACACATAATATAAAAAGTCTTCTAATGTTACCCCATCATCAAAAGAGACTTAATACTATTAAGAATTTCACCCTAACTCTTGAAGCCCTTATATGTTGACATCTTACTCATTCAACATTATTCATGATCCATTATCCATTCCTTTCTAACTTATTCCGAAAAACCTCTTTCCTACAAACAAAATCATGAATCATATCCTAAGATTCCAAAATAAGAAAACAATAGTCATGAAATAGTACATACCTTTGATTGGTCATTGTCAGTTTCTTCATCCTCAATCGGAATGGCATTAGGTATTGGTAAACGAATATTGGTACGCTCTTGGTGACCCCACTCACGAAACTTCTTCATAGGACATGTGTTTGCATAATGACCATGCACACCACATTTAAAACATTCAATTGATCCCTAAGAAAGAACTTCTTTCCCTTTCCTCGAGTCAACTGGATGCTTCCTTTTTCCATGGCAGGTTCTTGCTTTATGACCTTCATTTCCACATCTATAGCATATTTCTGTCCCTTTGAAACATTTTCCTAGGTGTTTCTTTCCACATCTTTGACACATAGGTTTTTGAACACACTTACCTTTATGATTATTACCTGTACTTCCGTAGGGATTTGTTTCTTGCAAATATGATGCCTTAGAGAAATCTCCAAGGTTTAGGTGGTCAATCATGACTTCAGATAGTTGGTTGAGGATAATCAAAAGAGTTCTCATTGCAGCTCCCATATCATTCAGTTTCTTGCTCAAAAAACTGTCACAGTTTCCTTCACATCCACTGTTACTTTGGTGCCTGCTAGATCCAGCCATTTACTAAAACCAAAAAGGTCAGTGTGAGTATATCAACAAAACCATCATGTACTAATGAGTAAGATAGACAATAAGATATACTTACTCATTCACTTTATCTAAAACTAAGAATCTTTCTGAAATCCTAACCATTATGGTAATTGTCAATTATGCTTAAAGAATACCCTAACCTCTAAAGTTATCTAAACCGACCTTTGATACCAACTATAAGGCCCCAGCCTTAAACCTTACTTAATCTTTAGTTATTACAAGATTACACATTGAGGATCTTTTGAGGTTTAGAGTTTTAGAGAATTAGATCATGAAACTTGCATTACATTCCACATTTAAACAAGGTGGTTACATAAAAGACAAAATTCATTCTTCCCATCAACGGAAACCTATTTAAAATAAAACACGGATTCTTTCTTGACACATCCTTGACACTATCGTCACATCATGTACCTTTCCCTTGACTAGTGAAAAGCATTTCAAAAACATGGGATGAGCATAAAAAGCTCAGTAAGGGTTATAAAAATATGGAAAGGAAACATGATTTCATATATACATAAGAATGAAATCATACTTTACCCATAAAACATAGGCATATAAAATCATGAATAAATCATAGAAAAAATAAGACATAAAGGTAACTTGAGGCATTCATAACATTCTTACGTAGGGAGTAACCCTCTTGGTTACGTTTGGAATACCCATCACAGTATATTCCCTAAATCTCTTCAGAGAAACCTTAACGTTTCACTCCTTCGTGTTACCCAATGCATTGGAGAGCTATATCAGGCTCACCCGCCCTTAGTTTATCACGGAACCACCCGTTCTTCATAACAATGCCCAAGAACCATAACATAATCGTATCACATAAACATGAATAAAGTAAACATAACATTTCCACATTTCAATCACAATATAACATTTTAGGATATTGAAATAATGAATCCATTCAAAAAGAAACCATTTCCAAAACCATTTATAACATTTAATAAAGTGATTTTTGAATCAAAGTGTCCCATACCACCTTGAAGCTTTTAACATTTTAAACCATTAATATCCATATAAATAAATCCTTAAAACCATTTTGAAAACATGGATATTAATAAGAACAAATAATTAGAACATTTAAAATGATATTTTGGTTAAAGGGGTTTTACCAAAATTAGAGACACTTGAATACAATAATCGAGGAATAACATTTAGTCAGAACTTTATAATATCATGAGAATAAAAGGATTCATTATATAATACTCCAAAGGACAGTATATACATCATATAAGAGTGAATTGGTGCATAACAACAATGAACCCTCAATAGAAATGTCAAATGTGATGAAATCCCTTATAAAGAAGGTATCCTTAAATTAAGGACAAATAAATCTCAAAAATATGTGTGAAAAATATATTTACACCCAATATAAGTGGATATTAAGTGTAAAACAATAAAAGGTCATTCACACATATTCAATGGATGACATATTCAATGACTACAAGTTGAACCCAAAGAAATTGAAATTGGGTTAAAAAGTTCCCTTGACAGCCTAATGACATCACATCAAAATGAGTTGATGAGAGATAAAAAGTGTATCTCATCACTTGGACATAAAATTTACATCAATAAGGATGTATGAGAACATATCCCAACATAAAAATATGTAAATTAAAAGACCCAATAAAAGAAGTCTTTTAAAAAAGAGGAGGGTGAAAGGTTCCCTTACCGACTTGGGTATCTTTCAAAACATACACCCCATGAAAGAAATACAATAGGTCATTGATGTAAATACTCGTAAACGAAAGTATATTACACAAAGAGTAGAATAATGGGCAGTACATACACCACTCAATGGAATTTGTGGCAAATGTAGCATAAATCTCACGGGAAGAAAAGTGAGATGAAAAATCCCTTACGAAAACTCGGCAGCCTAGCGGCGCCACATAAAACTTCCGAATATGGATTGATGAGATCAAATAGAGTATCCCGTCATATTACAATAGAATTTACATCAAGTGGAATATAAAATAAAATCCCCCAACATTTCAAGGAGGAGTTTAAAAGAAGTGACATAAAGGAGAGTACTTAAAAAGAAAGAGAGAGGTTAGATCTCTTACGAAAGTTCGGCAGCCTAACAGCGCCACTCAAAACTTCCAAAATGGATTGATGAGAGAGAATAAGGTCTCTCATCACATGAACATAAAAATTACAGTAAATGTAATATAAAATAACATCCCAATCATAAGAAAGATGAGATTAAAATAAATGACATAAAAGAGTGTACTTAAAAAGAAAGAGAGTTGTAGGATCCCTTACCTCGGGTCCGACTTGACTCGATCGTTCTTTAATCTCATGAATAATAAACTTGAGTTAATTTCTAATTCCATAATAACCTTTTTCAAGTTCATTATTACTTTTATACCACTTATTACCATGTCATAAACATTATGTAATCATTTAAGTTAATAATATTTGTTTTGCCGATATTTGGTTCTTAAGTCGAAAGTGGACTTCTTACAATTACATGTTGTTCGTGTGGCCAAATGTTAATTATATCCAGAATTGTATTCATTATGTAGATATCATATATTTCATATATATCCAGTACATTCATGTATTTATAACATTACATAATCAATTAGATGTAAGAAATGAAATGCACCGTTCATGGAGACGGTAAGCCGTACGTACGCATGAACGCTACTTTCATTTCTATTTTGTATTTTATAGAATGGAATAATAATTATATAAAGTTATATTATAATTCCAGTATAATATCATATATAATATCATATTTCCATCCTTTATACATCCCACATATGGTATTTAACGAATCAAATCACTTTGAGGGGACGGTAGTCCGCACTTCCTTAAATGAAGATATCGCGTATACCCATAATGGAAGCCATAAAGGTAAGACAAAAATGAAAAATACAGAAGAATAAATAAAACATAAACATATCATATATCATATATAAAAATAGTGACATCATAATGGCCACCTTTGAAGGTGTTAAATGAGTATTGAACAATCATCATTTCGGGAGGCAGAATTTCACCATCCACGGAAACCGTATGTTCTTTAAACATTTGATGTAGTTGAATGAGAGTGTAGCTAGAATAAATCTTATAACAACATAATATTATATTTAAGATACTGGTGTTTTTACAAAAGATGTAAATAAAAAGAGTTTATGGGGTTAGAGAAGCAAAATAAAACAAATGAACATGAGAGAATGAATTACCTTTAAAAGTGTAACTCCTTTTGATTTGAGCCTAAAGGCTTCCTTTGAAAGGATTATGCCCAAAGAGAATCCTATAGGATGAGGAGAGGGATGTGGAGAGAGTAAATGGGTAGGGTTTGGCCGAGCCAAAGGCTTGAGGAGTGTGTGAAAAGAGGTAGAGGTGGGGGCCTTTTATAAGAGGAGCGGAGGGGTACTTTTGGAAAGTAAAGAGATATTACTTTATTTGAAAATGTGTTTCGGTTTCAAAAGGTCCCACATTGATATAATTCGTGGATAAGGTGATAAGGCTTCTAAATACACTCATCCAATAAGTTTTTGACATGTGTAGTTCATAGATTTTACATTATCTTTCCATTTTATTTAAATCGTCAAATAATGATGTCATCGCTGCATTATTATAATGTCATAAATAATTTAATTTATTTAATGTCTAAAAATTATAATAAAAATACTATGATGTAGGAAATCTTATTATCTTTCCAATGAATATTTATAATCAAATATATGACTTGTATAACCCCACTTAAAAATTGTTTTAGTAAAAAATATCATGTTTGTGTCAATTTTACTTTTACATTAAATAAAATGTTATTTATGTCATTTCCCAACCAAAGTGGATCCATGGGGTCCCCAAGTTGACCCATGGCTTGTCTTGGTCGGCCATGATACAACCAATAGGTGTATGACATGTTTCATGGTGTTTTCACATTCTTATAATATCATTTTTACCTTAAACTACACTAATTACCTCTAATCGCGATTAAAAACTTAATAAGTTACTATCACCAAAAAATTATTATAATCTCATTGAACCACATTTTACTTCTTAATTACAACCATGTATGTCGGATTTTTGAAATTCAAAACACAATGATGGAAAAATTCCATTTAAACGGAAAATCAGTCTTTATAAGTACCACTTAGTGGTTTCACTATTCATCAAAAATTGAAGTTTTTCAGAAAATTACCAAAAATTCACCCTAAGATATATTTGATATTAAGAATTAAAAAATGAATTCTATTTTACAAAATTCAAAACATATAAGTCACATTAATTAATTTAATAATTAATTCCCGTTGTCAGAGCAAATAGCGTGTTTTTATGAAACAATAAGTATCAAAAGATTGACACTAGTTTAAGTCCGATTTCAAAGTGAAATTAATTCCAACGACCACTATTTGATTTAATGGTAAAAATATTTTCTAATTTAACTTTAAAACAAATTCAAAAGATAATCTAATCATATAAATAAATTATATTAAAAAGAGGTTTTGAATTAAAATACAACATTTTACACTATTCATTAAAAAAATGAACTTTATCGGAAAGATACAAAAAATTTACACAAAGTAAATTTTGATGTCCTGATTCTTAAGAAGAGCTTTATTTGGTCCAATAAAATGTATAAGAGTGAAAAAAACTATATTTAATGACGGTTCGCCATCAAAAGGCGATAAGTGAACCTTTAGTGAAAACTAGGGCATATATGCCTAAAATTGAATTCTTTCCGTATTTTAAGCCTCTATCCTTTATTGGATAAATGTAAAAACATTTAAAAACATATATAATCATATTTTAGTTATTTCTATCCATTCCCGCCATTAAAACGGCTACATGTTAACTACCATTTAAAATAATATTATTTTATTATTAGAGTGCAACGTAAGATTCCCAAGAAACTCGTTGTTGCGTGTTGGGTACGCCATCGAGCATAGCGTCCCCTTTAAAGCCATTTAAATATTTTATTCACAAATATGGATAAATATGAAATGTCATATTCTTTATTTACCTGGGGTGTTACATAACAGTTATAAATACCATCATGGGTTTATTATTTTAAGATTTATCACATGTTACAATACTAAAAAACACCTTTTTAGGTTTTATGTGATGGGACTCTACCAATATTTAGTATATTTTGGGGAAAATTTATTGAGTGTATATGATTTTCTAGAAATTTTATTTGAGCAATAATTGATTTATAATTTATAGAAATATGTTTAAATGAATTAATAACCTTTAGGGTTTATATGATTATCAATAATATAGTAATAATAGTGAAATAAGATTATTACGGTTTGTGGGAAAAGATTGATTGTACTGAAAACATTATTAAAAAGGTTATTTAATGATTATAATTATTTCAAGGGTGTTCATCATAATTTTTTGGGAACATTACAATATTTATATTAATAATGTTATATAAGTAAGATAAACACACATGTCGGGTGATAGCTCATCACATGTGGAAAAGCCACCTAGCATGAACCCTTGACAAAAGGACAATAATGGTTTAATGCCTAACAGTGGCCCTTATGATGTCTTGGTTAATATGTCATTATTTTATGTTAAATGATTTGAAAAAAAATTTAAATGATGAACTAATGTTGTCACTTTTTGTTCTATAGATTAAATTATTCTATTGGATAATTTGTGTACACCATAACTTTTTTAAAGAGTTTGATACAAATGGATAGACTGATCACTATTTTATAGATCTTATGATCTGTTAAAAGTAACTTTTTGAGCTTCCAGAATAAAGAAATTAGTTTTGGATATTCATTTCTTAAAGTAAGTTATGAATTGGAAATTCATTTCAGCCTTGTCAAACGATGAAATTGGTCATATAAAATAGAAATATATCAAGTATGTTTATTTATTTATATTCTTATAATGTAAAATTTTCCTTTGAATTTAATGAAAGGGTAGAGAAAAAAATTATACAATTATATTTATATCTGATAAATAATATTTTATTTTAAATCATCATAGATTTTTTGTTTTGAGGCACATAAATTTCCATTGGTTATTAATTTTCTTTTGATCAATGCCCTTAATCACTCTCTATAATTATTTACAATTTTCGTCCATGTTCATATATTCACTTTCCACCAGTGTTCTTATACATGGAGACGTAGTTATAAGTTATTACATATGACCTTATAATTTTACATTTTCTCTTATTAAGATGTTTTTTATTAACTATTATTATTATACTATTTATTAATAATGGAATTATCAAATTTAAAACCCCATATTACCAATATCATGTTTAAAATGAGAGAACACAATTTTTTTATGGTGGGGAGAATATAACTGTAAAGACCTCGATCCAAGTAATCTGGAGTTGGTGACTTAATATATTACATTAGTATATGATACAGGGAATCACATTCCAAATAACTAAATCTTTTAGTATTATTTGTAAACTAGATACACATGTGAAATTCACATTAAATTTTAATATATAAAAGACACACAAAAAAATTATCGAGTCTGAAATTATCCCCCCTTAGTGTAACACACATATCAGTCATAATATACTATTTTTACATCTATGTAAAAAAATAAAAAATAGGAAAGGGGTGAGTCCAGAATCTCAATAATGGTTTGTGTACAATAGAATCTATGAGTAAATATGGAAAGGTATGTAACTAAAACACATTCCATTTAAATAATCAAATGAGTGAGGAATATAATCAATGGATATTCTACTAGTTGAATAATAACATGGAATATCAAAAATAAAATACACAATAATTCAATTTATAATGATATATATCTAAAACATATCATAACATATTACTTCAAAAAATCTATTACATTCAAGGATTCATGATATGAATATAACATTATCAAGAAATCATGCCAAGAATCTAGAAAATGAGTAAGGCCTTGGCCCAAACATAGTCTAGTTTTTCACATGAAACCTATCGATGCATAAAGAAGATATAGTGGTCCCTTCCATTCACTTACTATGTCTAATTCATTCCTCATATGAAATGGGTGAAACATAAAAAACAAAAACATATATATTAAAAACTATCATACAGAATGTGAATACATTAACCATAAACATCAAGGGTTGTCAAAATAAAATATCCACAGTCAAACTAACCATAAAATATTCAATAAAACATTGTAGATGATATCAAAATATTTCTAACTAAATTAATAAAAATATTTAACAATGTTATTTGACATAGATGAATGTACTATAATAAAATCATTGAAATTTTATTAGGGGAAACTCTTATTAAACCCATATGAAAACAAATTTCAAATATAAATACACTTTTCTTTTACAAATAACGATTTTCAAAACCAAATATTCCAAAAATATGGTAATAGGGTTTTTCATTTAATAAAATATGCAATACTTCAATGTAATCATGAAATTAAATAACATTCATTGTGGAAGGAATGTCATTGACGCAGTTCACGATCACAATAAAACATTCTTTTTATCATTTGTAAAAAAACTTCATATAAAACTATTAAAAAGATTCCTCTTAGAAAAATCAGAATGAAATTAAAATTATACATGAAATTTCTCTTATAATCCTTTATATCCATAAAAAATAATATCAAGAATCTATATATGCATAAAAATATGTGATAATTAAATCATTAAACGGTCATGGTGTCACATACCACTTTGAACATTTAAATCATAATCCCTATAAATGAATAACATTTAACAAAAAAATAAATAACATGATATTAAATTATGGAAATGATGAGTCAAATGGAATGTATATAGCCCTAATAAAAGAAGGTGGGTTTATATCATCTAGCTATGCCTTAATGAAAGGAGATTGAGATGAATCCTCGTACCATACACATCCTTTAGTCACACTTGATTTAACATCGTGTATAATGTTTTTAATCATATTATTAACTTATACCAAAATATTATTCATATTTATGATATCATATATGATTTTATTATGTTATTTTATCACCTTTTGTTTATAATATTTCATTATTACCCTTGTTTCAGGTGTTAAATGCTTCATTTTCTAATGCATGTTATGTAATGAATGTTTCGATTATACTTAATAAGATATAAATAAAAAAATATAAAAATTTATTTTAAGGTTCTAAGTATCATATTTAATCATAAAATAAATATTTATAATCATTATTTAGTGGTTAACATGGAAAATGAATCTTATCATATTGTGTTGGCGGTTTGTTGTACATATTCCTGAGGAAGAATATCATTCCCATAAAATGGAAAGGGTAAAGAATTGTATTGTTTATTAATTTTTAATGAATAATTATCATGCATAATTTTCATATATATCAATTATTTCTATCATTATACCCATCCAAGTAATATGGGGATGAAAAATAGATTACACCACAACATAGAGATAGTAAGTAGAACATATGCACGCGTGGTGATTTTGTTTACCATATCATGGATAAAAGGAGGAATATAGTTTTATAATGGTCATAATACCATATCAGAATATATATGATACTATATTCATTACTTTATCATGTATAAAATACATGAAGATTAAGTTGAAGAATAAATAATCATGGATAAGTTGGTAGAAATGATTACAAATTATTCAATTGGCTTCCTTTAGACCTCCTCTTAAGGGATATTGAATTAGACGTTTTGGGATACCTGAATCTCTATAACATGGGTAAAGATGTTGGGAAGAAAAATGGGATGTTTTTGAGTGATTTATAAGGCTCAATGTGGTGGGAAGAGGTGAGGGTGGAGGTTCCCTTTTATAATTGAGGTTAAGAGAATATTTGGAAACTCTAAAAATATTAAACTAATAATTCTTTCCAAATAGATAAAATGTTATTTATTCAAAATTTAAGATTCATATTGGTCTAAATTATTTTATCCAAATATTTTTATACATGTTTTTTTCACTTTATTACCCTTATCTTTTGGATTTAATCCTTATTTAATCTCTTTAACTCTTACCATGATAACATGTATATTTACTTCTTAAGGGATAACATAATTACTATAAAATGAATAAAGAACCATAAATGAACCATTTATGAAATTTTCACCCTTATCCCATTATGTTAGCCGAATTTTATATTTTTATGAATTTTATCTCATTTAATACAATATTATTTATTTTTAAATATCATTAATGTAAATTTTGATACTATTGATCACTAGACTTTTTAAAAATATCATAACACAGTATATTTAAACAAATTAATTTAATCATTGATAACATTTCAAAGTAATCTATAAAATTTTGGTATTACATTTAATCTCATAAATTATATTTTTTTTAATATTTATATAATCATTTATTTGAAATTTCAAAAAAATTAACAATTATTACATCATCATTGTCTAAGTATTTAGGTTTTTATATTTTCCAAAAAATAAAAAATAAATTACCATGATAAAGATAAATCTTTTATAATTAAAATTATAACATATATTTTAATATATCTTCTAAATAATGACATATCAAAAAATGTAAGACTTATTAAAAATATTAGTATAACAAATTTCACTTTAACTAAATTAAAATACTATAAAAGGCTTAAATTAATCCAAGAGGCTACATGAGGCCATAAAATCAGATCAAGGATGGTTTTATTATAGATTAATCCATAATATGATGTTAGGATGTGTTTTATTTTAGATTTCTATAATATTATATTCACCCTTAATAACACGATTTACCATTAATAGTGGTAAAAAAATCACCAAAGTTACTAATCACATTGTCCAAAAATAGAAGGATCCTATTTAAAAAACTAGCAGCTTTGGATTTCAAATATGTAATCTATTTTTTAAAATTTAATATAGTTAAATAGAAAAAATTAATTTCATATTAATTGTGTTGAATGAATGAAAACCAAAATTTTAAATTGAAAACATTCAGAAGATTGTAATGTTTTTATATAGAAAGTCAATGTGAAATTAATTCAAATGTCTAATATTGTTTTTTTGATATAAAATTAATATAATAATACATTAAAACCAATCAAAACTATAATTTAATGCTATAAATTATTTAGATGATTTTGTTTTCATATAAAATCCAGTACTTTTACTATTCATCAAAACATGGAACTTAGTAAAGAAATACCAAAAATTCTACCAAAGTAAATTTTGATATTCTTATTTTAAATAATAAGTATATATTTTCATGTCAAAATTATAAAAGTGTCAAAAATTAGTCATAAAACATGTGCCTCAACAAATGATGGAAAAACTGCACTTATAAAAATATAGCTTTTAGTATGTAGAGGTAAATTTATTTTTATATCATTTTTAGAAAACACATAATATGGATGTAAAAATTTAGATTAGATAAATTTTAGATAAATTTTCTAATTTGGCAAATTCATTCCATCCAATTTAACAACTAGGTTATAATAATACTTCATTTTCTATTTATGTTTGTTGTTTCATGCATTGTAAGATTTCAAAAAGATTAACTTTAAAAAGAGACATACAATAAAATATTGGGGTGTTGTTTTCTCCCCTACTTCAATAAATTTTGTCTTTGTATTTTCAAATTTCATATAAAAAATAATATGTTGATACATGAAGATTCCTTTGTGGGAACCCCTCATCAGAAATCGGGTTAATAAATTATCCTCTTAATAAGAGGGAAATGTAAATGAGAAGGTTAACAAAAAATATGGATTTTTAATAAGATTACTTAATAGGAAAGTGAAAATAGAGATATGGAAGATAAATCTTTCTATCATGTTTTCATGGAGACTGAGCGATAGTGAACATGGTCATTAGAATCTTAACCATCGCGAAATTATATATTTTTGTTCATTTAAAAGACAACTAGATTCTTAGAAAAAAAATTAAATGGATGATGTTTTTGTTCCAAAATATTTTTCCTAGAGTTGATGTTATTTTTGAATAATTTGATAATTAGTTGAGATAATAAACATACTTGATTAATTTACATGTCATTAGAATAATCTCATCCTTTGGTTGTGCTTCTACCTATTTTGACATTAATTTTTACAACAGAATAATCATATAAAAGTTTAATTTTTTATCCAAAATAACTTCAATGAATCATAAGGTACATAAGTAATTTGTTAATTCTCAAAACAAATTCATAATCCTAAAATGATATGACATTTTATATAATAAATCATACATTATACTCAAACAATAATATCCCAAGTTCAACAATATCCATTCCATAAGTAGTAACCCTAAGAACCATTCAAAACACTTCTATCCAAATTCAAGGTCCTAAAATATAGAATGGTGGTCAATAAATTTTAAAAAACATATTATTATTTGGTTCCCCAAATAATATAATGTAGCTCTTATTATCACATACCAAATATTTGATTACCTTAGAAACCATAATGAAAACATTTATTCTTAAAAAACCATAAAGAATAAGTACTTAATTAAAATCCATATATATCTCATGAATCATAGAGACAAATAATTATTGATAAAATAATTAAATAATGAAATTTATTAATCCAAACACACACATATTAATTTTTCATCTTCATCTATGGTAGTATAATAATCCTGACTATGATACATTATAAACTTCTAGGATATATTCTTTTGATGCTTGAGAAATTGATTTGTGTAGTGTCCCACCACATATTAGTTGAATAATTGTACATTGGAAATCATTTTGTTTACCCTTGTAATAACAAGTAATGTGGCCTTTATCTCAACTCTTTATGGAAACTCCCATTACTTTTGTGTATGTATTAGGTTGTTTCTTTCCACAATTATCAGATTTTATAAAATTATTCTTTCTCTTATTTTAATTGTATATCTTTTTCTTACAATTACTATTAATCTCATGCTTCCATCCAATTCATTAATAATTATAAAATTATTTATTTTTTTAGGACATTATACTATGTCCTCATACGATGAGAATGTTTTGGAGACTATTTACATTAAGCCTATTAGATTAAACCGATTGATGAATAAATCAATCTTACTCTTCGTATTACTTATTATTATGAGTTTCCCATTCCTTATTCTATGCATCATTTCTAAAAGATGTGATAAACTAAATTAGATCACAACATTACAATCCATTATGTATAATCTCCAAACTAGTGAATTTCATAAACTAAATTAAAAAATATGTTATGAATAATATCTAAAACCAAATATTAGTTTGTTTGGATATATTTCAAAATTATATCATAGATCTTTGTTCCCTAATCTATTTTTTCTTAAATATATTTCAAAATTTTTCAACAAAACAGGCTCTAATACCATCTATAAAGGCCCATAACAATGTTGTACGAATTTGATGCCATACTTTTTTATATTGGATAATGGTACAAGGGATATAATCCAAAAGGTCCAAATAGTTTATTTGTCGTAGTATAATTGATATATACATGAAAATCACATTACATTTTAAACATCAAATACACAAATAATTTCATTGAGTATGAAATTATTCACCCTTTGTGTAACACTACATATCAGTCATAATATATATCTTAGAATCATTAAAAAAATAAAACATATAGATGTTTTGATCATATATTATTATTAAGGGTAATGGTACAATGGAAGATATGAGTATATATTGAATAAATAATATTGAAAAGGTAAATGAATAAAACAAATTCTAATTAAATAATCACATGATCTAGGAAATAGAACCATTGATATTATAATTATTGAGTAATCATATAGACCATTGATTACTGAATTCATAATATTCAAATTTATAATGATGTATATATTAAACATAGCATCAAGGCTTCATGACGATAATTTATTACTGTGTCGCTTCCTGCCTATAATCATACATTATCTAGGCTTCATGCCAAGAATCAAATAAATAGGTAAATCCTAGGCCAAAACCCAATCTAGTTTGAACCAAGTGATCTTCAAATTCATTAGAGGAAAATAATGATCCCCAACCATTAAATAAAATTTAAAATTCAATCATCATATGAAAGGGGTGAAATGTAAATAACGTAAACAGTCATATTAACAACTAGAATATATAATAGGAAAAATTTATCCATAAACCATGAGTGGTATCGAAATAGTACATCCACATTCAAACTAGACATAAAAAAGTTAATAAAATAGGGTATATGATATTATATGATATCAACCTCAATAAAGAATAATATTTAACAATGGTTTTCGAAATAGATGAAAATATTTTAAATATATCACAGAAAATTTATGGAGTAAAAAATCTTATTAAAACCATATGAAAAACACTTTTATATGAAAATACCAATTCTAATTAAAAATAAAAATTTTAAATAAAAAATATTCAAGAAATAAGGGAACATAATTTTTTATTTAAGAAAATATATAATCAAGCATTGGAATTTGGAAATTAAATAATTTCCATGGTGGAAAGAAAGCCATTGTTTTCGTGTTTGTTAAGAAAAAAATTCATTTTATTATTTTCCAAAACATTCCATATAAAACACATAAAAATATTCATTTGTAAAATCTTTTAAATAAATTAAAATTAAACGTAAAATTTACATTATATTCATTTTAAATCCAAATAAAATTATATCAAGAATATAGACATTGAGAAAAAGACATGATAATTAAATCTTAAAACATTCAAGGTGTCTCATACCACTATGAATATTTAAATCATAAGCCCCAAGAAAGAATAACATTAAAAAATGAATTAAATAATATGATGATAAATAAATTACCTAATAAATCAACATGTATGTATATACAACTCATAAAATAAGGTGGGTGTATAACATCAAACTCTGCCTCAATTAAAGGGGATTGAGATGAAGTCCCTTACCTTACGTTTCCTTTAGTAGAACATGATTTAACATCATGTGTAATTATTTTAAGAATGTTACTAACATATATAATAACCTTATTCATAGTTTTTATATTATATATGATCTTATTATATAATATTATCAACCATTTGTTGATAATATTTTGTTATTACCAGTGTTTCGGGTGTCCATTGCTTCATTTTTCTATGCATTTCATGTGATTAATGTCTCGTTAATTTTGTAAACAAATGCCTAAAACGACTCCATAATTGTATTAATTTTATAAATATCATATTTAATAATTAAATACATTTTTATAATTAATCATTAATGGTAGAAATTTAAAATTAATCACATTGCATTGTGGAAACGATAGGTCGTATGTACACATGAGCGATAATATCATTCCCTAAATGGTGAATGTGTTTGGAAGTGGATGGTATATTAATTTTCTATAATCAATATCATGCCATTATTTTCATATATATCTATTAGTTCCATCATTATACTCATCTAAGTAAAGTGCTGATTAAAAACAAGTTACACCACGACATGGACATGGAATGTTGTACATACGTATGCTTGGTGCTTTCATTTTTCATAGGATAGATAAAAGGTGGAATATGGTTTTATAATAATCATAATAACATACCATGATATATATAATATCTCATTTATTAAATTATCATGGAATAAACACATGAAAATGAAGTATATCAAGAAATAAATTTGGATGGGTTGGTAAACATGATTACCTCTTCTTCGGCTTAATTTCTTTAGATATCCTCTTAAGAGATCAAGGCATGGTATTTTCAGAAGACCATTACGTCAAAAACATATTTCAAGATTTTGAAAAGATAAATGGGCATGGTTTGGTATAGCTAAAATAACTCAATTTGGTGTGAAGAGGTGAGGGAGGATGTTCCCTTTTATAATTAATGGGAGGGTCGATTTATGAAACTCTAAATTATTAAATTAATTTTCAAATAAAAATGGCTCGAAAGTGAGTTATTTCAAAGATAATTTGAGTATTGGTCCAAATACTCTAAATATTATATCCAATTTTAGGTCACATTCATGCCCTTATCTTTTGACATTAAACCCTTTTTAATCTCTTAAACTTTTGCAGTGACAACATGTGTTTTTACTCCATTATGGTTAATATAGTTGCAATAAAATTCCAAAAGAACCATAAATGGAATATTGATGAAATTTTAAACCATAAAAATATAATATGGACGAATTATATATTTTTAGGAATTTTATATCATTTATTAAGATACTACTTATTTTAAAATATCATTAATATAAATTTTAATAATATTCGTTACATGTCATTTCACAAATACCATAACATGATATATTTAAAAAACCCATTTCAATGCATAAATTACATTTCAAAATAATTTATATATTTAGTGTATTACATTAATTATCTCAGATTAAATTTATTTTAATATTTTTATAATCATTTATTTGATATTTTCATTAATTAACCATTTACTTCCTCATCATTGTTTAAGACATTATGATAATTTTTTATTTCGTAAAAATTAAAATCAAATTATCATGATATATATAAAAATTTTATATTTCAAAGGAATACATATAGTTGAAGATATATTCTGAATAACAATATATTAAAAATATAATACTTATTAAAAACATTACTATGACATATTTGAATTACCTTAAATTAAAATACTAAAAACGTCTTAAAGTCATTCAAGTGGATCCAAGAGGACATAAAATTGGTTCAATGATGGATTTGGTCAATAATAACGCATCTAATTGGTTTTCGACAAGTGGTATAGAAAAATTTTAATATAATATTATTTTTACCATTACTAGATTTATCGTTAATTGTGGCAATAAAAATTACCATGTTACTATTCATATTGACCCAAAATAAAAGGGAACTATATAATAGATTTTGACCTTATTATTGAAAATATGTAATAATTTTTAAAAATTTATAACAAATAATAAGATAAAATTAATTTACAATTAATACCGTTGATGGAACGTGAAAACATGTTTTTAAAGTGAAAATGCTCTAAACATTGAAATGTTTTTATATCCAAAGATTACATAAAATTGATTCCAATTACCTTTAATGTATTAAATGATATAAAAATTATCTAATTATACTTTAAATTCAATAAAAAATATAATTTTTCTATATAAATTATCAAGACAAAAAAAGCTATTTTAAAATAAAATCAATTATTTGCACTATTCATCAAAACATGAAACTTGTAAAAAAATTACAAAAAACACAAAAAAAGTATATTTTTATATTAATAAATCAAAGAAGAATTTTAATTTTTAAAATATAATTTATAAATTATTTAATGTTTAGCTTTAAAATAAGAACATCATCAAAAGGTGGAAAAAATGCCTTTTGAAAAATAATGATTTTGTATGTGTAAAAGAGGATAAATTTTAATATATTGTCTAGAAAAAGCATAATATAAATGTTAAAAATAATATTGAACATATAAAATATAAATCTCATAATTTTTTTAATACTATTTATTCCATCCAATTTAACAGGTGGGTTATAATAATATTTCATTGTTCATTTAAGTTGGGTGTTGTGTGAAAGGTAAGCTTTCAAAATGATTAAATTTAAAAAGTGTAATATGATAAAATATTAGGTTTTAGTAGTAACACCCCAAAATTCTAAAATAATAACAATTTATTTGATTGTGTATTCTACAGAAAACACTGATCTTAAATAACCCAAAAAAATATATGTTTTTAAATTTTATCTCTTCGATTGCTTGTGGAAGATACAACCCTATGTATAATTGAGCTATAATATATTATAACATTATAAGTGAGAAATTAAATTTTAGTGTATTAATATTTCTAAATAAAATATAAAATATATGGTTATCTATTGATTAGAGATAAAATAATAATCATTTAAATGAAAAATTAATATTTTCTAAAATACTGTATTTTTCTAAAATATGGATTAGTCACACATTGAGAACATAATTTAAAATTAACTTTTAGAAATTTAGAAAAATATATTTCTTAAAATTAATTTAAATTTTAAAATCATAATATAAAAATTATATTACTGTGATTATTTGGTATTTTTCGAAAATGATTCATTTTTTATTAATAGTTAATAATACTGAATTTTCATTTTAATATGGCTTTTCATTTAAATTATTTATAAAGTTAAAAATATATTTAATTTTTTTAAAGTAAAATTAATTCAATTATATATCAAATAATCGAATTTAGATGATCTTAATTATGTTAATATCAAATTTTTAATTAAAAATATTGTAAACATTTGAACACTTTCTCTTTGAAACCCCTACATATCATCACATAAATGGGATTAATTTTAAATTATATTTCACTAAATATTTGAATTGAAATTTAAAAAGTGTATTTATATTTTAAATAAACATAATTTAAATTATATAATAATGTAAAATTATTTTTTTACAAAAATGAATATTTAAAATACAATAAACTAATTACAAGTGATAAGGTAAAAATGGGTTTACTAGGAGGTTAAACTAAAAATTTTAGTGTAAAAATGACATAAAAATGGTATAAAATTTATTAAATTTCTATATTTAGCACCTATAATTTACAATTATATAAAATAATATATATTTTACACTTTTCCTTGTGGAAAATGTGGATACAACTGTTCCTTTTCAAAAAGGTAAAATTATGCCACTCACCTCACTTATACAAGGCCACCCACTCTCCTCTGTTTCTCAAAAATTAAAACACATTTGGATCATTGAATACCTACCCAAATAAATTCTAAATTTTCCTACTCGCATCCTATATGTATTAGTATTTTCATAAATTCATCATTTGAAGGCATTAGTGCATACCAAATGATGGTACTGAAAGGATATGTATTGTTCTTCTAGAAGCAATTTTATTTTATTTATTACTTCAACTCCTTCAACTGTTACTGCAAATTATGATATAAAAACAACAGTATCATAACTATAATGAGATATTTTTATCATAAAAAAATTATATAAAATAATCCTTACATCTATCAAATGGGTTAAAAAATTATTCGTGCGTACGATGGACTACCTCCTCATGAACTGATGTCATTCGTTTTCCCATTACCACCTCTCACATATGGGTATAATTATTGAAATAATGTATATATATGATATTTATAACATAATAATAACTATTTATTAATTATATCATATATCAATTTTTTAATTTCCGTTATTTAGGTTATACGATAACATTACTCGTGTGTATGACAAACCACTGCCTGATGAAGCAATCTGATTGAACTTTCAATAACGCTTTACAATTAAGGTGATAAGGATAATGTTAATGAATATATGTAATATAAATAAAAAAATTATGATATTAATGACATATTTATCATTCTAAAAATAATTAATTATTTTTTTTCATTCCTTTTCATTCACTTAATGATGATTATATCATGGGTGAATGTGTGGACTTCCACTTTCAGGAAGTGATGCGGCTATATTTTAATTACCACAACACATAGATGATATAGATAAGTATATTTAAAAAAATAATATGATATTATTTTAATTATATAAGGGTATAAAGATTCATAAATTCTTCCCATAATGTTCACTGAAAAATGAAAACGTTGCTTATGTGTACGTACAATATTCTATCTCCATGATAAAAATGTACCACATTTCTCAAAACCCTCTTTAATAATTGTTTTTAAAAGTATAATCGATATATAAATATGATAATTATTCACAAATTATTATTTTATAATTGGTATATCTATTAAATATTCATAAGAATTGAAACATTCATGACAAATAATGATTAAGAAAACAAGTCAATTAACACACGAAACAATAGGAATAATGAAAGATTAATAAAAAATGGGTTATAAGATACTATAAGAGGATCATATATGATATTACAAATACTAATAATGAAGAACTCCTAGTTTTGGGTAGGTGACCATTTTTATACCTTTTTATGAATATAAAGTGGTTGGGAAAGGATTAGGAGAGTATGGAGTGGTTTTGGAAAAGTTTGGAGGCCTTTTTTGAGTCTGCACAGTTTGAGCACAGTTAGGGGAAACTATGGGAGAATCCAACGTATCCATGTGATATGCCACTATTAAGATTGTTGAATCTGGAAGGTTATCCCACAGTTTTCAAACTCTGTGAGCTAACATTACGACCCATTAAAAATGGTTTTTTTTTAAATATGGTTAGTCGAGATTTTCCCTAACTCATCCATTTCTTATCCCATATGAACACTACATGGGATTTCGTCCACTAAAGAGTTAGGGGTGATCTCCCTCAAGTTTTAGAATAAAATCGAAGGGGTTTCATTGTGGTTTGAGGGTGGTTCATCTTGGATAAGTCTTCTCTCCTGGTTTCATTGTGGTTTTCTCTAAATCTTCTCTTCTATCTCTATGGGGATTCTATATATACATTTGTTTCATGGAGGTATATGGTTGTTATTTCCATAAGTGATGATATTAATACTTCATAATGATAGGGAAGAATATCTAGAGTGGTTTTGATGGAGTGTTTTCCCAAATTTTTGGTGTGGTTGCTTGTGGGGCGATCTTTCTCGAACCATAAGGTAGGTGGATTCTCTCTCGACTCCATTTTGATATAACCAAACGTATTGGTTTCAATTATTATGGTTTTCTTGAAATTCATTGTTATTTTGGTGTGTAAATGTTGTTGGAAATTCATTATGTGATGATTTGTGGAATTTTGGGGAAAATGGGATTTTGTGGTGATATGTTCTTATGGTTGGATTTTAAAATGGAGATTTTAAAATCGGTTGCTTGGGTGGATTTATGAAAATAGTTTATGAAAATGGATTTCAACAAAAAATGGGGGGGTTTTGTTTTATTGATGGAAATTTGAATGGATGATTTCATAAGGGATTCTTTGGTTTTGAGGTTGTTATTTTCATAATGTTATGGCCTTCGTATTCTATATACTTGTTTATTGTCTTGAATCATGGATATTGTGAGGGAATGATGAAAAGTGGGTAGAAATTACAACTATAAACAGGGAAATGGATAGTGTATGAAAGGAACACATCCAAGATAAGTGGGTGAAAAGTACCACCGAGAAGGATAAGTAGTAAATGGGCTTGTATGAGAAGTTACACCAAGTTTTTTATCAGTTTCGATGCATGAAACAATATTTTTATTCATTGTTCATGTTATTCTATGAAAAGTGAATCTTTTTTTCTAACACGTGATGGTAAAATTGATTATAGCATGGTTATTGGATTTCCCTTGTATTGTGTCAATTTTTTTAAAAGAGGCCTGGTTATGGTGTGTTTGGATATTTGGAAATGGTTTCACTATTTAATGTTTTATATAAATGTTTTTAAATAAATGTGCTAATGGTTTTATCCTTGTAGTGTGTGTAGGAAAATAATTTGGGGAAAACCTACTGAATATTTGTACTCACCCCCTACATTGGCACTTTAGTGCTTTTGCAGATGTAATTTTTTGAGACACAGGTAAGGTCAAAGCATCTCGTTTGGTTAATGGTACATTGTGATGCTTGAGAGGCATGGTTGTTCTTGGAGTATGGATCTTGGTGTAGATTCAGGGAGTGTGTCACGATTTCATTTGGGTTTTGTTATTGAGTCTTCCCCATGGTACTCTGACTGTGGATATTATGGTTGTTGTGTTGGTCTTTTGGTCTTGTTGAGTTGTAATACATTGTTGAAAAGCATCATGTAGTGTTGGTAGGTTATTCCTTGTTTAGTTAATTTGTTTTATTTGAAAGGGAAAAATTGTTCCCCAATTCATTCTTGGAGCCCTCAACATTTATTTCCAGCCTTTGGCATCTTGGGAACATCGCTTAAGGCCTAATAGCACCTCACTGCCTTCTCAACAAAAAGAGGAAGTGGTGGGATGTTACAATTAAGGTTATGGTATCTGTTAATAACATGCTTCAAACTACTCTATAGGAGGTTAAATTAATATTTTCCCAAAATGAAGCGTGAGGTAAGGGACTTCATCCCAATTTCTCTTCCTTGAGGAATATTTTAATGTTATACACATAATTTATTTTATATCGTGTATATGCTTCCCATTTTACATGTAATATCATGATTCCTTAATAATTCATGAGATTTTATGTTTCAATTTTAATTATTTCATCTCTGTGGATATGAATTAATAGTTACCAAGTGGTAAAGAATTTCCTAACTCAATTTCTTTTCATTTGGTTTTATTACTTCTTTATCATCTTTCATATTCTAGGATTATGTACGTAGTATCTTTTTATTATCATAAGTTGAATTTCCAATGTTTATGTGGTATTATATTTTATACACATAATAGAATATTATATTATTCCTAACTTCTATGTTATGATCATTGTATGGGTTTATTTAAAAATCTAATTCTAATCTAGATTGTATAATCTTGAATTTTATATGATATAAATTATTTTACCATTTATCGATAAAACCGTCAAATTTTATTCTCCTTTAGTTATTCCTGATACTTTCAAGTAATATGCACATTTTACCACTATTTGGTATTTAAAATAATTAATAAAATATTTTTAATAAAATTAAACTTCACTAATCTCTTCAGTCAAGAATTTATTTTTATCCAAAACTAATTTTCTACATATATTATCAATTTTATTAACATTTTACAAATGATTTAATGATGTAATTTTTACCCATTTTTAATTTTTAAATTTTTTTAATGGATTCGTTATTTCATTTTAAAAAATAATTCCCATTTGTCTTTTTCTGAAAAAGTGAAAGGAATGTTTTTTAATATGACCAAAATGAACAAAATTTCCAGTCATCATTAGATATAATTTTTTTTATAAGGAATCCTTTATAAGTTTGAAAAATTATTTTCCAAGAAAATTTATTTTAAAATATTTTGATAACTCATAGTTTTTAAAAGAAATTTTCGGAATGAAATGGATATATTATTAAAGAATGCTTTTGAATAAACTTTTATGGTATTTATGTTCATCAATGAAACTAAAACACTACTCCTACTCCAATTGGTATATGTTTTATGGATGCCGACCTCATTTTTTATATGGATTGTTTAGGATCATTTTGAATAAAAAATTATTCACATTCACTTTCTTGATTAATTTTTAGTCATTACCTTTCACTTAAAATATCCACATTCCTATGACTATTAGTCATTAAAATTCCTTTATATACCCATATTATTGATTATGGATTTGTTAATTTCTCAAAACATATATCAAATTTTTATACTATTTTCTAAAATGAATTTTATGTATTTATCTGGGGAAATATTGATAAATACATATTCATTAATCAATATAGATATTCAATGGTAAGGCACATTGTTTATGAATTAAAATGATTATTTGATACATGAGGAATCCTTTGGACATAACAAAATGGGTCAGTCCTAATTATAGATAGTCCCATGATTCATTAATATTTTAAAGAGTTCAATTTGTAATCTTGAATAAAATTAGTTTTCCAAACCCAATGGTTTTGAAACAAATAGTTTTATACTGTATAAAAAAATATCATAATGTTAGAGGTATAATTTTCTTGAGACATGATGTATAATAATTAATAATTATATTCATTAAAAATTAAATTATTAATGTCCATGGGACCTTCATAATGATATTATCTTTGGATGACTTTCATTATCAGTTATTAATTAAATGGTTTGTGTTTTCAATTATTTACCAATATTTATTGATTATTCCTTATCGATTTATTATAGTAATTTTAATAATTAAATTAGATTTATTCATTTAATTTCCTTTCTATATTGATTATAATTATATATTCTTGATTGATTATGTTGTACTTATCCTTTATTGATAATTTTATCATACCCTTACATCGTTTATCTGCTAAAGAATCCATGAAGTGTAATATGTTTGATATGAAAGGATATGATAAAGGGAATAATTTAGTTATCAAAAAATATTTTTTGATTTTTTTATTCAAATGTAATATATTGATCATTTGTGTATGTAGTTTACCAAGAATATTAAACTATTAATTACTTTGGGTTGTAATTACTTAAATATTATGACAATGTATTGAAGCAGACACTGACTCGAAGGTAATAGGGTTATGGTCATGATAGTTGGTATTATGGTGTGTTTAGTAGAATATATGAAAAATATTTTTTTGGAAAACATTTACTATGGAACAACACCCAATGACAGACATTGAGGATAAGTATAGAAGAACATCCTAAAATTTTGGTAAGGAATATATTATGTTGTATTTACAAGCAATTCATCCAGGTATGGATACTAAAAGTGGATGTGGATCCAAATCAGAGGTACATAGGGGAAATTATTCTAGAAAGGGGATTTTGGGCATGACCTAATCATCACTTAGTTCACGACGAAAGAAATTAATGTGCATCAGGTTTGACACTCAAATAGGATATACATAGGATAATTCACATTTTCATTACAAACCATTATGGAATATTTGATTAAAAGATGAAAATTAATGAACTACGTTAATCCTAAAGAGTTAAGTTTTGAAAATATTATTTCTTGATTTAGAAATCATATAAATTATTCTATGGTTTTCCAAATATGATTATTATTGTTTACACTGTGTTTTTTGGTTTCAGACAATCGATGGAACCTAAGATGTGTCATGTTAACATTGAACATGATGGACAATGTGAAGACTATTAGAATGCAAATAGGATACCGATCAGAGTGAATGATATCATGATTATTCATAATAAGTTATCCTAAAATATAATCACCAAGATATACCTTAACCAACTCTTGAAATAACCAAATAAGATAAGGATAGAGTTCTCTAAGAGATCATGTTATGGAACGTATTGAGGAAAGAAAGGTTGATTTTAATCCTATCATAAATTTGGAAAGATACACCCATGGAAGTGTCTCAATGGAATGGTAAAACTGTTTTTTAAGGAAGGTAATAAAGATAATAATTTTTGAGAAAAAAATCAGAGCCTAATGGAAGGAAATTAATCTCCCCATTAGGATACATTTATGGTTCTTTGTATTAGATTTTAAGAAGCTAGGAATTATCATTGACAATTCCCTCATTTAAAGATTATCTTTATAACCATGGAATAACCTATGATGACATAAAATGGTTTATGTATTTATTAGGATTCAAGAATTTAATTATGGAATTATTTCTACCTCTGGTATTTTGGTATAAGAATCATGAAAAATATAATAATTGGTTAATAGTTATGAAGATTATGTGTCTTCATTAACATAAGTTTTACAAATAACGTCAAGGGTTTTTGGTTTTAATATTTTTCATAATTTTTAAATCACAAACACCCCTTTTTATGATTTATGTTATGGGTGTCTCCCAAGATTAATAATATTTTGGAGGAAATTTATTGTATGTATATGTTTTATTGGAAAAGTTATTTGATTAATTTTTTACATCTTATTGACATATGTTAAAATGTATTGATAACATTTAGGGTTTATATGATCATTAATGACATTGTAATAATATTCAAATAAAATTATTTTACATTATAGAATAATGTAATTTGTATTGGAAGCCTAGTAAAAATTTTATTTAATGAATAATTTTATCTCAAGGAAACCCATCATTTTTTAACATTCTTGGATTTATATTAATATTTTTATAGAAAAAGTAAAACCCACATGTTGTGGAAAAAATCATTGTATCCGGAAAGGCCAAGAGGCTTGAACCCATATCTGATGGATGATAAGGCCTTAATGCCTAACTTTGGACTATTTGATGTTCTAGTTAAATTATAATTAATTTTAGTAAAATGATTTGAAAAATAATTATTAATGATGATCTAGTGGTGTCAGTTTGATTTTGATTGATAAATTTATTATATTGGATAACGTTTTCTAATTATTTTGGTTTTTGAAAAATTGTAAAGAAGTATGGAAGGTCTTGTTATTATTTAATGGATATTATGATCCATTAAAATCGAATTTTAGTGGTCTAGAAATATAAAACTCATTTTTTGATATTCATTTCTTAGAGTAAGGGATTAATGGAAAATTTCTTAAATTTGAACAAGTGGAAAAAATTTCTTTTGAAGTAGAAACGTATCAAGAAAGTATATTTCATTATATTATTTTATAGTAAATCAATTATTCAACATTAGAAAAAATATATAAAATCAAATAACATTCAAATTGAATTAATTTATTATAAATAATATGTTCTTTTAAATCATCGTGGATTTATTTTTTTTAAGGCCATTAACATTTCATCGATCATTTTCATTCTTGTTATCAATTACCTCAATCACTCTCTATAATTTTTACACTTTTCTTCCATGTTCATATCTTCAAATACTATAATGTTATTCTACATGGAATCCTAGTTCTATGTTATTCTATCTAACATTGTAACTTCCATTTAATTCTTATTAATAATATGCTATTTTAAATATTTTAACGATGTGGGTTTTCAACATAAGTGTTTTAAAATATCAAACCCTTGACTTCCAAGATAATGATTGAATTATTATGAATAAATTTTTTATGGTGAGGAGAATGTAACACCCAAAAATTATAAAATAAAAACATTGTATTTTATATCATATGAAACATGCAAGTATGATATTAAATAATCCAAAAAAATATTTTTTATTAAATTTAATCTATCATATTTCTTGAGGAACATGAAAACTCAATTCTAATCAAAATTGCAATATTTTATAACATTATAATATAGTCATTAAATTGGAATTTATGAATATTTTTAAATAAAATATTAAAATTTCATTTATCTATTGATTATAACTAAAATAAGAATCATTTAAAAAAATTATAAATACTAAATTTGTCTAAAATAAGGATTAATAATGCTTTGAGTTAATTTTTTAATATTAAATTTTATCATCTTTAGAAATTTTATTTGATAAAATTAGAATCATTTTTGACATCATAATATCAAAATTATATGAGGAAAATGTTTTTAGGTTTTTCAGAAACTTTTCATTTTTTGATGAATAATGAAAAACACAGAATTTTACATGAAAAGATCCTTTTAATTTAAATTATTCTTAATGTTAAACTATATTTTGAATTTTTTTAATGTAATTTTTTTTAATTATATATCTTTTAATCCAATTATTTTCATTGGAATCATTTTCCTATTGATATTTTATATAAAATAATTATAAACTTTTGATCATTTTCTCTTTGAAAACCATCATTCTCATCCTATCTACGAGATTAATATTAAAATTTAATTTCTCCACTTCTATGAATAGAATTTATGAAAATGGATTAAAAATCTATATTAATAATAATATATATCATATATTAATTTAATAATAATTTTTGACCAAAATGAATAGTTAAAACAGTAAATATTAATTATCATGGTTAAGGTAAAAATGGATTCACTGTGGGGTTAAATTAAAAAGATAAGCACTAAAATGATTAAAAAAACATGTAAAAAACTTTTTTATGGAATTATTATGACACTATTATGTTTAATCTCTAAAATAGTTTTCTTGGAACCCTTTTGGAATGTGAAAAACAAGGTTACAGCCTTTCATTTTTATAATATTACATGTGTGTCACTCACCTCACTTATAAAATTCCACCCACTCTCCTCTATTATTAAGAAAATTAAACAATTTTTTGTTAATAAATACAATAAATAATCACTTATAAAATTATATAAAATCAACCTAGAATCCATAGTTTTGGAATAAATCTAATCTTGGGAGGATTGTGTGCAAACCTAATGAGGTTAGCAGAATACGAGGTAACATTCTTCAATAAGCATTTTTATTTTATTTCTTATTCCGCCTCCTACAATTATTATTGATCCATTTTGATGTAATAATCACAGTATATTAAATTTAAATAATTATTTTTATTTTAATGGAATGACCTAAAACCATCTCCGCATCCTTTAAATGGTTTACGAAATCATCATTCGTGTGTCGGGTAGACTACCACCTCACAAACTGATGTTATACATTTTTCCATTACCTCCTCTCACAGATGGGTATGATGATGGATCTAAGGTATATATATATTATTTATAACATAATTAATCCATAATATTTTTTGTATCATATTTAACTTTTCAAATTCCTATCCTTAGGTGATATAATAATGTTGCTCATGTGTATGGTGGACTACCACCTCATGAAGCGATGCTATTATTTTTCCAGTAATTATTTACATTGAATTTGATATGGAAAACATTAATGAATATATGAGAAATAAATGAAATAAGTTTTATATAAATTACTAATTAATAATTCTAAAAATAAAATAAATAATTTTCTTTTACGACCATTCACTCACTGAAATATGATAACATAATTCATGAACGTGTGGACTACCGCTTTCACGAAGCAATGTGACTATATTTTCATCAGAACACTTAATGGATGATATATAAACACATATTTAAATAAATAATTTGATATATTAAAATTTAATAAATTTAAAATATTACTTACTTATTTTTATTATGATTTTAGAAAAATGAAAATGTTACTCATTCATATGTTGAACATACAGTCTCCATGATCGTAAAATACATCATTTATCAAAACCATTGTTCGTGAATGGTTTTAAAAGTATATTTGATATAAAAACATGATAATTATAAAATAATTATTATTATATATATAATATAACTAAATAATATTCATAAAAATTGAAACTTTCAAGACAAAACATGAGTGTGAAATCAAACAAATTAACACCTGAAACAATGGGAATAATGAATGATTACAATGAAAAAGAGATATGATGTTATAAAAGCATCATATATGATATGATAAAAATCAATATGATTTTTTAATAATTTAATAACATGTTTAAAACCACTATACATGAGTTAAAATAACATTCAAACAAAAGGAAGTGGGAGGTAAGGTTCTTCATCTCAATTTCTCTCAATTGAGGCTTATTGTAATATTATGTACCTAATTTCATTTATATGTTGTATATAATACCCAATTTTTATGTAATATAATTATTACATAGTAATCCAAGTAATTTTAAGATTCAATTTTAATTATTATATCCAAGGGTATTTGGATTAAGGGTTTCCAAGTGGTAAATAATTTTAAAACAGAATTTCTATTCATTGGGTTATATTAATTCATTTTTATCTTTGATATTATATGATTATGTCTATATTGTAATTTGATTATATTATGGTTTATTTCCATTTTTATGTAAATTTTATACACATAATGTATTCATTAACTAATTTTCACTTAAATGTTTTGATCATTGTAAGTGTTTATTTCATAATCTCATTCTAATCGAGATTGTTTAATCATGAATTTTAGATGAATGAAATCATTTGACCATTTCCTAAAAAAATAATTTCAATTTATCATCCTATTGCGATTCATGATATTTTTAAGTAATAGTACTATTTTTCAACTCATTCCTACTTAAAATAATTGAGAAAAAATAATGTTCCATAATTTCCGTGTAATTTTTTTAAAATTATATGGAATTATTTCAAGAGTGCATGCTTTAACGACACATGATTCCGAGGCACGAGGTGCCAGGAATGTAATTTTCAAATTATTTTAAAGTAAGTTCAGTAAATGTGTGAGATGTTTTTTTTATATTACGAGCTGGTGCTTGGATAAAAAATATTATGGTACCATTGAACACAGAATGTTGGGATTCAGCTAGACAAGACTTAACATTGACCGGCAACGGTCAGATAGAAAAGTTATATTTTTGAACATTTCAGAATAAAGTAAAATAACTTTAAAAAAATTGTTTTATTTTCATCGCACCGTTCAGCTTCGGGAGACGGTGCTGCGGTGCAGCGACAAGGTGATGAAGTGGCACAATTAAGGACACACCTTAATGAATAATTGTGAAAGTGTAACCACACAACGTCGCATCATACCATAAATGTTGTGATATGTTTTTTAGTAAATTAATGTATTGAAAGAAATGAGAATTAAACCATGATCAATTCTCTAAAGAACCACCAGTGAGTTTCCTATAAAATGAAGAATGAGGAATCCCACCGAAATGTCATCAACGTCGGTGAACCATGAAGAACAGAGCCGAGAAGCAATAACTTCTTCAACTTCTTGATTCTTCATGGGCAGACCGCTCCCATAACAACATTCATTAAGTTATTGGTTTTAAATATTTAATGCTTTCCCCGTTCTTATTATAAATGATGTACGTGGATTAACACACAAATAGGTTAATATGCAGATCATGTGTTCTTGTAGGAGGGTTTCGTTCTTGGGTTTTCTATTTGAGATTATGTTTATTATTGATTGAATTGTAATCTTGAGACGTCACTGCTTTAAACCTCTAAACCAGAAGGCATGGGCCAACACAAACAATGCCCAACACCCTTCACTTTTTGCGTTCTTGGGGGAAGAATTTCCAAAATGGCGGAAAAGTAAGATCAATTTTGTCATCGGGAAGATACTATCATAATAGTCCTGTTGGTTTAGACAGTACAAAAAATATACCACGAGAGAAACTCTGATGGCCGCAGAAGGAACCGCCAGCGGTGACCAGAGGTCGCCTGTGGCGACGACCACTGAAATATAGAGATGGCATGCCATAATAGTAGAAATCCACAGTTGGATGTCTATGGAGGCATGGAGATTCGGTGCCAACAAGTGTAACAGGGAGGATGTAGCCCACGTCAGGGCCGCCCGTGTGAGAAACTGAAGACTTGGCCACTCAGCCGCATCGTGTGTGGTATGTGGTGTAGAACATTGAGGGTCGGTGTTACTTGACCACTGTGGAGGGGAGGCTCCACCTCTATGGGGAAAGAGAGGTGCCAGACAGGGATCCCAGCCACCTCCCGGCTAGGGCGAAGGTCGGTCATCCTCTAGAAGATTGGTCGGACCCGCCCAGTCGGGTCGGACTCACCCAGTCGGGCCAGACTCACCCAGTCTGCCTGAGCAAGCGACAGAAGACATGGACACTCAGCAGCGTCAGAGACTGTGTGTGCACCACACATGGGGGTCTGCGGTCGCTGGATCGCGGGGCAACAAATGAGCCGGATGCAGCTCCCAGCCACGTCCGGTCTTTGCAGACTAGACGAAACCACAGGCCTGACCCGCCCGATCGAGCCTGCGACCCAACAGGATGGACCCATGTCAGACCGAGTCAATGTTGGGTTTGCAGATGTAACTTATCGGTTCTGGAATCCAAACAGAGGCGCCCCGTACCCGGTTTGTCACATGGCCTCAAGCGCATTCCCCATATGACAGAGGATTCCGACTAGGAGTGAGGGCCTTGGGTGTGATAGTGGGGAAACTTTGCCCTCATTGGTAGAGTACACAGCAGAAGTAATAAACATGCAATAGCGGAAGCAGTAAATAACCAACAATAATAAACAATGGAAGACTAAATCAACAAAATAGAGAACATATGTATATAAATGAAATTATGCATGATATATATCTAGGAAAGCATCCAAACAAGTCACAATGCTGAAAAACACCACAGAATCAAAAAAAGTACAAAATAAAAGCAAACAGCTCCCCAGCATCGTAAGCCAGAGCTTGGTTCCTTGCACTCCTACTCCAAGGAATCAAGTACTAGATGTCCAAGGCCGCTTGCCCTTGTCTATAACTGCAACAACCCAGTCTTCTTGGGACCAAAAGCATGGCCCAAATAGGGTTTGAGATAAAATCCCAGTAGGCAACCACTCGAAGATCTATGCCTAACAGTCAGTGAGTATATGGTAGGTAAAAGCACACTAAGTAGTAAACAACAACAACAAAGTAGTAGGAAATAAATAGTAAACATTAAAGTAGGATGATACACAGTAGTAATCAAATCCACAACCAACAAAATCAGTGAAGAAAATATCTAACAAGTAAGGAATCCCTTTGGAAAGTACTCGCAGTCATCCCCTCTGGTTTTATCCAAGAAGTACCACAACCTTTTGGGCAGTACACTCAGCCTAACCCCTCTGGTTTTGTCATATGAAAATTATGAGACTCTCTCAAGAAGCACACTCGATAAATTCCCCTTATAGTCTAGGTAGTCATGCACTCTCTGAGGAAGATCATGCGGTCTAACTATATTTGCCCCAAGGTCTAGAGACTCTCTGAGGATGCTATCTCGGTCAATTCCTCCTATAGCCTCAGGTATACCACATAATCTCTGAGGAAGCTCACACAGTCAATTCCTCCTCTAGCCTGGGAAGGTTCTTAAAGGGAAAACAAACAAGGTAAGACTCTCTGAGGAAGCGCACTTGGTCTACCCTAATGTAGTGTATAATAATCTAAGACTCTCTGTGAGATCACTCGGTCCATCCCCTATAGTCTATAATGTCTAAGACTCTTTGAGAAGCTCACTTAGTCTATCCATTATAGTCTATAGCACCAGGTTCTCTCAGCCTCGTACTATTCAGTGCATAATAATTCTATATGGAAAAAGTACACCTATAGAGATACGTGGCTAACCAAAGTACATCTATAGAGCTACTTAGCTAGAAAATCTACA
Organism: Viscum album; assembly: GCA_963277665.1. Lineage (NCBI taxonomy): Eukaryota > Viridiplantae > Streptophyta > Magnoliopsida > Santalales > Viscaceae > Viscum > Viscum album. The sequence goes on from OY728131.1 coordinate 1,007,607,904, forward strand.
AGGCAACTAGCATGTCATGATTCTCCCTTCAACCTATAACTACAAGGCATGGAAATAGGTGTAACAGCCATCGGAAAACGAGACCCAATGGTCGTAAATAGAACAGAGAAAGGAAAAATACATCCAAGCACAACAAAGTGTCCTCTAACACAATCAATTTACCTCTACGCAAGCACACAACCAAGGTAGAAAAACAAAAAGGGAAAAAAGGTAAACACAAAATACCCCGTTCACGGGTATTGGTGGAATTTGAAAATAAAACTCAAAGACTTTGAACGGTAAGGTAAAAACCACCTACCTTTTATCCTAGGAGATCGATATACATAAACCACGATGAATGATTCTACCTAGAACGTCGTAGATCTGAGAAATATGCACCAAATGTTCATCCTTAGATAAATTCAGAAGGAGGAAGAATTGGAAAACAATGCTCAAGCAGAAGGGAGAACTCACCGCTACACTTCCAACAGAATCGACAGAGCTTGAATCAGAGAATGGATGGAGGCTCAGGAATCTGGAGATGTTTCGCCGCTGTATGACATCTCTCAGTCAAACCAGATCTAGAAGAAGACAATTATTGCGATCAGGCGCGACCCCCGGTCCGTTTAATGAAAAAAAGAAAAGTAAACGGTGTGTACTTTTAGAGTACACGACGTGTAGTGGGTTTTTCCGTACTCTGCCAAAATCGGCCTCCACGTCACCCCCACAGACCATGTGTGTGGCCCTGACACAGCTAGCATACGACTTCGAGCGGGAAAAGAGTACATGATGTGTAGTCAGAAAGTACACGGTGTGTACTTAAAAAATTTCCAGAAACGTTATTTTTCCCAAAAACATCCGAAAAAGGAAAAACATACCTGAAACGAAGATCTGGGTTCACACAAACTTACCCCCTTAAATAATTTCATCCCCAAATTTCCCTATATGGGCGTAGAATAAGAATCTTCAAATAGCTCCATCCACTACGATCGAACCTCGGCCTCCCTCTCCCATGTCTCGTCCTGTACTCGCCCGTGCTGCCATAGCACTCGTACCAGAGGAACAGACCGGCCTTGGAGAACCATTGTACTAAGATCGACAATCCAGATAGGATGATCCTCAAACGACGCATCTACCTCAAGCTCAACCTCCTCAGATTGGAATACATGAGATAGTTCTGAAAAGTCACAGCGGAGTTGGGAGATGTAGAAGACATCAGGCATAGCCCGGTACCTCTAAGTTAGTTGCAATTGATAGGCAACCAGCCCCACACTCTCCAACACCTCAAACGGCCCGTCTTACCACGGTGAAAGCTTACCCTATCTAAGAATCCTCTTGTGCTTCAACCTCGGTGCGGCACGCAGGAAAACCTGATCTCTGACCTTGAACTATAGAGGTCATCTCCGTTGATGAGCAGAAGACTTCTATCAAGACATTGTTTTAGCCATCCTCTTCCGAATCAACTCTATCTTCTCTGAGGTCTCCTGAACAAGAAAAGGTCCTCGCAGAGCTGCCTCTCCTACCTCCAGCTAGCATAATATTGATCGGCATGGCCTACAATACAAATCCTCATAAGGTTCCATATGAATGGTCACCTGAAAAATGTTGTTGTAGGCAAACTCCACCAGAGGTATATTCTTCTCCCAAGAACCTCCGAAGTTTATAATGTAAGCTCGAAGCATATCCTCAAGCACCTAGATCGTGCTCTTAGACAGGCCATCATTCTGGGGATGGTATGTTGTACTCAAAAGTACCTATGTACCCAAAGTCTTCTAAAGTCCCTGGCAGAACTGAGAGGTAAAGCATGCATCCCTGTCTGAAACAATTGAGTGTGGAACTCCATGTAGACGTATAATCTCTTGGATGTACAGTCATCACAGATCATCAACACAGACGGTCTCCTTGATCGACAAGAAGTGTGAAACCTTCGTAAGTCTGTCGATGACAACCCAAACAACATCGTTTCCCCAAGGCGACCTCAGAAACCTGGTCACAAAGTCCATCATGACATCGTTCCTCTTCCACTCGGGAATGGTTAACTGCTATAAAATCCCTGCTGGTCGCTGATGCTCTTCTTTCACTTGCTGACATGTAGAACATCTCATGATAAAACCAGCAACATTCTTCTACATACCTATCCACCATTACCGGCGGTGTAAATCACTATACATCTTAGTGACGCTAGGATTAACCTCCCAAACTGAGGAACGAGAATCCCGCATCAGCTCCTCACGTTTGTCTGCCGGCACCCATATGCGTCCCTAGAAAAGTAATATTTCAGCCTCGCCCACTGTCCATCTAGGAAGAGGGTCCCCTCCTGAAACACTCTTCCATAGGACTAAGGCATCTAAATCTGATAGCTTCCTCATCCTTACTCGATCAAGAAGTTTAGAGGTAACAACTACAGAAGATAAGACCATCTGTCCCTGCCTATCGTGCACTTCCATGTGCATCTCAGAGAACAGATCCATAAGTTTCCACTCACTGCTGGCCTCCTGAACTGCCTAAATCTGAGTTCTTCTACACAACACATCTGCCACTACATTTCCATTTCCTGGTGTATAGGATAGCTCTAAGTCAAAGGACTAAAGATACTCAACCCACCTACGATGTCTTAGATTCAGATAATTCTGAGTGAAGATATACTTGAGACTCTTGTGGTTGGTGAGAACCACAAAGTGTTCTCCCAGAAGGTAGTGTCTCCAATAGCATAAGTCATGAACAACAACTGCTAACTACATATCGTGAATTGGGTAAATCCCCTCGTGTGGCCTCACCTGCAGAGACCGATACTCAACGAATCCATCTCCCATCATGAGCACAGCTCCCAGCCCGATACCTGAAGCATCACAGTAAACAGTGTATCCCTTTCCCGGCTCTGGAAAGACTAGTATCAGTGTTGACGTCAACCACCCCTTCAGCTCTTGAAAGGCTGACTCACAAGAATCTGACCATAAAAACATCGCCCCTTTCTTGGATAGACCTTTCAACGGTGCTTCTAGGCACAAGAGGTCCTGAATGAAGCATTTTAGTATCCAGCCATCCCTAGGAAACTCCATACCTCAAAGAAGTTCTTCAGTTGATCCCAGGAAACTACAACTATAACTTTCTATGGGTCCAAAGATACTCCAGCCTCTTAGATGACATGACCCAAGAAGTGAATTTGATCCATCCAAAAGTGGAACATTGAGAGTTTAGCATACAGTCGATGCTCTCTCAGTGTACTCAGAACGATCTCAAGATCTGTAGCATGGTCGTGCCGAGTACAAGAGTACACCAAGATATCATCCACGAAGACCACGACAAAGTAGTCCAAATAAGGATGGAACACTCGGTTCATTAGTTCCATGAAAACTTATGGCACGTTCGTGAGGTCGAATGGCATGAATATATACTCGTATAGACCATACCTGCTCCTAGAGGCTGTCAGATGAATATCTGATGGTCTAATGTGCAACTGATGATAGCCGGACATCTAGTCCATTTTTGAGAACAACTGAGATCCTCGAAGCTGATCAAAGAGGTCATAAATCCTCAGTAAGGGATATCAGTTCTTGACTGTCAACTGGTTCTTCTATGATAATCCACACAAAGCCGAAGGGTTCCGTCTGCCTTTTTCGCAAATAGGACTCGTGAAACCTAAGGAAAAGTTCTGGTTCTGATAAAACCCTTTGCCTGCAACTCCTCCAACGTCTTCTTGAGCTCTTTCAATTTTGGTGTAGCAATACTATAATGAGGAATGGAAACTGGTGCCGCTCCTGTCATGAGTGCAATCGAGAAGTCTACCTCACGCTCCGGAGGAAACCTAAAAAGTCATCTGGAAAGACATCCCTGAAACGATCCACCACTGGGGGAAAGTCAAACTGTGAAGTCCCCTGGTCATCCAGATAAAGACTAGAAATTTGTGTTGTAACTTCCCTTATCACTTGATTCTCAGGACTAGCTCTACCCACCTGGACATCCCACTTTCCTCTTTGAAGAAAAGATCTTCCCTCTGGTGATACGAAACTCACCCTGCGGCGATAGCAATCGACGAATGCCTGGAAAAGAACCAACCAGTCCATCCCCAGAATGACGTCATAACCTGACATCTCTAGGACATAGAGGTACCATAAGAAGTGACACCCCACAACCTCATGAGGGCACTCTCTACACTAACATAGGCTAAATTTCCTCATTCTCAAAGGCGTGTCCAGAGTCAACAAGTCGGTAGAATAAAAGATACATAGCCCAAGGCTCTCCACGAAAGCAATAGAGATAAAGCTATTGGAAGCTCCAGTTTCGAAAAGAGCTGAAGATAAAACTGAGGCTACTAAGATCATACCTCGAACTATAGAAGGGTCGGGATCCTGCTCTTGAAAGGTCTTCTCCATGGCGAAAGATTGTCCTGCACCATGACCCTACGCCCCTAGGTGACTGCTCTGAGCTGATCCACTATACTGTTGCTGATGACTTGGTGACTGACCACTATGGCCACGACCTCGACCTCGGCCCGAACGGCCATAAGAACTCCAGTTCCCAGACTGGTGCGAAACTTTTGAAGCATCTCCAGAATTTGGGGTCATAGAGGAACCCCTACCACCAGCTGAAGGTGAGAAGATATGACAGAAGCGCTAAAGATGGCCCATCATGCTGCAAGATCGACACTCCATCAGATCTCTCTTGCACTGAGGCCTAGCATTCCCACTCCTACTGCACTGGTAGCATACAACCTGGCTTCCAAATGATATATCCCGCGAACCTCAATCACCTCGAGAAGAATCACTGCGATGATTCCTACCATCCATAGGAGGAACCCCAGCCCTGGATATCGAACCACCCTGGCTCACTGCTCCAGAATCCCTCAGACTGTGTTCAGTAATCAGCACCTAGTTGACAATGGAGGATATCTAAGTCAACTAGAAGATATTCTCCTGGGAACAGATCTCCTGCCAGAGACCGTCCTCAAACTTCCTAGAAAGGAACAACTCATCACCTGATGGGATTTGTGTGAAACGATGTAGCTCAGTGAAACAAGAAAAGTACTCCATAACAGAAAGAGTACCCTGCTATAGACTCATAAACTCTTAGGCTCGATCGGCCCTTAGGGTCTCTGGATAGTTGTAGTCATAGAAGGTGCATCGAAACTCATCACAAGACATATCCTGCTGATGCACTGACCATGAGATCACCTCCCACCACCTCTTGGCAGTGTCCTGGAGCATATAAGTATCCATCTTTACCCTTTTCTCCGGAGGGAACTCTAGGTGGTCAAAGATGGTTTCTGTGGCCTCTATCCACGACTCTGCAGCCTCGGGTCCTTCATCCCCTGAAAAATTAGGAGGATGTTGCTGCTGGAAAACCCGCGTCAACTCAGTCATCAATGGGGCAGGAGGTAGCGCTCCCTAGAAGTTCTACATCATCCTCAAGAAATCCTCCCTGAACTGTTACTTGGTTCCTGCAATGGGTATAACTACTAGTTTCAAGGCTGGCACAGCAGGAGGATCTGCAAGAGGTCCCTGATCAGCCATATCCGGTGTCTGGTCACCGTTTGGAAACTGACGTAGGGCGAGAGGACGTCTCGGAGGCATAGCTCTGAAAGATCAAAAAGCACACGTTAGATCAGGATTAACAATGACTTAAAACACAGGATTACAAAACGGGAACAAGGAAAAGAGACTATCAAAATTTACAAAACACGACTACATGGCGTGTATAAAAACTACATGGCGTGTCTGCTTAATCCATTAACATGGGCATGTACTCCTACAACTATTGGTCGTGTAACACCCCAAATTACACAACGCGTTGTTCCCAGACACGGCGTGAACATGAACTCTAAACCCCTGCCCGGGTCTCCTTACACAGCTAACCCACATGGTCCATCTCGCCCCATACTACACTGAGTGTTCACACGGGACGTGGCGTGTACTAGACATGATATCAGCGACCCGTGTTGTTAGTTGCACGGTCGTCTACACGGAATACCCTTACACGACGTGTTCCAAACAAACATGGCATGTATAAGAGAAGTTAACACCGACCCATGTTGTCCGCGACACGGCCTATTACCTAGGACAAAACTACACGACGTGATCTTTACCCACACGGTCTGTATGGAAGAAGGTGACAGTGACCCATTTTTTTTGTGACTCGGCCGTGTACCTGAAAAAAACTACACGTCGTGCTCTTAACCAACACTGTGTGTTATAATCGGCTTCCCCGTCCCGTGTTGTTAGTGACACGGTCGGGTACACTGCTCGAAACTACACAGTGTGTACCTACTGTACACAGCATGTTCCTAGAGGAATTTCTACTACAGTGTGTCCCTGCTCACCCAGTCCGAGACATGGTCTAAAAACTACACGGTGTGTAGTCAAAAAGTACACGCTGTGTATTTTGGTTTTTTCTAGGCAGTAGCTGAGAAACAACACAGAAGCCCAGAAAACACAGAAACAAGGCAAAGAGGTGCCAAATTCCGATCCGTGAGGGCCCATACTCCCCGCGAATCAAAGCTTGGAATCTTATGTAGTCCTAAACAAGAGAAAACAGGATCACGATCCACCAATTTCCAATTCAAGAGGGCCCATAACACCGCAAGAATCAATATTTGGCATTCATTTCAGAAAAGTAAAATACAAAAAATACTCTACCAACACAGCAGAGATTTTATCAAGCATCTATCAAAATAGAATGAATAATCTACACAGAGTATATCACAACAACTTGAAATCGCTAATGCACCCTAGATGGCATGGAAGGAATGCATGGAAGGAATGCATGGAATTTGAGTTATAACAAGTGCCTATATGATGCGTGATATGGAATACCCTCATCTCATCGGGTTGCAACAGAAATAGAATTGTAATATCAAAACAACAACACAAAAAGCATGTGAATCACTCTAGGTGAAATCATTTCAACTGTAAAATCTCAAAACCAGAAAACTGCAATAAACGAGGTAGTATGGATTTTCCCTATACACGGGTTAGCTACTCCCGGGGACAACTTATTACCAAGTACCGAATCTGTCCTATCCTTTGCTAAAGTCTCCAAATAGTAAAGAAAGAGAAAAGAACTCCTTTGATACCACTTTGTAACGTCCCGGTTCTGGAAGCCATCCAGAGGCACCCCATACCGGTTGGTCACATGGCCTCAAGCGCATTTCCCCAAACGCCAGAGGCTACCGACTAGCATTGATGTCCTAGGATGTGATAGTGGGGAAACTATGTCCTCATTTGCAGAGTACAAAACAGAAGTAATAAACATGCAACAACAGAAGCAGTAAATAACCAACAATAATAAAGAGTGGAATACTAAATCAACAAACTGGAGCACACATGTAAATATGTTAAATCATGCAAGATAAACATTTAGGAAAGTATCCAATCAAATTACAATGCTGAAAAACACCACAGTACAAAAGAAAAGTAAACAGCTCCTCAGCATCGCAAGCCAGATCTTGGTCCCTTACTCTCCTGCTCCAGGCAAACAAGTACCAAAAGTCGAAGGGTGCATGCCCTTGTATATACATGAAACAACATAGTATTATTGGGCCCAAAATCAAGGCCCAAATAGAGTGTGAGATAAAATCCTAGTAGGAAACCACCTGAAGATATTTTCCTAATAGTCAGTGAGTATATGACAGGTAATAGCACACTAAGCAGTAAACAGCAACAACAAGACAGTAGGCTGTAAATAGTAAACAGTAAAGCAGGATGATACACAGCAGTAATCAAATCCACAACCAACAATAGAAATAAAGAAAACAACTAACAATCAAGGAAGACCTTTGGGAAGTACTCGCAGTCATCCCCTCTAGTCCTATCCAAGAAGTACCACAACCCTCTGGGGAGTGCACTCGGCCTAACCCCTCTGGTTTGGTCATACGAAAATTTGGAGACTCTCTGGAGAAGCTTAGTCGGTCAATTCCCCTTATAGTCTAGGGTAGTCAGGGACTCTCCGAGGAAGATCACGTAGTATAACCCTCTTAGTCCCAAGGTATAGAGACTCTATGAGAAATCTATCTCGGTCAACTCCTCAAATAGCCTCAGGTATACCACATACTCTCTGAGGAAGATCACTCGGTCAATTCCTCCTCAATCCTGGGAAGATTCTTTAAACGAAAAAAACAAGGTAAGACTCTCTGAGGAAGCGCACTCAGTCTACCCTCATATAGCCAATAATATTTCAAGACTCTCTGGGAGCTCACTCGGTCCATCCCATGTAGTATATAATGTCTAAGACTCTCTAGGAAGCTAACTCGGTCTATCCCTTATAGTCTATAGCACCAGGTTCTATCAGCCCCATGAAAGTTAGTGTATAATAATGCTATAAGGACAAAGTACACCTATAGAGATAATTGGATAACCACAGTACACCTATAGAGAAACTTAGATAAACATTCTACAAGGCAACAAGCATGTCATGATTTTCACTTCAACCTATAACCGAAAGGCATGGGAACAGGTGTAACAGCCAAAGGCAAACGCGACCCAAAGATTGTAGACAGAACAATGCAAAGAAAAATACATCCAATAACAACAAAGTATCCCCTAAAAAGATAAATTTACCTATACACAAGAATACAAGCAAGGCAAGAAAACAACAAGGGAAAAATGTTACACACCCAATACCCCGTTCACGGGTATTGGTGGAATTTGCACAAAAAACTGGAGGACATTGAATGGTAAGGCACAAACCACCTACCTAGATCCTCGGAGATCGATATACTTGAACTACAATGACTGATTCTCCCTATAACATCGTATATTTGAGAAAAACACACAAAATGGTCAACCTTAGATAACTAGAGAAGGAGGATGAATTGGAAAACAAGGATCAAGCAGAAGGGAGAACACACCGCTGCGCTTCCAATGAAATCGACAGAGCTCAAATCAGAGAACAGATGGAGGATCAGGAATTCTGAAAAGTTTCGTGACCGTACGACATCTCTCAGTCATACCATACCTAGAAGAAGACAAATATGGTGATTAGGCATGACCCCGGTCCATTTAATGAGAAAAAATAAAAGTACATGGCGTGTACTTTTAGAGTACATGATGTCTAGTGGGTTTTTCCATACTCTACCAAAATCGGCCTCCACGTCACCCCCACACACCGTGTGTGTGGCCCGGACATGGATATCACATGACTTTGAGCAGGGAAAGATTACACGACGTGTACATCAAAAATTTCCAGAAACGTTATTTTTCCCAAAAACACCAGAAAAAGGAAAAACATACCTGAAATGAAGATCCGGGTTCTTCCAGCGGACACAGGTCGGGTTGGTCAGACTGGGTCGGATCGGCCCCAGACTCGACCAACCCACTTTTGCAAACACATATGCAACATACAAACTAGGTGTCTGATCAATGAATTTTCTAGGATGTTGGAACCCTAAAGATGATGTAATTATTTTAGAATACTCTAATAAGAATTCCACAGATGTTGCATTTTAAAATATGGGATTGTTGAGCATTTCTCTTAGGATCGAGCGTGCAGACGAGCACTAGCTATGTGGAACATAGTGGCCCGATAGACCAGCATCCATATGGACTTCAGTGGTTCGGTAGAACCTTGTGGACCTTAGTAGCTGGGAAGATGAGTAGTAGTCATGTGGAGCATAGTGGATTAGTAGACTTCAGCAACCCATCAGGGATGAGTCCATCAACAGTAGAAAAATTCCTCACAATAACTAATTAACATCCTTCTTATTCTTTAGACTATACATAGTTTGATTTGTCCTTAGTTTTTGGTCTTACATTGTGGTATTAATTTGTGGTTGACTTTTTTATTTCTCTTTAGTTGTATGTGGTCTCCTACTAGGTACTGTGTTACTCACCCCTTCATGGGAATCACCTGCACATGTAGTGAATTTTGCAGACAACTACCATTTTGATATAGGACTTGGTGCCCTAGGACCAGGTAGGGCCTATTGAGTTCTCGCAGACGTGGCATACTCCTAAAGAATTCAGTATCTACCCTGATCTTACTACCATTTGGGGGCTTCAACGTGTGGCTATCCAGATCTTCTTATGTATTTTTCTATTTTCCAGTTATTCCTTGTTAGTTTTGTATTTTGGCACTTTTTTGTTCCATTTTTACCTTTACTCTTCTCTTGTTTAGTGGTATACTTGTTTCCCTTTCTAGTTTTTGAGATGTTATTGTGTGTGTGTATGTGTATAGATTCTAAATAAAATACCTCCCACTTGCAGTTTGATGCCATAATGCTTGATGCCAACCCCTGGACTTTTGGAGGTAGGCCTGGGGTAGTCACGACACAGGCCCTGGGGGATGGGTCATGAAAAATGGGATCAAAGGTGGTCAGTTCTACCTCAGAGTCTGAGAGTCTATGGTTTTGTTTTGGAACAATGGTGTAATATGTTTCAATTTCAATATTCAAATTTTAGGAGTCCAGTATTGGTGTGGAGGCTAATGTATCCATATACTAGGACTTTGAAATCTATTTTTCGTCTCTATACATGCAAAATCTGGTTGTATAAGTGTCACCATATGTTATTTTTTATAATAGTTAGCTCATGAGGTATAATCTATTTATTGTGGCCCATATTGATCTATTAGAGGAAACCTCTGTGTGAACAATGAGCTAGGATTTTGATATGTGTTCAGGAGGAAATCCCTCCTAGTGAAGAGGAATCCGTTCATAGACCAGTTTTTGAGATGTCCCCAAGGTGGTGCAATTGTGCTACCACCACCCATTGGTAAGCATCTATGGTCGGCAGTACCGGTTGAGTTTGTGCGTAGACTCAGTGCCTTGCATGAGTTTTAGAGATAGAGACCTCACACGTTTAGGGGAGAGATGTATCCTTACGTCTCTAAGTATTAGTTGGAGGTTGTGATGTTGGACTTTCAATTAGTGAGGACACCACTAGACCAGATGGTGGTCCTTGTCGCGATCCTTCTTCCTAGCCTGACAGAGAGATGGTGGAGCTTGACCATCCAGATGCATGATGAGGTGACCCTCAGAAAGATGGAAATCATGTTTCTTTTCGAGGAGGATTTATTTATCATGAATTTGATCTCAGTGCACATTCTGGAGCTGCTTCACCTTATATAGGGCTACATGATGGTAGTTGAGTACTCAGTGGGGTTCACCGTGCTTTCCCACCACTCTATGGACATGGTGTGAGACCCTTTCATTAGGGCTCGAGCTTTTGAGTAGGGACTATGCTTGGGGAATAGGGCTCCTTTGTTGTCTCTCAGCATCCCCATGCAATTTAGAGTGTTGGATAGAGATTTACTAATAGATATCTTCCTCAATGAGTATGCATCGACAGTGGGTACCACCACCGGGTGACAGGTGGCCGAGCCATCTGTGGTAGGCAACCGACAAATGGTGTAGTGGTCCAAACAGGGCATATCATCTAAAAAACAAACCCATGACTCATGATCGGTGGGGAAAGGCCATCAGGATGGGGGGATACAACAGAGGAGCAGGGTGTGCTACTCGTTCGGCGGGTAGGGACACTTTGATCGTGAATGCCCGTCCACCACACATTCGATCAGCAGACAATTGAGGGACCACCGAGACAAATGTAGAGGTTCGAGCAAGGAGGTCTAGATGATGGAGTCCACAGTTGGGGAGTAGGATGAGAAGCAGTTTGTGGGCACCCTTTTTAGGTTCTACCAACACCACCTCTAGGTAGTGCACGCCGACCTTAGCGAGCATAAAGACAGGGGCAGGCGCAGCTTCAAGCAGTGGAATCTTATGACCCCGGTGCTCCCGATGTAAGGACCCAACCTAAATTTTCCAGAGTTGGTTCCTTATATTATTACATTTGAAAATAAACAAGTAATTTGAATCTCACATTACTAAGTAGATTAGTATAATTTGGAAACAAGATACATAAACATGTTCAACATTACATCATGAAAGAAAAATACAACACTAAAAAATCTATTAGAAACCTCCAAGCCACCTAGACTAAGCTGAAAAGTCACTCATAACTAAATTCATCATATCCTAGGAAAATGAAATATAAGATAGGGGTGAGATAAAATTATCAATAATAGTAAGAAATATTGCATAAGATAACATAAATATTAGACAAGTTGAAAAATTAAAAACACATTCCTTTAAAAATAATCTTAAACATAATGTGGTAGGAGTATGTGATGAGTAAATATTTTCATGACATTATCATGGGTATTATACTAGTCGAATAACCATGTGATATTTCAATTAATAGCTTCATAATGATGGAAGTTCATATTCCGGACAATATGAATCATTTTGTTAAGGCGTCGGCCAAGATTTCAAAAAATTATTATGGCCTTGGCCAAAACAATACATCAAATTGGGAATGGCCTCGAAAAATTCTATGTTTATTTGTCTCAAATGACCTACTGATACATCAAGGGGATTTAACGAGCCCCAAACATCACATAATAAGTCCAATGAATTCCTCATATGAGTGGGGACAATCATAAACAACATATACATTCATATTGAAACTATCATATATGATGTAACTAACTTTCCCTGACCATTAATCATAAAACACTAACCATTCTGAGTAATATGTTGAATGGTTTTAGGATAGATCATCGAAAATAATTTTTTTCATAAACCATTAAATTAAATATGGATTATTACATCATAAATTATTAAACCAAATAATACATATGAATCAACATGATTGTTGAATCATACGAAAATACACTTATAAAATCATTAACTAATTCTTGAGATAAATACTCATTTATTTTGAAACGAAGATTTATTTTGGAAAAAAATTGTGTAAAACAAAAATTGAACTAATATAGTATTTTCATAATAAAATTAGTGATTTTAAAAATAGAATGGTTTCCAAAAATATATTATTGAGTTCCCTTGAAAATTGATAATAATTTGAGAAATCCCCTTGAATCAGGATTGTATTTTTGAAATAGTTAGGAAATTTTATATTAAAACATGTGACTATAAACAAAATAGAGAAGGATTATTGTTTTTGTACATATATAGTATAATCACACATAATTTATGATGAGTAAATAATAAAATATAAGAATTTTATTGAGGTAATCAGACAATGAAGGTAACCTGAATGAAAAATGGATGTTCGGGTGGAAAACTCTTACCTTAAGTACGAATGTGTTAATTTCTTGATATTAAGCTCTAGGAATATCAAATTAGACTTATTAATAACTTATTTTAGAACCTAATAGATAAGTATTTTTTTATAATATTATTGTTTTGTCTATTTCTGTTCTTATTGATAAGTTATACTATCGAATTTCTTTGTTCCGGAGTGTTTTTTTAATGATTTTCATAATCGGTTCACTTGTTTTTAGAGTAATAGAGTTCATGTGGAATTGTTTTAAATCTACAAAAATTAAATTACATATTATTTATGGACAAAAAGATTTTTTAGTGGTCATTTATATCATTTGGTTTCACGGAATGAGGATGAATCATTAGATGATAACAACTTTGATTATTTGGTGGTATTTGGATAATTATGAACTAGTTTGGTCATATATAATTAATAATATGTACATATACTGGTTCTGGAAAATTAATTAGGTTATAATAAATATATTATAGTCTGGTTCAACAATCAAAATGGTTTCATGAACAATAATGATGTAGAAATTGTAGAACGAATCTTCATCTTCTACAAAGGTTATAAATTGGTACCTCATGGACGTTGATTTCCTTTATAAACATAAAAGGGATTGAGTAAGATTATTGATGATGGTTCATAAATTCAGATGATATAATTATATTATATATATTATACTGGAGTTATCATGGTCATTTGGATAGAGGATGTGAGGAGAGAAAAATAAAATAGATGATCTTGAGAATAAAAGATAATTTGTGAGATACCTTATGGAAATTTGGCAGCCTAACAACATCACATAAAATTTCATAAAATGAGTTGACTAAATCAAAAGGGTATCTAATTATATAGAAATAAAACAGATCGTAATTGGAATACATAGTATCAAACCACATCATATGTGAATGAAAATTCAATGAGATAACATAAAAGAAGTGTCAACTAGAAGAGGAGGGGGAACAATTCCCTTGCCTTGTTGAGTAACTCCCAGAACATGAAGGCTGGGACCTTGGGGGTTTAAGGACACCTTGGTAGGACTCCTAGGGATGTAAAAACCCTAGATCTTATATAATTAGGGATTTCTAATGAAAGAAAATAAATTTATGAGAGGGTATTTATAGTAGAATAGACATAATTTTTTATTAATTTAAAAAGACACCTCATTAGTTATTTTTTAAAACCATTGTATTTCCCATGGTATTTTCCCATGGTATATGACACTTGGGACATGTAATATCTTATTTTATGTTCCACAAGTTGACCAAAATTTTTATCAACTATTACAGAATTATGAAGTCATTAAATATAACAAAAACACAAAACAGTACTTTTAATATTCGCAAAAATTCATGTTTTTTAGAATGATCCAAAAACTTCACCCCTACAATTTTTCAATGTGTAGAATTTAAAAATTAACTCCTTTAAAAAAAATAATTTTATAAATATTATTAATTTCATTTCTAAATAAAATCATAGTTAATTCTAAACATATAAATTTTAAACGTATAATTTGTTTTATTTCACATTGAAAAATTAATTAATATCTCATTCTCTTATTACCTTATGAATATAAAATAATAAAATTATTTAATATTCATTAATGTCATATTACTATTCATATTACTATTCATAAGGGTATGTTATTATTCTCTAAAAATGAAGTTTGTTCTATCAGACTCTAAATGACTTACTGCTCACAACTCTAGATGACCATTTTTGGAAATTCAAAACATTATAGAGTCAATGTGGTGATTAATGGATATTTTATAAAATGAATTTATTTTCAAAACCTTGGGGTGTTACATTCTCCCCTCCTTACCAAAATTTCTTCCTCAAAATTATGAAAATGTTACCTAAAAAGATTCAGGTATGTCTTCAACATAAGTTCCTCATGATCCCATGTCGCTTCCTCCAACTTATGGTTCCTCCAAATAACCATTACCTGATGAGTTGTCGGATTTCTCAATACATGTTCTATGGTATCAAGAATCTTGATAGGCTCATGACAATAAGGCTGATCAGGCATATGTTTTATTTCTTCATAGGAGAGTACATGGGTTGGGTCTGGCATGTATATTCTTAATATTAACACATGGAACACAATGTGAACTATGGAGAGTCTTGGAGGCATTTCTAAATTGTATGCTACGACTAAAATTTGATATATAATTTAAAGTGGTCTGATGTATGTAGGGCTTAATTTTCCCTTTTTCCAAATCTTATAATACCCTTCCTTGAAGATATCATTATAAATAAATGTTCTCCTTCTTGAAATTTTGAATACTTCCTTCGGTTATCAACATAGCTATTTTTCCTACTATGAGTGGTTTTGATATGGGTTTGGATAATCGAAACCTTTTATTTTTTTCCTCCTAATTTTTTGGTCCTACGTGTTTTCATTCACCACCATTATCCCAACAAGTAGTTGTATTAAATCTCTTTCCATATAACTCTTCGTATGGTGCCATCTAAATAATTGAATGGTAGCCATTATTATAGGAAAATTCCATGAGAGGTAAATATTGGTCCAAAATTCCTTAAAAGTCAAGTGAACAAAACCTCAACATGTCTTCTCAAAGATTGAATATTCCATTCTGATTGTCCATCAGAATGTGAGTGGTAGGAAGTGCTCAAATGAATAACAGTATCTAGGGAATTCTAAAGACTTTTCCAGAATTGTGATGTAAAACAGGGACCATGATCCGAAACAATTGATAAAGGTACACCATGATGTCATACAACTTAATTAATATATATTCTTGCTAAACACTGAAGTGGTAAATCTTCTCTTATAGTAATAAAATGTGATGATTTTTAAGACGGTCAATAATGAATAATACCGCATCATTCTTTATTAGAGTCTTTTGTAGCCCCATGACAATGTACATTGTAATATCATCCCATTTCTATGTAGGAATAGGAAGGGTTGGCATGAATCATCCAGGATGTTATCTTCCATCCTTCACCTGTTGACACACCAAACATCTCCATCCATAATCAGAAATCCCCCTATTCATGTTTTCCCACCAAAAATATTCTTTTAGATCTATAAACATCTTTGAGCTACCAAGGTGTATATAGAAATTAGAGCTATGATAATCATACAACAGTTCCCTCTTTAGCTCAGGAATAGCGGGAACACCGTGCCTCTTTACGAATTTAAAAAATCCACTTTCATATACAAATTCAATAAACTTCTCATCATTTACCACTTCATTTTTCTTTTGAAACTCCTCATCATCAGCCTGATAATTTTTTATCCTTTCCAATAAAGAAGGTTTGGAAACTATTGGAAAAAAATAGTGATATGTTAGCTTCCTTGATAATTCCCATATTCATATTTACTAGATCCATGAATAGAGGACGACTTTCAAATCTCATCTTGTTCAAAATTCCAAGGTCCTTTCTAATCAAAGTGTATGCCACATTATTTGCCTTCTATAAGTGGTAGTTAATTATGAAATCATAATTCTTGATTAGATCAATCCATCTCCTTCGTCTCTTGTTGAGTTATTTATGTGAGGAAATATATTTCAAACACTTATGATCTGTATATATCTCACATTTTTCTCAATAGAGGTAATGACTCTTAATATTCAGAGAAAATATTACCAATGATAACTCAAGATCATGAGTTGGATAGTCTTTTTCATGAATTATTAGCTTCATATATGAATAGGTAATCACTGTATCAATCTACATAAGGACGCAACCAAGTTTTTTCTTTGATGCATCACTAAAGATCACAAATCCATAATTCTCTGACGGTTGAGTCATGATTGGATAATTCACTAATCATCACTTCAATTCCTTAAAAAATTCTTCACATTACTTTTTCCATAAAAAAATTACCACGTTTCTTGTATGATTGGTCATTGGGTTGGATAAACTGGTGAAATTGTGAATGAAATGCTCATAATAACCTACTAAACTAGTAAAACTATGTACCTGAGTTATGTTCATTGGACTAGGATATTCTTGCACAGCCTTTATCTTCTCAGGATCTACAGATATTCCAAACTTAGAGACAATTTTTCCTATAAAGGAAAATAAATAGGGCCAAAAATCACACTAGCTAAACTTCCCATATAATTGATTTCTTATAAGAGTCTTCAGAATTGTGTGAAAGTTATTTCCATGATCATTGTAGCTTTTAGAGTATACCATAGTATCATCAAGAAATACCACCGCAAAGCCATAAATATTTTCCACAAAAAACATATTCATCAGATCCATGAAAATAGAGGGTGAATTAGTTACTTCAAAAGGCATTAATATAATCTCATAATGCCCATGCCTGGTTTGGAATGTGGTTTTTGGAATATCTTCCTTCCACAAAAGCAACTGAGGATGTCCAGATCGAAGATCAATCTTCGAAAAATAGTGGTATCTATGAAGTTGATAAATTAATTCATAAATGAGAGGTAAAGGATAGTTTTTCTATATTATTATATCATTGATATTCTTATAGTCAATGCACTACCTCATAGACCCATAATTCATCATAACGAAAAGAACATGGGCTTCCCATAGAGAACCACTAGGGAAATTATATACTTTATCACTCATTTCCTCTAGTTGATTCGTTATTTCAACTAACTCTACAGTCACCATTCTATAAGGGGTCTTTGATATAATCCTTGAACTAGGAATCAAGCCAATCGAAAACTCAATTTCTCGCTCTGGAGGAAGTCCAACTTAATACTATGGAAATACATCAATATATTCCTGCACAATAGGTACATATTCTATTTGAACATTATTTTCCTCACCCAGAGTTATTTGACTTCCTTATTCCCCAATAATTGAATTGTTAGAACTAATCAGGTGGGATCTAGATGAGATCCATATGGTGATTTTTCTTCTCTAAAGATATGAAATTCTATATCATCATAAAAAATTGTAACCTCCTTCTCCTTACAATAAAATTTTTCATCGTGATCTGAAAGCCAATCTATATAGAGGATTATATGAAATTAAATCCTGGGTATGACAATAAGAGCAGTAGATAAAAAATGTTTATATGCCATAATGGTAAATGATTCACTAAACAGTTTTGAAATGGTACAACTCTTAAGAGTTTTGACAAACAACTCCCATAATAAGTCAAATCAGAAATATCTAATTTTATTAGAAAACTTGGAAGATATGAAATAGTATGATGATCCAAAATCAAATAAATCATTGTCTAATTTTTAAGAAATGATTAAATTACCTACCTACAATTCATTAGGGACTTCAATATCAGTGGTATTGATCACATATGTATGTCCCTTCTCCCTTGGAATTTTCTATTTCATGTTTCCTTGACTATTTGGAAAATCATTAGCACAGTGTCGCATATATAGAAAATTATAGCCTTGAACATTAATGGATTCTTTCTCTCGCTTACCATCTTCTGTAAGATGTCTTTTTTGTCTGCATTTTTAGCATACTCCTTTACCTTTTAAGCACACACCGGGGTGTTTCCTTCCACAATTTTCATAGTGTGGAAATTCAACTCTTCCCTTTCTCCCGGTTTCCTTATTTCCTATCCTAGAGCTTTCCCCAGACCTCTTCTTCTCTTGATTTCCCTTAAAGTAATAATATTTAGAGAATTCCTTTTCTGTCTTGGTTGAACATGAAACAATATCCTCATTTGACGAGAAACTCTCGGAGACCAGAGCCTATCAGAGGAATGGATTTAGGCAATTCAAGAATCAATCAATTTTTTTCTTTAGATTTCGTATGTAGTCCAAAATATTTCTTTATAACCTTGTTAAGTTAGCTTCGTACTTTTCAATATTAACATATTAATATTTCTTCAAATTTATAAATTTCCTTTCCATATCTACTCATTGTTCATGAGGAACATATTTATCTTGGAATATTTCCTTAAATTCCCTCTAGTCCATCTCATCTATCTCTTCCTCCTCTTTTTTGTTTTGTATTAACGACCGCCACTGATCCACATCTCTTGATAGATGATAAAAATCCATGGAAACCTTCGCCCTTTCATTACACCCCAAAGAGAGAAATATATTCTATACAGAACTTATCCACTGATCAGCTACAAATCTGTTTGTAGTCCCATTGATCGATGAAGGATGATATCGCATAAAGCTATCTAACATAGCTCCTCCTCATAGTGGATCTGGATCCTCCATATGGGTAAGTATAATATTCATAACTTGAGTAAGTTGTCCCATAATTGTTATAGGTTTCTCATCACCAGTCACTACACCTGGGCCAACATCATTATCTTGTGTCAGAGGGAAATCCCTATTTGGGACATGAAAGTTCATGTGGTTTCCATTGCTTCTACTAGTCAACATTTCTAAATAATTTCATAAACATTATTAGGGTATGAATCAAAATGTATACTTTTAAATTTAGAAAATACTTAGCCTAAATTGAGATCCTATGAATGGCTAATCCCATAATCACAAAAATTGTTTATTTGAGGAAAAATTTACATTTAAATATTTCTTAATGGATTATAAATAAAATATAAATTATTCTTATCCTATCCATAAGGAGTGTCAATACCAATAGATTAGCGAGGCTCCTTTCCATGTAACAGGATACCACATGTCATGCCTGAAACTCCTTGTTGGAGCTTTCACTCCTAGGTACATTTGTGCCAAAGCCACATCTACTTGTTTTTATCTATACATGGATGTATTTTGGAGAATTATACACATAATCTATTCCTTAACAATATAAAAAGAAATTATTGTATGTTTTTCATCAAATACTACATTAGGGATTTGTTCCCTAATCTACATCTTCTAACCTATTTTCAATGTTTTCTACTAAAATTATTTTGATACAAACTGTAATGACAAAACCCTAATTCCCCAAAGCCGGTGCACTATTTTATTACCTTGGAATATTAACAAGGAATATGTATCCTAAAGGACCGAGAAGTTTAGAAGATTTTGGAAACAAGATACATTGAAATATTCAGAATTACATCATGAAAGGAAATTACAACAATAATTATTTCTATTAGAAATATCCAAGCCTCGTAGATTAATCCTACATGTCACTCATAATTAACTTTTTCATATCTGTGGAAAATGAAACTTAAGAAAGAGGAGAGCTAAAACACTTTGTAAGAGTATGAAACATAGTAGAAGATAACATAAATATTAGACATGGTGAATAATTTAAAACACATTCCATTAAAAATTAACTTCGTCATAATTTTGCAGGAATATGAGCTGAGTAAATATTTCCCTAATATTATCATTGGTATTATAATAGACGAATAACCACATGATATTTCAATTTCTAGATTCATTATTTACTAAGTTAATATGTCGTGCAGTCTGGAAAAAATTTCGAGGCCTTATCCAAGAATTCTAAAAATAACCAAGGCCTCGCCCAAAAGAATACATCAAATTGGAAAAGGCCTTGGCCAATTCCACATCTATTGGTCTCAGGAGACAAATCGTTGCATAGAGGAGATATAGTGGGCCCCAAGAATTACATAATAAGTCCAATAGATTCTTTATATGATTGGGTATAAACATAAAAAACAAATTCATTCCTATTTAAACTACTATATGAAATGTAACAAACATTCCCCATTCATTAAACAGGAAACACTTACCATTCTGAGTAATACATTGAATTATTTTAGAATAGATCATCCACAATAAAATTATTCATAATCTAATAAATAAAATATATTAATTGAAATCATAAATTATTAAACCAAATAATAACTATGAATCAACAAGAGTGTCAAATTAGACAAAAATACTCTTATAAAATCATTAAGCAATTCTTGGGATAAATACTCTTTTATTTTTAAAACAAGAGCTCTTTTGGAAAAATATTTGTATAAACCCAGAAGTGAAGTAATATATTATTTTCCTAACAAAATGATCAATTTTAGAAAGATAATTTTTTCAAAAAATAGATTATAGAGTTCCCTTGAAAATATATTAGAATTTGAGAAATTCAATTGAATCAGGCTTACATTTTAGAAACAGTTTTGAATGTTTCTTTTCAAACATGTAACTATCCATAAAATAAGAAAGGATTCTAGTTAGTTTACATATGTAAAATACTCACACAGAATTTATGAGGAGTACATAATAATAAATAATAATTTTATTGAGGGAATTATAAAATGAAAGTAACCCGAATGAAAAAAGGAAGTTCGGGTGGAAAACCCTTACGTTAAGTACGAATGTGTTCCTCTCTTGAACTTATGGTCCTGGAATATTAAATTATACTTATTAATAAATTATTTCATAACCTAATAGAAATATATTTATTTTATCATATTTTGGTTTAGTCCATTTATGTTCTTATTGATAAGTTATTATATTGAATTTTGTCATTCTAGAGTGTTTGTTTTCATGATTTTCATAATCGGTCAACAAGTTTTTATGTAATGGAGTTCATGTGGAATGATTGTAAATCTACAAGAATGAAATTATATACTATTTTTGAACATCCATAATTAATAATGGTCATTTCTATCATTTGGTTACATAGAATGAGAATGAATCATTAGATGACAACCACTTTGATTATTTGTTAGTATTTGGATTATTATGAACATGTTTTGTCATAAAATCAATAATATGTACATATACTAGTTGCTAAATATTAATTATGTTATAATACATATATTATAGTTTTTTAACCATCAAAATGGTTTCTTGACTAGTAATGGAGGATAAATTGAAGAAAGATACTTTGTCATCCACAAAGGTTATAAATTGGGACCTGATGGATGTTGATTTCATTTATAAAAATAAAAGGGAGGGAGTAAGAATATTGATTATGGTTATTTAATTCACATTATATACTAAAATTATATATATGATACTAGAGATATCATGGTCAGTTTTACATAGGAGGTGAGGAGAGAAAAATAAAAGAGATGAACTAGATAATAAAAGATAAGTTGAGAGATCATGTATGAAAATTTGGAAACTTAACGATGCCGATTAAAATTTAATAATATGAATTAATGAGAAAAAAAGGGTATCTCATAATATGGAAACCAAAATTAAATTACGAAGAATACATAATATTAAACCCCATTATGTGATAATGGAAATTCAAAGAGATAACATTAAATAAGTGTTTACCAAAAGAAGAGGGTGAAAGGTTCCCTTACCTTGTAGAGTAACTCCTAGAACAAGAAGTCTAGGACCTTGGGGGATTAATGACACCATGGTAGGACTACATGTGAGGTACAACTAGAAGATCATTGAGGATAAGTGATTTTGAAAGAATAAAAAAGAATTTATGAGTGGGTATTTATAGTAAAAGATAGAGAATTTTCATTAATTTAAAAAGAAACCTCTTTAGTGGTTTTTGTAAAACCATGAGCATGGACATGGTATTTTCCCATGTTATTAGGCACTTGAGACACCTAATATCTTATTTTACTATACACAAGTAGAAATTCATTATTAATTATTACATCATTATGATGTCATCAAATATACTAAAAACTCAAAACTGTATTTTTACTATTAATGGAAAATTCTGGTTTTTTTGAAAGATCCAAAAATTCACCCCCACCATTTTACGACGGGTATAATTCTGAAATGAAATCCAATTTTCAAAAAATTATTTCTAAATATTATTAATAAATTTTTAAATAAAATTGTAGTTAATTCAAAAAATATCAATTTTAAAAGTATAATTAGGTTAATGCCACATTGAAAAATTAATTACGATCTCATTATCTTATTACCTTATGAAAACAAAATAATATCATTATTTACTATTCATAAGTGCCATTTTACTATTCATTAGTGTGTGTTTCTATTCACCAAAAATCATGTTTGTTCTATCAGACTCAAAATGACTTACGAGTCAAAACTCTAGATGACTATTTTTTGAAATTTAAAACATTGAAGAGGAAAATTTGTGTTTAATGGATCGATTAGGAAATAAATTTACTTTCAAAACCATGGGGTGTTACACCGGTTTAGATTCGAGGCACGATTTGTGTATTCTCAACCCTATCTGTATTTATTATAGACATAGGTGCCAGTCACTATTTCCTTGAAACAGCTCTCGATCGGAGTTCGGAGATTCTGATGGACCAGTTGGCTCGATCCCTACGACTAGAGAATTCTACTGGAGTGTATTCAATGATTACACACTGATGTTGGTAGTGTAAGATTACTCTTGGAGGTGAGAGCTTCAGCTGGGATCTCATAGTAGCAGTGTCAAGGCCTTACGATGTTATCTTGGGTATGGATAGGTTATCTACAGTCTATTCTTAGATCAACTATTTGAGGTACAATGTATGGTGTGTCCTTGAAAATGTAACCAGGTATTCCTTCACTAGAAAGAAGGGAACATTTGTATCACATGATGGACTTTCTCGGAGGAAGGTGCAGCAAATCACTCACTAGTTGGCTAGCCTCACCCTTGTTATAGTGGATGAGAGCAGTCTGAGATTTCCTATAGTGGTGAATTAATATGAGGATGTCTTTTTTGAGGATGTTCTGGGAATACCTCCTCATAGGGAAGTAGACTTCTGCATCAACCTTTACCCCGGGATGACACTGATATCTACAATGGCATATCCCATGGATTTTGTGCATATTCGCGAGTTGATGGTAAATCAGAAGGACTTGCAAGATAAGTGGTCTGTAAAGACCATAGTTTGAACATGGGAAGCCCTAGTATTGTTTTACATCATGGATGAATGGATCATGAGGGTATGCATCGACTTCCAGTGCTTTAACTAGTTTACCATGAATAACATGTTTCAACTTCCTAGAATTGATAACATCTTTGATCAGCTGAAGGGATATACGTGGTTCTCGAAGATAGACCTTAGATGAGGCTTTTGTCTGCTTTTGGGTATTGGTGAAGACAAGCTGAAGACATCCTTTAGATGTTGGTATTTCCCCTATGTGTTTTTGGGGATTCCTTTCAGTGTGAGAAATTCACTAGTGGTGTTCTTGGGACTCATAAATAGGATCATCAAACCTTACCTAAATTGTTTCATGGTGGTCTTCATTTATGACATCTCAGTGTACTCATTAGAGGAGGAGGAGCATGCTATACACCTACAGATAGTTCTAAATACACTATGAGGGCACCAGCTTTACAGAAAGCTCTCGAAGTGCCCTTTCTAGATTCAGGATGTCCACGTTATAGGACATGTCGGCATAGTGGGTTGAGTTGCAGTGGATCTGGTGAAGATAGAGGCAGTGCTTTTTTGGGATACACAGAGGAGCATGACTGAAGTTTGGAGTTCGTTGGGGTTGGTTGGTTACTACCGGAGGTCTGTGCATAAATTTTCCAGAGTAGAAGTACCTTTATGAGTCTCGACCTGGAAGGATCAAACCTTCTACGAATTGAGATGTGCCATTACAGTTTCCAAGAGGTGAGGCAGAGACTGATGAGTGACCCTATCTTAAGAAAACCAGAAGAGGGTGATAGGTATGTAGTTTTTTACGATGCATCTGGGACTCAACTGGGTTGTGTCCTGATGCTGGCGCAGGCAGTGATCACCTACAGCTCACGACAGTTAAAGTAGCATGATGAGAACTATGCGACCCATGACCTAGAGTTAGTAGTAGTTGTCTTTTCTTTAAAAATGTGGTAGCACTACTTGATAGGGATGCAGTTTATCATCTACTCCTATCAAAACGGTCTCAGGTATATCTCCACCCAAAATGACTTGAAATTGATATAGTGGCGTTGGATGGATATCCTTCTGGACTATGACTTTGAGATAGTCTATACTTCTAGGAAGGGAAACGTGGTGGCATACACACTTAGTAAGTGGTCCGGTTTATAGCTGCTGAGTAAGGAGACAGAGTATCTAGCCGCGATGCAGATATCTTTCATGAATGATGATAGATATTCTTACCATCAGTCAATGAATATCACTCCATGACTCATATAGCTAGATAGGAAGCAAAAACATTTGTATGTTGAAATTGAGGTTTGACGTACTCAGATATCCTCACAATAGGATCCTGATGGATTTTTGATAGGTGGAGATCACGTCATCCTTTTCAAAGGAAACATTATAGTACCAGTAAAGTTATTGGAGGAGGTGTTGATGGAGTTACATACATACCCCTTGGGGGTACATCCTTGTGTGGAAAATAAATACCTCAACTAATGACGTCAGTACTCATGGCTAGGGATGAATAATGTAGTGACAAAGTTCGTTTCATGATCCCTCACTTGTCCACAAATGTTGGCTGAGAATCAGGTCCCAGCTATCTTGACATAGCCACTTGTGGCACCATAATGGATGTAGGATGGTATCTTCATGGACTTCATGAAGGGGTGTCCACCAACGTACAAGGGCCACAACTCTCTCTTGGTGATATTTGACTTACTCACCAAGTTGCCTCACTTCCTACCCATTCGAGAGCAGGGATCAGTTGGGGGATTGGGTGCCTCTATGTAAAAGAGATAGTGCGATTACATGGGGTTCCTTCGAAGATTGTTTCATATCGTGATTTATGATTTACATCCTGGTTGTGGAAGGGATTAGTGGAAGTTTTTGGGACTCAAATGGGCTTGAGAAAAGTCTTTCAGCCTCATACAGATGGTCAGACGGAGCATACCATATAGACCCTAGAGGACATGCTTCGTTCATGCATCTTGGATTTATGTTGTAGTTGGGAGGACTGTGTACCACTGGTGGAGTTTTCATACAACAATATCTATCAGTTCACCGTTGGGATGGCACCATATGAGGCATTGTATGGGCATACATTCATATCACCTCTATGATGGACAGACCTCGGGGAGTCAACACTCATTGGTCCAGAGTTGGGACTGGCTACCACTAAGAAGGACTAAATCATCCAGGAGTGGATGAGGTCTGCACAGAGATTATGAATGTCTTACGCTGACAGGATATGGAGACCCTTGATGCTTGAGGAGGGATAATATATTTTTATTTTAGGTCTCACCCCGCTGAGGATTGTGGAGATTTGACCGGGGCGGCAAGTTATCTTTGAGGTTCATCGGACCTTCCTAGATCCTCGTCATAGTTGGTATGGTGGGGTATAGCATAACTCTTACCGAAAAGATGCACTGGGTGAAAGATTCTTTTCACGTGTCGCAACTGAGGAGTTAGGTTCATGATCCATCACCCGTTCTCGACTGGGGAAAGCTCGAAATTGATGATTGGGAAATGTTTTCAGAGTTCCTGATTGAGATATAGGATCGATAAGGGCGGGTCCTTCTTGGATGGTCTATTCTTCTAGTTCCCATTTGGTGGAATAACTGGATCCTCCAAGAGAGTACAAGGGAGAGTGAGGCTCATATTCATGCTCAATACCCCCATTTGTTTGATTAGCCTTTGTTTTGGATTTCAGGGAAGTAAAGACATAAGGTGGGAGAACACAATGTACCATATTTTCTAGATAATTGTTTTAAAAATATATGGAATTATTTCAAGACAGTATATTTTGACGACACATAATTTTGATGCCTAGGGTGACTGTAATGTAATTTTGATCTTATTTTAAAGTAATTTCAGTAAATGCAAGATCTGTTTTTTTGAACATTTGAACCAGTAGTCGGATCGATAATTTGAGGGCATCGTTGAACTCCTAACACTAGGATTCACCAATAATGGACATAAACATGACCTTCATGGGTCAGATGGAATATTTATTTTTTTGGAGATTTGGGAAAAAATAATAAAATAACTTTGAAAAGAGTTATTTTATTTTATTCACACTATTGACCAGAGGGCGGCGGTGTTGTGGTGCGGCGAGGAGGGGACAACATGGTGAAATAATGTAATCCCCTTAAAGGATTGTTGTGTAAGAATAACTGCTATGTTGTTTCCAAAATGAAACAGCATAACAGAAATGTTGCAACATGTTTTTTATTAAACTAATTCACTAGAGGAAACATGAATTAAATTGTGAGTAATTATCTGATAAACCATAGCTGAGTTTCCTCTCCAACCTAGAATCACAAACATTGGCTGGACGTCATCAATGACGGCACACCTCGAAGAATGGATCTGAGAAGCAAGAATACCTTCGACTTCTTGAATCTTCCCGGGAAGACCGCTCCCACAAAAAGTTTCTTTGAGATAGGGGTTTGAATTATTTAAAGTCTTCCCAATTCTTATTCTAAACGACGGATGTGGATTAACCCACGAACATGTTAATTATGAAATTGTGAATTCTTATGAGAGTTTGTCATTCATAGGTTTTCCATTTGGGATTATGTTTATTTTTTATAGAATTTTAATACTGACCATTCACTTCTATTAAACTCTAACGTGGAGGGCACTAACCGAAAAAAATAATGATCGACCCCCAATGCCTTCTACATTCTTGGAGGATGAATTTTTGAAATTGAAGAAAGGCGGGATGAAGTTAATCATAGGGAAAATGGTAGCCTGACAGTCTTGTGGATGTTGATTGTTCGAAAAATGGACCACTGGAGAAACTCTGGTGGCCCGTAGAATGAACCGTCTACACGCCAGTGACAAGGGCAGTGGATGCTGACAGAGGGAGGTGGCATGCCACAGTGGTAACAAGCCACAGTTTCCTGGATATAGAGGTGTGGAGATGTATCTTTAACAGGCGCGGAGTGGTGGCGTCAACCCGCATCCTAGCTGCCCTAGAGGGCGATGGAGGACATGGCCACTCAGATGCGTTAAAGGCCGCATACAACACGACACACGGTGGGACGCGGTCACTAAACTGTGTGGAAGCATAGGAGATGGACATAGCTATAAGTCATGTCCTGGCCAGGCCAATGTTCAGTCCTCCACTAGTGGTATGGGTAGAACTATGATCCAAACCCGTCACATTGAGCCCATTACCCAATAGGCTAGACCCATATCGGATCGAGTCCAGGTCGGGTCGACTGACCAGGGTCAGGTCGGTCCGACCAGTTAGAACCAGAATTGGACCCTAACAGCCCTTGTTTTGGAAACACACCTGTAACTTACAAACTAAGAGTTTGGTCGATGAACTCTCTGTGACATTGGAACTCCCACAATGAGGCAGGTTTTTGGAACACTCTAATGTTGTGTTCAAGGATTTTGAATTTCATCATACGGATTGGGGAGTGGTTCTCCCAGGATCATCTGTGCTGATGAGAATCCACCATGTGAACCTTTGTGTCCCGAAAGAGCTGTGTGGACCTTAGTGGCTCATAAGTCAAGAATCAGTCATGTGGACCTTAGTTGCCAGATAGACTTCAGTGACTCATCAGCGACAAGACCCTTAACAGTACGAAATGTTCCTCACTATAACCGATGAACCTTCTTCTTATTGTTTAGATTATACATTGTGTGAGATGTCCTTAGTTTATGGTCTTACTTTCTGGTTTTTCTTTCTGGTAACTTTGTGATAATTATACTTGGTGGACTATGGTACCCTATTGAGTACTATGTTACTCACCCCCTTCATAGGCTTACCCTGTAAGTGTTGTGTCTTTTGCAGATGATGAATGTTTTGATAGAGGCTTGGTGGCCTTTCACCTGGAGGGTCCTAGTGAGATCTCATAGACAGGGCATACTCCTAGAACTTCTTGTACATACTCTAATATAACTACCATGTGGTGTTTTCAGCGTGTGGCTATCCAGAGTTTCTTCTATACCTTCCTATTTTCCAGTTATCCCTTTTTGGGTTAGTATTCTAGCCCATTAATTTTCCAATTTTACTAGTACTCGACACTTTATTAGTGGTATTCTTGTTTCCCATTCCAGTTGGGGGATGTGGTTGTGCATGAGTAGTTGTACAGGTTCCCAGGAAAATGCCTCCCATTAGAAGATTGATACCTTCAACACTAGATGACAACCCCTGGCCTTCGTGAGTTGGGCTTGGGGTAGTCACATCACGAGCCTTGGGGGACCGTTCATGAAAAAGGATTATCAATGGCGGTCGATACTACATCAGTGACTAATATTATGTTGTTTTGTTGTAGAGAAAAGGTGTTAATGGTTTTGAGTTTGACATTCAAATTCGGGGACTCCATTATTGGTATGGTGGACGATGTATCAATACCTTAGGACCATGAATTCTATTTTTTGGCTCTATACATGAAAACACAGGTTACATAAGTGTCTCCATATGTTATTTTGTATAAGATTTGGCTCACATGATATAATCTATGGATTGTGGCCCATCATGATTTGTTTTAGGAGGCCTAAATGTGGACTAATTGCTAGGATTATTATACATGGTAAGGTGGAGAACCCTCAAAGTGAAGAGTTATCCTTTAAGGGACTAGTTCTCGAGATCCCCCCTAAGTGTTGCACTAATGATACCACCACCCATTGGTCATCATCTACTGTCAGCGGTACCAAAAGAGGATATGCACAGACTCGGTGTCATGAATGATTTTCAGAGACCTATACCTCACACATTCAGTGGAGAGATGGATCCACAGGTCTTTGAGGATTGGAAGGAGGTGGTGGCATGGGTCTTTTACTTATTGAGGACGCCTCCCAAATAGATGGCAGTCCTAGTTGTGATCTTTCTACAGGGCCCGCCTGGGATATGGGGGAGCCTGACCATCCAGAGGCATAATGAGGCAACCCTCACCAAGATAGACTTTGAGAGGCTTTTCCAAGAGAAGTTTTTCCCTGTGAATATTTTCTCGATGCTCCTTCAGAAGATGCTTCAACTTCATCATGGCAGCATGATGGTAGCTGAGTACTTAGTGAGGTTCACCGAGCATTCCCACTACTCAATGAACATGGTGTGAGTCCCTTTCCTTAGGTATTGAGCTTTTAACCAGGGAATTTGTTGGGAGATTAGGGCATCTGTGTTGTCACTCAGCATACCCACACAGGATAGAGTGCTGGAGATAGATTTACTAGTAGAGAGATTCATTATAGAGCAGGAACCGACAATGGGTGCCACCACCGAGTGACAGGTGCCCAATCCATCCTTGGATGGCAGTCGACAGATGGGGTAGTGGTCTAAACGGTGGGAGACAGCAAAGGAGCAGGGTGTGTTTCTCGTGCCGCAAGAAGGTACACATGGCTCGTGGTAACCCGAACTGCCGCATAGATGGTCGACATACAGTTGAGGGACCACTGAGACAAAGGCAGAGGATTGAGCAAAGAGGTATGCAGGACGGTGGATGTGGTACATGAGTAGGACGATCAACAGGCAGTGGGCCCCATTTCGAGGTACTACCCCCACCACCTCTAGGTGGTCCACCCCGACCTCATGGAGCTGGCAGACAGGGGCAGGCTCATCTTCTGGGAGTTGAGGCTTATAACCCCAGTGCTCCAGTGTTGATTCGAGGTATGATCTACAACTTCTCCCCTATAACTACAGTTCATATAGACATAGGTTTCAGTCACACTTTCCATACCATGACTTTCCTTTTGAGTTCAATGATTCTGGTGGAGATATTGGCTAGATACCTATGGCAAGAGACTTCTACGGGAGGGGATTCTATGATTACACACTAATGCTGGTAGTGTAAGATTACTATAAGTGGCAGGAGCTTCGGCTAGAATCTTCTAGTAGAATAATCAAGGCCTTACGACATCATCTTGGTTATGGACGGGTTGTCTATAGTCTATGCTCAGATCAACTTCTTTACCACAATGTATATTTTTTCCATGAGGATCGAACCCGATTATCCTTCACTGGCGAGAAGGAGACCATTGCAGCATAGGATTGAATTTCATGGAGGACGGTGCAGCTAATCCCTCACCAGTTGGCTAGCCTCACCCTCGGTGTAGTGGATGAGAGGAGTTTGAGATTTACTTTAGTGGTAGAAGAGTATGAGGATATCTTTATTGAGGATGTTCTGGGACTAACTCCTCATAGGGAGGTAGACTTATGCATCAACTTGTAACCCGAGACGACACTAATATCTACACTGACGTGTCAGATGGATTTCATTGAGCTTTGGGAGTTGATGGTACAACTAGAGGACTTGCAGGAGAAGTGAGTCATAAAGCCCATTGTTTCAGCATGGCAAGCCCCACTATTGTTCTCTAACATGGATGACCAGAGCTTGAGGCTATTCATGGAATTCCGGTAACAAACTTAGTTTACAATGAATAACAAGTATCTAACTCTGAGGATTGATGACCTCTTCGATCAACTGAAGGGATAGAGGTGGTTTTCAAAGATCGACCTCAGATCAGGCTATCATCATCTTTTTGGTTCGATATGAAGATGTACTGAAAACAACCTTTAGATGAAGGTATGGCCACTTTGTGTTTCTGGTGATGCCTTTCTGGGTGACCAATTCCCTAGCAGTGTTCTTGGGACTCATGAGTAGGATTATCCAGCCTTACCTCAATCATTTTGTGCTAGTCTCCATCGATGACATCTTGTTGTACTAGTCAGAGGAGGATAAGCACGCTATACACCTACGGATAGTCCTAGTTACACTCTGAGAGCACCATATTTAAGGTAATCTCTGGAAGTTCTAGTTCTGGATTCGGGATTTCTACTTTCTGGGACATGTCATCTTAGAGTATAGAGTTTTAGTGGATCCAGTGATGATTGATGCAGTGATTTCTTCGGAGCCAACCAAGATTCTGACTTGGGTGCGGAGTTTCTTGGTGTTGTCTGGGTACTACCTATAGTTTTTACCCAAATTTTATAGAGCATAATAAACCTTATCATCCTTGAAATGAAAGGAAAAACAATTCATGTGAATAGAGATGTTCCAAAAGAGATTCCAAGAGCTGGGTTGGAGACTAACAAGTGACACTATCTTGAGACTACTAGAAGAGTGCTTTGGGTATGTAGTTTTCTATGACACATCAGAGACTCGACTGGGTTGTGTCTTGATATAGGATCATGTGGTGATCACCAATGGCTCATAGTACTTGAGGTATCATGAGAAAAACTATGTGAAACATGACCTATAGTTTGGAGAAATGGTCTTTTCCTTGAAGATGTGCCGGCACTAATTGATAGGTGAGTGGTTTATTATCTACTCATGTGAAAAGTGTCTCAAGTATATCTTCTCCCATAATGTCTTGAACATTAGATAGCAGCTATGACAGATATTACTTTAGGACTATGAATTTGAGATAGTCTATACTCTTAGGAAGGGGAACATGGTGGAAGATGCGCTCATCATGAGGTCTAGTTTACAGCTGCTTTGTGAGGCAATGAAGAAGGTGTCCGCGATACAGATATCTTTCATGGATTATGATAGAGAAACATAAGTTTAATCAATGACTATCATTCCCTAATCTTACAGTGAGTTAGGAAGGAATAAATTTTGGATGTTTAGTGAAAGGGATACATGCTCAGATATCCTTAGGACAGGCTTCTGATGTATTTTCTATGGGTAGAGGATCATATCATCCTTTTCAAGGGACACACTTTATTACCAGTAATGTTACAGGAGGAGGTCTTGTGGAAGTTATAAACTTCCTCCTTAGTGGTACATCCTATGGTGAAAAAGATTTTCTAGGACCTCCAATGTCATTACTCGTTGCTCAAGATGATGAAAGTGGTGGTAGAGTTCGTTTTATGATCCCTCACTTGTACACAAGTGAAGACCGGGAATCAGGTCCCAGTCGGCTTGACACAACCACTTAAGATACCAAAATAGAAGTGGGATGTAATCTCCATGGACTTCATTACTTGGTTACCACACACGTCCAGGGACCATGTCTCTATTTGGGTGATCGTTGACTAACTCACCATATTTTGTCACTTCCTACCCATTAGGGAGCAGGGATCGATAGATGGATTGGAGCACCTCTCTGTACAAGAGATATTGCGGCTACATGGGGTTCCTTCGAGGATCGTCTCAGAACATGATGCACTCTCTACATCCCGATTGTATAAGGGGATGCTTGATGCATTTGGGAGTCAGTTGTGTTTGAGTAAATCATTTCACCCTAAAACAGATGGTTAGATGAAGTGGACCATACTGACCATAGAGGCCATGCTTCGGGTTTTCATCCATGATTTTGGTCATAGTTGGGAGGACCATCTACCACTGGGGGAGTTTATTTACAACAATATCTATCACTTCAACATTATCATGGGACCATTTGAGGCCTTGTATGGTTATCCTTGCAGATCACATCTATTCAAGAGAGACCTACTGGAGTCAGCACTCATGGGTCTAGAGTTGGTATAGGCTACCACTAAGAAGCTACTAATCATCTAGGAGTGGATGAGGACTGCACAGAAATACAAGAAGTCTTATTTGATAGTATATGGAGACCCTTGGAGATTGTGAATGGGGAATAAGTTTTCTTTTTGGTCTCACCCCGAAAAGGATTGTATAGATTTGGTACGGTATCAAGTTATTCTCGAGGCTCATCAGAACTTTCCAGATCCTCAACAGAGTTGGCGAGGTGGTGTACTGCCTACCACTTACCGTACATATGCAATGGGTTCATGATGTTTTTCACATGTTGCATTGGAGGAGTTATGTGCATGATCAATTGCACGTTATCGACTTCTGAAAGATAGAAATTGATGATGGGTCATGGTTTGTGGAGATCCCGATAGAGAGAGGATCGACTGAAGGGGGTCCTTTGTGGACGGTCTATTTCTCTGGTGTGCATTTGGGGGAAGAACGGGAACCTCCAGGAGAGCACATGGGAGCATGAGGATTAGATTCATGCTCATTATGCCCATTTGTTTGATTAGACTTCGTTTTGGCTTTCAGGGACATAAATCCCTAAGGTGGGAGAATGTAATGTCCTAGAATTTGTGGATAATTTTTCTGAAATAATATGGAATCATTTCTTGATCGTACATTTTTATGACACATAATTTTGAGGCCAAGGGTACCTGGAATGTAATTTTGAACTTATTTTAAAGTAAGTTTAGTAAACACGCGAGCAGTTTTTTTCTAAATTTTCAATCGATGCTCGGATCGAAACTTGAGGGTAATGTTGAACTCATAACACTGGGATTATCCTAGAAAAGACTTAACATTGACCGTCAAGGGTCGGATGGAAAAGTTATTTTTTTTACTTTTTGGAAAAAATGATAAAATAAAATTGAAAATTTTATATTATTTTATTCGCACCATTGAGTAGAGGGAAGCTGCGCTAAAGTGTGGCAACGAGGGAACAACGTGGTGAAGTTAAGGAAGCCCCTAAACAGATGTTTGTGAAATAAAAACAAAAAATTTGTGACATGTTTTGTTTTATTAAATTAATCCATTGGAGGAATTGAGAATTAAATCGTGATCAATTCTCTAATGAACCTTCAGTGAGTTTCTTATCCAACGTAGAATGATGAAGACTGGAAGAACATCATTAATGTTCGTGCACCTCAAAGAACGGATCTGAGAAGAAAGAATTACTTTGTCTTCATTAATCATTTTGTGGGACCACTCCCATGACAAATTTCTTGGAGGTATGGGTATGAATTACTTAATTTTTTCCCCATTCTTATTCAAAATGATGGAAACGGTTCAACCCAAGAACATGTTAATTCGTGAAATGTTCATTTTTGTGGGAGGGTGTTATTTGTGTTGTTTCTATTAGGGATTATGTTTATATTTGATTGAATTGTAATACAGATACTTCACTACATTAATCCTATTTTGTCAAGGGCACAATCCGACAGAAACAAGACCGAACTCCCCTCTGCCTAGTGCATTCATGGTGGTATAATTTTTGAAATACCAGCAAGGAAAGATCAAGGTCTTCGTAGGGAAGATGGAAGCCAGATGGTCTCGTGGGCATAGAAGGTTTAAAAAATGGACCACCGGAGCAATTCGGGTGGCCTATAGAAGGAACCGCCAGTGCGCTAACACTAACAGCAGTAGCCATAGAAAGAGGGAGATGGCACGCCAAGGCGGCAGCAAGCCACGATTTGCTGGATATGGAGGCATGGGGACACATCACCAACTAGCGCCAAGTGGATGCAGCGGCCCGCATCTAGGCCACCCGGGTGAGCGATGGAGGACATGGCTACATAGATGCGTCAGAGGCCACGTGTGGTGTGACACATGGTGGGCTGCGGTCGCTCTACCGTGTGGTAGAAAAGGAGCCGTACACGGCTCTCAACTATGTCCCGGATAGGCCTATGGTCTATCTACCTCTGTCAGACTAGGTGGAACCGTGGGCCGAACCCACCCCATTGGGCATGTGACCTAATGGGCCAGACACATGTTGGGCTGAGTCTAGGTCATGTCAGTGGACCAATGTTGGGTCGGTCCGACTTGGTCGGACCGAACCCAGACCCGACTTTCCCCCTTTTAGAAAAAACTTCTGTAACTTACAAACCAGGCATCTAATAAATGAATTGTTTGTGACGTTGGAACCCTAGAAATGAGGATGAGCTTTTGTAATTCTATAAGGAGACTTCTAAGGATATTTATTTTCAACATATGTCTTGGGGGAGAGTTTCTCCCGGGATCTAGCACACAGAAAAGCAGCAGTCATGTGGACCTCAGTATCCTGGCATACCAGCAACCGTGTGGACCTCAGTGTCCTAGCAGAGGCTTGTGGATCATAGTGACCCTAAAGACGAGAAACAGTCATGTGGACCATAGTGTCCTGACAAACATTAACGACTCATTAGGCATGAGTCCCCCAAATTTACAAAACATTATTCCCTATAACTGATGGACCTTCCTCCTATTATTGAGATTATACATGGTGTGAGATGTCCTTTGTTTTTTGTATTACTTTATGATTTTTCATTATGGTTAATTTTTGGTATTTCTACTTATTTTAATGTGGTCCCCTATTGAGTACTATGTTACTCACCCCATCATGGGATTCACCTGCACATGTTTGGTCTTGTGCAAATAACTGGCATTTCAACGGATGACTTGGTGGCCTAGGACATGGTGGGGCCTAATGATATCTGGAAGATGGGGCATACTCCTATAGAATCCAGTATCTACCCCTACTCTTACTACAATGTGGGGTTTTCTGTGGGTGGATAGT
This sequence comes from Viscum album, assembly GCA_963277665.1. NCBI lineage: Eukaryota > Viridiplantae > Streptophyta > Magnoliopsida > Santalales > Viscaceae > Viscum > Viscum album. The sequence continues at coordinate 1,007,643,787 of OY728131.1, forward strand.
TAGAGGTTTTTCTATATTGTCTTATTTTCTATTTTTTCCTTGTTGGGTTTTTATTCTGGCCCATTCGTTTTCAAGTTTTACTTATACTTAGAACTTGTTTAGTGGTATGCTTATTTTTGTTTCTAGTTTGTGGGACGTGCTTGTGCATGTGTATGTGTACAGGTTCCCAGAAAAATTCCACACACTTGTAGGTCGACACCTTCAGCACTCGGCGCCAACCTCAGGCCTTCGGGAGGGGGTTAGGAGAGTCACAACATGGGTCCCAACGGATGGGTCGTAATAGAATTTTTTTTAATAAAATCCAACTTCATTTCTTTCTTCAGTCAAATTTATTTTTTCCAAAAACAACTCATTCGAAATTATATTTCAAATTTTTTTTTACACTTTTCCAAATGATTTATTAAAAAAAATTGTATACATTTTTTCTTTTTACAAATATTTTTTATGGAATATTCTTGTTGTTTTGAAAATAATTCCCATTTTGATTTTACCGAATAATTGAAATGAAGTTTTTTTAAATGTGTATGTATTTAATGGAATTTCATGCCATCATGAAGAATTATTTTTTTTATATTCCTTTCTATGTATCAAAAACAATTTTGAATGAAAATTATTTTCACAAATTTTTTGATCTTTTTTTATAAGTGATTTTCGACAGGAATAGATATTTTCTTATAAATGTTTTAATGAACTTTTTTAACTAATTTGTTTTCATCAAAGGTGAAAAAACATTATTCTTAATCCAATGGGTATATGTTTCATCAAAACCACCATTATTATTTTTATGGATGGTTCATATTTATTTTTACTAAGTAAATTATTGACATTCACTTTCATGATTCTTTTTTTAGTCATTAAAATTTCAATGAAATCATCACTTTCTTGTGATCCTTATATATTACATTTCCTCTAAATATATATATTATATATCATGGATATATTATTTTATTAAAGTGTATATATTATTTACATATTGTTTTCTACATTTATAGTTATTTTTTATTTATGGAAATATTGATAAATATGTATTCTCTACTAAATATAGTTATTTAATAGAAAGACACATTTTTCATGTATTAAATCAGTTTTTTGATATATGAAGAATTATTTGGACAAGTGGACATGGGTGGGTCCCACTAAGAGATTTCCCCACAATGCATCAATATTCTTTTGTGTTGAATTAGTAAGATAGTATAAAATCAGTTGGACAAACCCGATGGGTATGTACCCGGTAGTTTTAAACTATCCTAGGGATAGATCTTTATTGTATTTGTATCATTTTCAAAATGCATTACGTCTAATAATAAATCAAATATTTCATTCAAAATTTAGTTATTTTTATCCATGATAGTTTAACATTAATATTATCTTGAAACACATTTCATTCTCAGTTATTGATTAAGTCAAATGTATTTTCAGTTATTTACCACGCCATATTAATTATTCCTTATTTAGTTATTATAGTAATGTTATAGATTCAATGGAATGTGTTCTATTATTTACCATTTCATATTGATTATTCATATTTATTCATGATTTATTTTTTATTAGTTATCCCTTACTAATCATTTGAGATGACCCTTATTTTGATTCCTTTAGTAGGCATCCATGAAGTGTACTATGATTGATAAGGAATGACATGTTAGAATGAGTGATTTAATTCACGAAAAAATATTTCATAGTTTTGGTATTCATTTTTAATATGGGACTCAAGTATTTATCTAGTTTACCAATACTAATAATCTTTTCAGTTATTCATGATGTGATTCCTTATATCTAATTCTATTGTAATAATGAAAAAACAGGTTTTAGGATACTGGTTTTGGGGTCGCTACATTTTACCCAAAGTTAATTTGTATATAATGATTTAAAAAATGATACTTATTTTTTAAAATTAAAATTTTATATTTTAAAAACTAAAATTTTAAATGAATCCTTATAATAAAATATTATAATTAAAACTATTTCATTTCGTATTTTACAAAATTATAACTTTTTAAAAATGGGCACAACAATATAATTCATATAAATAATAATGATAATGATTTACAATATCATTAATAAAATTGTTAAATTTATATATTAAATTTTGTGTAACTGGTTTAAGCATCATGTAGTTCACATATTTTCATGATGGAAATGTGTAGTCAAAATGGGTTGTGTGTTATTATAAGACATGTATGACTATCAACCCGGAAAATCAAAAGTCAGATATCATCTTTCTAATATAAAAACTATGTACCTCATAAATATTGATCTCCCAAATTAATTATTGATACCTAGGTTTGTGTTTTATATTCTAAAACCTTATGATTTTAAAAATTGTATATTATGGTTGATAGTGTCTATGAAATGCAACACATATCTTAAACTACCCGCAAAATATTTTAATCATATAACCTTGAAATTAAATGATCAAATATCAAAAATATTTACTAATTTATGGAATATATATAAAGGTATCATTAAATATAAGTTTATTCATTAATTCATAATAAATTTAAACTCATCTTTCAATAAATATATTTTATTCTACAAAAAAAAATTCGTTCAATATTTAATTTTATTACTTTTTATGAGAACATATTATAATTAATTTATAAAAAATTTATAAATATTATTTTATAAAATTGAAATTATTTTTCAAATCATCATATCAAAATTAAAATAGGGTTATTTTCTTTTATTTATCTAAAATATTCGACTCTTAAGAAAAATAGTAAATATTTTCAATTTCTCAAATAGTATCATTTACATTCGTTAAATTATTAATTTAAAAGTTACATTCATTTTTGGGTTTGTTGTCAAAGATAATTTAGAATTATTTTATTTATAATAATTTATTTAATTTTTTTAATCGTTATTATTCACTATTTTGTCTTAGGTTATTTTATTTCCTAAAAATATGGTTTTATGCAATCTAATTTTAAGCACATAAATATTATCCAATTTAATTAATAAAAATAACCCATATCAAGGAAAATTTAATTGAAATTAATATTTTATATATTAATTTATAAAAATTTAAAATCATATAACTATGATTTTTTTAATTGAGTTAACATAAGATCATATATATCTTGAAATGCACTTATTAAAAGGCTGTTTTTGAATCAATTTGTTTCATTAATTTTAAATTCAATTATACCAATTAAATGATTTAAATTTCCAAAAATTGACTCCATATTCTTAATCAGAATAAATTATTTTAGTTAATTAGTTCAATAGAATTATTGTTATATGGAATAATAAATATAATAAAAAACCCTTATCATACATAAATACTAAAATAGTAATAGTAGGAAACCTTATAGGTAGATGGAAGAAAATATTTAAAAAATGTTTAATTTTAAATTTTTGAGGTTTTGATCAACCATAGAACCCTAATAATTCATTTTTAATCAATATTGGAGTCAATTTTTATGAAGGTGAATTCCCATTATAGAATAGTTTTGGGGATTTACAAAAATACCACTCCTACTAAATTATAAAAGGGTACCCCCATCCCTCACCTAATAACACCCCTCAAGAAATTTGTATTGAATAAAACCTATAAATTTATATCTTCTATATCATTATAGACATTATAGATATTCTTTTCTTCTAAAAATTCAAATCCAATGGTTTCTAATAAGAGATCCAAAGGAGGTTCTTTAAGCGAAGGTAATTATCATGATCGAGCCCCATCTTTTTTTGTTACTCATTTTTAGGATATTAATTATTTCCTAAAAATAAATCATAATAACACCAATATAACCTATACTATAGAGACCCAAATCTTGACATACATGTACATTACATTAATTTTACGGAATACTTAATACATGACAAAAACAGATGCCCAAAGACCGTTTTAGTTTCGTTTCTTTGGAAACTCCGAATGTAATATTCTAATCATGGTGAAAGATGTTCAACATCTCCCATAAAGATATCACACTTTGGTTTTCTCACCTAAAACCTTTCTTTATATCTTGTGGAAAATAATACATAAAAAGGGTGAGCTCAAATGCCCAGTAATGGAAAGCATAGAGAACACAAAACAATCCATAAACATTTGAATACAAAAACATGAACATAAAATCTAAACATCAAAATCGTGAGAAAAGATATAAATCGTAGATATACGTACGGAATATATCATAAAGAAACATAAATCATGATAAAATATCATGGGAATAAAACATGTAATTGTGTAAAACCATTAATCACATGATATGATTTCAATAGTAGCCAAGGCATTGATGCCAAGACCGTCTTAGTGGACAAAGTCCCTTTCTGATTCGAGTTCACTCCTTGTTCCAATCCTGTATTACTGAACCAGATTAACTTACCATTCCAGCCATGTCTATCTCATGAGATATAAATATTTACCCAATGTATTGGACAGAGATATAGGTCCCACCCATCTCATAATGAAATCATTCTTACTTATGCCCCAACATGAACATAAATCATTCATCATTCCCCAAAGTATAAAATGGGTTTCATAAACAACATCCCATCACAACATAATCCATACAAAACAAAATGGATATCATTTCATCATAAGAAAAGTGAAACCATGTAAATCATAGAAAAATTACACTTGAAACATACACATATGAAATAATTCCATCTTATATAGAAAATGGTTTCGATAAAACACTTGAGATAAATTCTTGAGGAAAATGTCCTTTCCTATTCAAAATCATTTTATTTTCACGTAATGACATGAAATTTTAAATGAAAAGGATTTTTTTGAAAATAGTCATGAAATCTTGTAGAGTAAGATTCATTAAAATAAGGTGTTATAAAACTGTAAAAATCTGTTCATGCCATATAAGTTAAAAAACATTCTTCTCGTAATTTTGCCGGAAAAGTCAAAAAAAGTACCTCGTAACGTAAACAAAAGAAAGATTCCTTACATACCATGTAGTAAAAGTAAAAAATTGTTAAGAAGGATATTAAACATAAATGAAACAATTTTTAGAAAATATGGAAATGGATGATTAATATAACCCAAGTAAATACTTACGAATAAACAATCTCGGATAAAAATGAGATTGGAAAAGTTATCCATTAACATAGGTCTGATAGGCTTCGTACGTATCCGAACATCTTGTATAATTATTTAAATAATTTCATTTACTTATTAAAAAATAATACTCAATGTTATTATATCATATATGGTTCACTTATGACTTTATATTACCTGTTCTCTTATAAATTCCATGTTAAAGCAGCATTTTGGGAAAAATCGTTTTATTTATCGTACTTGTTTGGACTTGTTGTTCTTGATATTATTATTAATTATATCATGATTTAGTTACTTAAAGATTGTAAATAATGATTTATATATCATATATATTCAGTATATATATATATCATATAGATTAAGGAAATGAAATACACCATTCATTGAGATGGTAGGTCGTACGTACGCATGAACGTTGTTTTTTTTCCTTATTGACATGAATGGAATTAAGTTGATGAAATATATATATATATATATATACATAAATCCTGTATCATTATTATGTCATATATTTCATTATTATTCATTATATATACTTTATAATCATTCATTAATGGTTAACCTGGAGAATGAATCACATCGCGTCGTGGAGACGGTAGTTCGTACGTACGCACGGGCGATGATATCATTCCCATGATCGTGGAATTGTATTGAAGTGTGTATATAATATTTCAGAATCAATATCACTTTACAATAATCATATATAGTTATTTATTTACACCATTATACCCATCCATGTAATGTGGTGGTCGAAAATAGATTACAACACTGCATGGAGAGGGTATTCCGTACGTACGCACGCGCGGTGATTTCGTTTTCCATAGGATAGATAAGAGGTGAAATAAGTTTGTTTAATATTTATAAAAACATATAAATGTATAAATAATACTGATTTTATTACTTTATAATGATAAAACTAAAGATGAAGAAGTAAAAGAACAAAGAAACTTGAGAGAATCGGAAGAAGAGATTACCTCTTCTTTGACGCACCTCCTTTAAGCTTCCTATTAAGGAAGTAGAGTTGGTCTTTTGAGAAGACATAAACCTCCAGAATGTTTTTAGGGAACTGTCTAAGAAAAATGGTCAGGATTTGGCCGAGCTTCAAGGCTCAAAAGTGTGTGAAGAGAAGAGCTAAGGGGTTCCCTTTTTATAAGGGATGAGAGGGGCACCTTTGAAAAAAAATAAAATATTATTCTATAAAAATATCATATTCGGGTTTTAATAGCTTCAAATTGATTTATTTAAATGCTAATGTGGGTATGGGTATAAATCCTCTCAAACAATAGATTTTATAGAGGTTTTGGTCATTATATTAACCTTATCGTTTAGTTTTAACTCTTAGTTAATTAGATTGACATTTACCATGCCACTTTGTATTTTTATATTATATAGTTAATAAACATACCATATACATCCAAGAGACCCCCAAGTGGTCCATTAATGATAAAATTTCATGATATAAGTATCTTGGCCGAACCTTATATTTTTAGGAAAATAATAATAATTAATAATATAATGTTTTCTTTAAAAACTATTTTATGTCAATTTTGAAACAATTTGGTAATGGATTTTTTTTGAAAATAATAACAGAATTATTATTTATAAAAAGGTTAATTAATTAAATAATAACATGTCATAGTAGCATATAAAATTAGTTGAATTCATAAAAAGTCTCAAATTACATTTATTTGGGTATTTATAAAATCAATTATTTTAATATTTCATTATTTAGGTAATTACTGCATCACCATTGTGTCATAAATAACATAAATTATTTAATGTATAAAAATTATAAATAAAATAAAATTAGGTATTAAATCTTTTTTATATTTCTAATGAATATTTATAGTAAATTTTATCTTATGTATAACCAAATATTAAAAATGATTTTGTTATTAAACTTTGATTTTAACTATTTTAACCCTTCTTTAAATAAATTATTAATAAATGTCCTAATCTAATGAAAGTGGACATAAATGGTCATACTTTGTTATAAGGTTGTTTTTGGTCGAATTACACTTATCCAATGGAATTAGGACATGTGTTAGGGTAATAATATTTTTATTTTTACCCTTAATTACCCTATTTACTTTTAACCGTGGTAAATAAAAGTAAAAAGTTTTTATTCACCAAAAATTATTTTCATCTCATTGAACCACATTTTAGTTCTTGATATTAACCGTGTCTCTCATATTTTCAAAATTCCACTCACAGAAGCTGTAAAATTTTGATTTATGTGAATTTGCATATTCTCCTAGGAGGTGGGTAAAAGATGGTGAAAAGTTCAATAAAATTTTTATATATCTAAAATTATTATAAAATGGATGAAATTAATTACATTGAAATTATATATGTATTATGTATAAATTTTTACCTAAAATAAATTTAAATAAAATAAATAGTAATTTAAATAAAAAGTCGGTTTTTAAATAGTAACCCAGTGTTTTCACTATTCATCAAAAATTGAAATTTTTCAGAAAAATACAAAAAATCACCCTAGGATAATTTCAATATTCTAAATCCAAAAATGAATTCCATTTTGAATGATAAAATTTATAAAATTTAAAAAAGTGGGTATTACTATTCATAACTGCTAGTTCATAATAACATTATAATAATATCTCGTTTAGTAAAATTTGGTATTGCGTATAACACACGCTATCGTGGAAGGTCGCGGTTGCATGTAATGAAAGCCAGGTCAGGGTTGCGTGTAGTGCTAGATTAATTTGTTGTTTCGTATAATTGAATCCAACCATATTTCATTTATACATGGAATATATATATATATATACACACTCAATGTTGAGTAAAATAACTTCTATCAAACGAACATGAAATTGTGTGTAACACTATCCAAGATTAGTGTGTGTATACTACAAGATAATACGGTGTTGCGTATAGAACAATCTAATTTTGGGGTTGCGTACAAAACAAGACATCAATGAAAATAAAAATAAAAAATCTCATAAAATCTCGGGTTGTTACATTCTACACCCCTTAAAATGAATTTCGCCCTCGAAATTTGTCGGGGTTATAAATCTTTTACTACTTGATATTTTCTTTAATAGAAACCCACATCATAAAAAGGAATACTAAAGCTTAATTTTAAAAACTAATGTATGAAACGTAACAGTTACCCAAATTAACTAATCCCTGGGTTTCCATATAGGATAACATAGGTGAAAATAGGGATATGGAAGAGAAATCTAACAGTCATGTTCTGACGGGAAGTGGTAGAGAACATGGCTATGAAAAAGCCAACAATCACAAAGCCATAAATTTGTGATGATCTAAGATACCATCTGATTCATCAGATATGAGATTACTAGAACAACATTTTTGGTTTCCATGATCATTACCCTAATGTTGATGAAATTTTACATAAGGAGAAATACTTACTTGATTTTAGTGTAATATCATTGTTGGTCATTCCAAGAACAATTTCCACTTCATCTCTATTTACTGAAATGAAGCTGAATTTTTCATCCATTAAGTGTTATCAGATCATGTGATAGAATGATAAGTCATCCCATCTATTTCTATCAGAAAAAGGTTAGTATAAGTTATTAAATATACATAAGTCCAACTATGGTGAGATTAGTTATATATGATTCCAACAATGGACTTATACTTTATCTTTCTGACCACTTAATAAAATAAAACTAGTTTCTACTAACCAGGGACTTTCTGTAGGCTAGTGGTATGTGATAATGGCCGGTCACACTTCAGTTGTGGGTTTGATTCCCATAGCCTTGTCCGACGTGACGGGTTGTCACCTTTCCTACGGATTTTCCTTTTTCTAAAACTATACTATTAGAACATTCTATCAATAGTATAGAAAAAAATTCTAACCTTAAACAATACTAACTTATGTTCAACATAATCTATTCGAATCTTTAGGCTTATCCAAAATACTTCTTTCCAAACTCATAGTATAAAGTGAACGATTACTAAAAAGGACATATAACAAGTAAGTGAAAACCATCATTTATCCCTCATATATCTTGTTGGTGACATTCCAATCATGTGAATACATTAATCATGTATTCTCTTAAAAAATGAATACCCATTGAACCTTAGCGAAAACATGAATTCTATCAAAAGTTAACTCTTTCCACATACCAAAATCCAAATATTTTATATACTCAAACCATGATATAACACTGTCCTTATATCACTCATGAGTTCATGATTACTGTCAAACATTTCAGTTTCTCATTATCCCTTCATTATGCGCATATCATCTTCTTTCCAAAAATATCTCAATCACTTTCCATGGTTACCGGTACCATAAAATTATTGACAACTACAATAGACCAAAACATAAATATTCCAATATTCCATGATACTATATACAATATTATTTTAGAATCCCATTACATAAACAATTAATCATTCCACCATATCATTGTCATATTCATCATTGCCAATAGTGATCGCATGTGACTTCCCTTTGTACTTTTCCTTAAGTGGTTTCTCATTCCGATCATCATTAACCCTTGAATTAGGGCATTGATTAGCATAATTCCCCATTTCATTGCACTTGAAGCATTGAAGCGTTAGTGGTGCATTCTCTTTAGTCTTTTCTGTATTCACATCATTAGGAACCCTTTTCCATTACTTCGACACTCAGCTGCTCTATGACCTCATTTTCCACACTTAAAACATTTTCTAGTCCCTTTAAGATAATCTCCACCATGTTTCTTTCCACACATTGAGCATAAAAAAACATTCATCTTCTTTTCACCATTGTTATAAGATTTCTCCTTGAACTCCATCTTTAGTTTCTTGTCCAAACCATGAGATGGATATGTAACACCAACTTCCATTTCTACCTTGATAACACAACGCACAATTTCTTCATAGCTACTAAAGTATCTTATATCTAATGCCCTTCGAAGACTTGGTTTTAAGCCACTGAAGAATCGATCAACTTTACATTTACGTTGGATGATAAATCCAGAGGTATACCTTGAAAGACTTGTAAAATTTGCTTCGTATATACCAATAGATTCATCATCATTTTGATTAAGATCAAGTAACTCATTTCCATCTTTGTTCAAAGAATAAGAGGGAAGTACTTACTGAAAAACAATTTATCGAACTCATACCATTCCATGGATTTAATTTCATCTTGGGGCCATGTATTCTTAATTAGATTCCACCACTGGTCTTCTTGACCTTCATAAATGGTAAACAATTAGAATGACTTTATCATGTTATGAACAGAGAAGTATGGAAAATATCTTTTCAATGATACTGATCTATTGTTCAGCAACAAGTAGACCTGAAGTCCCATTGAAAGAAGGTGGACGTTGCCTCATGAAGGAATCAATAGAATATTGTTCCCTTATCATCTCATTCGGAAGTCCAGAATGATTCATAGCTTTCATAAGTATATTAATAAGATTTTTCACTCCATATCCCTTAACATTATTTTGTTCAGGAGGATAATCATTGCATTGTCCATTACATTGATCAACACGGTTCCTTTGGGTTCTAGCCATCGTCTGAAACCCAAAAATAAGACTGTGAGAGGCAAAAATCATGCTAGGGAAAACAACATAATAAAGGGGGAGTACCTTCGATATCTAACATCTTATGTTTAATTCTAATATCATTACCATAATTCTAGAACTATAACCTATACTTATACTTAACCTTAGGGACATCCCTAGACATACCTTAGAAATATCTCTAGGGATCTCACTAAAGTTTTCGCATCCTATTTTCCAAAGGTTAACTAAACATTTGCTCTGATACCAATTTTAGAGTCCCAAAGCTTGAAGTATATGGACATTACATTTATTTTGCGGAATACTTAATACATGACAAAAACTGATGCCCAAAGACCATATTAGTTTATTGTCTTCGAAAACTCAGAACGTATTCTTCTAATCACGGTGAAAGATTTTCAACGTCTCTCATAAAGATCTCCCCTTTGGTTTTCTTACCTAAAACCTTTCTTTATATCTTGAGGAAAAGAAAACATAAAAAGGGTGAGCTCAAATTCTAAATAAGGGAAAACATAGAGAACATAAAACAATCCATAAACATTTGAATGCAAAAAACTGAACATAAAATCTAAACATCATAATCTTGAGCAAAGACATAAATCTTGGAAGTACCTAAGGCATATATCATAAAGAAAAAAAAATCATGATAAAATAGCATGGGAATAAAACATGTAATTGTGGATAACCAATAAGAACATGATATGATTTCGATAGTAGCCAAGGCATTTCTTCCATGACCATCTTAGTGGACAATGTCCCTTTCTGAATCGAGTTCACTCCTCATTCCAGTCCTGTATTACTGAACCGGATTAACTTACCATTCCATCCATGTCTATCTCATGAGATATAAATCTTTACCCAATTCATTGGAGGGAGATATAGGTCCCACCCATCTCATAATGAAATCATTCTTACTTGTGCCCCAACATGAACATAAATCATTCATCATTACCCAATGTATAAAATGGGTTTCATAAACAACATCCCATCATAACATAATCCATACAAAAAAATGGATATCATTTCATCATAAGAAATGTGAAACCATGTAAATAATAGAGAAATTATACTTGAAAAATACACATATGAAATAATTCCATCTTATATGGAAAATGGTTTTGATAAAACACTTGAGATAAATTCTTGAGGAAAATATCATTTCTCATTCGAAATAATTTTTTTCACAAAATTCCATGAAATTATAAATAAAAAGGATTTTCTTGAAAATATTCATGAAATCTTGTATAGTAAGCTTCATGAAAATAAGGTGTTATGAAACCGTAAAAATCCATTCATGCCATATAAGTTAAAAAACATTCTTCTCGTAATTTTTCCAGATAAGTCAAAAAAGTACCTCGTAACGTAAACAAAAGAAAGATTCCTTACATACCATGCAGTAAAAGTCAAAAATGGGTAAAAATGAAATTAAAAATAACTGAAACAATTTTTATAAAACAGTGTAATGGGTGACAAATATAACCCCTATAAATACTTACGAATAAACTATCTCGGATAAAAATGAGATTGGAAAAGTTATCCCTTAACTTAGGTCCGATATGCTTCGTACATATCCAAACATCCTGTATAATGATATAAATAATGTCATTTACTTATTACAGAATAATATTCATTGTTATTATATCATATATCATTCACTTATGACTTTATATTACCCGTTTATTTGTAAATTCCATGCTAAAGCAGCGTTTTGGGTAAAATCGTTTTATTTATCGTACTTGTTTGGACATGTTGTTCATGATATTATTATTACTAATATCATGATTTAATTACTTCCAGAATGTGAATAACGATTTATATATCATATATATTCAGTATATATATATATAATAGATAGATAACTGAAATGAAATACAGCTTTCATGGAAACGGTAGGCCGCACGTACGCATGAACACTGTTTTCGTTTCCTTATTGACTTGAATGGAATTAAGTAGATGACATAAATATATATATATACATAAATACAGTATCATTATTATGTCATATATTTCATTATTATTCAATATATATACTTTATAATCATTCATGAATGGTTAACATGGAGAATGAATCTCATCACGTCGTGGAGACGGTAGTCCGTACGTACGCACGAGCGATGATATCATTCCCATGATCATGGAATTGTATTAAAGTGTGAGTATAATATTTAAGAATGAATATATCTTTACAATAATAATATATAGTTATTTAATTACCCCATTATACCCATCCAAGTAAGGTGGTGGTTGAAAACAGATTACACCACGGCGTGGAGACGGTATTCCGTACGCACGCACGCACGCAGAGTGATTTCATATTCCGTAGGATGGATAGAAGGTGAAATAAGGTTATTTCATATTTCTAATAACATATAATTATATAAGTAATACTTAAGTTATTACTTTATAATGAGAAAACTAAAGAAGAAGAAGTAGAAGAAGAAAGAAACTTGAGAGAATCAGAAGAAGAGATTACCTCTTCTTCGAAGCACCTCCTTTAAGTTTCCTCTTAAGGAAGTATAGTTGGTATTTTGAGAAGACCAGAACCTCCAAAATGTTTCTCGGGAAGTGAAGAAGCTAAATGGGCAGGGGTTGGATGAGCTTCATGGCTGAAAAGGTTGTGAAGAGAATAGGGAGTAGGTGCCCTTTTTATAAGGGAGGAGAGGAGAACCTTTGGAAAAACTTAAAATATTATTTTATAATAAAATAATATTAGCTTTTTAATAGCTAAGAATTGATTTATTTGAAATATAAGGTGGGGATGGGTCTAAATCCTCTCAACCAATAGATTTTATGCAGGTTTGGGTCATTATATTAACCTTATCTTTTAATTTTAACTATTAGTTAATTAGATTGACATTTACCATGTCACTTTGTATTTTTATATTATATAGTTAATAAACATACAATATACGTCCAAGCGACCCCCAAGTGGTCCACTAATGATAAATATATCATGATATAAGTATATTTTTTGATCCTAATATATTTATGAATATAATAACAATTAATAATATAATATTAGTTTTAAAAACTATTTTATGTCAATTTTGACACTATTTGGTAATGGATTTTTTTTGAAAATCATAACATCAAGATTAGTTATAAAAAAGTTTATTAATTCAATACTAACATTTCATATTAACCTAAAAATTAGGGAAATTCATAAAAATTCTTAAATTAAATTTATTTGGATATTTATAACATCAATTATTTTAATATTTCATTATTTAGGTAATTACTGCATCACCATTGTGTCATAAATAAATTAAATTATTTAATGTCTAAAAATTATAAATAAAATACCATTAGGTATTAAATATATTTATATTTCTAATGAATATTTATAGTAGAATTTATCTTATGTATAACCCTATATTAAAAATTATTTAGTTATTAAACATTGATTTTAACTATTTTAACCCTTCTTTAAATAAATTAATAATAAATGTCCTAATCTAATCCATGTGTACCTAAATGGTCATATATTATTACTAAGGTTATTTATAGTCTAATTAAACTTATCCAATAAAATTAGTACATGTTTTAGGGTAATAATAATATCATTTTTACCCATAATTACCCTATTTACTTTTAACCGTGGTAAATAATAGTTAAAAGTTACTATTCACCAAAAATTATTTTCATCTCATTGAAAAACATTTTAGTCTTTGATATTAACCGTGTTTCTAGGATTTTCGAAATTCTAGTCACAGAAGCGGCAAAATTAAGTTTTATATGAATTTCCAAATTCTCCTAGGAGGTGGGTAAAAGACGGTGAAAAGTTCAATAAAAATTTTATATGTCTAAAAATATTTTAAAATGACTTAAATTAAATACATTAAACTTATAGAGGTAATATGTATCAATTTTAACGAAAATAAATTTAATTAAAATAAATAATTATTTAAATACAAATTTGGTTTTTAAATAGTAACCCAGTGTTTTCACTATTCATAAAAAATTTAATGTTTTCAGAAAAATACCAAAAATTCACCCTAGGCTAATTTCGATATTATGAATCCAAAAATTAAGTCCATTTTTAAAGATAAAATTTATAAAATTTCAAAAATTGGCTATTACTATTCATAACGGCTAGTTCATAATAACGTCATAATAATATCTCATTTAGTGAAACTCGGTATTGCGTATAACACACGATATCGTTGAAGGTCACATATGCGTGTAATGAAAGCCAAGTTAGGGTTGCGTGTAGTGTAAGATTCATTTGTTGTTGTGTATAATAGAATCCAACCATATTTCATTTATACATTGAATATATTTATATATACACTCAATGTTGCATAAAATAACTTCTATCAAATGAACTTGAAATTGTGTGTAACACGATCCAAGATTAGTTTTGTGTATACTACAAGCTAATACGATGTTGCGTATACAAGAAGCTAATTTTGGTGGCGCGAACAACATAAGACATCAATGAAATTAAAAATAATAATTCTCATAAAATCTCGGGTTGTTACATATACACTTATTTTAAAAATATGTTTATTTAATATTATTTATCCATTTATTCAACAATAAACATGAAAAAGAATCCATTGTACATGTGTTTAATGGACTACTTCCTTGTGCACCGTCGTAATTAATTTTCCACCATCACCTCCCATGGATATTCATGATGCTGAATATAATGTTAAAATAGCATATTAATTAAATATTAATCACTATATAAATTTAACATATCATATACCTTATTACCTTACCATCCACTGAGAAATAATAACACCATTCGTGTGTATGGAACACTACCACCTCATAAAAGGATGTGATTCATTTTTTATTACCAATTCACATTGAAGGTATATGTAAGTATACATAAATAATAAATTTTATATTTATGATATAATAATAATTTTATAATGATAAAATAACACTTCCCTTCCTTCTATCATGATCATTTAAAAATGGAAGCTTTACTTGTGTGAATGTAGGGCCTACCGTCTCCATGATTGTAATGTAATTCTTTTTACATTACCATATTTCATGGTCGGTTTGAAAACTATAATTGATATATAAAAATTATAATTATTTAATAATTATTATTATGGATATGATGGATCAATGATCCCTTTGACAATAGTCATCACACCAATACTATTTCAAAATTATGATTAGAGAATCCTCAAAACACCCAATTTGGGCATAACTAAATAACTAAATATATATTCCATAAGAATAAATGATGTAAATGATTTAATAATAAGAGTTTAAATATATAAATATAACATAAGAAAATAAATAAGTGAGAAATTTTCATTATACATGGGATCAATGATAAACCTGAAAATTCAGGAATCTTGGTAATAGATTTATAATATCACTTTTAATAATGTGAGAAATATTCCATATTCACAACTAATTTATTATATATAACAGATTTTAATTTTATATCATGAATCTATTTATCATCATGGTATTTAAATTTTCTTTTAATGTTTTTCCTTTCATGTGGTTTATGATTCAAAGGATACTAGAGGTAGTGTTTTATTTCACAAAAAAAATAATTATATTAGATTATTTATGTTTATGTATACCTTGATTGAATTATTTCATATTTTAGTAACAAACCCAATTTATTTTTATAAAATCTATTTACTAATTAAATTTCTATGTAATTGTGTAAATTGCCTCTGATTGTTACTTACAATAATAAAGAATTTGTTATTAGGAAAAGGATAACTTTATTCCCCATTCAGTTTAAAAGAATTTTTCTTACACATCCTTTTTTTAAAATATTTTCAAGAATATTTTTATCATTATACAAAATATTTTTTAAATAATTATTTCCCATTTTTCAATTTTTGAATTTTTTTTAAAGGAATATTCTTGTCATTTTTTTGAATGTGGTAATTTTCTACCTTTTTACCATTGTGTTAAAAGAATTTTTTTATACAGAATGTATAAAATTAATCACCATCACGACCACCTAATTTTTTATATATTCCATTAAAATATTAACTGGTTAATTTTAAAGAAATTTTTTTTCTATAATATTTTGGAACCTTTTATATTATAGAGAATTTATTTCATAGTGAAAGGGTATAATCATCAGTATATACTCCCTATAATCTTTTGATGAAATTTTCATCAATGAAAACAACCTCGGGTGATATGAATTTTTTTAAATTATGTACATATGTGTGTCACATATAAATCTGTATTCTTATACATTACTTGGATGAAGTAATAAAATCTTTATGTTAATCTATAAAATGTCTTCATTATAAAATTTCTTATCATTAGGATATGAGACAAGGTTATATATCATGTTTTTATGGGTAATTATTTTGTTATTACTTATGATTGATTTCCATTTTGTGTTACACATAATCAGGAACATGTTATGGTGGGTGCACCCATATAGAACTCATATTAATTGGATAATGTTTTTTATAATTAGATTTAATATTTGGTTTTAGTGAGTAAACCTAATCCACTATGAGAATTTTTCCACCATGTGATATTGTCTAGGAAGTTATGCTGGATTCATGTTCATATCAATTTATATTTTACATCCAAAATTCCAATGTTTATATCATCTTATTGAACTGTGATATTTATTTTATTCTACTATTTAATTACCCATGTGACTTATCTTTTATAATATCATGTTATACCTTTGACTGATATGTTATGTTTCATAATTAGGTTTATTTCATTATTGGGATTTTTAGATAAACCCATTTTTCTATGTATTCCCTAGGATATCCCATGTAGTTTTATGATCTCAAATGGATTTAAGATCTCATTATGGATAATAAAATACAGAATATTTATTTTCATTTCAAATTTATATATTATAAACATATCTTCCAAAGTATATAGGCCTTAAAATATTTGGGTTGTAATAAATGGATGATTATGATAAATATCATGTAATAAAATGTGTAAAAAGATTAGATCTCTATAATTATGATCAAAGTAAAATATAGTTATTTTTTGGGATTATGAATAAAATAATTTCTTGAGAAAAAATGATCTTTTTAAGCACAACACTAATTATCAAAAAAATGTCCAAGAATTTTGGTAGAGTATATAGCATATGGTTTCCATGAAATTACATCCCTGTGTGGATATTAAAAGTGGGTGTGGTTCATGAATAGTTTATCATAGGGGTAATGACTATGAAAGGTGAATATTATGCTATAATCTAGCATCAATTTTTGAACGAATGTGGGACTTTTTCCACACTTGTTTTGATACTTATGGGGGAAATGAATTGGAAATTCACAAAATTCATTATGACCCATTATGAAGAAATTGAAAAATAATCCATTTATAAAACCTTATATGAAATGTTAAAATGGATAAACTATATTGAATCCTAGAGACTCATAATATAGCGTATACTTATCATTTAAATGTTATTCATTTTGGGTTTATAAGTAGGAATTTCTGTATGTTACTGTATTCTCATCATTATTCTTTTATACATTTTATTTAATGGGGGAATTAGAGAAATAATTCCAATTACTAATGTAATGGGAAATGTAATTATTTCTATATATATATACCTATCCAAAGGGGAATAAATGTTATAAATCTTATGAATATTCAAAATGATCTATCTCAAATTATAAATAACAAATAGAACATAGTTGAATTTCCAAACAAATCAAAGAAGATAAGGATAGTGTCTCATGGAAGTTAAAGTGTTAAAGATAATAAGGAAAATAATATTCAATTTCTTATATATAAAAAACGTGGTAGTACAAATCATAGATAATTCCTTAAAGGAACTGGAATATGGATTATGTGTGAAAAAAGGAGGGAAAAGGCAGATAATTTCTAAAAAAATGAAGAGTTTTATTAACAATTTGTTTGGAAATAAAGATCAACAAAAAGTACAACTAACTGTTTAATGTGATACCTGTGTTCAAATTAGTCATTATCCATGATAATGATCAATATAGGATTAATTACTAATTTATTATGTTATGAAAATTAATAATGTGGAACAATTGAGGTTTTTTTGTGTTAAAAATTTAGAACTATTGAATTATTTTTATCAATGGAATTTTGGTTGTAAGAATCGTAAAACATCTAAGGATTTTTCTGTGGTGATTCTTCTATAATTATTTTCAATAATATTCCTAATGAAACAAATGAATTAGAAATTGGATTTAATGTTAAGGTGATATTTTACAATCAAACACATGAATAAGGGAAAGATAACATTTTTAATGTTATTGATGTTGAACTAATTATATTAAATTAAGATTATATGATTTTGTGGAAAAACCTAAGATATATAGAATAGATCAGTGGTAAAAAATGGATTAGATAATTAATTATATTTTGAATATGTTCATCACATTCTTGGTAATATTATATAAATTATATTATTATTGTTCTAGTAAAACAACAACCTGTATAATGAGTGAAATCTCATCATACCTGATAAAGAAATGGGGATTGAACCCACAAACATTGGTTGATAAAAGTATATTACCCACCACTAGACTACATTATATACATTTTAGAATGAATTTTTTTACTTAAATGATTTTATATATAAAAATTTATGTTGATTCTTGGAAAAAAAATATAATTGTATAAATTATTTTTGAATTTGGAGGATTTTGAGGTGATTAATGATATTTTGGGAAATGTTTTAATGGATTGAGTTATATATAACCATTATTTTATAACATTTTATTCAACAATAAATATTGTTTTTGACGAACATAATTAAATTTTTGAATTTTGAGGATAATTTTAATATAGGGTTATTTATTTGGGGGATATTCTACTTTTAACCATTGGTTGTAATTTTTAAGTAAAATGTATTATTCCATCATATTAATGTTTATAAATATTTTAACATTTGTTAAAACCTTAATTATTGGTTAATATTTAATTATTTGAATAATAAATTATATTCCTTTTATAGATCTTATAAACTGTTAAATGTTAATTTTAGTGTTTTAGGAATTAAAAATCATATGGGATATTTCTCCATTGGAAGAAGGGATTATGTGTAAATATATTGAAGAACATCCAACGGATGAAATTTTGATTATAAAATAAAAATATATCAAGTATATTTCCATATTTACTTAGTTAATATGGTAAAATATTTACTCAAATTTAGCAAAGGGATCTTGAAATAAAAATTAAACCCATTTACAATTATTTTCAATGAATTGATAGACTTTTCACCCATCAAGGATATAGGGTTTTGTGGTAGTTAAATTTATGATGATAATTATATTTATTATGATTAATAATCCACATAAATATAAATCATCATTTAGGCATTACACTTTTCTTACATGTCCATCTCATCACTGCCCAATAATTTATCCAAAATTGAAAACCACGTTATGTGTTATAATAGATGACCATCATGCATCAATTCATATCTAATCATAAGAATGTTTACTAAATATTTATATGATGTGAGGTTTATATAAAGTTATTTTCCTATTTAAAATCATTGATTACTCAGTTCAAGTTCAAATTGTGATGGGAAAATTTATTGGGGGGATAATGTAACAACCTAATATTTTAAAAGAATAACATTAAGTTTGATAGCCTATACAACACAAAACAACGATCTTAAACGACCCACGACATATATTACCATTATAACATAGATTTTAAATAATTAGTTATGAATAAAATTAATTTATTTTTGAAATTTATATAAATTTCATTCTCAATAATTTTTTTTGATAAATTCTTAATAATTAAGCACTCAACTTTTAATAAGGATATTTTATTCTACAAAAAAAATGTTTCCTTCAAAGATGTATTTATTTGGGTTTTATGAGAAAATATTTTAATTATTTTATGGAACATCTATAAATATTATTTGATAAAAGTTATATAATTTTTAAAATAATAAAAATAAATTTAAAATTTTTGTGATATTTTTTGATTTTTCTAAAATGATTGAATTCTCTATGAATAATGAAAACTACCATTTTTTCAAATATTATCATTTATTTTAATAAAATAAAGTAATTTGAGTACTAAATTTTATGTTCGATTTATTTATTAAATTTAAGTTTAAAATATTGGAATTATAATAATCTAATTTTCTTTTATATAATCAACAATTTCAATGATATTTTTATAAGTTTATTTTAATTCTTATAAAACGGGTTTTTGTAAATTGTTTTTAAGTGGATATGGTTTATCAATTTTAATTCATAAAAATAACACCATGTAAGGAAATATTTAAATATAATTTTTTTATTAATCACTTATTTATTTGAATTCAAATTCATATAATAATTATTTCTAGTCATTGAGTTAATATAAGATCATCTATTTCATGAAAAATGTATTTCATGAAAACATGTTTTCACTATGTTTTATGGGTTTAATATTTAATTGAATTTTTTTAATTATATATTTTGAATGTGATAAAAATTTACTGTATATGTTTAATTATCATAATTAACATTAGTTATTATTACCATATTAATTTTTATTATAATAAATATTAAATATTGTAAAAAAACTAGTTACGGTGGTGAAAAACTAAAACAGTAAAAGTAAGTAACCTTATAGGAAATATAATAAGATGTATATTTTTGAATTTTGGAAGAGTGTATCTACCATTTAAACTGTATAATCTATTATATATCACATTTTTTCATGTGTATTGATATTTAATTACTATTATTGATTAGTTATTGGTATTTTCAAAAAATACCAGCCCTCATTAATTATAATGGATAACCACTCACTTCCATTATTAACACCCCCAAGCAAATTTTATTAAAACAAATATACAAAAATATCTCCAAAATATCTGGGAAAAAATTATATATATTTTTATCTTCCTGAAATACCAATATTAATTTCCCTAATAAGAGATCCAAAGGGGGTTCTTCTATGTGAAGGTAATCATCTTCACTAAGAGAATTCCTTTTACTTCTCTTTTTTCTAAATTTAATTATTTATAAAATATTAAAATATAATAAAAAAAGTGTCCAATAAATAAAAAGCTGTTATTTTTATGTTCTCATGATATTTTTATATATCTCCATCATCAAATGGGAAATGAAATCCTCTTTCGTTTATATGGCAGACTACCGACCCGTGAAACGATGTAATTTATTTTCCATCGTCACCTCTCATGGACGTTCATGATTATGGATTTAATGTTTAAATATTATATTAATGAAATATTAGTCATTATGAAATATAACATATCATACACCTCCTTATCATACCATCAATTTAAAAATTAAACCGTCGTTCATGTGTACGGTGGACAACCGCCTCGTGATGCGATGTGATTATTTTTTTTATTATCACCTAACATGGAAGTTATATGTTTGTTTACATAAATTAATAATATAATATTTACGTTATAATGAAAATTTTCAATAAATTAAAATAAATTAACCTTCTATCCATTATGATCACAGAAAAAATGGAAATTTTACTGATGTGTACGTACGACCTACCATATATTTGAATGTAAAATAGTTAATTTTTCATTACCATATTTCATGGTTTGTTTAAAAAAAGATTGATGTATAAAAATGATAATTATTTCATGATTATTATTATTTTTATGAAGTAATAATTTCCCTTTCACCATGTTCAACACATTGATGTTGTATTGAAATTATGAACTGAGCGTCCTCAAAACACCAGATGGAGACATAACTGAATAAATAATTTAATACATCATTAATATAAATGAATTAAATATTATAAGTATAATGTATTAAAACTAGAAATTTTTTTAAGAAAAATTATAATTTATATATGTTTATTATATAGGATATGAAGGACATACATGGTAGGTTTGGACTCCATGTAGGGGATTTCTAGTCTCACATTTACTTTTGTGAGGTATATGAAATATTCATCAGTAATTGTATTTATGGTGCATATACTAAAAAATTAAATGTTATATGATGGATATAATTATCTTTAGGGTATTTAATGTTTTATTTTATGTTATAACATTCATTGGGGTCGTGACTCAACAGTTACCAAAGTGGTAAGGGTTTATTTTATAATATCATAATTATTCGAGACTGATTTTCATTAAGTATCCCTTGGAGTAGTTGTTTTTTTATTTACGTGTTAAACCCAACATATTTTATTATCCTTTAAATATTCATGAACCTTTCAAGTAATATCATATTTTCCTTCTATTTAGTACTTAAAAATATTGAGATAATTATTTTAAAAAAGGATGACTTTATCTCCATATTCGGTCGAAAATATTTTTTCTTCCATATATATGTTTTTTGAGGAAAATATCCACAACATTTATAAATTTTTTAAATTGATATATTAAGACATTTTTACCCTTTTTATCTTTTAAAAATTTAAATTTATATTCTTGTAATATTTCTAATGAGATACTTTTTATCCTTTTTAGAGTAGTGTGAAAGGAATTATTTTACAAAATGTATAGAGTCACCTACCATCATTACCACTCGATTATTTGAATATTACTTTATATGTTTCCATTATTTTTTAGATAATTTTTTTTATATAACTTTTTTGAAATTTTGAGATTTTAAAGTAGTGATTTCCATGGGAAAAGTGTATTTACCTTGAGAAATGATCCATGTAATCTTTTCAGTACTTTTTAATCAATGAAGACAACCTTTGATGACATTGCTTACATCTAAATTATGTATATATATATATATATTACATATATACATATATTATTATCCCTCACATAGATGGGGTAATAAATTCCTTATATTCATACCTCAAATCCTTCATTATGAATTTTTCATTGATTATTATGTGATACAAGATTATATAGCTTATTTTCTTTATATAGGAAATTATTATGTTTATGCATTATGAATGATTTCCATTTAATAGCACACATAATCATGAAATATGTATTATGGGTTTACCTAAATATTTATCTAATACATTGGGTAAACCATTAGTCTAATGAGGTTTCATGTATGGGATTAAGGAGTAAACCTTATACGTTATGGCACTATTTCCACCATGTTATATTGTCTAGATAGTTATCCTTGACTCATGTTTATGCCAGGTCCTATTTTACTACCACAATTTCTATTTTACCATGGTCTCATGATACAATGATATTTATGTTATTCTCTCATGTGATTACTCACCTACCTTCTTTTTTAAGATATCATGTTATACTTTTGACTCACAAATATTGGTTCATTATCATGGTTTTTCTCTTATGAGATTTTTAGCTCATCCCATTTCTCCTTGTGTTCCCAAGGCTATCCCGTACAGTTTTAGGAGGTGGAAAGGATTTATGGGATAATTATAAAGAGTAAAATAAAGATATTTTATTTTATTCTCGCATTGATATCTTAAGATACAAGTATTTCATAGATGCTAGAAATCAAATTATTTGGTTTGTAATTAATGGAATTTTATATTAAAAATCATGTAATAATATGCATAAAAGTCTTAGGTCTTAATATAGATTAATGGTGAAGTTATAGACATGAAAAGTTGGTGGATTGAAAACATTGTGTATCCTATATGTTTAAACAAAATATTCAAAATAATAAATATCTATGTTAAAAATAATTAACACATGTATACATGTAATTTAGTAACATTACCTGTTATGTGATATGTTTTATTATATATTGAAGGATTAATAAATTTTCATATAAAATAAAAAAATACACAATATTTTATGGTTTTAAAATTCAATGATCTCTACATGAGTTAAAGTAATTATATGTTGAATTAATTAAAATATGTTCATGTTCCATTTAGTGATAATAAATTTTATATAATTACATTAGATTCGATTTACACTACATTCCATGTGAGTGCATTGTTACACCCACCCGACACATCAGCTCGTTTAGACGTCTGTAAACAATGTTTACACTATGTACACATCACACACATAATGAATTTTAAATAAAATTGATTTAAAGGATTTTTTAAAAATTATTTCTAAAGGAATTTCAATGAATAATTGGATAGATATTGAGATAAATGAATTAATAAAATAATAAATACAATTATTTAATTCAAGAATGATTTATATTAATTTAAAATGATTAAAAAATATGTTAATTAGTATAAACATATATATTATACGTGTGTATGATCATGAGATTAACCGACCTGTGCATGATTTAGAATTAATTTAAGTTAATTATCTGATGGTTTTTTAAAATTATTATTACTAAATTAAAATGAAGTCATTTGATTCATCCCCTACTCATATTATATAAGTACCTATGTTCCTGCAATTTATTTTATATAATAATTGTAACCATTCAATTGATTCCCCTTACCCATGTGTGAGAATTGAATATATATATATATATATATATATCAACGGATATCATAGAAGATTGGAGGTGGTTAATGATGCATATAAGTTGAAATACATCTTAGCGACACAAATGACTTGGGTTTAATTCTACAAATCAATTCAAGATTGACTCATATAGTTTTTTCCATTGGTTCAATTGTTTTTTTTATGGTTTCTAAATAAAAAAACGGTTGATAAAGATAAATATCATGAAATGTATTTTATTATACCTTTTTCATAGTTGTTTGTTTTATGGATTATTTATCATTGTCACATAAATAAATGAATTAAATAATAAGTATACTCTGATGGATTAATGTAAAAATGATTATTTGCAAATATTTTATCAATACATGGTAAATCCCTTAAGTAAATTCTAGTTAATATTAACAAGAAATAGGAATAAAATATGTAAAAATTATGTACAATAATCAAAATCATTCAAATAAATATTATGTTACACAAATAAATCCATTGTATGTGTTCAAGATTAACCCAATGTTAACATGTTAGTTCTGATCTAACCAGGGGAACATCTAATTATCATGATTTATAAATACGGATGATGGGTTCACATAACCAATATTATAAAAAATGTAAAAACCATAGTCTATCTAATAAAATTTTTAGGTAATTGTCATGGAAAGACAAAATAAGTATTTTAGGATTGTTAATTCCACTCAATATATTAAGAATCTATAAGATAATAGTTTTAAGGACCACCAATATAAATACCTTATTTAATGTTCATGGATATAGTATGGGTTTGGAGAAAGAAAATATAAATCCATTAAATTATAATATACCATCGATAATTGATTTGGATTCAAATTGTAGGGACCACTGAGACATGTTAAAATAGTGTGAGGATAATAAAATTTATATTATTTTCTCAATTAATTTTTTGTAATAATGTAGGGTACTAATAATATGCTATTATACTATTTTAGTAAAATGAACATTTCATGAACCATGTTTTACCTATGATCAATTCTTGAAAAATACCGCCTTCTTACTGATAGTAACTTCTATGAGTGCTAAAAGATCTTGAATATTGTATTACATGATGAATTAATTCTTTATGTTCTAGAAATCTCAAATCCTGATTTGCATGCTAAGGATATGATTGATTAATAGTTCATGATTATTGAAAAATATATTTATTTCTTTAGATGTCCAGTGATTTATGATTTAATTTTTTTAAGGGTTAGGGCCAAAGAACCTTTATTAAATTAAAAATAAACCCCACATAAAACATCGAACGTGGAACCCTTACATGATCAAATTTCCTAGTTGGAAGGAAGAAAAAGAATAAAATACCCAAAGGCCTTGTGACCAAAAGCTAAAACACGGTCCAAAGGAAAAGAGTGAGAAAATATAAATATGTATGATAGACATAAATTATCCATGATCAATAAGGTACACTTCATCAGTAAACATTGTGTAGGTTCACTAGCTGGGAATCACATAGTTAAAATTGATAGATACATTGAATGCTTATACATTCTTTCAGTTAAATCACTATATGAATTATTAACTAATTTCATCCTTTCATCACTACCTTATAGAATATGTAGATTTTTTCATGAATTTTAACACGAACAACATTGAAAAGTCACTCTCACAACTACTCACTCTGATTCACTTGGTTAATAAAGACATGGCATGTAGAAATCCTTTGGTTATTATGGTGAACAGGAGCAAGTACAAGGTGGAATTCCTCAATACTAACACCAAGTATAAGGCATGTTTTCAAAGTTCCTCCATGACTTGGAAGGTCAAGGGGAATGGAAGAGAACATTATATTGTTTTTTTCTTTTATGGAAATAAGGGTCACTAGAATAATATCTGCACTACCGTAATTATTAAAGGGGAATCTTCAAATTTTTATTATTGAGTGAAACATTCTTGTTTATAAACATTGGGTATTATATACACTTTATGGTGATCACATTTATACAATAAATTAAAAATAATTTTCATTTTTTTGAATAAAACATCTTTTGTTGGAATGGGAACCTTATTGATTACTTGGCCCAATCCCAAATCACCAACTTAAACCTAACCCAACATCTAACAGAAAAATATTGATTAAACTATGAATTAAATCAAACAAGATACAAAATAAAATCCCATCATATAAACTCTCACTTGAAAATCCTCTCAACATACTCCTTCTAGAAGGATAAGGGTTATCCGAGTTCACTTGTACCTTTTTTATGTATTTTCCCATTGGGGAGAGGTGATCACATTTTTAAACAATTACAAGAACCAAGTAGATTTAGAAGGGTCTCCTGAGGGGAAGTGGATCTATGCGACAATAATATAGCTAAGATCTATGTAGTGGTTGTTGATAACTACCACCACACATTTACTAATATTATGAAATTGGTTTTGAAGAGCTATTATTGCATTCCATATATTACCAAAACCTTATTTCTATATCGAAACTTGATATGGTATTTTTTATAACTTAGAAAAAATGTTTTATTATTTTACAATGATGTCTTTTTATGGTAAGGAATAATTAAATAACAGTATTTGAGTGTTTTATTACACACTAAATTAGTGGAAATTTATAATGTATCAATTTCATATAACTTATATCAAAATGAACTATGCAATAACCACTTACAACATGTAAACATAAATATTATTTCCTAAATAATACCAAAATGAGTATTTGGATTCTTTTGATCTAAAACCACTTGGAATATGTCACACTTGTTGGGAAGAAAAAATGACCACACATCGATTTAATGGAAACATTTAAAGGGATACAAATCTTCAGGATTTGGATTATAGCAATGTGTAGAATAAAATTTAAATTTAAGAAAGGGGTTGATACTAATACTTCATAACTTCTGCTCATGACATTAGTAGATATGGTTATTTATACATTGTGAGGTATAAGTCGGATTTATTTGATCCATTCAAAGAAAAAAATTATTTTGAGAACCATCATGTTATTAAAATAATGAATATTTTGTCAGAATATCAATGATAATATCTAATACAAGATTTTATTAATTACTTATGTGAGTTTAAGATTCTATATCATCTCACTAATCCTCACACAACATAATATAATGTTGTCAGTAGAAGGAGGAACTATATATTTTTGGAAATGGTGAGATCAATGTTGAGTCATATAATCATTCCATTAAACCTTTTAGGAAACACATTATATATGAAAACACACAATATAAACTGAGTTCCAACTAATGGGAAAAATGATATTCCATGCCAGATTTTTTATGGATGTAAACCAATATTGTCTCATATACGTGTATATGGTTTTGAAGAAATTGTTATAATTATCTATAGAAATAAAAAATATAGCTTGAGTATCAAAGTGTATAATTATAGGGTATCCTAGGGAAGCTATAGATATGATGGTTGTGTTTAAAAAACATCCCATTGTCATTGAGAAGTATCACATCTCTAAAGAAGATAGTTGGAGAAATATAAACTTAGGCGAAGTTGCATCTTAGAATATAAATGAATTTTAATGTGAATAAATTAGAGAAATGTCCATAGAAGAGGAAATTAAAGATATAAAAGTACATTGTTGAAGTACAATATTGGTTATAGAACCTTAAATATATTGTCTTATAGTCACTAAGAAAGGTGAATCACTATTAGTTGATAAAAATGAACCCATAACCTACCTGGAAGTAGTGGGTGTCACATTAGCCTCCAAATGGAATGAGACCCTGAATTCTAAGATACGTTCCATTTACTAAAATAATGTATGGATTTTTGAAGATCCATCAGTGGATGTAAATTCTAGTTCTTGTAAATGGGTTTTCAAGTGGAAACTAGACATTGATGGATAAGTCAAAACCTTTAAGTAATGGTTGGTCGGAAGCTAATTTAAAAAAATATAAAGTAATTGAATATGATAAAACCTATTAACGATTTCCAATGATAAAATCCATTAGAATTATTCACAACATAGTATCTACCCATGATTATAAGATTTTGATTATGGATTACAAAATATCATTTCTAAATGAGATACTTTAGTAAGATGCCTATATGACACAACCAGAAGGATTTGTGACACCCATGGATTCTTAAAAGGTATGAATGTTTTAAATATCCATTTATATATTAAAGAAAGAATATATATCATTGAAAATTCACTTTAATAATATCATATTGAAATTTTGTTTCATAATGACTGAATCTAAGTCATTTGTATATAAGTGGTTTAGTGGTTGTTTGGTTTAATTACTAAATGTTTAGGTTGAATACCTATTTCATATTATAAATTACATATAAGTTTTATAGTCAATTATGAATTTTTTAAACACATTATTTTCTATTTAACTATTAGGTGATGTAGAATACAGTTGTGGGATTAGGATCCATCATAATTGATCGAAGAGGCTAATAAGACTATGTCCATGTAGATACATTAATAAGATACTGAAGATATAGAATATTAAGAATATACAAGAATGGATTGCTTCCAAAATAACATTGAATCCATATTCCAATAAAGTGTCCCCTTATACACATTTTTAGAGATAAATAATGCAAGTCTTTCATAGGCATCAGTGATTGGTTTAGTTATGTATGGAATGTTATGTACTATTAGAGATGTTTACCATGATTTATATGTAGTAAGAAAATGTCCTATAAATCATGGATACCACCACTAGATGAGAATCAAGACCGTCCTAATGTTTATTAGGAAAACTAAGGATAAATTATTGGTTTATATAGATGTTGAGAAACTACTAATCATGTTATATATAGATTATGGTTTATAAATATATCAACAAGATCTAAAATTGAAATCGGGATATATATTCATTTTTTATGAGGGTGTTGAGAGCTATAAGATCCCCATCATGTCATGGTCTCCAATTCTAAATTGTATTTTGAGTATTTTTTACCTTTTTATGAAAATAAAGAATCAATTTCTATCATAAAATTCATTTAGTATCTTAGCATGGTGACTAGTAGTAAAGACCCCATTATAGTGCTTTTTTATAATAAAATAATGACAGATCTTAAAAAGGAGTCAAGGAAACATTGGTGAACTGTTAAACTGATTCAAAAGTATCATGTGTTGAGGGAATTTCATTAGAGAGGTAATGTAATAGTATATGGAGTTTACATGTAATATAATCTGGAGGACACATTGACTGAAGACATACATCAGTAGGAGAATGAACATCATGTGAGAGAATTAAGACTAATAGTTTTTATCAAATGGTTCGAGTTCATTTGGGTGTTTATTGGAGTTGGTGTCCTAGAACCAACATAGTATACTTTAGATTTACTATATTCGTAAACCGAATTATTAATAAATACATTATCACATATTGATAGTTCTTCTATGTGACTTTATATGAAAAAAAACCTTTTGTATCTATTATATTAAAAATTTCCTAGATATTCTCCCTCTATGATGAGATCCATTAAATGATATGATAATATTATTAATCTATAAGTCCTATGGTTTTATGTTTTAATATTATGGGACATAGATGTCTTATAATATTAGATTTTGGATAATCATAAGAGTATTAGACTTCATCTCACGAAAATCACACATGGTAATCCCCATGATGGGACATTATGAAGATATAACCCCTAGTAGGAAATCCATATATTGATATTTCATTGGATATTCCGCTCTGATAACATGTGTAATGATTCTTAGACTTTAATATTATTATTAATTCATGTCATGACTCACATACATATATGTATATATGTAAACCATGGTAAAATATTTTCATGGATAATTTTGGTATGTTTGGAATGTTATGAGTGATATTTTCTTAAACCAACCCACTATGGCCCACCTGGATAGTAGTTAGCTATGTGATACACCATAAACCACCTATATTTATCTATTGGGATGGATACTGTCCTTGAGTAGGTATAACATTGAATTGGGAGGCCTTATCCTACTCACCTGTATGTATTCAAACAACTAGATCCATGCAATAGTGTAGAGATAATATAAATCACTGAATGTAGAGTATACACCATGCATGAAACAAAATATAGTAAAACACAAAAGTATAATGTATTAGAAAATGTTTAAAAAGAAAAAATACATGAACGATGATAAATGATGTCCTAACCTAACAAAAACAAGACAAAGAGTGACTGAAGATATCTCGATTCACAATCTCCATGCCGGACACAAATCATTATCATCTCTGCTAAGTACAGCTTAGCTCCTTCAATGTCTGGTCCAGCAATTTCACCATATATCTTCTTACCACCAAAAACAAATTTAGGAAAAAATCCTCTAGTTTTGAGTGTATACATGCCCAGAAGGATTCCCCTGAAACTAATAAGGGAGAAATAGAAACGTACAATAGATATCCCTACCCATAATTAAGAGGGAATATAAACCCATTAAATATGGTCATAAAGAATCCCAAGATAGAGACAAAGAGAATATCCATCTCCATTTCCTAGATAATAATGATGAGTCATCCTATTGTACCATAGAATTATCTCTAAACCTAAAATCACACATAATAACACCAAAATCAATGTGGAGGGACCAAACCACACCACTACACTCTATAGTTGAGGGGGAGGAATCTTCAGTGGAGGACCCACTCCCTGTCAGAGCATAAAGAGGAGTTTGGGTTGGGTTACACTCCATTTATGAAGGATACATGTTTTATAGTAAGGGTTTTTGCAACCCAGCCTAATTGAAATAATATGGGGGAGTTACACCCTAGTGCGATTGGGGGTGGGGGGTTCCAACCTCTAGTGCCACTCTGATGTCACACTTGATTGCGATCAAAAACTAAGAATCATGAAAATAATAATCTCAATCGCTTCACCACAATTCATATCCCTAATTCCAAAATAAATTCCATCACCACATTCTATGTGTAAAACTACTAATGGCAGGCTACTCATGGACTCAAATTCGAGTATTAAAGAAGGAGATACATAATGTGGAAGTTGATGAGGAAAATAAACTATGTTTGTAGGGTATACACAAAGTGGATTGCATGCCTCGAGTTTTCTTGTGACTTCAAATCCATGTTTTTGAACTCTTTCTCATAGTCACGTACTCTATCTATGACCGTCCACATGGAAATTATCTTGTACACTATCAGTGTCTGGTTACCTTAGTTGTGCTCATGTAAATGGTTTTTATTGTGTACTCTTATTTTTCTTGTGTGTCTGGTCATGTTTGTTCCCATGTACTCATAGAGTATATGCTGACACACCAACAATTGGACACACGATATGGATGGGGCCATACATAGTATCTATTATTTATCTTCATCGAAAATTATTTCCTCCACTACAAGGGTACAACACAGAATTTTCTCTTTCGAGAATATGTTGTATATATCAAGACATTACATAATTTAATTAATGATTCATGAATTAATACAATGCCACTAAAACCAATATTTATACCTTAATTTAAGTTAGAGAGTGTAGATATAGGTCCAAACATGCGGAAACCATCACCAGTGTTTAGATTTTGGCCACCCAAACCCTATGTGACTTATTTTGTTACAACACAACTCTCCCGTGGATGATGAATTGAGAGTTTGACTTCAATCTGTGTGATCAACACACTAAACCCTCATTACATCATGATACTTCTATAAAACACTAATTAGTACATCATGTACTTATATTCTATGAATCTAGGGGTTTGATCAACCTTGAATACAACCTGTAAATGTCAAAAAGTAACCCCATGGGCCGATGATGAACAATGCACTTAGAACTGGGGGAAATTCATAGGAATGAAGTGATATCACCATTGAGCAATGTGATCATAGAAATGGTAAATAAATTAAAGATACAGTAGGGGTATCAATCATATGTTAAAAAAGGATAATAATTTTGATTAAGAATACCAAAAGATATGGGGAACATGTGAAGAGCATGATTATAGAAAATTAGAAAATAAAATCTAGGCTCATAAAAAAAATAAAATATGGTGGAAAATCATGAAATAAAATTGCCAACCATAGGGCCAAATCAATCATTCATGAAAAAAATTCACAATTGATATTATTTATAATATCCACTACATTCACTGACCATATCATGATTCCCCTCAATTGTTTTCATTGATCATTGTTCTCAGTTTTCCAGTGCTAAATAAGAACACTGAGACTTCCTCTAAAATCACTCAGGGTTATATGGTTAATCCTAAATATTTTCCTTAAAAATGCATATATATATATATATAGTAATTAGTTTTCAGGATAGTAAATAAATAAATTAACTAAATTAATTAATTTAGTTAATGCATCCAGAAATAGTAACCTATGATAGAATTCCTGATATTGAATTACTTTATGTGAAGACTATGGTAGACCCCACTTTTTTGAATCAACCATATTTTGGGATTTCACATTCAATGTCCCAATAAATAAGAAAACCATTTAATTAAAAAAATTGTCTGTGTGTGCTTTAATATATATTAATAATTTTAATTTATTATTTCTGGGGTCTTGAGAAACAAAAAAAACACTAACTTAGATGAAAAATCTATATATGTATACTAAAATATTGAATGGACAAAACAGAAAAAACCATATTAGTTACAATATCTTCTCATTTAAGGGATTTAATATGAAAAGAACAGTCTTTACTATAAGGATGGATTACTGAGCCAAAATCTGGACCTCAAGCTCCCATGAGGTCTCCAACATGTTCTTATCCTAAAAAAACACAAGAGCCACTGGAATAGTATGTTCATGATAGATCCACTCATGATGGTCAAAAATTGCTACCAGGAACGATAAGAAGATGTAACCAACCTCGATTCCAAGGTCACCTTGATCAATAATATGAGAGGGTGAATAAACATATATACTAAATTGTGACACATGGAAGACATTATACACTCGGTCCACCTATGGGGGTGGGGTCAATTTATACGTTAACTCGACAACCCTCCATATGATATCATTTGACCTAATGAACTATGGGGATAACTCGATTCCTCATCCCAACCACTACATTCATCATTATGGGGGGAATCTCAGAAAAATATGATCCCATATAATAACTCTGAAGGAAAATGATGATAATTAGTGTAAAAATTATATTAGATTGGGGATATCATCATACACTCATAGATCACATAAAACTTCTCCATAATCACCTTCAACCTATGTGTCCCAAATAAATATGTCTTGAAAGTATCTTTAATGTATATGGGTGACCAACTGAGTCTTTCATATTGGTCCTCTAAAGCTAACATGCTAATATTAGTGTGCTAGATATTATTAAAATAATCTATAAAAATGGAAAGTGATCCTATCAACTTCATCTAATTTATAACACACATGATCTTAGTATATCATCAAATACCTGGATATTCCTAACAATTTATCTATCTATTTGGGTGTGGAATGACACTCTCATTTACAACTTGGTTAGGAAATATGCCTGCATACCTCTCCACAACCATGATGTGAATCATGTGTCACATTTATAACTGATCATCATGAGTATCCCATGAATCCATATGATATCCTTCACATAAAAGTATAAAAATCACTCAACAAAACACTACTCTTGAATGGCATGAAAGTGTCCATGCTGGGAAAGTCAGTCAAAAATCATCCATACATCATTGTTTCCTCAGAATATATATGGTATCCTAGTAAAAAACATCAATATTCCTTTCCAATTATATTCTAATATCTCAAGTGGTTGAGTAAATCCTTCTAAAACCATATGCATAGAGTTTAACTACTGATTCGTGAGACATCAAAAGAAGAACTCTGCAACACCTAACAACATTTCATCCCACCAAAACATCCAAGAATGTTATCTAATCATATTTTACACAAAGGGATGTATATGAAATGGAGGATTATGCGACTCCATCATAATCTATTTTAAAAATAAGGTTAGAAACACCATCAATCACCACAAAATGATGATGTGCTCCCTTCATTAAAAATATGTGTTAAGTGCATCACCTAAAGATATTTGGTCATGAAGAACATCATTATAGATGGATCATAACTAATACTCTCTTACACACTAAATAATGGGTGAATGTCCCCCATAAACTAAAGATAAGTTCCACCCCTCTCCTCATTCATGGTTAACTATAATAGAGCCAACTTCTTATAATTCTCCTTTACCAAGATAGAACATTACATTCTACTAAGGGAATATGACACCATGTTTCCCTTTTAAGAAGTATAAACTATCTCTATGAGATATTTCTATTCGAAATACATCCAACACATCTACACCAGGTTGAGACCTCTCTGAGTTAATTTGTATCTTATACTCTAAGGGTATGAGTGTACAGTGAAATTATCTCCTTAAATATAGTGCGTCTACATTATCAGAACAATGATTACTGATGCCAACTGTATTTCATGTGTCATGTAGTTCTAATAATGGAGTCTCCACAACCTAGACCCCTATGTGATCACTACCTACCTTTAAAACCACACACAACTGAGACCAGAACTATAGGAATTGCAAAAAACCATGTACTAAATGCCCTCCTCTAGTAGTCTCAAAATAAGAGCATTGTACATATAAGGCCCCGACCTTAAAACAATACACAATATTTTATTAAATGAATTATTCACATTGATGATCTTTTCAGGTTTAGATTTTTAGAGAATTAGGCCATAACTATTACATATCGAAAGTTACAAAGTAGAAACTTCTACTCTACATCCATTTTTTCAAAAAATAAAAACTCTTGAAAAAAAGTCATGTCCAGTCCATGTTTTAGACAACATGACTTTCCTTGATCCCATCCTTTACCCTATTCCTATTTATTTCCTATGAAAAACATTTTAAAAACATGGGATGAGAATAAAAAGCATAGTAAGGAATACTCCATGAACTAAACTATTAGATTTTATGTAAACCATGAATTCATTAACATAAGAAATACTTTTCACCTTTATGAAGTAGTTAATACTCTTCAATAAATAAAAGATAACTACTTATCCTTTTGTAACCAAAATATTACACATATAAAGAACACATAACATATAATGGTAACTTGGAACATAACCATACTTAAATTGAATAACCATACGGTCGACTTCCAAGCATGTCACTAAATGGAATAGTCATACGGCTGACTTCCATATCCAATGAATTGGAGGTTATAACGTAACCACCCATCCTGGTATTCATATCACCACCCATCATTTGGTTTATCACGTAACCACCCGTCAAATGACCAAGTACCATTATAAAATCATAACACATAAAACATATATAAAGGAATGATTAAATTTCCACATTTCAATAACAGTATATCATTGAAATATATTGACATAAAATAATCCTTTATCAAAAACCATTTTCAATACCAAAATACGTAAAATAGTATAAGGTTTTTTTTCTTTTCAAAAATTACGGCTTTTTGAGGAAGCCAAAGATTATATAATTCTTGTGGCGGAAAAAAGGTCATTATCACTGCGTATGTTAAAAAAACTTACTTTTTTTTTAGTAAAAAGCTTCATAGAGAAATTGTTCCTTTTGAATAAATGTAAAATTCAAAGGGATTTATACACCTTAGAAAAGAATGTTGTGTATAAAACAAAATTTGCCTCAATGAATGGAGATTGAGACGAATTCCCTTACAAAGATGTTAACCTTAGCATAAGGATAAATCAATGACATAATTATGTGTGAAAAATATAAATACACCCAATATAAGTGGATATTAAGTGTAAAAAATTCATAGGTCATTAAAACATATTCATATCACGACATAATCACGAAGTAGTGGTTTAACCCAATGAATTGAAATAGGGTTAAGATGTTCCCTTACAGAAATTTGACAGCCCAATAACGTCACTTTAAAATTCAAAAAGTGAGTTGATGAGAGATAGAATGGGTATCTCATCACATGGACATAATATTTACAGAAATATGGATATATAGGAACATATCCCAACATTATGAAGATTTAAATTAAAATACTAACAAAAAGGAGTCTTTTAAAAAGAGGAGGGTGAATGGTTCCCTTACCGACTTGTGTAACTTTAGAAACATACACCCCATGAAAGATGGAATATACAACATTGATATAAATACCCATAAATTAATGTATATTACACCAAAATT
Source organism: Viscum album (assembly GCA_963277665.1). NCBI lineage: Eukaryota > Viridiplantae > Streptophyta > Magnoliopsida > Santalales > Viscaceae > Viscum > Viscum album. The sequence goes on from OY728131.1 coordinate 1,007,680,694, forward strand.
AGAATAATTGGCTGTAAATACACCACTCAAAATAGATAGTAACATATATTTCATGAATCTCACGAGAATAAATAGTGAGATAAAAACCCTTACCCCATTGTAATAAATCGAGTCGTATGACCAAAAGATAATAAGCACCAAATGAATCATAGAATACCATGAATATAAATAGAATCATGATAATATATATCAAATTTAATTACACAATACACCACATTAAATAAATAAGTGGCGAACAATGGAAATCTCACGTAATTAAAAGTGAGATGGGAAATCCCTTACAAACATTTGGCAGCCTAACAGTGCCACTTAAAACTTCCAAAAATGGATTAATGTGATCGAATAGGGTCTCTCATCATAAGAACATAACAATTACAGTAATAGGAATATTATATAACATCACTTAACATAAAAAATATGGGTTTCAAATAAATGACATAAAAGAGAGTACTTAAAAAGAAAGAGAGAGGTATGACCCCTTACCTCGTGTCTGACTTCACACGATCGTTATTTAATCTCCTGAATAATAAACTACAGTTAATTTATAGTTTCTTAAGAACCATTATAAAGTTTATTATTCCTTTTATACCACTTATTTACATGTTATAAACATTATGAAATCATTTATGTTAATAATGTTCGTTTTGTCGATATTTGGTATTTAAGCCAAAAATAGACTTCTTATAATTACATGTTGTTCATGTGGTCAAAGGTTAATTATATCCAGAATGATATTAATGATTTGGATATCATATATATCATATATATCCATCATATAAATTTATTTATAATAGTACATAACATTTAGTGGTAAGAAATGAAATGCATTGTTCATGGAGACGGTAAGCCATACGTACACATGAACGCTACTTCCATTTCTATTTCATATTCAATGGAATTAAAACATAATGATACATAGTAGTATTATAATTCTATTATAGTGTAAAATATAATATCATTAACTCAATCCTTTATACGTAACACATATAGTATTAATGATTCATATCACTTTGAGGGGGTGGTAGTCTGCACTTCCTCTGATGAGATTATCGTGTTTACCCATAATGGAAACCATAAAGGAATGATATCAAAAGAAATATCCATAAGCATTGAGTAAGAATAATCATAATATATATCATATATAAAAAATGTTTCATCTTAATGTCCACCATGAAAGGGGTTAAAAAAATATTGAACAATCATCATTTTGTGAGGCAGTAATTTTCCACCCATAGATACAGTATGTTCTTTAACAGTTACACAGAGGTGTGTGTAAGTGTAAATCAAATAATTCTCATAAAAAATCCTAGTATATTTATTATACTGTTGTTTTTATTTAATCAACGAATAATAATTTTAAGGGGAGTGAAGAAGAAAAAATAAAATAATGAAACTCGAGAGAAGACATTACCTCTAAATGGGGTAACTCTTTTTGATTTGAGCCAAAGGCTTCCTTGGAAAGACTTCTACCCAAAGTGAGGCTTCTAGGAGTAAGAGAGGGATGTGGATAGATAATATGATCAGAGGTTGGATGATCCAAGGTATTGATATGTGTGGGTAAGGGGGTAGAGGTGGGGGTGTTTTATAAGAGGGAGGAGGTTCACTCATAGAAGGTCATGAAATGTTACTTTAATATGAAATGATTTTCGGCTTTTAAAGGTCCCAAAATGATATATTTAGAGGATAAAGAGATAAGTTTTCCAAATCCACCCATACAATATGTTTTTGACAATTGTATGTCATATATTTTACCTTATCTTTTCATTTTATTTAAATCGTTCATTAATGAGGTAATCACTGCAGCATCCTAGTGTCATAAATAAATTTATTTATTTGATGTATAAAAATTATAAAAAATATACCATGATATAGGGAGTATATTTATATTTCCAATTACTATTTATAATTTAAGTAATAATATATATAAACAAAATTAAAATTGTCTTACTTAGGTGATACAAACATTGGTTATATTTCCCTTTCTTAAAAAATAATATGATAAAATGTCACAATCACACTAAAGTGATTCCATGGGGTCCCAAGGTTGGAATAAGGAATCCCATACTCTCCCATGACTCAAAAAGTTTCATTAAGACACATGGATGGGTAATTTTATATTATTATAACATTTGTTTTCTTACCCCTTATTACTCGATTTACAAATTAATCACTGTAATTAGAAATAATTACTATAATTACTATTCATCATGTCAAAAAGAAAATATTCTTAATTACATAATTTATAACCTTATGATTCCAAATATGGAATCCATTTTACCAATTTTCAATCAAATAAATGGTTTTAATTAATTTAAAAATAATTCCCACTGTCAAAAACAAAGACGAGTTTTTAAGAGGTAAAATTTATCAAAAGATTGACTCGTTTTTCTATCCAATTTGAATGTAAAATCACATCCAATGAACAAAATTATTTTAAGTTATAAAGAAATAATTAAATTACACTTTAAAACCAATTAAATTGTCAATATTACTATATATATAAATTAGTTGAAAATGCAGATTTGAAGTAAAATGCAGTATTTTTCACTATTCCTTAAAAATGAACATTTGTCAGAAAATTACCAAACATTTATCCAAAGTAAGTTTGATATTCCAAATTCAAAAATGATGTTCATTTTAAAAAATTTAAAACATATAAGTTTCATTAATTAATTTTATTGTTAATTTTCGCTATCAAAACAAATAGCATGTTTTTATGAAACGATACATATCAAAAGATTGACACTTGTTTATATCCAATTTCAAAGTGAAATTAAATTCAATGACCACCGTTGGATTAAATGGTTAAAAAATATTTTAAATAATGTATAAAACCAATTAAAAAGATATTATAACTATATAAATAACTTATATTAAAAAGGTATTTTGATTTAAAATACAACATTTTCACTATTCATTAAAAAAGTGAACTTTATTGGAAAAATAACAAAAATTTACACTATGTAAATTTTGATGTACCGATTATAAGGAAAGATTTTATGTTGTAAAATATAAAATATAAAATTGACAAAAATTAGTTTTAAAAAGGGTTTTTCATCAATAGAAGGTTATTCGTCCTTTTAAAGAACATTAGAATATTTATTCTTAAAATCAAATTCTTTTCTTCTTTTAAGCCTCTAAATTTTATTGGATAAATGTAAAAATATTTAACAAACATATATAATAATTTTTTAGTTAGTTCTATTCATTCCTGCCATTAAAACGGCTAGGCGTTAACTATCATTTAAAATTATATTATTATATTATTAGTGTGCAACGTTTGATTTTAGAGAAACCCATTGTTGCGTATCGGGTACGAAATCGAACATAGCGTCCCATTTAAAGTAAAATTAATATTTAATTAAAAATTATTAATAAATATGAAAATTTCATATTATTTATTTACCTGGGATGTTACGTCCTTCCCCCATTTAGGGAATTATTTCCTCGTAATTTTTAAAATTTGGCTCGGAAACTTCATTGAAATCCCCCCATCGGAAAAAGAGTCAATAAAACTATCACTTTAAAAGAAAGAAATATAAGTACAATGGTCACCCGGGACAATAGATACTATGATTCCATGAAAAAATGGTTATGGTGGAAAAAATGAATAATCATGTTCTGATGGAAAGAGATAGAAAAATGTCTAGGAGAAAGTTAACCATTAGAAAATCACAAACTTGTGATGGGTTAAATGGTATTTTATTCCCCATTAAGAAAATTCGACAGACAAAATTTTTGATTTATGTTACTTTTCATTGAGGAATTTATTAATGGGATTAACTAAAACATAAGTAAACATACTTACTTGTCATGTAGACTCTTATCTCTTACCATATTTCTAACACAAACTTATATTTTCTCCAAAAGATGAGTATTTAGGATGACTAGTTCACATTAAGAGCTCTATAATCAACTTCTAGAGAATCACCTAATCAAAAAATGAGAGCTATATATTTCCCATGTCTTTGGATCTTAACCAAAACCAAAATGGTTAGTACAAGATCAGATAATCCCCAAAAAGTATAATCTTTTACAAAAAGAAAAAGTTCTCTTAATCACCAATATTTTTCCAACAAAACCCAAATTTCATCAAAGAAAATTCATAAAAAACTATCCATAAAATTCATAAAAGTACTCCAAACTAAGATTGAAACCAAAATCTCTGAAGGATTTAATCACATAGTCTTCCAAGGTAAATCTTAACATTTATCTCCAAATAACATCAGTTACTCTTAATGTCTCATACTGAAAATTAATTAACCTAATAACATATCCTCCATGATAGGTTAATCATTTCAATAGATGACCCAAAATCAACTTATTCCGGATTCATAAAATCATATATCTAAAAATAATTAGTCATACTAACCAGGGACTTCACATAGTCCATTGGTAGGTGATAAATACCAGTCACACGTTTGTTGTGGGTTCGATTCACGCAGCTTTGTCTGACGCGATGGGTTGTCACACGGTCTGCATGTTTTCCCTTTATCAAAAACTATATAATTTTATAACATTCCCAAAAAGAGATAAATTCATCAAAAATAACCATAACATATTTTAACAACAACGGTTATCTAATAAATTTCATTTTGCATCTCAAAAATATTAACCAGTAATTGCTTCAAATTCAAGGATCATACAAACCCAAATGGTACTTTATAAATATTTCCACAAAAGAAAAGATAATTATTCCTTGAATAAAATTTTCATATTTCAAACATCAGGGTTACACATACTATAAAAATTATTATAATGTAATATCATCATAAAAAGATCCATAATACTTTTAATAAGTTCACCATCCGAAAATCTACCATAACTCTTGAATCCCTTATATGTCAACTTCGGACTCATACAATGTTATTCATGATCCATTAACTATGAATTTCCACCTTATTTCTTATTAAAAAATTCATGTAGATCGATTATCTCCATTATTTATAAATATCAATCCAATTATGCTTCATTATTTATGGCTAGAAAAAATAAATCATACTTTGAATCCAGATACCATGATCTTCAGGATGTTCTCTGTCTTTTTTGGGATGTTGTCATACATTCAAGAAGTAAACGTTCACTCCACTTCTTTATATTAACTTTTCTACAGAAATGGAAAAGTTGATATCTTGAAATCATATGAAAAATATACCATGACCCATAAAATTGTTTTAGAAAAGGGCAGGTGTTTGATAGCTCATACACTTTCTTGCTGGTTATTCGAATACTCAAGAAGCTGTCAAAATCATTTGAACAGGCTTTTCCCATAATAGTAATGATCTAATCATCAGGGAGGGATTATAACATTGTGGAAGATCTATTTCATTCCATCTCGAAAATTTATCTATAATATACCGAAAAGAATCAACACGTAAACATGAAATGAAAAAATATAATAATAAAAAATTCCTTTATAGAACATATAAAAACTTTTGTATTAATCTAATCCATCAACCTCCATTGATTCGGTTTTTTTATCCAATCAACCTATTTTACCATAACCATATATAATTTTCCACATGTTAATAACCCTCTTTGTTATATGGGATCCTTAAACTACACCTAGATGACACCCTAAACTCTAAAGTTATCTAAACCAACCACTGATTCCAAATATAAGGCCCCGACCTTAAAACATTACATAATCTTAAATTAAATGAATAATTAACATTGAGGATATTTTCAGTTTTAGAGTTTTAGAGAATTAGGCCATAACTATTATATCTCGAAAGGTACAAATTAGACACTTCTACCCAGTTTCCATTTTTCATAAAATAAAAACTCTTGAAAAAATGAGTCATGTCCAGTTCCATGTTTTAGACAGCAAGAATTTCATTGATCCCAACCTTGACCCTATTCCACATTATGTCCTATGAAAAACAGTTCAAAAACAAGGGATGATCATAAAAAGCTCAGAAAGTAATACACAAAGAAGGAAACTGTTAGTTTTTAAGTAGACCATGAATGCTTTAACATATGTAATACTTTCACCTTTATGAATTAGTGAATACTCTTCACTGAATAAAAGATCACAACTTACCATTTTGTAACCAAAATATTACACATATAAAGAACACATAACATCTAAAGGTATCTTGTAATATAAACATACTTAAGTGGAATAACCATACGGTTGACTTCCACACATGTCACTAAATGGAATAGCCATATAGTTGACTTCCATCCCCAATGCATTGGAGGTTATAACATAACCACCCATCCTGGTATTCACAGCACCACCTATCATTTGATTTATCACATAACCACCCGTCAAATGTCCAAGTACCATTATAAAATCATAACACATAAAACCAATTTAAAGGAATGATTAAATTTCCACATTTCAATCACAATATATCATATAAATATATTGAGAAAAAATAATCCTTTATCAAAAACCATTTTCAATACCAAAATATGTAAAATAGTATAAGTTTTTTTTCTTATAAAACATTATGCCGTGTTGAGGAATCCAAAGATCAAATAATCCTTGAGGCAGCGGAAAGGTTGTTGTCACCGCGTACGTTAAAAAACATCCCTTTTGTCATTTAGTAAAATGTTTCGTAGAGAGAATATTCCTATTGAATAAAATTAAAAGTCAAAGGTGTTTATACACTTTAGAAACAGGAGTTGTGTATAATAAATTATGCCTCAATGAAAGAAGATTGAGACGAAGTCCCTTACAAAGATGGTATCCTTAAATTAAGGATAAATCAATGACATTATTATGTGTGAAAAATATAAATACACCCAATATAAGAGGATATTAAGTTTAAAACAATAATTGGTCATTCAAATATATTCATAGCATGACATAATAATGAATTAGAGGTTTAACCCTAAGAATTGAAATGGGGGTAAAAAGTTCCCTTACAAAAATTTGACAGCCTAACGGCGACACTTTAAAATTCAGAAAGTGAGTTGATGAGAGATAGATACAGTATCTCATCACATGGACATAAAATTTACAACAATAAGCATATATAATAAAATATCCCAACATTATGAAGATTTTAATTAAATGGCCATCCAAATTAAGTCTTTTAAAAAGAGGGTGAAAGGTTCCCTTACCAACTTGGGTAACTTTCAAAACGTACACCCCATGAAACAAGGACTATAAAAAGTTGATGTAAATAACCATAAACAAAAGTATATTACACACAGAGTTGAATAATGGACAGTACATACATCACTCAAAGGAGATAGTGACATATATAGAATGAATCACACAGGAATAAATAGTTAGATAAAAACCCTTACCCCATTGTAATAAATCAAGTCATATGACCAAAAGATAACAAGCACCAAATGAATCATAGAATAACATGAATATAAATAGAATAATTATAATATATATCAAATTTTAGTACAAAATTCATCACATGAAATAAATAAGTGGCGATCAATGGAAATATCAGGTAATTAAAAGTGAGATAAGAAATCCCTTACGAAAACTCGGCAGCCTAACGACGCCACTTAAAACATCCAAAAACGGATTGATGAGATAAAATATGGTCTTTAATAATAATAACATAAGAATTAAAGTTATAGGAATATAAAATAACATCCCATAACATAATAAATATGAGATTAAAAGAAATGACATAAAAGAGAGTACTTAAAAAGAAAGAAAGAGATAGGATCCCTTACCTCGTGTCCGACTTGACTCGATCGTTCTTTAATCTAATAAATAATAAACTAAATTTGATTTCTACTTTATTAAGAACATTTATCATGTTTATTATTCATTTTATATCACTTATTTCCATGTTATAAACATTATGCAATCAGTTATGTTAATAATGTTCATTTTGCTGTTATTTGGTACTTAAGTCAAAAATGGACATATTATAATTACATGTAGTTCATGTGGTCTAAGGTTAATTATATATAGAATGATATTCATGATTTTTATATCATTTATATAATATATATCTATCATATACATGTATTTATAATAGTACATAACATTTAGAGGTGTGAAATGAAATGCACCGTTCATGGAGATAGTAAGTCATACGTACGCATGAACCCTACATCAATTTCTATTAAATAATAAATGGAATTAAAACATAATCATACATAGTATTATTATAATTCCATTATATTATCATATATAATATTAGTAACTCTATCCTTTATACGTACCACATATAGTTGTAATGAGTCATATCACTTTGAGGGGGCGATAGTCCGCAATTTCTCTAATGAGATTATCGTGCTTACCCATAATTGAAACCATAAAGGTATGATATAAATAGAAAAAAACAGAAGAATAGAGTAAAAATAAAAATAATATATATTATATATAAAAATTTTGTCATCTTAATCGCCACCATGAAAGGTGTTAAAAGAAGATTAAACAATCATCGTTTCGTGAGGCAGTAATTTTCCACCCACAGAAACAGTATGTTCGTTAAACATTAAAAGAAGGTGTGTGTAAGTGTAAATCAAATAATCTGAATAATAGGATACTAGTATTTTGAGGATATTTTTTTGTTATGGAATAAAAGAATAATAATGTTAGGTGGAGTGAAGAAGGAAAAATAAAACATAGAAACTCGAGAGAAGACATTGCCTCTAAATTGGGTAACTCTTTTTTATTTGAGCCAATGGCTTTCCTGGGAAGACTTTTTCCCAATGAGACGCTTCTAGGAGTAATATAGGGATTTGGAGAGATAATATGAGCAGATGTTGGACGATCCAAGGGCTTGAGAGGAGTGGGTAAGGGGGTAGAGGTGGGGGGACTTTTTTATGAGGGAGGAGGGGAACTCTTGGAAGGTCATGAAATGTTAAATTATTATGAAATGGTTTTTAGATTTTAAAGGTCCCACAATGATATATTTCGAGGATAAGGTGATAAGGGTTAAAAACCCTCCAATCCAATTTGTTTTTGACAAGTGTATGTCTTATATTTTACCTTACGTTTTCATTTTAGTTAAATCATTCATTAATGAGGTAATCATTGCATCATCATGGTGTCATAAATAAGTATATTTTTTTAATATCTAAAAATTATAAACAAAAAACCATGATTTAGGAAATATTTTTATCTTTACAATAACTATTTATAGTCTAAGAGATCATTTATGTAAACAATTTTATTTTTTTTTACTTAGATGATACATACATTGGTTATATTTCCCTTTCCTTAAAAATAAGATGATAAAAGGGCGTTATCACAGTAAAGTTATTACATGGGGTCCCAAGGATGGAACAAGGAATCCCATGGTCTTCCATGACTCAAAAAATAGTATTAAGTCACAAGGGTGGGAGATTTTATTTTATTATAACATTATTTTTTTTACCCCTTTTTACCTAATTTACTAATTAATCATTGTAATTAGAAATAATTACTGTAATTACTATTCATCATGTCAATTATAAAAGATTCTTAATTAAATAATTTTGAATTTCTGATTCCAAATATGGAATTCATTTTACCAAATTCGAAACACATAAATTGCTGTAATTTATATAAAAATAATTCTCGTTGTCAAAAACAAAGACGAGTTTTTAAGAAGTAAAATTTATCAAAATATTGTCTCATTTTTACATCCAATTTGAAAGTGAAATCACATAAAATGAACAAAATTTTATTAAGTTATAAAGATAAAATTCAATTACATGTTAAAACAATTTAAATTTACAAACTATCTATATAAATAAATTATATGAAAAACCAGTTTTGATGTAAAATGCAATATTTTTCACTATTCTTTAAAAATGAACATTTGTTAGAAAAATACCAAAAATTTATCCAAAGTAAATTTGATATTTAAAATTTAAAAATTATTTCCATTTTACCATATTCAAAACATAGAAGTTTTATTAATTAATTTTATAATTAATTCCCACTGTCAAAATAAATAGCGTGTTTTTATGAAAAGATATCTCTCAAAAGATTGATTCTTGTTTATGTACAATTTCAAAGTGAATTTAATTCCAAAGACCACAATTGGATTAAATGGTAAAAATATATTTGAACTAAAATTTAAACCCAATTTTAAAGATAATCTATCCACATAAATAAATTATATTAAAAGGAGGTTTTGAAATAAAATACAACATTTTCACTATTCATTTAAAAAATAAACAGTATCGAAAAAATAACAAAAATTTACAAAAAGTAAATTTTGATGTCCCAATTCTAAAGAAAGATTCTATTTTGTAAAATATAAAATATAAAATTGAAAAAAAGTAGTTTTAAAAAGGGTTTCCATCCAAAGGCGGTTAATAGACCTTTTAAAGTACATTAGAAGATTTATGCATAAAATCGAATTATTTTCTTATTTTATACCTCTAAATTTTATTGGATAAATGTAAAAATATTTAAAAAACATATAAAATCATTTTTAGTTTGTTCTATTCATTCCTGCCATTATAATGGCTAGGAATTAACTAACATTTAAAATAATATTATTATAATATAAGTGTGCAACGTATGATTTCCGAGAATATCATTGTTGTATATCAGGCACTCCATCAAACATAGAATCCCATTTAAAGTAAAATTAGTATTTAATTCAAAAATATTAATAAATATGAATATTTCATATTATTTATTTACCTGAGATATTACATTACAACCACTACCATAGATTGTTAATGGGTCATAGATACTACTAGGTGAAATTAAACTTATTCCGCTTATTCATTAAGGTAGTAAATGGGGTTTTTATCTTTGAAATGTAGTCAAAAGACATTATATAGTCCCTTGAAAATCCAAGGAAACTCTATGCATTTGACACAGTCCTGGGTGGATCCTAATAAATAACTACATCATTCGTTGAAAATCCATAGCTAAAATAGACATAGAAATGAAATACCAGCAAAATGTTATCCTCATGGACTAAAAAATAGTAGTCCAAGATTTAAAAAAACATGGTACTCCTGGAGTAAGTTTAGGATCATCCCTAAATGGTATGAAAGCCCGTCCCCAGATTTAGAGTGAGTGAGGAAGAAATTGGTGAATCCAACTTTGAATCGGTCTAAGTAATGTTGGAAGATCAAGTTCACAAGATTTTAAACATTTTAGGTAAATATGTCAAACAAAAAATAATCACAAATAACTCATAGTGTTCATAATGACATAATAGTACCAACTTCAGAACATCATCCTCATGAACCATTATCTAATGGTTGTCAATCTTGAGATCGAACTTGGACAACCAAAATGGAATTGTCCACTGGTAGAAAAGGTATTCAATCTGTGGTAAGGGATATTTTTTCTTTATCATTACCGAATTCAGGTATTGATATTTAAAATATAGGATCATACTTCCAATTTCCTTTTTCATGAACAGAACCTGAGTTTCCCAGGGGGACACACTTTTTCTAATAAAACCTTTCTCTTGAATGTCTTCTAACAACTCCCTCATATCATTGGGCTTGGTAGGGTCCATATGATATGAAATTTATGAAATGTGTGTGGAATGAGAGTTTAATAAAATGTAGAATTCAATTTCCAAACATAGATTTAGTCCCATAATATATTTGAGAAAAAAATATATCTAATCCTACACTACTATGGGAATCTAGATTTGTGAAGATCCCACTACACTAAGGTCTAAAATCACTATGTGTGGAGTCATGGGTTGTATTTTTTTAATTACAATTCCCACTCACTCATTGATGAAATCTCTCATTCCCATAATGTATAATTGCATCCCATCCATACTAAATCTTCTAACTCTGATGAGGTGATAGTCTATTTGGGCATTTACCACATACCACCATTCCATACCAATGAATAATTCATATGGATTCATCGCGATGACTGCGGGGACCCATGATAAAATCTCTCCAAAAAATTATAACTCACACTATGGAAAGATGTGTGATAGGGAATAAAATCCCTATGTAAGAACCTATTTCCATAGTTGATGGGATAATGACTCAAATTCTAGATATATCTCTCACACGGGAATATCAAGATAAATTAACGACTCATTCATTTTTATATAAGTACTAGATAAATATTTGGAAATAAATAGTCAATACCATGAATCATATCATTAGAAGCCTGGTCATATCCCTGTATAGCCAGTAAATTCTATGAGACTAAACTGTTATCCCTCTAATTGTGGTAGGGGCCACCAGTGGAGGTTGTAGGAGTAGCTCAAAGTGTCATCCTCCACCGTTATTTCCTCCCATTGGAGATCCACCATATACTCTAATTGAAGTACCTCTTTGGATGATTCCTAACCCATGTATGTGAGATACATGATCATGGATATTCCTCTATCATAGAAATCCATCCACTGTACTACTACCCTCCTCAGTATATTGGTTCAAGAAATCCCAATCCATGTGACCTATCCTATCAAAATCATAGCATCTACACTCTCATGCATGACTGCATCCTCAGTGAGAACCCTATTCCATAGATACACATTTCAATGTATGATCATGGGGAGTTATGAAGTGATGATACCCTAAAGAATAATGTTTTTTTCTATTACAGACAAATTATCCCCATGATGTTGAATGTTGGCTCCTTCCACATAGCATCTCTCTTTTATGAATCTCACTATAGCAAAATTATGATCTTGTACTCTATCATTTTAGGGTGGAAGAAGGTTACTATGCTAGAATATATGTCTCTATAAATTCCCTACTCAAAAATACACACTTAGAAGAATCCCTCTCACATCATATCAAGGGAGTAACATGTGAGTTTTGCAAACCTCATAGTGTATTCAGCAACAACATATCACTCTACTACAGCATGAGAAGCTCTTAAATCTACACATAACATAAGTACAAAGGGTAATACTCATTGTGAAACAACTATTGAAAATATAACATTGTGATATTCATATCAACATGATTATAGGTAATCATATTCCTCAAATGGTGTGCTACTCATTGAATAAGGATATCAAAAAGAGAAACCACATGATTAGTCAGGGTTTGAAAAATTGGAACAGACTCAAAACACTGAATTGATCTAATCCAACACTCCCAATGGTTAAAGATCACCATAAAACATCTATGGTATATGTTACTATAAATCATGAATCACATTATGCATGTATGGGTCATCATCTTGATGTACATAAGCTATAGATTGTCTCGAACATAGTCAATCATCGACCTTGACCACTATATGAACTATCTTTTGAGTATGTACCTAAACTGAGGCCTCCTCATGCAACTAATCATCATCAGGACATATAATTAGAACCCCATCAATATAGAATCCAGGAGGAACCCTTTATGTTACCAAACCATCACATATCCAGAAATGAATATATGAAAATCTGAATAAAAATGACATGAAAATCAAAATACTCATTCTTATATGATATTAATTCTATTTGTTCCCAAAATTTTATGTCATAGTATAATGAGTTGAAAAAAGGTTTGATAGTGTCCTTTTGAGTGGATAAATTGTTCATCACACGAAATATGGGTTCCATGGCCTAAGAACCACATAAGATACAATCTGAAACCATCATCATAAGTTACCTAACCAATCCCCCAAACAATGTCTTCTCCTAACACTAACACATGAAAGAGTGCTTTGATAAAACTTTATCATAACCCATCCCACCTGGCCCACATTGAAATTGGTAAGACAAATTATACACCCCAATCCTACCTCCTATAGTCTAGTGGGTAGCGATTAGTGTCAAGTAGGAATAACAATAAAATCCTATGCCTTATCCTATAGTTCATTACATATGTACAAAACCTACACCATGAAAACAATCAAAGATAAAATAAAATAATGACAAATATAATTTAAACCATGAAAGAAACTATATTTATGAATGTGTCATAGTATAATGTAGTAAAAATAATGTAATGGGGAAAAGAAGAACCTAAACCAGAAAAGAATTCCCAAAATAGAAACAACTAAATAAAGGTAGATCAATGTATGTCTGACTCACAATCTCTAAGGATGACCAGCGATCATGGATATATTCACTAGGTGCATCATTTCTTCTTGTATACCTTGTCCACCAATATCACCATAGATTTTCCTATCATATACATAAGACATAACATGAGATGATGAACCCCGTGAAAGGATGAGTATATACATAACCAGTAAGATTACATGAAAATCGTGAAGGGATAAATAGAAAGATACAATAGTTTGATCATCCCATAAGTAATAGTGAAATACAACGCAACATATATTCGTATATAGAATCCCAAGAAAGAGAGGACAAATATCTTCATATCTAAAGACCATGTAAGAATTAAGAGACATACAAAGTCTCCAACGTTCTATATATGATTCCAAAAAACATGTTTAACCACATGAGAATCCATGTGGAGGGCTCACACATCACCACTACGCTCCACAAAAGAGGGTACACAATCTCATGTGGCCACATGGTTACACCTTCACATAAAAATGAATTTACATTCTTTAAATTTTTTTGTAAACTCCATGTGTGTCCTTTCATTCACTATGAAAAAAGAACAACTCCTCCTCTATTCTATTCTCCGATATGATCCAATTAGATGTAAAATTGCCATAAAAACACTTCTCAAAATAATTACACAAGTTATAGTTGTTTTTCATTCTAAAATATTAACTCTGGGCCCCTTAAGTTGACATCTAAAAGATCTCATTCCAAGAATATGTAGCCATTTTCACCGAGAACATTCATTTTTCATCTTCATTTACCACATTAAATTTCTTACTAACAATTAAAATGTAATATAACCAGTATATAAAATATAATTACATTTTATTTAATTGATAAAATAGTATTTATCCATCTTCTTCTCTGTTAAATAATAAGCAAAACCATTGCTGGTGTGTATGGTGGACTACTACCTCACGAACTGTTGTATTTTATTTTTCATCCCTGGCACACATGGATATTCATAATGATATAATTAATTAATATATATGAAAAATATGAAATAATTAAAATTATATATGTATAATATATCATCTAATTCCTTACCCTTACACTCGTTAAAAATGATAACATCGCTCGAGTGTACGTATGACCTACTGTACCTACAAAGCGATGTGATTCATTTTTCATGTTTGTTTCCCACAGATGATTTTAAAAAAGAGTTTATTGAATATTTATGATTTTTAAATCATGATTAAAATTATAGATATGACATAACCATGGACAAGATAAAAGTACCATAATGACAGAATCAATATATATGGGAAAAAAGATTTTGTTTACACCCAAAATAATGATAATAATAAAATATTGTTAAAAATAGGTAATAATATGTTATAAATATCACGACCCGCCCTCGGGGTCCGTGCCGTGACTACCCCAAGCCCGCCTTCCATAGGCCAGGGGCTGACGACTAGCACCAAGGCGTAAATCCCGGTAAAAAGGGAAGGCATTGCCTTTGTAAAGTAAACAAACACTACAGAGTAAGAAAGCGGAAAGTAAACACTAAGAAAAAGCAGAGTACAACTGAAAGTGCGGAATAGTAAATGGGCCATTATACAAACCCAAACTGAAAGTAAAGTACAACTCGAAAGGGGAAAACAGCAACTGAAAAGTAAAAGCCGCTACACCGAGCTGTCCACTGGAAATCCCACCTGAAGGGTGGGTACAGATAGCTCTACTGCACCATGGGTCCCGCCGTCCGCTCCGTGCACGTCCCGCCCAGTGGTCCACCTCCGGGTACCGTCCTGCTCTGCAAGCCTCAGCTAAGATCAACGATGTCCGTCGTCTGCAACCAACACAACGTAGTGCGGGCAAAGCCCGTGCAGGGGTGAGTATAAGCTACTCAGTAGGGACCCCGAGACCCCTGAAGGTCTCTCAAATCCACAAAGGATAAACCACGAAGAAAGGAACAATCACGAAGTAAAAACCGACACTTCTTAGGTATATGCCCATACATATACCTAAGTCATCAATTTCCAATACACTCCAACCTCCGAGCCCAAGTACAACTCAGTCCACACAGGAAAGTAAACGTATTCCACACAGGAAAGCAAAACGTAATCCACACAGGAAAGTAAACGTATTCCACACAGGAAAGAAAAACGAAATCCACAGAGGAAAGTAAACGTATTCCACACAGGAAAGTAAACGTAATCCACACAGGA
The DNA here is from genome assembly GCA_963277665.1 of Viscum album. Taxonomy (NCBI): domain Eukaryota; kingdom Viridiplantae; phylum Streptophyta; class Magnoliopsida; order Santalales; family Viscaceae; genus Viscum; species Viscum album. Next base: position 1,007,696,751 of record OY728131.1, read on the forward strand.
TAGCACAACACAATCCACACAGGAAAGCAACAGGATTCAACTCACACAGGTATACTTCTTCAAAGGACGATAAAGATGATCTCTGATCCATCTAAGTCGTCGGACCCACGTAGGATCGATAGGTAACTAACCCCCGCAAAAGACCCACACAGGATCGGGCCCATGTAGGACCTGTAGATAATCACCGCAAAGACCCACACAGGATCGGGCCCACACAGGACCTGTAGGCGCTGGTTCACACAGGACCGCTGAGCGCAAAGACCCACACAGGATCGGAACCACACAGGATCGGGCCCACACAGGACCTGTAGCACTGATCCGCGTAGGATCACTGAGTGCTGTAGTCATCGTCGTCGAATCCACACAGGATCTCTGTACTGTCGTTGTCGCAGTCACAGTAGCAGTAGTAGCAGTAGTAGTCGCAGCCAGCACTAGGGTTCCCGCACACAGCAAGCTCGTTCGGAGGGTCCGCTCCACGAGCCGAGAGGCTGATACATCAACTGTCACAATGTCTAGAGTTGATGTATCCAAAAGTTCCGTATCGTTAACAGGAACTCAACGCAACAGACGGCGCGTCGATCGGACGCCCGGTCTGAGAGTTATTGGCATTTTTGTCCCCGGATCCCGGTTGGTTTTTAAGGAAAAACCAACCCGACCGTACTCCACCTACGTCCAAACCTCGGGCGGAGTATGCCAAAAGATACGTCCCACTAAGAGGAACAAAACACAGCTGACGGCACGTCAATCGGACATCCGTAGCTCAAGATATGAGTGTTTCCGCTCCGAGGGCCCGGTTGGTTTCGTGAACGAACCAACCCGGCCGAACTCAAAGTATTCCGAAACCCTGAGTGCGATTTACCGAAACGACCGTCTCGATACAAGGATCACGTTTCCGCAGACGGTTCATCGATCGGAGGTCCGTGGCTCAAGTTATGGCCAAAAGACCGAATCTGTTCCGAAACGGGGGGTCCGGGTCCGGGCCGACCCGGCCCGGCCGGCCGGCGGCGCGGTGGCCGCGGCGGCCTGGCGCCGCACGGAGGCAGCACGCAGGGGGGAAAAGCCCCCCGCTTGATTGGGATGGCGGCGCAGTCCTGTGCCGCGCCCCTTGTTTTTAAAACGCCCCCCCCCCCCCCCCACGTGGGGGGCCTGCTTGAGCGGAAACCGGGGGGCCGCCTGCCCCCCCTCAAGGAACCGCCTCCCCCAATTAAATGGGGGGGGGCTTTATTGCTGGCCGGGGGATTTATTTCCCCCGGATTTGGCCATCCGGCTGGCCAGCTGGCCGGCCGGTTTTCTCCAACGGGACCGGAAAAATCCGGTCCCCTTTCGGCTTCCGACGCCGGCGGCCCGGCCGCCGGTCTTCACGTTCCGCCGCGGCCCGGAACCGGTCGCGGTGTTCGTCGTCTGGCGCGGTGCGACGGCACCACGTCCCTCCGCCGTGCCTCTGATTTCTTTCAACGTGGCGTGACGGCGTCACGTTCTTGATGATTTTTTTCCATGGCGCGCGCGCGACGGAGTCGCGTAAAATAATCTCACGATTAACTGCGTGGTGCGACAGCACCACGCCAACTTGTTTCCACCCGCAAGGTAAATCAACAAGAACGATGGAGGGGGTTCGTCCGTGTTCATGCGGTCCGGCCCCCTCACGTTAAATGATAACATAACTTTAAATCCTTATGTTAATCATGCATGAACCACGAACAAGGATAAATAAATAAACAAAAACAACAACCCCTACCTCGATAGTCGTACGTTGACGTAGTCGTGGAATATCGGTGTCGATTCCTTTGACGTCGGAGGAAGAGTCGTTGTCGATGGCGTTCGTCGTGGAAAACGGTCGCGGAAGAGTTGATGCGGATGAAGAACGTCATGTCGCGGATATGGCGTCGCGGAAGAACCGTGTTCTTCGGCGAAGAATTTCTTCGTTGAAGAATGGCGTTCTTCGTGTTCTTCGTCGAGGTTGAAGAAGATGAAGAAACAAGAAGAACCTTCCCAACTCTCTCAAGGAGACAAAACTATAAAATAAGACTCTATCTTATTTTATTAACACAACAACACACTAGAATTTCAAGAGTTTGAAATTCAAAACACACACACAACTCACCTTATTTAAGTCTAAAGTTATAACTTATGATATCATAAGTTATGAGGGAGTTGAGGGGTTTTAGAGGATATGAAGAGGTGGGGTTCGTGTGGGCCCCACCACCCTCATAACCTCCCAAGGGAGGTTGGGTGGTTACCCAACTTCCAACAAGAGATAACACTTAGAGTAAAATAATAAAAATTGTAGTGTAATTACAAAGTAAACCTCCACAATTTTTATTATTAACACTCGCATGAACGTAACTCCAGAACAGGAGTTCCTAAGCATTTACCGGCGCTACGGTTCCATCGGTGCCCTCAGAATTCGATTCCGGGCACCGGTTCAAAAGTTAGAAAATCCCGCTCGTTCGTTCACTGAACGTACCCGAGCCAAACTTCGGAAATTGATTCCGGGCACACCGGGCCTCGGAATCAGGTGCCGTCAGAAACCGCGCTCTTGTAAAATTCCAAAGAAAATTAAGAAAAAAATTTCCATTGAATTTTACGGGTCTTTACAATAAATAAATATTGTATCATACTATATATATTTATATTGTTCTTGAATGTATGTAAAATAAATTGGAATTTATAATATAGATGTCTAAAATCCAAGATAAGGAAACTTGAACTTGAGGTTTGGTGTTTCTAAACTCAATTTCATTTCATTGGGTTATATCACTTTTTTGTTGATTATATTATATAAAAGTTATGTGTGAAATGTGATTTTATTTTTTTTAAAAGTCCACTTATATTTTTTTTATTTTCATTTGTAAAACATAATATCTCCAATTACTAATTCTCATTTCATTGATATTATTGTTGTATGGGATTTCCTCAAAATTTCCACTATATTGATACTTATTTTGTAATATGAACGTATCTTATTTTATATGGTGTATATACTACCACAATAATATATTTAAAATTATTTATATTTTTTCATGATTATTATATCATTAATTAATGTTTTCAAATTAAATAGGTATAAATTTAAAATGTTATAAAAGATATAAAAATTTAATTTAAAAACTCATTTTTTCACGGATTAATTATATTCTTAATTGAAGGAATAATATAATAAATACTCCATAAAATTCAAATTTTTATTATATTATTTACATTTAATGAATTTCCATGTTTTCATATAACTTTTTTCTCTCTTTTAATTTGAATCAATTAAATAATTTATTAAAACAAAAAAATGATCTTATTTTTTTATCAAGTATATTTTTATTTGAAGTCCATATTTTTCAAAATTAATTCACATTACTATATTTTATTTAATAAAATTACTAATAATGACCATTTTAAATTATCTGTGACTATTTATATAGTTTAAATGGAATATTTATAATTTTATCTAAAAGGGTTATTTTTTAATTTATTTTAAAAAATTCAAAATTAATGTTTCTTTTTAATTTAAACAATTTTAAAGGATTTCAAATACACTATAAATATTGTAAAATATTTAGATTTTTTTACATATTTTCAATGGATGAAATAATAAAACCCTTTCATGAAATATTATTTTAATTTTTTTTCTTCTATTTTATTTATTTCTCAAAAAGGACATGATTTTAGTAAAAACTTTATTTTTTTATGATTGAGGGTAATATTTTATCTATTATTATTTTTTGGTTCATTATATTTATCATGAAACATTCACATTATTATGATTGTGTTTCATTTAAAATTATATTTACCTTAAATATTAGAATTCTTTGTATCATGGATATTCATATTTAATTAACTATTTACCATTTCTACATAAGTTGTTTTACAAATAATGTTTTTTGATTGAATGTGGAAGTTTTATTATCATGTATTCGTTACTAAATATAGATATTTATTGATATGGTATATTTTTTATGAATTAAATTGATCATTCAATATATTATGAATACATTGGACATGAAGTGTTGGGTGGGGACCAGTTATAAATAACTCATCAATACATTGACTGGTCTCAAGAGAAAAACTAGTTGTATTACCATATTAAATGGTTTTTTGTTTCATACCTACCCTTCAATTAAACTATCTTGGAATAAGTCATTGAATAAAAATATATCATGATATATATTATCATGATGTCCAATATTAATAATTTCCTTCATTGAGAATTCTTTTTCTATCCATGATATTCTAAAATTGATATTATTCCTGGATCCATTTTGTTATGTTGTAATGGATCAAATGACAATTTTTAGATATTTATATTTTCATATTAATTATGAATTATTTAATCATGATATAATATGTTGTATGGTATCTTTACTAATATTTTTAGCACACACTTATTTAGTTTTCCTTTCCAAAAAATATGAAGATGGATATTATGAACAATATCAATGATGTGGGAATTTTTCTTATGCTATGTTTTTTATATATCATATTTAATATTAGAATAATGTATGTATCTATTTCATCAGGACTATTAAAATAGTAAATCCTCTGTGAGGTGACCACTTTAATAGTATTCCAATGCAATAAAGTAGATTCTATATTTATGTTAGTGTATTTGGGGTTTCTATAGTTGGTATCCATGAAATTATAGTAGAAACCTTGGGATGTAGATTTTTAATGAACATAAATAATAGTATAATTATGATAAACCTTATAACATTTGAGAACTGTTACAATTATATGGATTTTTATTTTATAGAATATTTTTCATGATGATGGTGGGATAACTCAGTATATTCCAATATTTAGTGATGGATCATAATAGAAGACATGTAATAAAATATTTTATTGAATTCAGGGATTTATTAGCTGAGTAAAACTATATTAATGGTACTGGAAATGACTAGATCAGGGATATTTTAAAATATCTATGTTTGGTAATGACAAATATCCATACCCATATGGTACAACCTCTTATTCTGTAGTGTGATATTAGGAACCCACCATTGTGCACCATAAAATTATCCATCAATTATTTAGAAAGGGTCAATCCCATGAAAATACAATTCATATTTAATATGAAGTACTTGTAGATTTAATTATTGAAGAATAATGGTTGTAATTGTGTTTTTCATTATAAGGATATATAGTTTTGTCCCTTATTATATTTATTTTACCTACATAATTATTTTAAATAAAATATGTATATTAACCATTATATAAAAACCACTTCCATACAAGGCTATCTAGATAATATAGCTTGATCCAATCTCTTTTGGGAGCTTCCACAACCATGCTTAGAGAGCCAGCTCATCCAGTTACCACATGCGGTGGGGGGTGCTCAAGAGCGTTCCCCAGAAGAAGGTGTAGAGTTGCACCATAGTTCGGATGCACAATGGGATAGTGGGTTGACATGGAGTGGTGTTAGTGATAGTTAGGGGAGGACCCTAGTACTCACATCATGCCATTGGTAGATCCTTGATTGTTTATTAAGCATAGAGATTTTGGAAAAGAACCCGATGTGGGACGTGCCATAGTGATCCACTATTAATCCATTAAAAATACTAAAAAACCTCCTCCATTGGATCAATATGATCCAAGACATATAATCATGATCCAACTTCATCTACATCATCCCGATATCCCACTACATATTGGATGCCATAGGTTTGACATGGAGTGATGAATCCAATTTTCACATTACTCCTCCATCAAATATCCTACATACCTTCCATCATGAATGTATTTTTATTCATCGATCGAATAAGGTTATTATGATCATGTGATCAACCCCATCACTTGAATACTGTCATCTCATCACAGTATCAAGTGAATTCGATCATGCGAGCTACATAGATCCATCACAAGATAAACCGTGAATCACGTTAAAGAATGAAGATGTTCAGGTGAGGCAAGGAGGATATCACCAATGAATCGCATGAGAAGAATATATATATTTATATCAAGATCCTCATATATGTAGATCATTCATAGATCTACCACCTCAACACCGTACATGATAATGAAATATCGCATGTTTCCAATCATGTGAATCCCACTACAAATACAGCACATGAATGGACAATGATGAAAATAGGTTCTACTAAGATTCAGTGAAATCCAAGAAATAATCACATGAATATTTCATGTAATCACAAAAAATACTCATTTGAATCCTCTAATATGTCATATAAATCCCTCTATGATTTTCTAGAGAGACACAATATGAACAAATTGTAATCATGCAATGTCGTCGAGCTGGTCATGTGAAACATCAATAACTATCAAGTGTTCCATCATGTGAACCCATATTGTGATCACTAGATGTTGATCATGAGAGGATCTCTAATTCCTTACGATAGTACATGCAGCATGAACAGCATGAAAATTAGTGATATACCAGGCCACAATCACTTAAATAACCATTCCTCCTCATAAAAAAGACACACATGAGGGCAATAAGGGAGGAGATAAAATGAAGGTAGAACAATGCATAAAGAAATTGAGGAGAGTCATCCAACACCTTCAAAGAGAATCCCTAAGTAATTTTAAAAATTTCATCATGTTTTCCAGCCATATAATTCACCATAGATGTTATCTCATGATCACCTTAATATCACTTAGTCACATACAGAAATAATATCATGCAAACCCACTATGAAGAGATACCTCCACTCATCTATGAATAACCATGGACAAGAATCCTTGTAATGAAAATAATCCTCCCATGATATGAATATGGGATGTTCATTAGAACCAGTGGACATGAAATTCATTTGGGCACAACATATTTTGGGAATAACGTTTGCCATTCTTGTACTCCCAATGTGTACACCCAACGCATGTTTTCGAAAACACTAATAGGACCTCTCTTCTAGTCACGTGATCATATGAGTAACAGAACATAATGATACACTATAATGGTAGATTCTCTTATGAAATATATTTATGAACCATGGATGTGTTAAATGTTTCCATTTAGGGTTATCATACCTAACCCTTGGGTCTTTTTCTACCCCTCTTTGATCACACAATTCCAGCCCTCGGACCTGCGAGGCATCTATAATGATGTACAAAAGAATACATTATTTCCATGAGAAGAAAATTCTGAATAAATATAACCCATATTCCATTTACCTCTCTTCAATATACAGTGCATTCCCATGTCCATGCATACAGGTCCAACAGACAGTCCCCAGCACATGATTGCAGAGCCCCTCACAAGACCCCATTGAGATCATGAAATCATATGAAAAATTAAAAATTGTGTGATTCAATTATGCAGGTTCTCTATGATTTTTATAAATCCACTATACATGTATATCGTTATATCAAATACCCCTTTTAGGTTCCTCGTCCATGTATGTGGACATCCGCAGGTTGGAACCCTTATTGTTCGAACACTCCTCGATATGAGATCATAACATGCATATGAACCCATTGGCATGCACCCTCCTTTTCCATGAAAACCCTAGGATGTACAGTCTTGGTAAAACCATTTATTATGAACTCTAACCCCCATGAAATGTTTTTTCCATGTATCCTTGAGAAATAATATATTTTTACATGAAACTTCAACCCTTGGACATGAGCGAGATCCTAGATATGATCATGATACCACGCCATATAACTCTCTTAAGATCACGCAATCAAGAGAATATTCTCTAGTATCACTATTCTCTTAGGTGGCCTTGGATGTGTTACTTTGATTCTGAGATAGGCCTTGGACATGTTTCATTGATATCATGAAAGGAAATGGATAATTTGTGTTGATCACCACAAAACATATTGACATGCCATTGTTTCCATGTAGTTTCCTAGATGCAAGTCTATTGTTCATATGAAGAAGTAAAAGAAAAGTAACTTTGATTAAGTGAATACATCTCATAAAATGGAGTTTGATAATTTAAAATCATCCTAGAAAATGAAATTTGGTCATGCAAAGACATCCTAGACAAGTCACTTTGATCATATGAAGACATCCTGGATAAGTCAATTGATGATGAGAATTACCATGGACATGTATCTTTGATCATGCAATGATATCCTGGAAATGTTAATTGATTATGAAAATGATTTTGTACATGTAAACTTCAATCATGGGAAAAATATTGGACATGTGAATCATATACCCATGTAAGGGTTTTCCATGTTATACATACACCTGAAACATATAGAATAGACAATCATGAAATGTCGATAAAACAATCAAGACATGTCGGGTAGAAATCCTCACCTTGTCGGACAGAAAAACAGGGACTTATACCATGTGAACCCCATCCAAGAACCTTCATACGCATACCCCTTTATAAAGAGGGTGTCTTTAATAAGATTGGGTTATGAACTCATGTGGCCCTATTTGTGTCATGCTCTCGAATGGGCCGTCCACGTCATTCCAAGAATATTAAATAGGCATTTCAAGGTTATAATTTCCCTTTATCTATGATTTGATAGACAATGATCATGAAAATAGGCATCCATCCTAGTATAAGATTCTAGTATTCCAAAACCTCATGAATAATTATAATGATTGCGTGTGAAATCACTCACACAACACATCAACAAGTTAGGGGGTCAACAATCTATGAAGACTCTGATTCTTGTAATCGAAGGGTACATAGGATTCCTTCATAAGTACTAAACTCCAATTGGATGTCCCTCTTCATTAAGTCCCTCTATAACCAAAATAGTCTAGACACATGGGATTGAATTCTCCATAAAATCATTTATCCTTATTTGTCCATTATTAGATGAGATGTGGGATCATACAGAAGTATCATATTAAGTGTAAACCCTAACCATGTCCTCAAGTACCTCCAACCCATCAGTGGGTTAGGGACAAACTAAACTACAAGGAATCTGATTCTAGTCCTAAATATGATACATTGGACACATACCTAAGGCACAAGACCCATACCGTATCACCATGAGACTTGTAATCATACCACTCAAAGTGAAAATTTAATGTGAAATACCTTTATGAATACGATCTCATATGATGTGTCAGGTCTTCCAATATATCTTATTTATCACACAGAGATCTACTCAAGAGGGATTAATGACTTCTGATGATTATATCAACATCATTATGAAGATGACCCCAATGCAGTTCATTAATTTTGTTGCAATTCTGATTAAATATCATATTTACTCAAAGGGACATACTCCGGATGAGGTGAATCATGGAGACCATATATGCGTAATCCAAACTCAAGGCCTCTTTGTCACATCCTATTATGAAAAAGATTCAAATAATGTGAACTATGGGTAATATGATTTCTCTCTTAATAGAATATATAGAACACCTCCTCATGTCATTGGCCCAATATTTATGTCCTTATTCCATGAGGTTAAACAACATTGTATAGTCCTTTCATACAACATTATATTACATAAAAAACTATGTGGGATTTTATTACAGTTATCAAAGGATACATAGGACAACTCAAAGTGTTTCAATCCCATATCCATGACACCAACCTCCTCCCTATATGGAAATAAGCTCTGGAGCGCCAAAATATGTCTATAAACTAGGTAATCATAAATAGAAAAAAGAATGATGATGAATATATGGTATGAACAGTTTGTTATGTTAGACCACGACCTTAATCATGTAATTGTCACATGGTTAGCTAGTCATGTATAATATTTTGGGATTTATTTCAATAACATATCATAAATCTAAAATACAGTCTTGTTGTAGTAAATAATTCCCCCCAAAAGGGTTTGATGATCCCTAACTCCCATGTTCTTGACCAATGTGAGTTTCTAAGTTCCATTGGGTCAAAACTGCAAATGAAAATTTTCCTTGGAAAAGAGTACATGTACTCAGTTATATATATTGGAAGAATAGGATGTTTCCTTTAGAGAGAAATAAGGTATGAATGATGAATATGATTCAAAAACCACCCTCAATCACCCACAACCGAGCATCGGGTGAGACCTTTTGGATTTTTTAATAAATAGCGTGGTGAACCCACCCTATAATATTTTACATATTTTATACCTTTCATAGGTTAAAAAAGGAAAGACTACCCAGTTTACATCATGCCATATTTTTTCTCACATTTCACAATAGAAATAGTGAACCATACATTTTTTACCTGTTATGAACCTTTAATAAAATAAATGACCAGCTCTTTATCCTATTAATTTGAAATCAATTTATTGAACATGTAATCTTATATATGACGCTACACTAATAAAGTGACTTGTTTCCAATTTTGGAATTATCATATTCATTACAATCTAAACTAAATCATTGAATGTGCCAATAGATTATCAGACTACTGGAAAAGTCGATTTTCCCCGAAGCCTTGATATATGATGTCACCAACACAACACATACAATTATAGTTTGTATGAGCCTTTATCTGAGAATACCACATAAATATATGTATAATAACTTTTTAATCATCTCATGAAAACCTTGCGATGATGAATCCTCATTGGGCATCTTTACCATGAATGTTTGTGTAAGTGGAAGTGGCCTTTGTTTCTACATTCAACTATGTTGGGATCTTATCCCTAGAAAATAGGAAAATATACATTACATACCTTAGGGAGGTTGATTTTGGAAAGAACCATATTTACTCAAACACTTAGAAGCTACAAATAAGGGATCCAATCCAATATAGTCATGGATATGTGAGTATGGTTCCAGTAGGAGCTATATAGGAATTTATGACTACCCTGACCATCCAATTTGGCAAATCCAACACAAGATCCAGCTAGGGATATCTAAATATTGCTACTCTAGTTCAGTTTTATATCCTTATTACAACCAATATATATGATTCCCACCGGTGTATCCCAATAGTGGCCCAGAATCAATTTCATATAATCTCTAATCAGAAGCCTCTAGAATCATCACCACTATCCTTGGTGAGTGTGAAATCCGATCAAGCACCCCATCCCTCAGGGATGGGGGAATCTATATCATATATTATGTTGGTATAATCATTTATATGATCATCAACCCACAAAATGGGACTATGGGAGCCAACCACTGAAATATTACAACCGGCACTGACCCACCAAATGGTATATCGGGCACTATCCCACAAAATAGAAAATCAAGAACTAACTTCAAAGTACTATGGGTATCAGCCCAGAAAACTATATTGCACGAATCATCCTAACCAATGGTTCAATATGAACCATTAGAACAAATTAGATACTCCATTATAGAGTATAACCAACCAAACTCTGTCTCTAGAAATATTATATCAACTGAATATGAAGAGATGTTATCATATCTAGAGAAGCATATTCCTTGGAAGTATAATCATATTGTATTTTAGTCATCCGAGTCACAATATTTATCCCACATTCATCCTTCAACAAGAGAAAAGAAGGTACCAAAAATATATTTAGTGAATCTACAGATGGTATTTTTTACCATGATAATATTTTAGATGGTATTGTCAATGGATCATATAGAAAGTGGAGGTAGTGAATTCAGTCTGCGAGGTCCAAATTAAGACTCCCATCACCATCTACCAAATCTATCATTAATAGGGGAAGTCATATTTTCATGGATCCTTCCAGTCATCCCCTTAAGTATGAAAAAGAAATTTTTTCATTGGATTACATTAGATATATTTAGTGAGAGATTAATTATCCCCATGAAATAATTTTTGGAATAATCCTAGGATCTATTCCCCAAATTGACTTAACAGTACCTTCTAATAGAATAATTCCTCGTAGTGAAGTGTCATATCCGAAAAGGATGGGTGAAATTTATATTTTTTATCACCACATCAGATGAAATAAACAGATTGTTACACCTCACCCTAGTCCACAACTCTAGAGAATTTTCATATTTTCAAAACCCCCAACCCATTGGGTTGGGGGAATTTATAAATCTCTACTACCATATTAGGGTTATTCCAAAAACCATCTCACCCATGTTATTACCTTATTTCCTTCATAAGAGACAGGTTAATTTAATCAATGGGAAGTGTCTGCATTATCTGATACCCTTAATGAAGTATCACCTACCTCTAAACCAATAATGATTAGGGATCTACACCCCATAATAATGCCCATCCATGGGCCCACACCAACAAAGGCATAAGTAGATTGTGGGAGAAGTAGTGTAAACACTAATATATTAATGAAAAATGGAAAAGGGTATTTTTCTTCCAATAAAATCATTTTCCAAAGTAATTTAATTATTCCATGGAGATTGATCAGATAAAACATCCAGGAATAATGAAGCTGGGTGAGGTGTGTTTGATGGGTCTATAAAGGTATTTCCCCTACCAATGATGTCTTGATATCACAATGGAGAGTTCCTTTAGCCTTAAATATAGGATAGATAACAATGTAAATGATATCATGATATATTTATAGGATCCTAAAACACATAAAATATTCTTAAGATTTATCTTATCTCTATCAACGAAAATGTGTCTTCCCTCCTGAAAGTTTGTGGAAAAGAAAATTTCTAGTAGCATATTGTTAAACAACACAACCACATTCTAGTTTTATCATATTAAACTAAACTACCATATATTTGTCTCATTACATCAAACTGCATGATAAAATCTTAATCAAATAATGTTAAACTCTATAAAAAATCCCATACTACATGTAATGAAACTGTATGAACACATCTAGATCACAGGAGGGTAAATTGTGCAGTATTATTATCTATGGTTGATATCATCAGAATCAGATGAAATTTGTAAAATCCTAGAATCATTATATCATTCAAGAAAAAATAGATAGGAATCCATCAAGTCCCATTGGAAACTAAAAGAGTTCGACAAAGAAGTCAATGCAGATGAAGTTTATCAAGTGGAATATATGCCATCAGAATTACTTATCGCTTTCTAGTTTACAATGAAAGATCTAGATGAGGTCATTAAATGATATATAAGAGCCCTATAAATTACATTTAAGATTTATGATGTAAAAATAAAAATTTCTCATGATGAAAATGGTTATGGTATCAATCTCATCCTGATATAGACCCTCTAATATTTGGGATATAGAAAGGGTGATATATCTACTCATATTTAACCATTCAAGGGTACTATAAGTGTGAGGAAATAAATCTCAGGAAGATCAAGATCAAAGAATAGTTTGGGGATATCATACCAAACTTTTAGTGCATGGTGATTCAACAAGACCCATTATATAATGTCCTACTTGGATGATCGTGGATTAATATCCTTGTATCACTACCATCAAAATTTCATCTGTTCCTATAATACCCCATCAATGGGAAGGTTAGTATGCTCCATAGTGATGGACATCCCTTGGAGTCTTGCGATGCTATATATACTAAAGCAGGTTTCAGTAAAAGGGAATCTAAAACCCCAATGATTGAAGATGATATCTAGATTGTAGCCCCCAATTCCCTGGGAACTCCCCCTATGAATCCATGGAGTATTATAAATAGTGATTAGGTGTTATCCATAATCCTGATTGAGGTAGAACACTTTATATTAAATTTCTAGTCTTCCCCTATCCCTATTGATATAAAACATGAAATAAATCGACACCCAAATATATCTACAATGACTATAGCTAATTATAATTTCAATTTCACTTCCCATTGCCTATATCAAATTAACAGTGAGAGATACTTCTCTTGATTACCTACCAAACATGAAAATTCCTCTATGGACTTCAAGATAGATACTAAAGAGGATGGTCTTAATATCACCCCTACCAAATTTGAGAAAATAATTTCCACCACCATCTCTAAGATAATGAAGGTTAATATATGGGTAGAAGAAGCCCTACACACTACATTGATCAATGTTTCCATTCCCATGAGGATTAGGAGATGTTTATTGAATTCATAAGGAAACATCATTATTTTTCACTTGGAAATACAAGGAAATTCCCGGTCTGAACCATGATGTGGATATGCAGCATTTAGGTATACCCGATTACCATTGAGGATTGAAGAAAATAGAATGGGGAATAAACCCATATCATGATATCAAGTCTTTTTTTCAAGAAATTAAACTGAACAATGTCCCAACATCCTGATCTCATAAATTCAAAATATATGATACATCCTAACTACATAGCATTAAACTATAACGAATATGTTATAGTAGCATGATGTTAAAATTCATGATACATTGTAACACCCGAGACTTTTATAAGAAATATTTTGTTTTTTATTTTATATAAATCATCAAAGGAATATTTCACTACACACAACACTATCTTGGCTTTATTTACACGCAATCGCGGCCTTCCTTGATAGCTTGCGTTGTACGCAATACCGAGTTTCACTAAACAACGATATGCTATTAAAATATTATTAAAACTAGCCGTTATGAATAGTAATAACCACTTTTTGAAATTTTGTAAATTTTATTTTTCTAAATGGAAATCATTTTTGGATTCGGAATATCAAAATTATCCTAGGGTGAAATTTTGGTATTTTTCTGGAAACTTGCAATTTTTGATGAATAGTGAAAACACTGGGTTACTATTTAAAAACAGAACTTTTAATTTAAATAATTATTTATTTTATTTAAATTTATTTTAGGTAAAAATTGATATATAATACCTATATAAGTTCAATGTAATTCATTGGAGTAATTTTATAATAATTTTAGATATATAAGAATTTTATTGAACTTTTCACCATCTTTTACCCACCTCCTAAGAGAATTTGCAAATTTACATAAAACATAATTTTACCGCTTCTATGAGTGGAATTTAAAAAATATGAGATACACGGTTGATGTCCGTAAGTAACATGTGGTTCAATGAGATGAAAATAATTTTTGGTGAATAGTTACTTTTTACTTTTATTTACCACGGTTAAAAGTAAATAGGGTAATTAAGAGTAAAAATGATATTATTATTACCCTAAAACATGTCCTAATTCTATTGGATAAGTTTAATTAGACAAAAAATAACATTAGAAATAAAATATGACCATTTAGGCCCACTTGGATTAGATTAGGACATTTATTATTAATTTATTTAAAGAAGGGTTAAAATAGTTAAAATCAAAGTTTAATAAGTAAATAATTTTTAATATAGGGTTATACATGAGATAAATTCAACTATAAATATTAATTAGAAAGATAAAAAGATTTCCTACCTAATGGTATTTTATTTGTAATTTGTATACATTAAATAATTTAATTTATTTATGACACAAAGATGATGCAGTAAAGATCTTATTAATGAAATATTGACATAATTGATGTTATAAGTACCCAAATAAATGTAATTTGAGACTTTTAATGAATTCCACTAATTTTATAGGTTAATATGACATGTTAGTATTGATTTTATTAACTTTTTTTGAACTAATCATTCTGTTATGATTTTCACAAAAATCAATTACTAAATAGTGTCAAAATTGACATAAAATAGTTTTTAAAACAAATATTATATTATTAATTGTTATTTTATTCCTAAAAATATAATGTTCGGAAAAATGACATAGATAAGGTTATATATATTATTAATAAACAATTGGGTCTCTTTTGGCTTGTTATAGTAATTTTATTAACCTTATAGTGTAAGAAAACAAAAAGACACGGTAAAAGTAAATTTATTTAACTTAAAGTTTAATCTAAATGATAAGGTCAAAATAGTAAACTAAACTTGTCCAAATTCTATTTGATGAGAGAATTTCTACCCATCCCCACCTTAGCTTCTAAATAAGTCAATTTTTATCTATTTAAAACTGAATATGGCTTTATAAAAAAATAATATGTTTAGTTTTTCCAAAGGATCCCCTCTCCTCCCTTTTAAAAGGGAACCTCCTCCCTCTCTTCCTCACACCACTTTGATCCTTCAATATCGGCCAAACCCTTCTAATTTCTCCTCTAAACTTCCCTAGAAACATCTTGGAGGTCCCGGTATTCTTCAAAGACCAATTTTAGTGACCAAAAAGAGGTCTCAATGAAACATCTCAAAGAAGAGGTAATGTCCATTACCGATTCTTTCAACTTTGTTTCTTCTTCCACTTCTTCTTCTTTAGTTGTTTCATTATGAATTAATAAAATCAGTATCACTCATATACTGATATGTTATTATAAGTATGAAACAACCCTATTTCACCATCTATCAATCCTACGGAAAACGAAATCACCGCGCGTGCGTACGTACGAAATACCGTCTTCACGCCGTGGTGTAATCTATTTTACACCACCACCATAATGGATGGGTATAATGGTGTAAAGAATGAATATATATGATTATTTTAAATTGTTATTGATTCTGAAATAGTATACATAAACTCCAATACAATTACACGATCATGGGAATGATATCATCGCTCGTGCGTACGTACAGAATATCGTCTCCACAATGTGATGCGACTCGTTCTACATGATTTTGATTGCATAATGATTACATAAATGAATTGAGTGAATAAATATGATATATATTACACTAATACCATTTTGGAAATGAGGTATCTATAACCTAAAAAGAAAAATAAGAAATTATTCGACAAAACACGCATTAGAACAAAAAGTAATAAACACCCAAATAAAAAGTAGCAATGAAATATTACTAATAATAATCAAATAATATGACCATATATGATATCACAACAATGATTATGATTCTTTAATAAGTCAATGACATTATTTAAATAATTATACAGGAGGTTAGGACACTTACGAAGCAAATCGGTCCTAAGGTAATGGAAATATCACAATCTCATTTTTATCCGAGATTGCTTATACTTTGGAATTTACTGGGGTGTATTTTATCATCCAAATCCATGTTTCCTCAATATTTAGTATTATTTACAACAACATACAATTTTTTGAATCCAATTTTACCCTTTGATGAGTTTTTAGTAAAAGATATGAAAGGAATATTTTGTCTTTTTTCGTTCGAGGAACTTTTTGACTTTTCCGACAAAAGTAGGAGAAGAATGTTTTTTTAACTTATACGGCATGAATAGATTTTTAAAACATTATTTCCAAGAAGCTTAATTAACAGGTTTTCAAGTTTATTTTTAATCAACTTCTTTTAGTTTAGAATTGTATGACATGTTAACAAAGGAAAAGTGTTTTTGAAGTAGAAAGGATATTTTCCTCAAGAATGGAGTTCAAGTGTTTTATCAAAATTATTTTCCATCTAAGATAATAAAGGGTTCTGTTTCTATACCTATTATTACATTGATTTGATTATGTTTTGATGGAATTATTTTTATGAATTCCTTTATCTTATATGAAATGTTTTATGATGTCACGATGTTTATGAATCCCATTTTTATTACATGGTTTATGCTATGATGTATGGTTTATGATTTTGTGGCACACATAAGAATGGTATCATTATGAGATGGGTGGGACCAATATCTCCCTCCAATGCATTGGGTAAATATTTTATATCCCATGAGATAGTCATGGCTGGAACGGCAGGTTAAACCGGTTCAGTGAAACAGGACTGAAACGAAGAATGAACTCAGTTCAGATATGGACATTGTCCTCTAAGATAGTCTTGGAAACGAGTATTGACTAATATGAAATGATTCTATATTATTATTGTGTATTCCACAAAGCATCATGTTTTAAGTTATGATTATTGTGAGTACATTTCACTACCATGATTTATCCCATGTTATGAAATTATAATCTCTTTTGCAGGGTAAGATTTCCAGAATGTTATGTTCTTATGAATATGATGTGATTGATATTTCTTTTGTTTACCCTTACTGAGAATTTGAGCTCACCCTTTTGTATTTTTTCTTTCCCCAGGTTAGGAAGAAGGTTATTAAGTTAGATATGCCAAAAGGGACTATAGATATGATGAAATAAATGGGAGACATTGTAGATGCTTTATGAACTAGTTGTTTATGATTCCCAGTTTCTAAAGACACTATACCTATACGATCCTTTTGTGGTTTTGTTATATGTTGTAATAAGTGTACATCAATTTTGAAGTACTAACATTGTATGTATAGTATGGGTCGTTATAGTTGGTATCAGAGGAAAGGTATAGTCAACCTTTGGAAACTAGGATGTGAAAGCCTTAGTAAGAACCCTAAGGATAATTCTAAGCATAGAACACAATATTAGTGTTTTAGAAATGACCATGAATAACCTATGGTAAGAACATAAGTGTGAAATTTTATTCTTGATTATGTGGTTTTACTATTATAATTAGTGTTTCTCACACTATTCTTCTTGGTTTTAGTCAATGGTTGGAACCCGAAGGAACCGTGTTAAATGCGGAATGCGACGAGCAATGCAATGATTGTCCCCCAAAGCAACCAAATGTTATGGGAGATGGAATGAAAAATCTTGCAGCCATGCTCACACAACTTTCTCAAGCTATGAATCATGCAGGACTTCCAAACGAGCAAAGTAATAAGCAACATTTTGTTGAATCCTTCATGAGATAGTGTCCACCTTCATTCAGCGGGTCTACTGATCCATTAGTTGCTGCAAAATGGATCAGTACTACTGAAAAGATATTTTCTGTTCTTCAATGTTCTGAACATGATAAATTCATCTTAGCAGTGTATCGTTTGGAAGGTGGTGCTGATCAATGGAGGAATCTTATCAAGAATAAGAGGCCAATAGATGAAATTGATTCCATGGAATGGGATGAGTTCAAGAACTTATTTTTCAATAAGTACTTCCCTCGTATTCTCCGAACAAATATGGAGAAATAGTTTCTTGAACTAAAGCAAAAGGATGATGAATCTGTTGGTACCTATGAAGCAAATTTTACCGGACATGCAAGGTACGCATATGGTATTATTATCCAACATGAGAGTAAGATAGATCGATTCTTTAGTGGCTTAAAACCAAGTCTTCGAAGGGTTTTAGCCATAAGGGACTTCAATAGCTACAAGGAAATCGTTCGATGTGCTCTCAAAGTTGAGATGGAGATTGGAGTAACCCATTAGTCATATAGGTTTGATAAGAAGAGGAAAATGGAATTCAACGGAAAATATAAAGAGTACACTAAAAAGAAGATGAGTTTTCCCTTATGCTCAAAGTGTGGAAAGAAACATGGAGGGAGTTGTCTTAAAGGGACAAGTAAATGTTTCAAATGTGGAGAGGATGGTCATCGGGAATTTGAATGCTGCAATGATGGGAAGAAGATGTCTAGTGATGTGAACAATGAAAAGGCTACACAAAGTGCACCTTTTACACATCAATGTAACAAGTGCAAGGAAATGGGGCATTATTCCAATCAATTCCCTAATCCAAGGATTTTCTATGATGATCGGCGTCAACAAACTCTTAAGGCTAAAGACAAAGGAAAGTCACATGAAATTTCTATCATCAATGTGGAGTACGATAACGAAGTGGTGAAAGGTAAACTTACCATCCACTCTAAAGTAGCAAATGTTTTATTTTATTTTAGATAATCCCACTTGTTTATTTCAGAAGAATTTTTTATGGCTATCACCGTATTACCTCAACAATTAGATGTTGAGTTAGCTGTGACAACCCCTAATGGCCCAATAGTCGCATCATAAGTTTATAATTCTTCTCTGATTGAAGTTTGTGGGAAAGTGCCTCCTGCAAATCTTGTGATCCTCCCTATAGTGGAATTTGATGTGATTATTGGTATGGATTGAAATTATCTATGTGGAGCTCATATCAATTTCCAAAGAAGGGAATTCACATTTCATATTCCAGATCAATCTTTGATCGACTATCGATGCAAGGATGAACATAACCTTCCATTAGAAATTTCTTCCATCTTATGGGTCTTGATTCCCCTAAATGATGGTTATTTAACTCAAATGGTTGGTGAGAAACCCACAATTAAGAATATTCCCATTGTACGAGAGTTTGATGATGCCTTTCCAGAGGAATTTCCGGGTCTTCCACCAAATCGTGAAGTTGAGTTCTCAATAGAACTCGTACCGGGTGCTTTACCTATTTCAACGACACCTTATAGAATGGCCCCAATTGAGTTGCAGGAATTGAAGAAGCAACTCCAAGAGAATCTTGATAAGGGGTTCATACGCCCTAGTGCGTCACCTTGGGGAGAACCTGCTCTATTTGTTAAGAAGATAGACGGATCAATGAGACTCTGCATTGATTATCGAGAACCTAAAAAGATCACTATCAAGAACAAATATCCTCTCCCACGCATTGATGACTTATTTGACCAACTACGTGGAGCTCAATACTTTTCCATGATTGATCTTCGTTCAGGGTATCATCAATTAAGGGTCAAAAGGGAGGATATACCAAAGACGGCTTTCCGTACAAGTTATGGACACTATGAATTTATAGTGATGCCATTTGGTCTTACTAATGCCCCTACTATCTTCATGGATATGATGAATAGTGTCTTTAGAGACCATCTTGATCAGTTTGTGGTAGTTTTTATAGACAATATTATTATATATTCAAATAGAAATGAAGAACATGAATATCACTTGAGAATTATATTGATGACCATGAGAAAGGAGAAGCTTTATGCCAAATTTACCAAGTGTGAATTTTGGCTTCAAAAAGTTTCATTTTTGGGTCACATAATCTCAAAAGAGGGGATATCTGTGGATCCAGCAAAAAAATTGGTTATCGAAAGATGGTCGATACCAACAACAGTAACTGAGATCCGAAGTTTTCTTGGTTTGGATGGATATTATCGACATTTTGTGAAAGATTTTTCATGATTATCTAATCCACTCACTAGGTTGACTCGGAAAGGAGTTAAGTTTGTTTGGACGGAGGAATGTGAAGAGAATTTCAAAGAGTTGAAAAGAAGGTTATCTAGTTCACCTATTCTCACACTTCCTTGTAGTGGAGAAAGGTTTGTGATCTATAGTGATGCATCCAAGAAGGGATTGGGGTGTGTTCTTATAAAAAATGATATGGTGATATCTTATGCCTCACGAAAGTTGAAAATCCATGAGAAAAATTACCCAACTCGTGATTTGGAGTTAGCTGCGGTAATCTTTGCATTAAAGATTTGGAGGCATTATCTTTATGGAGAAAGGTGTGATATTTATACTGATCATAAAAGTTTAAAGTATATTTTCACACAAAAGGAGCTGAATATGCGCCAAAGAAGATGGTTAGAGCTAATAAAGGATTGCGACTGCTCAATTCATTACCACCCTGGGAAAGAAAACAAGGTGGCAGATGCATTAAGTCGTCAAGACCATGCCAGTTTATCCATTATGAGGATCACAAAAGATCCAATATTTATGGATTTACAAAGAATGGATCTTGGAATTATAATTGAAGGGGGAAAATCTTATCTTTCACAAATGAATGATCATCCATCTATACATGTGAAGATTAAAGAGGCACAGAAATAAGATTTAGAGTTACAAATGAAGGTGAAAAATGATCTTGAATTCAACCTTGATTATGATGGGATAATAATGTTCAGGAATCAGGTTTGTGTTCCTCCCATCCCCGAATTAAAGAAGGAGCTGCTGGATGAGTCTCATAGTTCTTCATTCTCTATTCATCCTGGATGCACGGAGATGTATAGGGACCTGAAAGAGTACTTCTGGTGAGATGGAAAGAAAAGAGATGTTGTTGAATATGTCTCTCGATGCTTGGTTTGTCAGCAAGTTAAAGCTGAGAGACAGAAGTCTAAGGGGATGTTACAACCATTACCCATACCCGAATGGAAATGGGAAAACATCACTATGGACTTTGTCACATGACTTCATAAAACATCCAAAGGAAATAATGCTATATGGGTCATAGTTGATCGTCTTACAATGTCTGCACATTTCATTTCTATTAGAGAATATTTTTCTCTTGATCAGATTGCCAAGATATATGTAAAGGAAGTGGTAAGATGGCATGGAGTACCACTTTCCATTATATCTGATCGGGATTTGAGGTTTAACTCAATGTTCTGGCGAAGTCTTCAGCATACTCTGGATACAGATTTGAGTTTCATCACTGCTTATCATCCTCAGATAGATGGTCAGTCTCAGAGGAAAATTCAAACTCTAGAATATATGTTGAGAGCTTTCTCTATGGATTTAAAAGGTGGTTGGGATCAACACCTACCTTTGGTGGAATTTTCTTATAATAATATCTTTCACTCCAGTATTCAGATGGCTCCTTAGGAAGATCTCTGTGGAAAGAAATGAAGAACTCCAACTTGTTGGGATGAAGTTGGGGAAAGAAAGCTATTAGGACCTGATCTTGTTGATGAGATGGCAGAAAAGGTCTGATCTATTCAACAACACATAAGAGCAGCTCAGAGTCGAAAAAAATGTTATGCCGACAACCGAAGAAAATACTTAGAGTTTTAAGTGGGTGATAAAGTGTTCTTTAGAATATCTCCTTGGAAGAGAGTAATGAGATTTGGAATGAAGGGAAAGTTGAGCCCTAGGTATATCAGTCCTTTCAAAATTCTGGATCGTGTTGTGAAGGTAGCTTAACGATTGGCTTTTCCACCAAATCACTCTCAAGTTCATGATGTGTTCCATGTATCTCTGTTGAGAAAGTACATACATGATCCTTTACATGTACTCAGCTCAGATGTTGTACCGCTGGAACACGATCATTCTTATGAAGAACAGCCGATAGAGATTCTCGATCATAGTGAAAAATTCCTACAGAACAAGACCACTCGCTTGGTGAAAGTTTTATGGAGGAACCACCAATTAGAAGAAGCTACATGGGAGCTTGGGGATATGATGAGGGAGAGGTATCCTCATCTGTTTGTTACAAGTGACGAATTTCTAGGGCGTAATTCATTTTAAGGGGGGTAGAATGTATCACCCGATACTTTTATAAGAAATATATTTTATATATATATATATAAATCATCAAAGAAATCTTTCACTACACACAAAACTAGCTTTGATTGCTTTACACGCAATCACGACCTTCCTTGATAGCTTGCGTCGTACACAATACCAAGTTTCACTAAACAACGATATGCTATTAAAATATTATTAAAACTAGCCGTTATGAATAGTAATAACCACTTTTGAAATTTTGTAAATTTTATTTTTCAAAATGGACTTCATTTTTTGGATTCGGAATATTGAAATTGTCCTAGGGTAATATTTTGGTATTTTTTTTGGAAACTTTCAATTTTTGATGAATAGTGAAAACACTTGGTTACTATTTAAAAACCGACTTTTTATTTAGATAATTATTTATTTATTTAAATTTATTTTAGGTCAAAATTGATACATAGTACCTATATATGTTCAATGTAATTTATTGGAGTAATTTTATAACAATTTTAGATATATAAGAATTTTATTGAACTTGTCATCATCTTTTACCCACCTCCTATGAGAATTTGAAAATTTACATAAAACTTAATTTTACCACTTTTGGGAGTGGAATTTAAAAAATCCAAGAGATACGATTGATGTCATTAAGTAAAATGTGGTTCAATGAGAAGAAAATAATTTTTGTTGAATATTAATTTTTTACTTTTATTTACCACGGTTAAAAGTAAATAGGGTAATTAAGAGGAAAAATATTATTATTACTACCCTAACACATGTCCTAATTCTATTGAATAAGTGTAATTCGACCAAAAACAACCTTACGAATAAAATATGACCATTTAGGCCCACCAGGATTAGATTAGGACATTTATTATTAATTTATTTAAAAAAGGGTTCATAGATAAAATCAATGTTTAATAAGTAAATAATTTTTAATATAGGTTTATACATGAAATAAATTCGACTATAAATATTCATTAGAAAGATGAACAGATTTCCTACATAATGGTATTTTATTTGTAATTTTTAGACATTAATTAATTTAATTTATTTATGACACAAAGATGATGCAGTAATTATCTTATTAATGAAATATTGACATAATTGATGTTATAAATACCCATATAAATTTAATTTGAGACTTTTTATGAATTCCACTAATTTTATAGGTTAATATGACATGTTAGTATTGATTTAATTAACATTGTTTGAACTAATAATTCTGTTATTATTTGCAAAAAAATTAGTTACTAAATAGTCTCAAAATTGACAAAAAATATTTTTTAAAACAAATATTATATTATTAATTGTTATTTTATTCCTAAAAATCTAATGAGCGGCCAAATGAATTAGATAAGGTTATATATATTAATAATAAACAACTCGGGGTTCGTTTGGCTTTTTATAAGAAGTTAATTAAACATATAGTGTAAGAACACAAAAAGACACGGTAAAAGTAAAATTATCTAACTTAAAGATAAATCTAAATGATAATGTTAAAATAGTAAACTAAACTTGTCCAAATTCTATTGGATGAGAGGATTTAGACCCATCCCCGCCTTATATTCTAAATAAATCAATTTGGAGCTATTTAAAACCGAATATGGCTTTATAATAAAATAATATTTTTAGTTTTTCCAAAGGAGCCCCTCTCCTCCCTTATAAAAGGGAACCTTTTCCCCCTCTTCCTCACACCTCTTTGAGCCTTCAAGCTCGCCCAAACCCGGAAAATTTCTCCTCTCCACTTACCTAGAAACATACTAGAGGTCCTGCTCTTCTTCAAAGATCAATTTTAGTGCCCAAAAAGGAGGTCTCAAAGAAACATCTCAAAGAAGAGGTAATGTATGTTACCGATTCTTTCAACTTTATTTATTCTTCCAAATCTTCTTCCTTAGTTGTTTCATTATGAATTAATAACATAAGTATCACTCATATACTGATATGTTATTATATGTATGAAACAACCCTATTTCACCATCTATCCATCTTATGGAAAATGAAATCATCGCGCGTGCATACGTACGGAATACCGTCTCCACGCCGTGGTGTAATCTATTTTCCACCACCACCTTACTTGGATGGATATAATGGTGTAAAGAATTAATATATATGATTATTGTAAAGTGATATTTATTCTGAAATATTATACATACAATCCAATACAATTACACGATCATGGGAACGATATCATCGCTCGTGCGTACGTACGGAACACCGTCTCCATGATGTGATGTGACTCGTTCTACATGATTTTCATTGCATAATGATTACAGAAATGAATTGAGTGAATAAATATGATATATATTACACTAATACCATTCAGGAAATGAGGTATCTATAACCTAAAAAGAATAATAAGAATTTATTCGACAAAACACGCATAATAACAAAAAGTAATAAACACCCGAATAACAAGTAGCAATGAAATATTACAAATAATAAGCTAATAATATGACCATATATGATATCATAACAATGATTATGATTCTATAATAAGTCAATGACATTATATAAATCATTATACAGGAGGTTCAGACACTTACGGAGCAAATCGTACCTAAGGTAAGGGAAATATCACAATCTCATTTTTATCCGAGATTGTTTATACTTTGAAATTTACTGGGGTGTATTTTATAATCCACATCCATGTTTCCTCAATATGTAATATTATTTCCATCCACCTATAATTTTTTAAATCCAATTTTACCCTTCGGTGAGTTTTTAGAAAAATATTTGAAAGGAATCTTTTGTCATTTTTCGTACGTGGTGTTTTTTTACTTTTCCGACAAAAGTACGAGAAGAATTTTTTTTAACTTATACGGCATGAATGTATTTTTAAAAAATTATTTCCAAGATTCTTCCTTTACATGTTTTCAAGTTTATTTTTAATAAACTTCTTTTAGTTTATAATTGTATGACATGTTAAGAATGGAAAAGTGTTTTTGAAGTAGAAATGATATTTTCCTCAAGAATGGAGTTCAAGTGTTTTATCAAAATTATTTTCCATCTAAGATAATAAAAGGTTCTGTTTATTTCCCTATTATTACATTGATTTTATTATTTTGTGATGGAAATATTTTTATGAATTCCTTTATCTTATATGAATTGTTTTATGATGTCACGATGTTTAAGAATCCCATTTTTATTACATGGGTTATGCTATGATGTATGGTTTATGATTTTGTGGCACACATAAGAATGCTATCATTATAAGTTGGTTGGGACCTATATCTCCCTCCAATGAATTGGGTAAAGATTTAATATCTCATGAGATAAACATGGCTGGAACGGCAGGTTAAACCGGTTCAGTGAAACAGGACTAAAACGAGGAATGAACTCGGTTCAGAAATGGACATTGTCCACTAAGATAGTATTAGCAATGAGTATTGACTAATAAGAAATGATTCTCTATGATTATGTGTGTATGACACAAAGATTCATGTTTTAAGTTATGATTATTGTGAATACATTTCACTACCATGATTTATCCCATTTTATAAAATTCTGATCTCTTTTACAGGGTAAGATTTTCAAAATGTTATGTTCTTATGAATATGACGTGATTGAAATTTCTTTTGATTACACTTACTGAGAATTTTAGATCACCCTTTTCTATGTTTTCTTTCCCCAGGCCAGGAAGAAGGATATTAAGTAAGATATGCCAAAAGGGACTATAGATATAATGAAATAAATAAGAGATAGTGTAGACGCTTTATGAACCAGTTGTTTATGTTTCCCAGTTTCTCAAGACACTATACCTATACAGACCTTTAGTGGTTTTGTTATATGTTGTAATAAGTGTACTTCAATTTTGAAGTACTAACATTGTTTGTAAAGTATGGGTCATTATATACATTCTTACCATATGAAATTAAAAATTCGTGGAAGAAGACCTAAACACAAGACTTTAAATTTCATATCATCCCAATGTCCTAGTAACATGATGATAAACTACATGATTTTTCCTTGTCACATTATGCTAATCTCAAGAAACTCATCCTGGTCAAAAGACACTAAACTAAATTTGGTGAATTAGTCATATTAACTAAAAATAATGTCCACCATTCATCCATTCCACATAACATTAAACTCCTTAATGGACATTACATTATAGGTGACCAAGTACACATGATCTATATCTATAAAGATTAAAAATGAAGTTACCCCATCCTTATGTGTGAGGTAGATCCACATATGTAATCCCCTAATTCAAGAACTAATTGTTTCATGATTCTTGTCATTACAGAATATATAGTGATTCCCAAATCTGGAGTCTTTGGTCGGTCAATTTTTTTTATTTTTTCATGTCAAGTCACCTTATTCCTTGAAACATGATGTTAAACTTCTTGGATGACATCCTTACCGCATGAAGTTAAATACAAGGATGAAAACCTTATAACATTACCTTAAATTGCAAGTATAATGTCCTTGACCCATGATGTTAAAATAAATGATTCTCATGAACTATATTTGGATTTATTCAAAATCTAATAAGATATTTAGAGATACCTAGATCGTATATTTTGGTCTATAAACCACATGATAAATAATTCCATAGTCCTTTCCACTAATCACCTCTAGATGGTGAGAATATCCTTTTTCATTCTATATTTCTAAAACTAAAAATAAATAATGTGGGTTAAGAATTTTGGTTAAGGCGTCCACTCATGATCGAGACATATCAATTCATGATAGGTTTTGTATGTTCCAAGATTAAAAACCATAAAATAAATACCATATATCATTACAACATGATGATAAAATTTATGATTAATATCTCTTACATGACATAAAACTATGAACAACTATGAGCCTCACCCAAGGGGACTATAATACTTGTTGTTGGTATATTTCCACACCTCAACTCAAGAACTATGTATTTCACGATTCCTGTCATACCATAATAATTAATGAAACTCAAATATCCAATCCTGGGTCATGCTATAACAATCAATAAAATCTATACACCCTTTATATGGTCTGAACATGTGTGGTAGGATTCCATTTCTAGAACTATGTTTTTCTTGAATCCTATCATCATAGGATATGTAGTGACTCCTATATCTCTAATCATGGGTTTATCTAAAATATTCAATGGAAAAAATTCCCCCTCTGCATTTGGGCTAGACCATTAAGGAGATTATACCATTCGATAATTTTTTATGTCTTGATTCATATAATTATACGATATATAGTGACACCTGGGTCACCAATCCTGGGTCTAGCTACAATAATCAATGGGAACAATGACCCCCTATGCATACGAGCCTGGAATGCATGGAATGTATCCCATTCAATCACTATTTCTGGACTGATTTTTGTCATCAGAGTAGATATAGTGATTCATGGGTCTCTAATACTGGGTCCAACTACAATAATCAACATGAACAATTCACCATATTTGTATAGTTCAGACCCATGTTGAGAGTTTCTTGTCCATGAACTACATGTGGCTTGATTCCAATGATCATAATATACGTAGTGACACATGGGTATCCAATACTAGGTCTGGGTTCAACAATCAATGGAAATAACACCCCATATACATATGGGTCAGACCAATGTATAGACTTATCCAATCAAGAACTACTTTTGGATTGATTCATATTAATGTAGGATACATAGTGACACCAGAATCTCTAAGAATGGGTCCATCCACAACATAAAAATTCCCCTCTCAATATTTGGTATATACCTACACAGGTTTCTTTCATGAATGAACTAAGTGTGAATTGATTCCTATCATCAAAGGATATGTATTGATGCTCATATCTACAATCTCGGGTCTAGTGTAAATATGAATAACAAAAATGATCCCCTGACTGCATATGTTCTATCCATATGGAGTGAGCCATCTAATACCCAATCATACGTGGCTCAGTCAACATCTCAATTCTCCCTTGTTTTTTACTCTGATCATAGATCATGTGAGAATAAGGAACACAGTAATCCACTCTGGAAGATGTGATCAAGATTCACCTCATATATAGAACCATGTGCTTGTTTCATGAAATTAAAATGCATGACAAATATTTTTCACATTAAATATATTATCTTATATAATGGTTATGTATCCAAAAATCATGTGTATCATTCCTTTTCCTTGTAATGTTTGGATTATATGTTGGTTTAGAAATTAGGGTGCTAAAAAGATATCAAATTTTACAATTTATAGTAAAAAAATTCATATATGTGATATCTGAGTCGACAAAACTAGTTCCTTGAGTTTATACCCTTTTATTGGAAGCACATGGACCTTGGGATTCCTTGAACTTGGATGTTTACTATATAAAATTGGTTATATGGATTCATTTATCTAAACGTATGATTAGATCTTGGAGAGTCCCTTTATGTCTCTGATTTGTTGTCCTGACCACGTGGAACATTATGAGCTCCTTCCATTACCAATGTTGGGTATGTATCTACTGGTTCCCACCTCTGGTTAACTCATATATTCTTCAGTTATGATTTACATCTTCCATAACTCATCAATTCAAGTGGATTTAGATTCCTTCAATGTTACACTTCTATGTATCATACCCATTTTCAATGAAGGGATATGGAATTTTATCATTATATCCTTCCATTTCAGGGTATATATCTTATAAGAATACATTATCTATTTGAGATAGATGCCACTCTTTCTAGCATACAAATCGAATCTAGTAAGATAATACTCCTTTTATGAGATGATTATGGTATGGTTCATTCCCATACAAAATGCAGAAGGAAATCCATTGAAGCTCAGCCATAAAGGTAGAATATAAAAAAAATTAAA
The DNA here is from genome assembly GCA_963277665.1 of Viscum album. Taxonomy (NCBI): domain Eukaryota; kingdom Viridiplantae; phylum Streptophyta; class Magnoliopsida; order Santalales; family Viscaceae; genus Viscum; species Viscum album. The sequence goes on from OY728131.1 coordinate 1,007,726,159, forward strand.
TATGTATGTTTTATACAATCTTGATATATATATGAACAAGTTAAATAAATGAACAACAATATTTTTCAGGAGATATATAAATTCAAAAAATTTATTTATCAAATGGATACCCATCAATAAGTATGTGTATGGGTAAAACATGTTCCCTATATCTAAATGCCCCCAAATAGTGAAAATTTTCTCCAAGAACATCTTTTACAATTTCACATCTGTTCCCTTTTCCTTAATGCATGAAGTTATACTAAAAAGAAAACAACCTTATTTTATAATGTTAAAATCCATGGAAAATGATTGGATCAATGTTGTATGACCTTAAACATTATCATTTAATGGTCCAAATTGCATGACACTAAACTAGTAGTGAAATAAACGTGATGCTAGTCAAGTTGCAAACCCACTATGGTCGGTCTGAGAAATATTCATGTCTCCACTCAATAAAATCTTCATCTCTAATGATTATGGAAGGGTTAGATTGTAAATAAACAATGCCTAAATATTAAATCGCCCACTTGTTTTCTGTAATAAAATTTGATCCATGTTATCTAGACCCTACGGTCTAGGAAAAATTTAGATTAATGAGTTGTTAAATCTCCTCCCTACGATAATGTATTAATTGCATTGGGAAACAACGTTTAGTGAGATCAAACCCTTCTTTAATCATAAAATTTTCATAAACCACCTTCGTGACATAGAATCATGAGCTAACACACCTGGTTCCTTGAGATGGTATTTATCTCTTCGAACCTCATGGACCTTTGGATTCTTTTCAATGTTTCTTTCCAATAAAAAATTGGTAATAAGGACTAGTTTATTCGAATTGACCCTGGGATCCAAGAAAGGACCCCCTTAAATATAGAAGTTATTTTTCTAACCTCATATATCATTAAAGGCTCATTCCATACTTGATTTTGAACATATAACCATCATTTTCCACCTATAGTTAACTCAAATATTCCTAGACCATGGTTTACAAAACCCAAAACCATACTATTCAAGAAGGATTCATCATCCTCGACATTATTTCACAATGTATTACACCCCATATCAATGTAATAAATAAAAAAATAAATTCATGAATATTTTTATGGTTCACAACATGTGACTCAAAACCATATATTGTGGGGTCTAAGCCTCCCAACACAAAATATAAACTACCCATGGGTTCCAAAACCCTTCTTATATAGTCATTTTTTCCATACTCTACATCATATTCTAGGTGTTTGAGTATTCAAAAATCTATCATGGTCCTCAAAAAACAGTGGGGACCACTTTACTTGATCATGCATATAATACATATACTCTCTTGTTTAATGTATTATTACATACCAACTAGTTGAATTTATTGTATTTAACTAAGGACCTTTGATCCTCATGATCCTCGATGACACTATAGTGGAACATGATACCTTGGGGTGTTATCGGTTACCCCTAGTATGTCTTCCACATTCCATATTAATCGACACAATCTTTTGAGTTATGATTTATATAACCCATATACTAATTACTCCATTGGACTCAACATCCCTATTCTTTCACCATCCACTAAAATACTTTATGGTTCAGATATAGGGTGTCATGAACCTTTATTAGTATTCATCCCGCATGATTTCTATAAGAACAAATATTGATAGAACACTCCATGAAAATTCATTCCTTATAATATAAATTATGAATGCAAGATATCAAAACCCTTCAAGGACACTCATTTATTAGGAAACCATCAAGGATGTAGGCCCTCAAAGCCTTAATGAATACTTTTCCTTGACATCCAATGAAAGGATTGAGTTATAGGACACTAAAAAACATGACAAAAAAGTATGAACTAGAAGACTCTAAACTACCAGCTGTATAATGTCTGAGATAGAAGACTATACACTACTAATAGTACGGGGAACGAGCTAGAGGGCTCTAAAATTCAAGTAGAAAAGAGGATAGTCTAGAAAATTATAAACCGCTTGTATTAGATGTTATGATCTAAAAGACTCCGAACTACCAACAACATAATGTCTAATCTAAAAGACCCTAATATAATAGCAATAAAAATTCTGACCTAGAAGACACTAAACTTCAAACAGTATAATTTTTAATCAAGAAGAATATAATATACCTACAACTTAGAGTCCAAACTAGATGGTATTATACTATAGAAGTAAATAGTATGGGTTATAATACCTTAAACTACATCAATAGATGCTCTAATCTTGAAAACCTTAAACTACATCACAATAATGGTCTATTTTTCATGGCCTTCAAATAGCCTATTGAAATAGTTTTAATTATCACGAGGTTAAAACTATAATGGTGAACACTTATAAAAATCCACGTTTCTAATAACTAGAGACACAGTTTTTATGATACCTTAAATATTGATCATTTAATAAATGTTAAAGGAGAAAAATATTTTAGGCTTAAAACCCATAAGATGGTAGACTATGAAAAATCCAAGTCTACACCCACTAAGATTTTCAAATATGAAACTTAATAAAATTTTATGGAAATAAATAATATTAGATACAATTATAGAATGGATCATTACTTTCCCAAGGATAAAATCATGAAATTCTAACGAAGACAACATCCACAGTTTGATATTAGAGTATTCCCCCTCTAGGATGTATATATAACCTATAACATCCAGGGTTTCTAGAGTGGGTCGAATTCCACAAATATTTTTGATTTTGAAAGGTTGGTGGGTAGACCAACTACTTTCTTGATAAAAATAATTTAATTATGTGAGTTTCCTTGAAAAAATGCCTTGTTTTTAGTCATGGTTTAAGGATTGACAAGTGTCACAAGGGTTTGGTTGGGTTTTTGGTCTTTCAGAGGATAAAAACCAACGTGTTCCAAGTGAAATGAAAAAGGCACATGGTTTGGATAAACCAATTGGCCTCCTAGGATAACCCACATGCCCTCTAAATAAACAAATAATGGTTTGAAAAACCATGCTGGATTCAGTGCATAACCAAGAAAAGACCTCCATTGTTTTTAGCAGAGAAATCTTCCTGGAATGTGCATGGTTTGGTAAATCCCTATGCAAACAACATGCTTAGTTTCACTTAACCCATGGATATGCATAAGATCATCATGGTTTTCCCAAACCATATGAGATAATTGTGTGAGGTTTGTCTCTCAAGTAGTAGGAGCCACATGGTTTGAACAATGCTTTACAAACTATACTAGTAAACCATGCAGCCCTTTAAAAGTGTGAAATAACCTTTTCCCCATCCTACCATATTTTCATTTCTCCTCCTTTATTCTTATCCAATGTATATACATAGTAGGGGAACTCCCTCATTATTCCAATTAATTATTTTGAGTTAGATTCACTATATGTGCTTCGTTCTGTGATCTATCTATAGTGGTGGATCTGTTCCAATAAACCATTGAATCCACATTCCTATTTTCTAATTTTCCCTCTTCATACAATGAGATAATTTTATGTGAGTGTTTTTAACATATTTTCCTTCCATTCCAAAAAAAATATATTTCTTCCAAATTCTCTCCAGTTAAAGGCTACGATCAGATGTACAAGTGTCTACCAACATGAGGTAGGTGTTCCATATCTTTATTTGTGACTTAGATATTTCTTTTAGTGGAGGGTCATTGAGAGAGTTGTTTTGTGGAATGAGAAAGGACATAAATAATTGAATACATTTTATAAAATTAATTTTATGATATAGTGGGATTCCATTGGGCATGCCCTAACCATGTTTATTCATGAAAGGCCATGTTAGAGTCAGGAGAAAACATGGGTATATTAGGAAAGGTTTGTTTATTTTATTAAATTGAATTGTTTAATTTGATTATATTCAATTGTTGAGTTCCATGGAAACTATACATGCTTGGTCCAAGGATTGAGATATCATTAGATATTTTATTTTAGGAGATGTGATATTCAGTATCAGCACAGATTTATATATATATATATATATATATATGTATATATGTATATTCTATGAGTTATGTTAATAATTGGATGGGTGACATGGGCATTGATTAAAGTAGAATGGTCATCGGGTAATGGGAATGGATCAGGTGATATAAAATGGTTATGTCCATCATGTTGAGAAACATGGTTAAATGAAAAAAAGGTTCTAGAATAGTGTGTATAAGGTTATTATTGTTGATTTTTTCTTGGGTGTGTTCTCCTATGTGCTATTTGGAGTCATTTTCACCTAGTAGGACTCAGCTGATGAAGTTGTGTTGGCCACTCATGTGGGTAGAGGCCTCCGGTAGTTTGCAGTTTAGGGGAATGGTTAGAGGTTCTTGCCATAGAAATCCATAAGGATGGTGAGGATCCATGATTTGATAGTGTTGAGACTATTGGGTTGGTTTTGAGGCTCTCTGTACTTGATGTTGTTGGTCCAGGACATGTTTGGAAGGATGAAAGTCATTATTCCATGTGATGTAAGCTATTGACCTAACAATTATAATTTGGAGGACATGTATTTCCATGCCTTAGACATCATGCTTTGAGCTTATGGGGTTTCTTATAAGATAAAATTAGTGGAACCATGTACTGATTAATGGGGCATGTTTTTGGGACATAAAATTTTGTATGGACATGATGTGTCAGTTGACTAGAGGTGCCACTTGGCTTTGTTATAGGTGGATCCTAAGGTTACAACTAGATTAATTTACATCAGGGGATTCATTGGGATTATGATAAGGATCCTCTACTCTATAATATTTCGACATTTGCTGTAGAAAGTGATAGCTTCTTTGTGGATTTTAAGAACCTTGTAATATTTTTTTTAAACTCTTTCATGTCCTTTTTTTATTTAGTATGAACCTATTAAATCATACATATAAGATAATAAAATGTTGGTGGTGGCCTATTGAGATTATTTCTCACACCATACATGGGCCATTCAGGATGCGTGTAGACTTTATAGATTTCCATTCATATAAGGTTTCAATACCAAAAGTTGGATATTAGTGTATGGATATTTAAAATGGGATGGAAGGTAATGGGCCATGGTTTTATTCCTCAATTATAATTTCATTTTAGTATCCTTTTTGTATCAGCATGCTACTATATGTACGTACTAGTGTCAGTTTTTTTAAACCCTTTTTCTCATTATATTGTATGACCTGTCTTCTACGCATGTTTTAATGAAGTAGCTAAAAAAGGAATTTTGTGATGTTCAATTATAAAAATTGGTTAATTTGAATTGTGGATTATTATTTATACTGCCTTTTCTTGTTCATCTATCATGGGTGGGATACTGGTCCAATGTCTCTTGGTCTTTCATTACGCTGCATTATATTTACATAGTCAATAATTTTATCTTTAGAAAAGCTTATAGTCTCTCCACAATCACATCTTTAAATCATCACCACTAGTTATTAGCCTTTGGTGTTTAGGGGGGCACACATAAATCTTAGTGTCACTCGGCTCGAAGCATTGTTTAGGTTGCTAAATGGGTTGGAGAGCTACAAATTGAAACAAAGGGGTTTCTTTTACCTATTTATTTGTCAAAATATATTTACTATGGTAGACCAGAGAATATTATTTTGGTTTAGTATGTTTTAGAACTCGTGTTTGGATTTCGGAAGCCCCATGCTCGAGGATATAACAAGTTATCATGGGTGGGAATTTCTTTTTTGAATTAACCATTTTTTATTTGATATATTTTCCACCTTGATTAGTGCACTGGAAATGTGATTTTCACCTATTATGATTTGTGGGCTTGGCCTAGTATGGAACAAGAAGAGATATGAACCCTTATCATGGTATAGAAATGGGAGTTTGTTATGCTTTTTATGACTCTGAATAGGAACATTTATTGTTTAAAATGTATATGTGTTTGTCTATGATAAAATTGTTCATTGATTAAAAATGAGGAAATGGATTGGTCGAAGAGGGGTTGGGTTGTTTCAAGTGTCTTCAAAAGAAGGTAAGAAGTGTTTTCCTGCCTAGCCTCTCTTTGGTGGCATCTTAATCAACCAGGCCAAGAAAGTGGTCACAATGAAATCTATTTGGGATATGTGATATATATATATATATATATATATATGTGGTGGGGAGACTAGATCCTATAGGATCAAGTAGGGATGATGATATGGGGTGATGTTGATCACTAGGTTGGGTGATGAGGTCCTCAGTTTGAGGCGATGTGGATTGTTAGGACATGTGTTTCTCAAGGTATATGAGATGCTTGGCTCTCATATGGGTGGGTCAGGGGCCATGGGGTTAAATGTCACGAGGCATGGTTATGATGGGGGAGGGTAAAGGTTGTGAGTTATTCTTCCTATTACTTCTTTCCATATCTATGTCATGTATATTATTATGGATGTCTAACCTTGTATTGGTATTTAATGGGATGCAACCAAGACGGATTCCAATGGAGTGTTAGGAGGGTAGTGATGTGGTGACATAGGATATCATGAAGGATAAGACCTTTGAGGGTCCGGACGAGGCCCTAGAGGGTCATCTAGAGCAAGAATTCATGTATGGGCTCAAGTAGAGGCCCGTGTACTGGATCTAATGTCGGTGTGGTGACTAGTGGATTTGGCAGCTTTTGGGCTATGTCATGATGTTCATCTCATAGTGAGTCTAGTATGTGTCATCCAAGGGATTGATATGGGATCTCTAGAGAAAATCATACCATGTAATACCTACCTTGAGAGCTTCAGTACCATTACCCACCATAATATCAAGGTGAGGGCTGTAACGACCCGAACATTTATGAATAGATTCCATTTACTTTATTGACTTATGGATACTGAAAAAATGAAATTTTTTACCCAATTGTATTTAAATGATCATTAAGTTTCATTACCATTAATAATATAGTGATTGAATTGTGATCACATAACTAGTAAAAATATAAGGTCTTAACAAATTCATTTGACATTGTCAAAGGAGGAGATGGACTTATCTAGTGGACTCGGGTTGTACAGAGCTCAATTTGTGGGTCTTGGGATGGAGGTACCATCAATGGGTTCTTCTATTGACCAAGACCAAGCCAAGATTCATCACGTTATTCTTGAATGGAATTGTCTCTGGTAGAAGTAAAATTTAATAAGGAGTACAACCCGAGCGATGTGATCTAAGCCGCCCCAAGAGTCTATCATCATCACACACCTTAACTTTTGGTCTTATGTGGATGCTATATAGGAATATTTAAAAAGGTATTATTTACATATTGTGTAATCCCTTTTAGAAGTGAAATTATTATTCCATCAATTACTTTATGATAATATTTTATCATAAAAATATAATGAATTAGAAAAATTGATTTTTCGGGTGAAATTGTAATTTTCATAAATATATTAAAATAAGTTTTTATTAATAATGTTATTATAATAGAATTATAATAACCCTACTTTTAATTAGAAATAATGATTATATTTACTGCTTATTATTTTTACTCTATAATTTAATAAGTATTTAGTCTGATAAAAATTATATTTTTATACGATAAAACTGAAATTGTATTTTGTTTTAATTAAAAATTTATTTTAATGAATTAATGGATTTTTGGAAGAAATAATATTTTAATAATATTTTATTATTTTATAATTTTTAATAAATATAAATTATCTTATAATTTATATAATGTCAAATGTAACTGTTATTAAACTTTGGAAACTATTTTTATCAAAACATGTAAATTTTCTATAAATGATTGTTTTTATTTAAAAAGAAAAAATTAATATATTCAGAAAATTATTTAGATAAAATGAATAATTTTTTATGGAATCAGGATGATGAAATTATCAAACTATGAAATTTTCAAAATTTTTTAAGACAATCGAATTTTTGGGAAAAATTAAATACCGTATAAATATATATTGTGATTAAGAAATCATAATGACCCAATAATGATGTAATAAAATAATAAAAAAATATAAATTAGCAAAATATATGTTTTTCCTTTATAATAATTTGATTTTATATTTGTTTGATTATTTTTATAATGCCATTTTGGACCCTCTAAGACTTAAAAATGTTTGTACATTTTAAAATGATTTCACTGAGAGTGTGACTCACCTCCCAATAAGCAATCCAAATATTTTAATATTTTATGCCATATCCATATAAAATATATTATGATACTCCCCTTTGGAATAAACCCTAGGTAAAAATCATGATAATTTTTGTGGTTTTAAATATTTAATTATATATGTTCCAAAACCTATGTTTGTGAAATATTAAAGAATTATTCTCTCATTCCATGTATAAAACCACCCAATGTCCCACTAATATTAACTAAAATTCCTCGGATAACGTCCCTAATATTCCCTCCCCTATTTAGAATCCTCCCAATGTTCCCAAATCTCTCAATAATATCATTTTCAAGCTTTTGAAGTCACACACTCAAATAAGAGTCCCCACTTTCCTTCCATTATCATTTTTATGCAGGTTTAGTTATGTTGTTATACTCTTTTATTTTCAATTAAAAATGTTGGGGTATGATTTCAATCCATACACATACTGTCCCCATATGTTTTAATGATGATATACCCCTTTATCTTTGATTAATTCCTTCTGTCTACACTCGTTACCAAGCCGAAATTCCGCAAGAGATTTCTCTCTTCTTATTTTCATTCACGAATTTATTCTATATTATATATCTAAAATCCATTTCATATTTTTGGATATTATGTTCCATGATCTAATTACTATCTATTTCATATAAAAATTATTATATACCCATTTCTCTTTCATCCAACCAATTTATGAATTACCAAATAACGTCGTTATGCAGCAAAAATTTCACCGAGATTTTCCAAGCCAAAATCATCGTGTAGTTAATACCATACCCATTTATCTATCAAGGGTATTCAACATTATTAACATATACATATTTAATGGTACACAATTGTTTGTATTCAACATTATTTTATTGTTGAATAAATGATGATTTTTAATGAATCCATGTTATATGATTTATGTGGCACACTTAAGAATGAGATTGAAATGATTTTGAAGGGTGTGCCCTGATAGCGCTCCAATGCATTGGGTAATGTTTTGTATCAAGATACGCCACGTGAAATTATGGATTAATCATGATAATTCATATGAAATGAGTTCTTAATCATTCTAATTCATGTGCAGTGAGGGTTTACTCTTGCTAATTCATGTGAAATAAGCCTTGGCTCATGGTAATATCATGCTATATGTTGTTTCCACATTTCCATGTAATGGTAATCATTATACATAATTCCTTTATGTTGATGTTTCTCTTATTACCCATTTATATGCCTATTGCCTAACATGTATTGTATTATTCATATTTTTTTGTTTACTCCCTTATTAAGCTTTATATCACATCCATTTCTTATGAATTTCCCCATGTTATCCAATGCAATACTAAGTATGAAGGAATGTTATGGTCATGTATATGATATTTTCTATAAATATGTTGTATTTTATGTCTTAAGTTGGTATAAAAGGTTTCTACATTCCCAAAAAACTAGACCTCTCGATCCTCAGATTTTTCATAAGTGAATGTTTATGTAATAACTCAATGATAAGTGTGTAATATAGGGAAATGTTGTTTTAAGAGCGGAACACATGCAGTTGTGAACTAGATCGAGTCTATCCAGATGATTTCCAAGTAGATTGAGACACCCCCTAGACAAAGGGTGATGTTGGTGACCTACATGCTTAGAGGAATGGTAAAGCTCTAGTGGAATATGATGGTTCAAGCAGGACGACATGAGAGACTTCACATGATTTACTTTGAATCCAGGTTCTTCAAGAACTTATTTTTGGAGACACTCATGGAAAAGAGAGATCGGGAGTTTTTGAGCCGTTAGTAGGGAGACATTCCCATCATGGACTATAAAAATTAGTTAACCAATTGATATTTCCGCAGACCTGACATGATGGGGGATGAAACTTGGAGAGTGAGGCATTTAAATGAATGTTTATGGCATGCCATTTAGATTATGCTAAACTTATTTAGGTTGGAATCGCTCTCAAATTTGGTTAATTAGGTTATCATAGCCATGGAAAAATTGATGGACTATTTACATTTGAGCTACGTGATAGCGTCAGGTGACTTCAATGGTAATTATTTAGGTAGTATGAAGCATGGCTGAGAGGGGTTCAGGGAGGGTCTTCTGCCTAGGGACTCATGCAGATCACCTCAGAGTGGTTCATCAATGGTGTGTATCCAATGACTGAATCTGGGTTATGTGTGGAAGTAGTGTGATCAGGCATCCACGGAGTGTCAAGCATATCGAAAGGTCGAGCACCAGGATAGGTTCTATAAGAAGCCTTCTCAGATAGCCATAAATCAAGGGCTGGGGAAGAATCGGGGTCAGAGATCAGACCAAGAGCGTTACCAGGTGATGGTAGATGAGTTTTAGTTTCATGTTTATGTTGTGGAAGAGTGTAGGGGACCCCGTAGTGGGGTCAGCAGCTGGTGTGACACAATAGGGAGGTCAGGGTTTAGGCAGTTGGGTTTCAAGACAGGTTTACTTGATAGAGATTCTAGGGTTAGAGTAGGCCGATGATATTTTTGTGGTAAAAGGTACATCATGGGAATAGTCATATTTTTTTGAGTGGCCTTTTTATAGGATTGTGCAATTTGGGTGCATAAGGTGAACATGATCTATCTATGGACTATAATGATGTGGGTTAGTAGGTTGGCATCAGTTCAAATTTGTTCTTATATATAGAGTGAATAAGAAGTGGTATCTTCTATGAGCATCCTTGGATGTAATACTTTTTAGGGGTGTAGGCATCTTGGAATTAATGAAATCTAGTAATTGTTTAAAGGGAAAGTCACTAGGATAGATTTGTGTATAGGATGAGAAGCGGGTCCTCGTAGGGGTCAGGAGAAAAAAGGACATGATGTAGGAATCTATTGAGATATGGGGTGTGGTGGGTGTTGGGTATGACACAAGAGCACTTGATAAGGCAATGGAGTGAATATGCATTATGAGAGGACTTCAGAGTCCACGTATGGTAGATGGACCATTAGTTTTATTTGTGTTTTGGGTCGGCATTCAACCGAGGTAGGTAAATTTTATGGTGGGGATCCCTTGAGGTAGTTGACCTATTCCCATATGAGACCGGGGTAGTCTGGGTTGATTTTAGGGAAATGGGAATTTTTGATACCATCTCAACATTATATTTTACAGCACGTGGATGAGCTAGGTTATGGTGGTGTGACTTTAGAGTCCTAATTTTTTGTATTGGGATGAATTCCTCGCATGTTTTCAATTTTTAGCGGTTGGTGGGTAGACTTACTGTTTTGTTGATCAGTAGAATTTAATTCCAACTATTTCCTTGACCTGATTAATTTTTTTTTCATTGTTTCAGGCTTCACATTTTCATGGGGTTTGGTTGGGTTTCAAGCCCATTGGAAGCTGAAAACCAATGTTTTTTAAAGTGAAGACTGAGGCACATGCTTTGGGAAGCCATGTGACCACCAAGGAAATGCTATGCACCCTCCAAATGCATTGAGAACGGTTTAGAATTCATTGATGGATGGGGTGAATGGATATGTGAGGACATCTAATGTTTTTAGAAGAGGGATCCATATGGATTTTGTACAGTTTGGGAAAATCATGCACAAATTGTATTCTTAGTGCACATAACAAGAGGCCATGTAGGAGCTCAGCATGGGTTGTCCAAACCATTCAAGATGACCATTAATGTTCCGGGTCTTATGTCATAGTAAATGTATGGTTGGATCATTTTTTTTCAAAATCATGTAGAAAACTGTGTGACCCATTAAAAGTGTGAAATGGCCTTTTCCCCTCTTACTATATTTCTCTTTTATCCCCCTTTATTCTTCTCAACTGCATATGAATAGTAGGCAAACTACCTCTTTTTCATCCTCCTATAACTTATGAGATATATTCTCTATCCGAGTTTCGTTCTTTGATCCTTATTGTTGTTAGATCCCCATTGGAAATCCCTTAAATCATATTTCCTCTTTTTTTCTTTTCCCTTGCTATATGGTGTGCCAAATAAGTGCATGTAGTTTTACCCAATTTTTAGATAATTCATCTAAAATGTTGATTTTAATCATATAATCATGAATTAGAGTTTATGATCAAAAATAAAGGTGTCTACTAATACAAGGTAGGTGGTGATCATCATTCTTTTTGATTTTATGGTTGTTATGGGGGTACGTCTTTGAGTGTGTCATTGTGTTGACTATGTGAGACCATAATTAATTTAATTGTTGTTGTTAAATTAATTTTATGATATGATGTGATATTTTTTTAAATTACATAAAAATTATTATTCATTAGAGGATGAGTTAGAGGTCGTAGACCACTTGGGAAGATTCGACCTGGTTTGTCTCTTTTGTTAAATTGAATGATTTAATTTGATAAAATTGAATTGCTGAGTTCCATGGGAACTGGAAAATATTGGACTGAGGGTTGAGATAGCCTTGTCTGTGTAATTTGAGGTTATATTTTCATTAGTATGGGCATGTATAAATACATATATATATTCTATAAGTTTTATTGGTCACTGATTTGGTGAAATTGTCCTCGATTGGGGTGACATGTTCATCAGATAATGCTCGTGGCTCATGTGACCTAAGATAGTGTTGTCCATAATGTTGTGATACATGGTCGTAGTGGAATTAGGTGTTAGAATGGTGTGGCATAGATTGTTATTGGTTATTTTCACCCATCCATGTTTTCCAATGGACTATTTGGAGTTGTTTTCACAGAGTAGGACTCAGTTGCAGATGTGGTATTAACCACTCATGTGGGTTGATGCTCTTGTTGCTTCATATTAGGAGGGTGTTGGGAGGTTCATTCCATAGAAATACATGTGGATAATAAGAATACATTGGTTGAAACTGTTGTGAACTTCTGTTTGGGCCTATGGCTTATCCTACGTAAGGATTTTAGGCCCGAACATGTTTGGGAGGCTAGATATCACTATTCCCATGTACATTAATTATTGATCTGATAGTGATAGTATGGTGGGAAGGTATCGCTAGACCTTTTAAATCATGGTTTTAGCTTGTGGGGTTTCTTATGATCCGAGGTCTGTGTAACAAGGTAACAATTTCTAGGGTGTGCCTTCAGGGTATAAGATTTTTTATGGACATGTGGTGTTAGTAGGACTGAGGTGCCATGTGATTTTATTATAGTTGGATCCTGAGGGTACATTGGGACTGATTTATATCAAGGTATGTGTAACACCCTAATATTCTATGATATGTTTCTTTTTAAATAACTAAATAGCATTCATTACATGCAACACCGAGTTCAAGCACACCATGACTAACTGTTTAAAAAATTGTTATGAATAGTATTAACCACATTTTGAAATTTTATAAATTTTATTTTTAAAAATAGATTTAATATTTGAATTAAAAATATCTAAATTATATTAGGGAAATATTTTGATAATTTTTTGAAAAGTATCAATTTTTAATGAATAATGAAAAATACTGCATTTTAATTCAAGACTAATATTTTGCTTAATTTATTTATATACTTAGATTATTAATTTAATTTATTTTAAAGTATAATTAGATTATTTTTTATCATTTACTCCAATGGTGTTCATTTGAATTATTTTAATATTGAAATTTGATATAATCACTTGTCAATCTTTTGATGGTTTTTACTTTTAAAAAACATTCTTTCTTGTTTTGACAATGGGAATTAATTTTAAATTAATATCTACCAATTAGATGTTTTGAATTTGTAAAAATGGATGAAATATTTGAAATCGTAAGATCCAAATTATTTAAATATACTCTTTTTTTTTGACACAATGAATAGTAACATATGTAATTATTTTTATTTACCACAGTTAAAAAGTAATTAAGGTAAATAAGGGTAAAAATTATATTATAATAATATAAAACTATCCCAAAACTTGTCCTAATAATATTTTATGAGATATGGTTGACAAAGAAAACCCCCAGGGCACAATTTTGGCCTTTGGATGCCACATGAGTGTGATTATGACACTTAAAAATTTTAATTTAAAATAAAGGCAAATATGTTATAAACATATATATTCTTACTAAAACAATATTATTATGGGTTTATATAAATGATATATTAGATTATAAATATTAAATATAAATATAAATAGGTTTCCTATGTTAATGTATTTTACTTATATTTTTTAGACATTAACTAATTATATTTAATTGTGACACAATGATGATGTTGTAATTGATTTATTTAGGAAAGAGTCAAATAAATGAAATTAATATTATTAAAATAAATATAATTTTACTTAATTAATGAGATAAAATAATTTTATAGATAAATTATCCTTGTTATTTCCATACTGTATGTATTTTTTGTTGTAATCTTATTGGTTTTATATTTTAAAATATAATAATATTTAATAGTATCAAAATTTATATAAATGATACTCTAAAAAATATAATATTTTAAAAAATATTATAAAATTAATAAAAAAAATTCATATTTATCCAAATAACTAGGATAATGTTAAATATGTCAAATATTATCCGATTTGGGGACTTTTTGACATTTATAGTAACTATATTATCCCAATAGATCAGAAGGACAAATTATTACGGTAATAGTTAAAAGGGTTAAACAATGTTTTAAAAATATAAGCATTAAAAAATATAAACTTGTTCAAAAATTATTTTTTGGATAATATTAGTTTTTTATCATATATGGTTCGAAATGGTATAACTTAATTTCCACTTTTTCCTAAATATGACATTAATATTATTAAAATGAATGAATGTGACAAAGTGTCACACTGTCATTTTATATAAGTATATTAATTTTCATATATGGATAAAAATGAGATACCATAGACTATAGGTATTCTATATTAATATTAAATAATTACCTACATCAATGAAATTTATTTATAATTTTAGAGATAAAATAATTACCATTAATGATGACACAATAGTGAGGCCGAAATTATTTTATAAATATAAATATCAAATAAATGGTTTAAAAAATATTAAAAGAAAAAAATTGGAATTAATTAAGGTTATTCACGAATTTTATATATTAAGATGACATGTTATTAGTATATTCAATATTTTTGTTCGATGTTATCTTTTACTTGGTTTTTATTTAATGTCAAATGAATGAATTATGTCAAAATTGACCCTATTGATATTTAATAAAAATAACATTTTATTAAATTAATTAAAAATAATAAATATATATAAACATTACAAAGTGAAAATTTTAGGTCTAAAAGTTTATAATGTTTCCTATTATAGAAAATTGACAGCACATAATAAAATATTTATAACCATTTAATATTCAGAATATTATTACCATAATAAAAATTAATTAGATCAAATAAGGATAAATAAAAAGGATATGTTTTAAAAGAAAATAAGGACATGTATAAATTTTATTGTTTTAGAGGATTTAAAACCATCCATATATTAGCTTCAAAATAATCCGCATTTTATCCCCTTTTATTTAAAAATTAATTTATATTAATTTAATAGTTTTGGTATTTCCAAAGATGCATCACCCCTCTCTTTTAAAAGGGAACCTCTCCTTCTCTTTTGATAACACATCTAAAGAATTTTTTCTTAGCCAAAACCTAACCATTTCCTCTCCCAACATCTGTAATTTTATCCCAGAGTCCAAAAATTGGGCATAAAGTCATCATAGGGAGTCCTTTTGTCCATACCAAAT
This sequence comes from Viscum album, assembly GCA_963277665.1. Lineage (NCBI taxonomy): Eukaryota > Viridiplantae > Streptophyta > Magnoliopsida > Santalales > Viscaceae > Viscum > Viscum album. The sequence goes on from OY728131.1 coordinate 1,007,741,765, forward strand.
AGAGATACATGAAAAAGAGGTAATTGTTTTATCACCTGTTTTAATGTTATTTTCTTATACTACTTCCTCTTTCTTGGATGTTTTCATATGAAATTAATAATTATAGTATCAATGATATATGTACATATTATTATAAAAATGGGACAACCATATTCCGTGTTTTATACATTATACAAATAATAATATCACTATGTGTGCATTCGTACCTCTTACCATCTCCACATCCTCATATAATTTGTTTTTCAACACTTAATTAATTGGAGGAATATAATGAAAAGTATAATAGATATAAATAATGAATATAACATGACAATTATTCTTTATAAATAATTTACCATCAAATTATATTCCATTTAACCCTCAATGGAATGATATCGTTGTTCGTTCGTATGTACGACCTACCATCTCCACGACGCGGTGAGATTCATTATCCACGTTAAAAATTAAGGAATGATTATAAAATTTATATGGTTAGAAAAAATAATAATATTGAAGTTAATTTCATTCTCTACATAAGTAAAATACATACTATTTATAAAAAATGATTTACATGACAAAATAGGAATGGAAAAATGAAGCAGTTAACACCCAAAATAATGGTAATATTGATACATTATTACCAAAATGGTATAAGAGGATCATATATGATATCCTAAATATTGATATTGTTCCGGGTATAATTTAATAACATTTTTTAACCAATATACAGGATTCAAAATCACACTCGACTAAAGAAAAGTATATGGTAGTGGTTAATTTCACAATCACTTTATTTTTTGATATTGCTTATACATAAGTATCTACTGGGACATCCTTATCACCCATGTAAATGTTTATTAAAATTTAATTCAAAATATTATCAAAACAAATTTGAAGCCTTTTTTATCAATATTTGAATTTTTTTAAAATGTTTTGAAAGTAATCATTCTGTCATTTTCCAAAGGAGGTACTTTTTGACCTCATCGAAAAATTAAGAAAAGAATATTTTTTATCTTATACAACACAAGTGGCTATTTTACCCTGTTAGGATGCCATAATATTTTGAATAATTCCTTACAATATTTTACGTTTATTTTCAAAATAATTTTTTTCTTTTATAAATGTGTGGCTTCTAAATGGTTTCATAGTAATAGGGGATATTTCCCTCAAAGAGTTTTAATCAAACTATTCAAATAATTTCATCTATGTCATCATAATTTTTTAGATTTTAAGATTATTTGAGGTTGACATAGTATAATACAATCATCCATATTTTATTGAGGGTTTTATGACATATTTTATTGTGGATGTGCTATGTTTATACCATTCATTGTTTGTGGTAAAATTATTAACATTTTGTATGCTAGTTTTAATATGAAAGTTTCATTTTATGTTTCACCCTTTTCATAAAAGGAATGCATTGGGATTAGTAAGTAACTGGCAGGGCCCACTATAGCCCATCAATTCATCAGAAGGTTTCGGGAGAAAAACTAGTGTCTTGGCACAAGGCCTTGACAGTATGGTAATGGTCTTGGAACGAGGACTTGACAGTATTGTTATGAGGTCTGAAATTATGAATTTCCTCATTATGAGATTATTTATAGATATTATATCTAATTATTCAACTATTAGAATATCCATGTGAATGTTTAAATGGAATTATATGATTTATTATTATCATATTATGCTAAGTATTATTTTTAAAAATCTTTTGTTCAGTTTTATACCCTTCCTTATATGATTATTCTTATTTATGATAGCTTCCACTATATTGTTTATCCTTAATGAGAATTTGAGCTCCACCATTTCTTATATTTCATTTCTTCCAGGATGAAAAAAGTTATTTTATTATTTATACACAGGGTTAAACTAAGTGAATAATGGTGTTCTCAAATAATGGACTATGTGGAATATTATGTTTTGAATTATAAGGAAAGGTTCTTGTATGTAACATTTTTTCCAAAACCCTGAAACTGATCAGTATTTCGGGACATGATTTCTTGTAATTGTGCCAATGTATTAAAATAATTCACGGGTTCTGGGTGACTAGGGCCAGGGAATTATAGTTGGTATCAGAGTAATTTTAGCAACAACCTTGAAAATTATATTTAGAAAACATAGATTAGAAAATATCACACTATGAATGGCATTGAGGATAAGTCTAAGTATAATATATCATCCTTTATATTTTTCTAATGGAGGAAATAGGTTACTACTATGGAAAAATGGATTGAGGAGAAGATAAAATCATTTAGATATCATATAAATGATTCTTTATGGTAATATCACAATGATTTGGGTTTCTAACATTATGATTGGAGTTTTAGTCAATGGTTAGAATTAGCAAGATTATACATCAAAGGGTTGTATTATTGATGATGAAGAATCTAGAAAAGATAAATTAAATGAAGGATGTATAAAGAAATAAGATTTTTAAGCATAGTTAATTGTTTATGAGTTAGGTGTAATCATTAAAGTTAATTTTTTATTTGGATTCAATAATTATTACATCAATCATTCTATGGTTATTAGATTCATGAGAAATATAAGGATGATACTACAGTACATCTTTATTAAGGATTTTGAGGAATAAGACCTATCATTAAGGATTCAAAGGTGGTCAGATATTTTTTATGTGACAATAAGAGCTACATTACATTGTTTGAGTAATATGATGTTCAGATTAACATTGAAACTTTGAGATCGTTTTGGGAAGTGAATTTGGAAGGATGTATTTTGGTTGAGTCTTATGGTTGGAGTGGATTAAGATGAACATTGGATATTATTTTTCACAGTTAAAACATTTATTAAGGATATTTTAGTGAATATTATATTAATATATTATTAGAAAAGGAACAACACATAGGTCAGGAGACACCACGTCGTGTTGGATAAGGTTGCGGGAATCGAACCAACAACCAAAGTTTGACGAGGCTTTATCACATACCCATGGCCTATTGAAATTCCATGATTAGTATAACATTGTTTTAATTTTTTTAATGGTATTATACTGTTTTTGTAACCTTATACGGTTAAGATAAATAAAATATTTTGGATTTTTATTATTTTTTAAGGAGAAAGATGAATGTGTAGTAGAAATTAGTAGAAGGATTAAACTTTACATGTCAATTATGTATGCTTCCTTGAATTCATAGTCTATGAATTAAATTAATTATTCAACACTAAGGAAATAATCATAAAACCAAAAATGTTTTCCAAGTACTTTATTTAGTGATGAATCAAATGGTTCAGTGGATAATCATAGATTTATTGCTTTCTATATTTTAACATTATCATAATAATGCTCCTATCACTCTTAATTAGAATTTGATGGTTACATTATCTTTCATGTCCATGTTTTCCTTCATGGAACCCTAGTATGTGATATCTCTGGTAACCTCTGTACTTTTCATTCTTTATTTTAATGATGGTCTCATTAATCAATATTCCATTGTGGGATTTCAAGAAAGATATTTTTAAATGTCAAAACCCTAGTTTTTAATAATGCGTTTATATAACAAGGAATCAATTTTATTGAAGGATTAGATAATGTAACACCCCATGCTTCCCCGACACATTTATTTTTAAATAATTCAAATAGCTTGTGGTGCATGCAACACCGAGTTTGAGCACACCACGAATAGCCGTTAAAAAAGTGGTAATAAATAGTATTAATAAAATTTTGAAATTTTATATATTTTATTTTTTTAAATATAAATCATTTATAAATTTGGAATATCAAAATTATCTTGGGGTAAATTTTTGATAATTTTATAATAAATTCAATTTTTAATTAATAGAGAAAAATATTGCATTTTATTTCAAGACCTCCTTTTCATCTATTTTATTTTTATAGTAAGATTATACTTTTAATTAATTTTAAAGTATAATTAGATGATATTTTTATCATTTAATCCAATGGTGGTCATTTTAAGTGTTTTTATATTAATATTTTATATAAACACAAGCCAATATTTTGATGGTTTTTACTTTTAAAAAATCTACTTTTTCGTTTTGACAACGAGAGTTATTTTTAAATTAATTTCTCACAATTCCATGTTTTGAATTAAGAAAAATGGATTCCATTTTTGGAATTAGAAGGTCCAAATTATGGAAATATTCCCTTTTTATTTTTGGGAATTATGAATAGTATCTTCAGTAATTATATTTATTTACTATAATTAAAGGGTAAATGAGGTAAATAAGGGTAAAAATAATATTATAATATTATAAAATTACACTAACACATGTAATGAAAATATTGGATGAGATATGTCTGACCAATAAAACCATTTAGGTGTAAATTAGGCCTTTGAAAGCTACTTGGGTAGGATTATGACAATTAATTTTTTTAATTAAAAATAAAGGAAAATATGTTAGTAACATGTATTTTCTTACTAATTTTTTTTATTATGGGTTTATTTAAATTATATGATCAATTATAAATAGTCATTAGAAATTAAAAAATATTTCCTATATCAAGGAAATTTATTTATAATTTGATGATATTAAATAATTAAATTTCGTTGTGACACAATGATGATGTCGTGATTGATTAATTAAGGGAATAAACATATAAATGTTATTAATAATATTAAAATAAATATAATTTGACATAAATGATTTCATAATATAATTTTATATATAATTTAGTTATGTTATTAATAGATGGTATGTATTTTTTTGAAGTTTTCTTGTAGGTTTTGTATTTTAATAAAATGATAATATTGTATAGTATCCAAATTGACAAAAATGATACTTTAAAATAAATATTATTTTTTATAATTTAATAAAATTTAAAAAATATTAGGTTTAACCAAATAACTTTTATCATATTAAATATTTCATAAATGATCTAATTTATGTTTGTTTGATATTTATTGAAACAATAATAGACCTATATATTAAAATGCCAAATTTGTATTGTAAGAGCTAAAGGGGTTAAATAGTGGTTAAGACAAAAATAGAAGCATTAAAAAATATAAAAACGTTCAAAAATTATTTTATGGATATTATTTTATCTTTATCATCTATGTTTAGAAATGTAAACACTTAATGGTCATATTCTAATGAATATGACATTAATATTATTAAAATCAATGAATGTAAGAAAATGTCACACTATCATTTTATATAAGTATATTAATTTTAATATATAGATAAATAAGTGATAACTTAAACTATAGGTAGTATCCTAAAATATAAATTAATTAACTACATCATAGAATTTTATTTATAATTTATAGGTTTTAAATAATTACCATTAATGACGAAACAATAGTGTTGGAGAAATTTATTTTTCAATAGAAATATAAAATAAATGGTTTTAAAAATATTAAAAGATATATAATTTGAATTAATTAAGGTTATACGTGAATTTTATAGGTTAATATAACATGTTTTTAGTATATTAAATATGTTGGTTCTAATTTATCTTCTTTGGTGTTTTTATTTAAAGTTAAATAAATGAATAGTGTCAAACATGATACTATTGGTATTTTATAAAAATAACATTTTAGTAAATTATTTAATTATCATAAAAATATTTAATCATTACGAAGTTAATATTATAAGATCTAAAATTTAATAAATATTCCAATTATAGAAATTTTACACCACATAATTATACAATTATAACCATTTAATATTTTGAATATTATTACAACAATTAAAATTAAATAGATTAAATAAGGATAAATCAAAATAATAAGGTTTAAAATAAAATAATACCATGTAATAATTTTATTGGTTGAGATTATTTTGACCCATACTTATATTGTCATCAAAATAATCCACATTGGATCCATTTTAATTTAAAAATTAAATTATATTAATTTAATAGTATTGGTATTTCTAAAGGTTCCTCTCCCCTCTATTATAAAAGGGAACATCTCTTTCTCTTTTAATCACACCTCTAAAGCCCTTTGTCTCAGAAAAAACCTGACCTTTTCCTCTCCTAACATCCCTAAATTCTTTATATAGGCCATTTTTATGGAATAAATCCATCTTATGAATTCATTTTGTATGTACCAAAAATAGACACATGAAAAAGAGGTAATTGTTTTATAACCGCTTTTAAAGTTATTTCATTTTTTTACTTTCTGTTTGTATATTTTTTCCATATTAAAGTAACCACTACAGTATCAAACATATACTTAGATATTATTATAATCAATAAAAAACCATATTACTTGTTTTATCTGTCATACAAATAATAATATCTCTATGTGTGCGTTTGTACGGCTAACTATCTCCACACCGTGGTGTAATTTTTTATTCAACACTATGTTAATTGGATATATATACAAATGAATATAATGGATATAAATAATTAAAATAACATGATATTGAATCTTTATAACTAATTTACCATCCAATTTCATACCATATAACTATTAACGAAACGATGTTCTTGCTCGTCCGTACGTACGACCTACCATCTCCACAACGCAGTGAGATTCATTCTACATGTTAACAATTAAAGAATGATCATAAAATTTATATGAATAGTAAAAATAATAATAATGAACTTATTTTCATTATGTACCTGAATAAAATTCGTCCTATGCATAATAAATATGACTTATGTGGCCAAACAGGAATGGGAAAATGAAGCTGTTAACACTTGAAATAATGGTAATATTAAAACATTTAAAAAAATTATATAATGGGATCATATATGATATCATAAATGTATATATGGTACTAATATAATTTAATAACATTTTAACCATTATAAAAGATGAAAAATAACCCTATACTAAATGAAATTGTAAGGTAAGTATTAATTTCATAATCACATTCTTATCAGAAATTTCTTATACATAAATATCTACCAGGACATCAATATCATCCATGTCCATGTTTATTAAAATTTAATTCGAAATATTATTGAAAATTTCTTAAATTAATTTTGAAAAATGGTTTATTTTTTAAAAAACGTTTTTAATGGAATATTTATGACATTTTTCAAATGAGGTACTTTATATCCTTTTTTTTAAAATTAAGGAAGGAATGTTTCTTTGTCTTATACAGTGCTACTGGCTATTATCTGCCATTATGATTCTTTAACATTTTGAAACATTCCTTACAATATTATAAGGTTATTTTCAAAATCAACATTTTATTTTATAATTTTGTGGCTTTTTAATGATTTTAATGTAAAAGTGGATATTTCCGTCGAAGAGTTTTAATAAATTTTTTAAATTATTTTCATCTATCTCAACATCCTTTGTTGGGTTTTATGCTTATATGAAATTGAATTATTATTATATTATCATTCATATTTTATTGAAGGGTTTATGATATATTTTACTGTGGATGTTCTATCTTTATACCATTAATGGTTTATGTTTAAAGAATTAACATTTCATATGCTTGTTTTAATATGAATGTTTATGTTATGTTTCACCCTTTTAATTAAAGGATTGTATTTGACATAGTAAGTAACATGCGTGGCCCACTATATCCCCTCGATGCATTGGTAGGTCTCATGAGATAAACTACTATCTGGGCACAATGGTAATTGTCTTGGCAGGAGGCCTTGATTGTATGGTTATGATTTTCGGCATTATTCATTTCCTCGTTATGAGATAAGTTATTTATATTGCATGTCATTATTCTACTAATAGAATAATCATGTGAAATATTAAATGGAATTATTCAATTTATTCATTCCATATTTTCTGAATATTATTTTTGAAAGGATCGTGTTATGTTTTATACCCTACCTTACAATTTTATTATTATTTAGGATAGTTTCTGCTATATAGTTTATCTTTACTGAGTATCTGATCTCACCCCTTTATTTGGATTCGTTTTATTCCAAGATGCAAAGAACTATTTTATGATTGATATTTAGTGTCAAGATAAAATAATAATGATGTTCTAAAAGATTTTATTTTGTTGCATATAATATCTTGAATTGTAATAAAAGGTTCATCAATATAATCCTTTTTCAAGCCAGCTAAACTGATCAGTCCTTTGGGACTTGATTCCTTATAATCATGCCAATTTATTAAAATAATGCACCAGATCTAGGTAACTAGGTTTGGTGAATTATAGGATTACATGGACCTAGGGTAAGTATCCCATCCTCTAATGTATCTTTGTGTTGGCTAAAGTAGGTGATAGCTTCCTGGTGGGTTTTGAGCACCAAGGAATATTGTGTTTATTAATTGTAAGTGTTGCCTTTATTTATTTAGTATGAACATGCTAAATAAAAAATATATGATATGAACATGTTGGCGATGGCCTAATGATATTATTTCTCACATATTTCACAGTCCCTTAGGGATGTGTGTAGAATTCATGAATTTGAATTCAGGTAAATGTTTTGGGATCTTGAGTTAGGTCGTATTATTGGGCAATTTAGCATGCGATAAGAGGGAGGAGACCCTGTGTTCCAAACTCTGCAGGGGTTTCCTTTTTGAAAAAATTTTGTATTAGAATACTACTATATATATATGTACTGAGGTCATCCATTGGTAACCCTTATGTTTAATATATTTTATTTCTTGGATTTTATGCATGTTTTGATTTAGTAACTATGAATGGTAATTTGTGCTCTTCAATTCTAAAAATGTTATAATTTCAATTTTTGATTATTATTATTGCTACTATATTTTTGATCTTCCTCAATGGGTGGGTTACTAGTCAAGTGTTTGTTGGTATTTATTTAAAATTAATTATATTTACATATAAAATTATTATATCATCAACATAGATTATAGTTTTCCCACTACCACCTCATTTCACCAACACTACTATTCTAAATCTTTTGGAATTTAGGGAGGCATGCTTAAGGGCCAGTGGCACTTATCCCGAAGTCTTATTCGGTGGATAAATGGGTTAGGATGATACTTTACCAAAATTATCCATATATATCATTAAATATCAAGACAACTAGCATAGGTATGTAAATTAGAAATATCATATCGATGGGAATTCTAAAAAAGATATCAATAAAATTATGTTGTGATATAAGAAGTCAAATCCATGCATTTAATTTTATTTAATATTATATAAAGGATTGGTGATGGTAATGTTTTGTGAAACATATCCACTAAAACATGCGGTCAACCGAATATTTCATCACAAAACTGTGAATTTCTCCGACTTACATATGATATAGATCAATGTAGTACCTTTCGTCATAGATTTATTCTTCTCTGAACCTATGTTTTTTGTGCATGAGTTTGATTTTTATATTATTATATTTCAAGGTTATGTATATCTTGATTCTCATTCTCATGGGATACATAGTGATGTGAAATTACCAAACATTGGATTCATCCAAATTTTCCTTTCCCCCCAATATTCTTTCCAATCTAGAATTCATACACATTCCAATATTAGGATATATCTACTCCAAGACAAGGCTTCCTCGTATATTGGATTCATCCAAGATATCATGGTCTATAATAAAATCTTTTCAGATATTCAAATATATTGAAATGTTACCAATGTTTACCTTAGAATCGTATTATTTTCATCCCAAATTACTTTAATTACAGGGGTAATTTTCTAGGCAACCGTAATTTTGCACAATAAACATAGTCATCAAAAATTTGGGAAGTGTGAATCCCATTAAAATACATATAATATTTTGGGAAAAGAACATGAAGGTGGAATTATTGATGAATAATGGTTGGTCAAGTGATTTATTTTATACGGATATATAATTTTGGCCCTTATTATATATATTTTAGCAACATAATTACTTTATATGTAATTAAGGATATGACCTCTTAGACAAAAATAAATGGAATCCAAGGCTAGATAGCTAAGCCCACTCAACCCATGATCTAGTGGGAGTCCCCTCAACCATGCATGGGGAGGGAGCTCATTTAGTTAGCATAGAAGGTAGGGGATTCATGGGTAAGGACATAGGAAAGAGGAGTAGAGACACATTATCAGGAAGTAGCAGAGTGGGGCAATGGGCCGACACAGGGAGGTGCCAATGATAGACTGTAGTGGACCCCACCATTCCCTTCAATAAACCGATGGGTATGTGATTGTTTATTAATTGTGGAGAATTCAGAAAAGAATCCAATATGGGATTCATACAAGTAAATAGATGTTCGTGCATTAAAAATACAAATATAACATCCACCATCTGATCGAGCTGATCGAGCTGGTCTAATATATTCAATCACACTCGCATGTTATCTTTAACCTTTCACTCACCCACCTCACACCAGATTCCACTAGTTCAACAATGAAATCCACACCTGATGGTCACATGACTCCACCATTATATGTCTTCCATACTATCCATCTCCCATGATTATGTTTTCCCCATATCATATAAGGATCTTTGAGTCACGCAGTCGACAGTGTCACAAGAATGACTTCATTACATTGAGTGATTGAGTGTAGTCGATCACACGAGAAACATGGGTACATTACAAAAGTACAACGAATCATGTAAAGAAATGATAGAAACCAAGGGAGGAATGGTTTATATCACTGAAAATTTCCATGGAAAGAACATATATTTTCATCACAAGAGCATCTCATATGTAGATCTTGTGGGGATCTATCACCATAGAACTGTGCATGATGAGGCACGATCGCCCAATGATGATCATGTTAATCCCACTACAACTTCATATCATGAAACCATGATGAAAAAAAAACAAGGGATAAGGATAATTGTAATTCTCAATGTAATTATTGAGTGAATCCTTCATACGATCTCATATGAAACTCATGCGAAGGCTCTAAGATATCACATGAATCCCTCAACATTTTCTAGATAACCGCAACATGAAAAACTAATAATAATGAAATTACTTATAGATGGTCACCGAAATTATCAACGGCTATCAATAATTATATCACATTAACCCATCTTGATATCACATTATGTTGATCATGTGAGTCTCTCCACCACCTCAAGACAGTATATGAAACATGCACAATAACAAATGTGCTGATATACTGGGCCTCCAATCCCTATATAAACCCTACCCCCCCATATAAAATTCACACATGAGTGGGATAAGGGAGGAGAGAGGATAAAGGCAGAACATTAATGAATTAAATAGAGAAGGAGAGCTAGCTACTACCTTTAGAGAGTATCTACAAGAAATAAAAACACTCTTATACCAATAATTCACCTCAAAATTCAACCACAATGAGCCACCATGTGATCACCTTAATATCACATGGTTGCATGAAAAAAATAATATCACAAAATCCCTTTGTGAATAGATACCTCCACATGGCCATGGAAATCTACAAACACACATCCCAATCACATGAATAACCCTCACCTGACATATGACTCTGATGCGCCTAAGAATCAAAGGACATGAAATTCGTCCATGCACCATATATACTGTGAAAAACATCTCCCATGCATGCATCCCTAGTGTCCACACCTTCACAAATTCTCAAAACATCTCACAAGAACCCCCTTAGGTTTATGCAATTGAAGGAGTAATAGAACATCATGCGAAGCAATAATGAGTAATCCTTTTGCGGATTTTTTTATAAATCATAGATGTTCGTTTCATTCCTATACAGGGTTTGAATATTGAACCCTTTTTTATGTGATTACTCTCTTTAATCATGTTGTGAATAACCTTGGACCTGTGGGACATCCATAATGATGCCCATATTTATAAACCCTTTCCATTCAACTAAAACACAAAGGACATGAGCCCTAAAGTCTATGTATGCCACTTTTACAAGTATTTTAATCATGTTTCGAAGCATACATCTCCAACATATAGTCCCCTTCACAGTATTACACAACCTCTCACAAGACCCTATTAAGATCTAGTAGTCACATGAACAATTAAACATCATGCAATGATATTATATGAGTGCCAATAGATGTGTATATGGACATAATAAATTTCAACCTTGACATGAAATACCCCATTATAGAACCTTAATTTTGTATGTGGACATCCATAGGTAGTAACTTTTTTCATGTGAACACTCCTTGATAGGCGACCTAAACATGCTTATAAACACATGGACATGCCCTCACATTTTCCATGAAAACCCAAGGATGTATGGTATTTTCATAACCCTTTTCTATGAACTCCTCACCCAAAGAAAATATTTTCCATTCATCATTTAAGCATGATCCCATTAGACATGAAACATTAACACATGGATGTGCATGAGATCTGAGATATGTTTCAAAAATGTTGTTGTAGGACTCTATTAAGATCATGTGATTTTGAGACTCTTTATTGGTATCATGATGAAATTAGGTATCAATTGATGTTTCAATTTAATCATGAGATAGACCTTGGACAATTATATTTGATCACAGGATATTCCAGGTATATTTCAAGTTGATAATGCAAAAATTTATTGACATGTCAGCATTATCATGCAGTCACCTATGGAAAACTCTATAGGTCATGTAAAGACATCCTAGAAAAGTCACATTGATCATGATAAGTCACCTCAGATAGTGAATTTTTATCATGTGAATAGATCCTAGAAAATTCACTTTGATCAAGCAAATAAATACTTGAAAACTCACTTTGATCTTGAGAAGACACCTCATATAAGTTAGTTGATCATGAGGAAGACCCTGGACAGGTCTACTTTGATCATGAAAATAAATCTATGAAAAGTAAATTGATAAAAATAAGGATATTGGACACATCATATTTCATCATGAAAAGCAACTTGGACATGTCCATAAGACACCCTTGTATGTGTCTTCAATGTTAGACTGACAAACCAAATGTCATGGTTAGGCATTCAAAACATGTCATTTATAAAATCAATAAATTTTTAAAAGATATTTGAACCTTTTTCAATAGACACAATAGTACATATTCCTTGTAAAACCTCATCCAAAAACCATTGGATGCATACCCCCATTTAAAAGGGGAGAGTAATTAATGGGATAGGGTTTTACACTCGTGCAACTCTATTTTTGGCTCTCTCTTGAACGAGTCATCTATGTCATACCATGAATAATGAAAAAATGTTTCATGGTCATCATTTCCCTTTATTTGATAGAGTTTAGATAATGAATATGAAAATGGATATCTATCCTAGTATCTTCCCCTAACATTCCTAAACCATGGTTATAACAATACTATATTTGAGTCTAAACACCCACCCTAACAAATCAATAGGTTAAGGATTCAACGAACTATGAGGACTCTGAATCCTATCCAGAAATGATATGTTTGATTTCATCCTATTATCGGAGCTCAAATATATATCCACCATGGGTTATGTCCCTCTATATCCCAAATAATCTTGACTCATGGGATTTAATTCTTCTAAAATTTTTCTATACATCCTCATCCATCAGTGAATGAGCAGTGGGATCATACACAGGTATCATCTAAAGTGTAATACCTAACCATTCCCTCAAATACATCAAAAACCATCAGAGAGTTATAGAAAAACTAAACTATAAGTAATCTAATTCCCTTAAAAAACATGATATGTAAGATTAATTCCTATGTAATGATCCACATACCATATCCTCAATGATAATTATAATTATACGTCTCCATGGGAAACATTAATGTGTATTCCCCGTATGAATATGCTCTCATGCAATGTGTCTGATATTAGACTATTGCTTCCTTTATTAATTGATAATTATTCATATGGAATTACATATTTGTGATTATTATACTAATATCATGATGATTATTCCCCTAGGATGGGCCCTTAATTGGTATCTATGAATTATTACATCTCATCTTCACTCTAAGGGTTATACTCCTGATGAGGTGATTTATGGTGTCCTTACGTGCATAAGCCCCAGTCACAGAATCAATAATCGCATCTATATATAATGCATATGATGATAATAAAAACTATATGGAATATGTTTCGAATATTAATAGGATATATAGGATCCTTTCTCAAGGGTTGATCCCAATAATTAATTAATCATTGCATGATGTTAAACTACATGGTATAGTCATTTAATATCACGTTAAACTACATCAAAAGAACTATCTCAGTTTTTAATCTTATTCTCATAGTATATACATGATTCCTTTTATAGGATAAGTCCCATATATGGGAAACAAGACACCTACCTAGATGGAAATAAACTCAAGAGCACCCAAATATGGTTATAAACTGAGGCATCGTAAATAAACAAGAGAATGAAGGAGAACCTCTGGAACAAATAATTGTTCCTGTAAAAACATGGTGTTAATAAAGTAATTTAAATAGGGGTATATGACCTCATGTTGGGTCATGGGAATGATTTCATGAACATATCATAAATCTATAAGAGTTTATAGATGTGTGATGTTATTTCCTTAAAGGTGTGCGATTAGCCCAACCATCCATCCTCTCGACCAATGTGAGTTCTTAAATATCATTGAGTCTAAATCAATAAAGAAAAACCTATATTTTGAAAGAAGCTCCATAATTTGTTATGGAATTGGGATCCATTCGGAGTTTCTAATAGAGACAGATGTGGTAAATCTCACACAAAAAATTATTTAACCACCATCAATCAACCATAAACAGGCATTGGGTGAGACCTTTCTGGATGTGTCACTAAACAATTATTCACATACCTTAGAAATAATCATGTGATAGAAGCCTCAATATTTTAATAAAACAACTAATATATTGGTAGTTGAAAATTAATTAAGTCCCTCAAAATGTAACTCGTTGATTTTTTATAATAATATTTATATTCTAAATCAACTTATTATAGTCCATTAGTGTGATGATGAACATGAACTCTGAATGGAAATTAATTAAATCATATGGGGTTCACTATATATTTATGATGGTAAATTTACCTAATTGAATGATGAAAACTCAAAATTTATGATATACCTATTGTAAACAAATTTATTATTGTGTTCCTAAAAGATTTTTCTAGTCTTCACCTAAATTGTAAAGCTGGGTTTTCAACAGAAATCATACCTAGTGATGCACTAATTTCAAAAACTCCATATAGAATAGACCCGATTGAGTTGAAGGAATTTAAGAAGAAACTCCAGGAGAATATTAATAAGGGATTAATTCAACTAATTTCATTACCATAGGGGTCACATTTTTATTTTTTTACGATTAAATATCGGTCAATGTGACTCTTCAATGATAATCAGAAACTTATCAAAATCTATATTAAAATAATATATCCTCTACCCCGTATCGATGATATGTTTAATAAATTATGTGGAGCTTAATATTATTCCATGATTGATTATCAATTTTTCTGTTGTGTGCTAAGGTTCAAAAAAGAGGATATACTAAAGATATCCATGCATAGGTGGTATGGTTATTATGAATTTATATTATGTCTGTTAGGACATTCCAATACTCCATACGTCTTCATGGGTATAATGGATAGAGCCTTTAAGTATTATCTTAATCAATTTGTTGTAGTCTTTATAAATAATATTTTTATATATTCATTGAGTAATGAAGAGAATGAAGAACATTTGAGCACTTTTCTATTGAACATGAGGATTGATAATCTATATATCAAATTTACAAAGTGAATTTTTTTGATACAAAAATCCCCATTTCATTGTCATATAATTTCAAGTGATGGTATATTGGAGGATCCTTCAAATATAAAAGTTTCTACACAATTTCTTACACCGTAGATAGTAACTGAGATCCATAGTTTTCATTGGATGAATAGTTATACTCAATTATTTCCAACATATTTCTCAGGATTATCTAATCAGCTGACCATGTTATCTTGGGAGGGATCCAAGTTCTTTTCGATAGATTATTGTTTTGAGAGCTTCATTGAATCTAATAGAAGGTTATTTAGAGCTCTTTTATTTACAATTCTCTATACTGGAAAAGGGTTTCTGAGATAGAGTGATTCATCAATAAAGGTAATAATATGTTTCCTCCTTCAGAATTATATGAAGATATATTACACCTACCTCAAATTGAAAATTCCGGGGAAAATCTACATGAATCATGATTTGGATCAGACATAAATAATATTTAAATTGATGATTTGGAAGAATTATTTACACGGTGAATGGTGTGATATTTATTATGATTAGAAAATCTTGAAGTATATATTTACACAAAAATATATTAATTTTTATAGGAGGATATGATTTGAGTTGATCAAATATTAAGACCACCAAGTTCATTTCCCCCTTAGGAAGGCGAACAAGCATGATGATGCCCTAAGTCTAAAAAAACATGTTAATTTTTTCATTTCAACAATTGAAAGATATCAAATATTTCTATATATTCAGAATTTGGATATTGGAATTTTTATTAAATAGGATATATATTATATTTCTTAGATAAATGATCAACCTTCCATCCATGAGAGGATTAAAAAGGTAAAGAAGGAACCTGTTGATCTATAAAATACTCTGAATAATATTTTTCAGTTCGACCATATTCATAATAAACTGATAAGGTACATAAAATGATTATATGTTTTGGTAATACTAAACAAAAATATTGATTTGTTTTATGATGCTCATAATTCATAATTATCTATTTGTATTTAAATTTTAAATTTGTATAGAGATATGAATGAGTATTTTGGATGTGATAACATGATAATGGCTAATGTAGAGTATTCATCTTGATTCATAGTCTATCAAATTGTTATATATATGCGATATCAATCTAATGGGATGTTACAACCACTACCTATACAAGAATGGAAAAGGGAAAAGAATTACCATGGATTGTTTCATCAGAATCCCAAAAAATATAACGGATATAATGTTATTTGGGTTATACTTCATTGGCTTATGGAAACAATACATTTTATTAATATTTGAGAAGATTTATATCTTTTTCTATTTATTATATTATATATTTTAAATTTTTTTAGATTTTATGGAGTTCCACAAAAAATCATATCTGATCAGGATTTGAGGTTTACCTAAATGTTCTAGAGAAACCTCCAATAGAATCTGGAGTATAGTGTGGAATTTCAATATATCCTATCATCCTTATAATGATTGTTTGTTTAATAGGAACATTAAAACATTATAAGACATGATAAGCTAATTTTCAATGTATTCCAATGGTTTTTTCAATCAACACATTAATTTGGTAGAATTTTATTATAATAATAAGTATCACATAAAAATTTAGATGGATCCTTATGAAGTCGCCAATGGAAGGATGTGTAGAACTCCATTGTATTGGGATGAAGTTGGAGAAATAAATCAATTAGGATTAGGTGAATCTAATGAAATAGTATATCATGTTAGATCTATTCAACAACACATATGGGTATCTTAGATTCACAAAAAAAGTTATGTTAAAAATAATTTGTTTGATATAGAGTTTAAAGTTTGTGACATGGTATTCCAAAAAATATCTCATTGGAATAAGTTTCTGATATTGGGAAAGATGATCATGTGTAGCCTAAGATATATTGGGAAATGTGTATTATTGATCGTATTGGGATGATATCATATCATTTGGTTCTTCAATTGAATATCTATAAAGTGCTTGATGTGTTTCATGTATTAGGATTAGGTTAATATAATGAAATTTTTGGATCATGATCATTATTATGAGGAACAATAAGTGAAAATTATGGATCGTTGAGAGAAATTGATACAAAATAAGACCACTCATCCAGTTAATTTTTTTTGGTGAAACCATAATTTTGATGAAGCAATGTGGGAACCCGAAGATGTTACAAGTTAAAATTACCTTAAGTTGACTGTATCTGAGTGATATAATTTGAAGGAAATTTTTTTATTATTGGTGTATAATTTAACAATTCTAGATTTTATGATATATTTTCATTTAAATAAATTTAATTTCATTGATAAATTTAATTACACATTGAACCCAGTTTAATGAACCAAGAGAAAACATATAAATATTTTTATAAAAAAATTAAATCATTTTTGAAACTATATTGTAAACAAAATCATAGTATTATGTTTTGGTATTTTTATAAAAATATTTAATTTACAGTGAATACCGAAAAAGTCAGCTTTCTGTAAAACCATAGTCTCTTTTCATTGGATAATGTAATTTAAACCTACAATTATATTTTTTATTTGGTATTAAATTTATATAAAATCAATTTGATTTATAATTGTATAAATAATTTCACTAGGTATAATATTTTACATCATTTTTATATTAGTCAATTTTTATGCTTAGAAACACATTTTTTAGGAAAATAATTTTTCATCACATTTGAATGGGAAGTTTTTAAATTAGATTCTAAAACATTTAGGATGTGAATTTAATTAAAGTATTCAATATTCATAATCACTGATTTCATATTTTTTATATATATCCATTTTATTATTAGGTATTATAAATAGTAACTATAGTAAAATTAATCACCTCGTTAGGGTAAATCTTGTAGTTAAGTTTAAAAATAGTGTGATAAAAAGATTTTAAAATTTTTCAAACATATGAATTATTCATATTAGATGAGTTGTGTTACATAATCCCCATTAAATATTCTAATATATTAAAATTTCTATTCATTTTTCATTGATAATTAATTTTATATTATTTTATGAAAAAGATAATTAAAAAAATTTCAGTCTATTGAATTTAATTTCACTTATATGTTCACATAGGGATATGATATTGTTATAAATGAATCTAAATGTTTATTTTGAAAATAATTTATTTCTTTTTATGATATTAATTTTTTTATAATTTTCAAAAAATTGTATAATTATATTAAATGATTACAGAAAGATTACATAGTGCTAGTACAAGCAGTGGAAAAATAAAAATATTAATTTTGAAAATATTAAAAGTATTTTTTTTATAAGAATTAAGGATTAAAAATAAATTTATAGTAAATAATAATGAATTATTAATTATTAAAATGATTACATTCTAATTATATTTTTTTATTTATGTCTTAAAGTAAAAATTAAATGAAAAGATTCAAAAAAATACATTAATTATATTTTATAAAAAATAATATTTTATTAAATTATTAAAAAAATTAAAAAAATATTATAGAAGTAAAATTAGGATTATAAATGGTAAATAATTTCATCACTGTGATATTTATCATTAAACATTTCCCTTATAAGTATAATTATAACCCTTTAAGATTGAAAAAAAATGTTCTCGTGGTTACGCTTAAAATTGTTTAACGATAGGGTTAAACAAAAAGATAAGTAATGAAATACCACTTGATTCTATAAAATTATTATAGTTCTAAGGTATTAAAACCATATACTATATTTTATTTTAAATTCTGACCATGCATTTCCACTTTATTAAGAAAATGAACATATTATATTTAAATGATTTTATTAATTCCATATGGGTCCTTTCATTCACTATAAAAAGGCACCACTCTTGATCTCTTCTATATTCCACCATGATCCACTAACATCAACCATAAAAAGGAAAAACATATTATTAAAATCCTAATACATGTTATCTAGGTTCTATTTATCTCAACAGACCAACCTCAGTCTCTTAAGAGTATATTTAATGGAGCTCTTTCAAAGAAGATGTAATCATCTTCACTGAGCACTTTTATTTTCTTCTTCATTTAACACCATAAATAATGTCCTAACCACTAAAATAAAATAACACCCATATATAATATATAATAATATGATATTATTTTGGTGGTATAATACTTATCCATCTCATTCTACAATAAATGGTAAATAAAACCATCACCTGGGTGTGTGGCGGACTACTACCACACGAACCGATGTAATTTGTTTTAAATTGCCACATCATGTTGATTCTAATATGGGTGAAACTGGTCAATATATATGATAAAGATTAAATAATTTTAATTTCTAAATATAATATTTTATATACTTCCTTACCCTTATATTTTTTAAGAAAATGACAATGTCACTAATGTGTTTGTATGACCTACTGTCTCCATTAAATGATTGGATTCATTTGACATGTTTATTTCTGAGGAATGAGTTTAAATAGAAATATACATATAATGAATATTTATTATGGTGATATATTGATTAAAATTATGGTTATTATAAAAACATGATCTAGATACATAGAATATAACTATCGTATCAAAACATTATGGAAAAACGAAGAAGTTAACACCCAAAACAATGATAATTATAATTTATTTTTAACAAATGTGTGGTAAGATGTTATAAATGAATCATATATAATATTATATATATTAATATGGTTCTTTTAATTTTTATAATAAATAATTTTTTTTAAATAGATTATTAGATCATATGAGGAAATCCAAACATGATGTAAGGGGTTTCATAAATCAACTTTCATTCATCAGGTTATATCACTTCTTCAATCATTCTATTATGTGAAGGTTTTGTGTGAAATTATAAATTATTCTTTTATGTTTCATTTAAAAATATATTATCTTTATTTATATTTTTTACACATAATATATTCATTTACTAAAACTTATTTAAATTATATGATATTTGAATTTGATTTTATATCCATTTACACTCAATTGAGAAAAATTTGGTATTATGCACCTGTTTAATTTTATATTGTGTGCATACTATCCATTTTATGTATTTAAAATGAATACATATTTAATAATTATTATTAATGTTTCTACTCAAGTTTAAACTTTAAATGGGTCACAATGTAAAATGTTTAAAAGAGGTAATAATTTATTTTACAGTTTCATTTTTCTAGGATAGATTATACTCTTCATTGAAGGAATATTATAATATATCCCATATAAAATTCAAATAATTATTATTATTTAAATATTTAAGGAGTTTCCATGTTTTTTTATAAAAATTCATCACTTATAAATTTGAATCAATTAGACAACTTTTTTTAAAAAAATCAATTCCTATTTTTTTATGAAGCATATTTTTTGTTCGATATCTATAATTTTCAAAATTTCATTACAAAAGTTCATTTTATTTACTAAACTAACATTCTATGTACATTTAAAATTAACCTTGATTTTTGCAAGGTTTGAAAGGAATATTTATAATATTCTCTAAAAGTCTCATTTTCATCTTTCATTTCAATAAGTCAAAAGGAATTTTTCATTTTAACGTATACGATGTTATCGGATTTTCCCATAACCATATTAATTTTACAATATTTATATTCCTATACGTGTTTTAAATTATTTTACAATAAAAAATATTTAATGTACTCTTTTTTAAGGGAAAGGTCTCATTTTCATTATTTCTCATAAGGACATGATTCTATTATAAAACCAATATTTTTGATGAATTGATGGTCATATTTTATCTCTTAATATTTTTGTGGTCCACAATTTTTTTAAGAATTCAATTTCTTATGTTCATATTTAATTTGAAATTACATTTATCGTAAATATCTGTATTCTATGAATCATGAATATATTTATTTCTTAAACTATATACCATTTCAATATATGGTATTTTACTATGAATTATTTTTTCAATAAATAGAGATATATTAATATTCCATATTAGTTACTCCATATGGATATTTTTTTATAATATATATTGTTTATGAATTAAATAGATCATTCAACATACATGTTATGTAGCCTTATTAAATATGGTTTTTTGTATACCTACCAATCAAATAAACAATCATGGAACATTTCTTGATGAAAAAATATCATGAAGTATGATATCATGACATCTAACATTAAATACTTACATTATTTAGAATTTAGTTATTAATATTCATGAGATTAATTCTTTTACATTATCCATGGATGAATTTTTTACTCATGTTTTTGATTAAAAGTAATGTTTTTTAAGCTATTTATTATACCATAATGATTATTCCATATTTAATGATGATATATTCCACTATAAATAACCCTTACTAAGTGTTTTTTCTGGCCCATATTTTTTTAATTTCCCCAGGATATGAAGAAGGACATTATGAAGAATATCACTAATCTGAGAATGTTTTTATGCTATGTTTTTTAATATTTCTTATATAATAATGAAATCATGTATATATTTGGTTCTTAATGACAACTAAATTTATTTTCACTTAGTAATTGGGTCCCTTGAATTTTATATCAATATAATAATGTTGAAACTAACTATGGGTTATTGGATTTGTGGTTTTTACAAGATAGTTACATTTTAGAAAATCACTAAAGGAAATGTCGAGCATACATGTTAATGAAACTAATATGCAACTTACTTAATTATATATCAAGAAAAATGGATTATATTGTACAATGAAAATTTATTTATTTATTTCAATATCGTGACATTAACTTCTTCCTCTTAGGATCCTTAACATATTTATATATGCTGATGTTAAACTTTAGTATAACTCACTGGATGCCACTGAGGACGAATCCTGGCTGGTCACATAGTTGGTGTTTCTATTTCTATCAATTTAATTCAATGTTAATTTAATAATTTATAAAATGTTATTATCCTTAACATGAAATAATATTTACTCTCAATTAATTAATCACAAATATTATGTCATCGTATTTATTTTTTATTTGAATATTAAAAATAAAATTTATTTCCAAGACCCTGATATTATAAATATGTATTTATTTATCAAGTGAAGAATATTTATTATTAATGGTTTAATACACCTGGAGGATGTGTAGACCATGTTTTCAATTAGAGTAGAAATGATATATTAAATATCAATGAAATAAATAAACATGTATTAATTTATGGAAATTATATTTAATTTACCCATGTGTTTAGAACATTCCATATAAATATTAATAATACTATTATTATTTGGATATGGAGTTTTCTATAGATTAGGAGAATAATAATGACTCTATGTGTAATTAATTATTCTCCAACCTAACTCTATAATTTCCGAATTATATAATTTTTTAGTGTTAGATGTTGTTTCACACAAAACACCCCCTCTAGATATTTTTTAAACCTAGAGATAAAATTATCAATATCACTCTCTTCAAATAAGAGAAAACATCCACCTTACTCCTCCTCTCAAAAATGTGAAAAACAAAAATTAATCATTTATCATTGATGGATTGTATGGTGTCCAATAAGATGAATAAAATGATTTGGAATTTATGTACTAGTATTCAGAGTACATCGAGGATTCTTCGAGATCAAATGAAATCATGTGGATGACCTCTAGAGGAATTATATCCTTTTATCCTCCTTATTTAATGATAGTATGCCCTGAAAAATGTTTCTTTGGTCAAAATCATCTTCAAATAATGTTTTTATGATCATGGAATTACATGAATTAAAAATAATTATACATTGAACATGAAAGATCATTTCTCTTGGTTCCAGTGTTCTTTTACAATTTTAATTAGATTAACTAATTATTCATTACAATAATATTTATCTACATTATGGATTGTTCAATGAATCTGATAATTACAGAGTTTGGACCAACCAAAATAGGTACATTCACTATGTCTAAACCCTTCATTGTCACCTCAACCAACCAAAAAGTTTACATAAAAATCAAATATGAGGATTTAATATCACCCAATTATTTATAGGAACCTACTATTTAGTTGGAATCATCCCAAAGCTATGATGAAATCCATATATCGTTTGGCATAAAACATAAACAATACACCAAAAACAATCTTCTTGGGCATTACGCTTAACCTGTATACACAATTCTGTCTACCAGTTTTCATCATTCTTAACCCATTTAAAAGATCTATCATAGTTGTTATCATGGCCAACCAACACACAAAAAAGAACACTAGATTAGTATCACACCCAAACCAAACACTAAAAAAATATTGGTCATCATTATTCACAACCCATGCATCAGAACTATCTCTTTATTAGCATAATTCCTTAAGATAGACTAATAATAACATATATAAATAGTACATCATTTAACATGAATATCCAGTAGATATCACAACATATTACAATGAAAAAACCTATAGGTTTAGAGTCTATAGAGATTAACATCATGATGTTCTTATTTTATAATAAATTTTCAACATCTCCCATAATATTCTCTACATAAGATATCAAACTAGAATTATTATACATGAGACACCACTTCATTCCTTAGGGAATAGAAATATAGGAAAAGGGTGAGATCAAATGATCAATAAGCATAAAATAAGAGATATAAATTGAATATCTTAAGTGATTATATGATGAACATGTGGGTATAGAAACAAAAATGGAAAATATTAAAATATAATAATGAAAATAATTCATATTAAAACATGGATGATAAATCATGAATCATTACAGGTATATATTTACATAATAAGATAAATTACAAAGAAAAGCGTGAAAAATTTTCATTAATAATTATCCATGAAAAATAACATAGGAATGTAGCATTGCATAAAAATATGGAACATACATAAGAATATAAAATCATTTCATAGGACAAGGATCACTATTAAGACAATCATCACATAACATGAAGAATCCCATAACATAGTTTATTAAGTTTAGTTTTTCATCACAAACATTCTACCCCATGATATATAAATAATTACCATATTCATTTGAGATCTATAACATTTTATTCTAAGCCATCAAATAATAGAAAACAATGAAATTGTATTCCACATGAACATAAAACCACTCAAAATTCCATCATATCAAAATTAACGAATCTGAGTGAAATATGTTTCTATAGAATTACCACAAGGCATAAAAATGAATCATTGAGAAAATTAATGTTCGCAATTATATTGAAACATATCCTCAGTGAAACATAAAGAACATTAAAATATATTAACAATGATGAAATTACTTTATAGGTGAACTATAAAGTTACTTTCATGATAAAATAAAACATCCTTTACATTTTAATTAAAAATATTAAAATAATTTGTAAATTAAATATTTTAAATAATATTAAGAAATTAAATAAAAATTTATTTGAAGAATCATTAGAATTTATAAATTAATGTTCCTAAATAAAACCAAAGAAAATATTGGTAGAAAGAGACCTTGTGAAAATGGTTAAAAAATATTACTTTGACAATTTTATAAATAAATTATAAGTGAAAAAAATAAAACTCAGAAATCATATAATTATTGATATTTAAATATGTAAAACCATATGAAAAGTCATATATTTCGAATAAAAATATTTCTAACCTAAAAGAAGAGTTATGGTTATTTCCACATAGAAGAATCATTTCAAATGATTAGTAATCTAATGGTAGGGGAATAGTAAGAATATGTTTACAACCAATAAATATCTTGGGTAGAAACAAATATAATTTTTTGGAAAATGACATAAAATTTACCCTAAAAAAATTTGGAATTATAAAATCTCATTTTCAAAGGGATATTGGAAAAGAGCCCTCAATTTACGTATCAACATAGTGGGATGTGTTCAAACTCCATTGATAATAAATTTATGATTATTTTAATTATGTATAATAAATTTATCCATGTTTATTTGTCTTAATAACATCAATTTATTATTCATTATTACCCACATATTAATATTTTATTATGGTAAATATTATTCAGTTCTGAATTGCCCAAATTATTGTTTAAGGATTCGGTTTGACAATCTTTGTACTTTCTCCATGATGTTGTTTTCACTATGTAAATAATTTCCATGAAGATATGATGGATGTGTTTAATATATTTTTCTAGTTTTATGGTCATTTCATGGATGTTATAGTGATGGTTGTCATATAATGCTTAAAATATACCTTTTTTGTTTTATGAAATTACAAAAGAATTGAATTTATTGGTGAATATACATTAGAATATTAAAATTAAATAATTATTAAGGCATCATAAATTATTTATTATTAAAATATATTTATAGTAATTAAATTTTATTAGTCATTCAGGATGTAAACATTACAACATCTTTCATGTTGGTGATAATCACTTCTATAAATTATTAAGGGTCATAAAAAACATGTCATTAATGTGATTGTTTTTATTAAAGAAGTATATGATTAATAAGATAAATAAAATTTTTTAAGTACATGATAAACTTATTTTGAAGACTTGAATCCTCTCTTAGGGTGCCTCTAGAATATATTAGATTTTAGAATTTTTTTTTAGATCAGAGGTTCCAAAATAAGTTATAAGATTTTAAAGGAGAAAATTTTGGTTTATATTTAAACGAAAAGTAATGGAAGGGGTGGTTGAAGTTGGTGTAGGTTAATATTAACATCACATAAATATTAAATAAAGTAAATGGAAATCACACAATAATAATTACAAGGATCAGCAATGATGTGAGATCACAATCCGTGATTTGATTTTTCCAAAACTATAATAATATATTATCCCAATATGAATATAATTATATCCACTAAGAATCTTCCCAATAACATAAATATCTCAGATCCCCACTATTCTTTTCATGATTTTTATGGGACCAATATATTATCATTGTAACAACAAAATTTTTGAACCAAATTTAAAAAGATCACTTATTTTTACCTAGTTAATTGTGAATCTGTTGGTAAATATATTACTCTTAATGTATTATATATCAACACTAATTCAAATTTTCATTTATTCATGAATTTTTATATATGTTAAACATAACAATATAAATGTGTCATGCTCAGTGTCTTATGATTTTCAATGATTTAGTTATTTATACATTCATCAAATGCTCAGTCACTATAAGTATTAATTTAATTTTCAAAAAATCACATGTTTGGTATTGTTTTTTATCTATTATTCTCCTATAAATTTCACTAATCATGTAATTTAATTTCTCAAATAATTATCACTACTAATTCATGCAATTACTGCATGTTAGTTTTCCATTATAAATCATGTACCAAAATGTTTGTGGGACTGTTTTCATGAAAAAATAATATCTTTCATGAAATTTCTGCAATGATTAGATCATTGTCATCAATTTCTAATTTTCATAGGATACTCCTACAAGAATTATTTTTAAATAACTATATTCATATAGTCATATAATTTTCATTACTGATGTTTTGTGATTTGTTCTTTATGAACTAATTCCACAAATACAAAATGTCACATTCCAAATAGTGTTCTATACATTGATTCATCATTCATATAAAAATAATTTCTATGTGTTAGTATCATTCACTAACTGGTCTCATCTTGGAATAATATAAATAAAATTTTTCTTCGCATATATCTTATTAGAGTCTGATGTAAATTATCATCACATAGGTTAATATCTGATCAAAAATTATTCAGCCTCAATAAGGAAATCTAGGTGTTTTTATATGTTACAGGAAAACTACATTATTGTTGGAAATTCCATATGTTAATTTTCAAAAATCCTCATTTCTATTTTTTCTAAAGAGATTAATATTTTATGATAATTTTTTCATTTAATGAATAATGGGAGAAAATTGGCTCATATAAAAAAGAGATATAGTTAGTTCAAATATTCTACCATTAGTAAAAATGGTTTTCCATTAGTATAAATTTTATATGATTAGTTCAAATATGACACCATGAAACATAGTCAACAGTTATTATATAGTTGGAATTATACTACCATCAGAGTTATGATACCATTGGAATTATAATACCATCAGAGTCATCCTACTACTAGATCCATGCCATCTTCAGGTGTGCCACCGCCAGTGACTTGGTACTTCTATATTTGTTCAATTGTTAGTTCTATTTTTATACTACCATACGTGCTACCACTGGATGTGTTAATTATATATTTTCTATTGGTATATGATCTACCATTAGGTATAATATAATGTTATTTCAACCTTGAAAATTCCAATGTGATGTTCCTTTTTCTACCACTAATTGTTCTATGACTGGACCATGCCACTACTAGCTTATTATTGTTGTTATTTTGATTCATTTAAATTTTGTGCTTATAATGGATAATTTATGGATTTAATTAACATAGAGTCTTGTGGTTTTATTTAATGATCATTTCAAAACCATAATATGGATAAATTAAAGACCAGTTCAAAGGTTTCTAAATTTTCTACTTAGTACGAGGATCCATGATATCATTAATATTATTCCTCAACAGATATTTGAACCCATACTACTTTATATTTTAGAATATATCCCAGGTGCATGATATCAAACAATTACATATTGAATACATCTGACTATGAAATAGTGGAATATTTAGAAAATCAGTTTTCTTTATTACACTAATTCAAAAGAATTTTATCAAAAAATCTCCATATAGAAAAGATATATCTACAAAACTCTATTTTCATAAATCTTTTGCATAACTTGTTCGAGCTCCTCACCAAGTAAAATTAGAAGCTCCATGAGCATTTGAAGCATCAAAACCGAACAATTCTACATTTATGTATATATTGTAGATGCCAAAAAGTGCTCAAGTGATGAAGAAGGTTTCGAAACAACAAAACAAAGTCATATTCAGACCTGGGGACCCCATCTTGGCGGCCTGGAGGGCCAACATGAAATAAATTCATAGGCATGCGAAAAAATTTTACTCCACATGGAATGTCCTAGGATTCGCAAAAATCCTTTGGCTTGGGCGCAGAATATTTCGAGCCCCAACCCGCGCGATCATCTTTTCACGCCGCCGCCTACGTTGTGTAATTTTTTACGTGCCAACCTATTTTCCTCACCGTCGAGCACCTATAAGTAAAAGTTGAACCCCTTCCATTTCGGGGCTGAAGAATTTGAACCCGCTCTCACCTGCGAAATTCGACTTCCGCGTGCACAAAGATGTCATTCAGGTATAGTTATTTTCTCGCCATGTCTCCCCAGGGTCCACCTTTGGGTGAGATCCCCATGGTTTAGACTAAATTCCAATTCTTCCGAGGTCCACCCCTTGTGTGCAATCCCTTCCATTGTGCATAGGCCAGAAAATTGCGTGCAATCCCTTCCGTTTCACGCACCCCCATCCAATTTCACGGAATCCCTTAAAATTATGTGAACCCCTGTCATTGCGGGATGCCTCTCCCACTTGCGTACATTTCCATCCCTTGCACATAATCCTTATAGTTGTGTGCAAGGCATCAGCTCCAATTATACACAAGCATCACCGATTTCACCCTATACCAGTGTTTTTTGTTCATGTCTATTTGTTCACATGGAAGCCATAAAGGTTTCACACAATTCCCCGGGACCCCTCACCTCGGTTCTCCCGAGGCGCCTCCTTGCGTGGACGCTTGATGTTCTTCTTATGGATGCCATTCGTGGCTGTCTCTCACGCCTCGAGCATCCACATCATGTGTCGTTTTCTCGTGCGTCCTTCTAGGCTCGTACAAAGTAACATCAATGTCCCTTGGACGATACTGCCCGTTCCGTTGCTTTGCCTCATTCTTTTTCACATAGGCACAGTAACAGCTATTGCTTCTCTACATAGACACGCTAACGTGGACCCCTCGATGGTTTTCCCTAACACACCCCTTCACTAGGTAATTGTCGATGCCTTCCATCCCAAAAAAGCAGAGAGTTTTGATTATGTAAGCACTAGGGGTGCAGAGCAAACCCACCTCATCCGAGTTGCAAGACGTTAAATTGCCAAGAACCATCGTCCTCAGCACATGACATTACACTATGACCTGGCCCTATGCCTCAGACGCAGGGTCCCCCCGCCTTGGACATTCTCCATGCACACTCATCTCCACGAGGATGGGATCACCCCTCACATGGGAAGATATCCTCCTTATTGGAGCGGCGTTTGTCCATGGGGAAGGCCAGCAACCTTGGTGTAATCCCCTAGTTTTCCTTCAAGGAGGTAGCATCCCTACTCCTACTTTCAACATCGGCCCCCGGGCTAGTGGAGGGCGTGATAGGGAATGGGGATCCTCTATTCTATCCCAAATCCCCCTCCCACTATGCTTTGTCACCACGGGCCTCCATCCTAGAGTAAGACCCAATTTCCAAGGATGCAAACCACACATACGCCCATATTTCCTCTTTGGGCCGCTCCATGTGTAAGCCCCACTCCAGGTCCCACAAACACACCTTTCACGACGTGATCATCATGAATATGCTATCTCTAGTTTCTCACACCGATCATGACTCACGTGAGCTTAGAGTGAACACCGACCATGACACCCACCACCTTGGGAGGCCTTAGAGTGTAAACCTCAATCCACCACCTTGGGCCACCTCAGAGTGTAAGCACCAAACCATCCTGAACTACATGGACTTTGATCCATGTCAAGGCATGGTACGTAGGAAGCCTCCATGAGGTTCAAGCCCCACAACCTTTGGCCGCCATAGAGTGTAAGCCCCAATCCACCACCTTTGGCCCCCTCAGACTGTAATTCTTAATCCACCCCAAACTACGGGGATACTGATCCATGTCAAGGCATGGTACATAAGAACCCTCCATGAGGTTTAAGCCCCATATCCTTGGGCAGCCTTAGAGTGTAATCCCCAATCCATCCCGAGCTACATGAACATTGATCCATGTCATGTCATGGTACGTAGAAAGCCTCCATGATGTTCAAACCCCAAATCCATGGCCCGCCTCAGAGTGTAAGCCCCAATCCATCACCTTGGGCCGCCTCATAGTGTAATCCCTAATCCATCCCGAACTACGGGGAGTTTGATCCATGTTAAGGCATGGACTGTAGGTAGCCTCCACGAGGCTCAAGCCCACCACACGGTCATTCTGACCATCGTCGATTTACCCCTGTCCCGCATGACATTAAAATGTATTCTCCAATTAAACTACGTGGTCTTTGATTCTCTACCACTGGGTTACGTAGGAAGCCTCCACGAGGTTCAAGCCCATCACTCATGTCTCATCCTAACCTCTCCCTCAAGAATATGTGCCTTGGGAATCTCATTCCCTAACCTGTAGGATCCATTTACTCTGGTTCCCATCCATGCATCCAATCTCATGGGTCCACTCCTCAGGTTTCCCATTATTTCACCAAACTATGCGGACATTGATTCCCCGCCATGGGGATACGTAGGAAGTCTCTTTGAGGCTCATGCCCAAAACCATCATCTATCCTAATTATTACCTAGACCACCTTGTCTCGGCGGGATCATGCCACTTCATTCCCCATCCCCCTCCACAGCATTCGGGAAGCTACCCGTGTGTTGGCCCCAATATCGGTGTTCCCTCAATGGGGTTCTTCAATATGATCCACTCTAGCCAGTGTTCCGATCAGTCTGATCTGTCTCCGCTGGACGTCAAACATGCAGCATACCCTATGTTAGACATGGGAAGTTGAGTAAAACCTCAGATACATGCCCATGGAATATGATTCCCCGTGTTTGATGTGGGGTGCCTCATGCTTCTGCGCCCTCGGGAAGCCCTATAATAAGGAACAGAAGACAGACATGCCAATCCCCCAGCATCAAGACACGCCAGTGGTTCCCAACATGACTACTCTCCTAACGGAAGGTTGCTGCCCTAATTGGACTCCTTGGAACATCCTAATAGAAGCATGATAATTAACTGGAGTCCATGAATATATGCAACCAGGATGGGTTTCATGAAAAATGTCTTAAATCTATGAGGGAGACCCGGACTAGGTGACAAGTTCTGAGGAGGAATCCACAGAAGGAAGAACCAACATCCCATCATCCCATATCGATCAAGGAGAATACATCCCTTAATAAGGAGCAGATGTTGCACGCCTTTGGAAAGTGGGAATGCGGGGAAACAGCTGTGCGTCCTCTGAGTGGCGGATACGCGCGCCGCTGTGAAAGCATAGGAAAAAATATTTTATATTTTCACTCTCTATTGTTTCCATTAACTTTGATTAGTGTTCTATATTTCTCTATATATCTACACACGTTGAAAAATGTTCTTAAATTAGAAAATAAACAATATTCATTCAAACCATTTTTTTCTTTTTACCTATGAAAACTATGAAAGTGGTCCCCGTGTGGTTTCTGTAGTATTTCTTCCCACATAAAATTATCAAATATACTTGGAGCCTGGAAAACATATTCAATTTTTTTAACAACCAATCCAGGTTGTGGATTACATTTTTGTCATAATAATCATCTCAAAGTCTTGTGAATTTGATGTGTAGGTGATTATGTTTTGGTTTGATACTGAACACCTTGTTTATTCCATTGTGTGTTTTAGTTTTTTTTCTATTTCGAAGATAAAATTTCGTTTTTTTAATCTATAAAAAATCATATACTTTGACATTTAATAATAAAATGTTTTTATAAAATATATTTGATAAATTAAATTTATTTTAAATGATAATTTAATTTAAAATATTTTTTAACCGATCCATATTCATGAATTGTGAAATATTTTAAAATAAAAAAATTATATTAAACTATTATTTTTATTAATTGGGTGTTTTTATTTAAATTAGTGGTTTTTATTATAACTAGTTTTTAATATAAAATTTATTGGAAAGTCAAATCACACCACTAATGAGTTTCTTAGTCTGACTAACAGTTAGTATTAGTGTATTTTCAAATATATCTTAAACAATGATTTAGTTGAATTTGAATGATCATAAATTTATGTTATTTCCTAATTTAGTTCTTTATTAATTATAGACAAGAGGGCTCTACTAGCAATAGACTTTATTATTTTAATGGAAATATCTATTATTAGTTGAATATTGAAATGAAAATTAATTTATAGGCTATGGGTTTTCATATCGTGGAAGTATTTGGATATGTATATGAGAAACATCCAACTGATAGAGGTACTTTGAGTAGTGATACAAAAACTACACATGATAATAATTTGTAATCAATGAATTCGGTATTCTATGATTTTGGTGATGGTGATTTTAATAGAATATCTCCCTATACAACTACTTTTGAAATTTGGGAAACTTTAGTTTTTTCTCATGAAGGAACATCTAATGTCAATAAAATGATTTAAAATAATTACAATACTAAATATAATACTTTTAAGATGAAACATGATGATCCCATTTCATTCTTGTTCCCAGGTTGATGGAGGTCATGCACAAAATACAGTCACAAGGGAAACCTATATCTGATAAAGGTCATGTAATGTGCTTATTGAGGTGTCTAACAGAAAGATAGAGAGAAACTTTTGTGTCTAAATGAGAATTGTGTGTCATTATCAAGAAAACATTTAAGGATATGATAGGGTAAATGATGATGTATGAGGAATAACACAGTGTTTATAGAGAAGAGTAGGTTGAACACAAAATAAAATCTATAGCCTTGAAGTCAACTAATTTGAAAAAAGATAAAAATCAATGGTGATAGTTCTAGTGATGAGGATTCACCTGCTCATAGTGATGAAGAAATGGCCCACTTAATAAGAAGATTAAAAAAAATAAAATTGGAATATATTATTTAGTAAATCATGTTATAATAGTAAATATGATAATATAAGAATCTCGAAACAGGTTTTCATGAAGTATGACACATATAATGAAATAATCTTTTATATATGTAAGGGAAGTGTGTATGTAAAAACTGGTCATCCTAATATGAAATTCAGGACCAAGAATGATTTAGACTCAACTAAAGAGCATATACATAATAGAGTCAACATGTGTTTTATTCGAAACACATATAAGGTATCTAGTGTTTTACATGATCCACCTATTAATATTTCTAATCAATCTAGAGATGAAAACAATGAAGAAAAAATCTCTAATTAATATATATATTTAGATATTTTAATATTTTGGATGATACTTTCAATGAGCTTAAGGATAAATATAATTTTTTAATAATGTATCCATCCTTGAATAATAGTTTTACGTCTTCTGTAAGTATTGAGAATGATTAAAATTATCAATATTTAATGTAGAAAAACATGTTAAAGTTTTCAAAAAAATAAAATAATAAATATTTGGAAATATTTTCTAATTGAATAAATATGTTTATGAATATTCTCAAAATGTAGATTGCTCCCAAGTACACTACTTCTATTCATTATCAACTAGTACAGATAAGAATTGTGAAAAATAGTTTATTCATAGTTCCAGTACATGAAAATATTTTACAAATTTTATTCATATGGATCTAACCAAGAGTTTATTTATAGAGATTAAATATTATTATATAAAACCTTTTAATCAATTATGGGTTCCCAAAGATTTGATATCTAAAATTTTTTATCCATGAAGGTATGGGTTCCAAAATCATTTTTGTTGTTGAATTTGTTTTTTAAGGAACCTACCTGGAAATATCTAGTAATAATTTATGGTACCAGAAAAAGGATTCTTCTAGTCACATGACTGTAGATTATTTATTTTTCAATAATATGATCATTTTTTATATCGGACTTTCTCATTTTAGTGACAATTTCAAATGGAAATTTTATTATCCTTGAAGAAAATCATAAATTATAAC
Organism: Viscum album; assembly: GCA_963277665.1. Lineage (NCBI taxonomy): Eukaryota > Viridiplantae > Streptophyta > Magnoliopsida > Santalales > Viscaceae > Viscum > Viscum album. Next base: position 1,007,775,811 of record OY728131.1, read on the forward strand.
AAAATTTTAATTTAAAAAAAATTATTTGAAAATTGATTAATGTTTATTATTATTATAATCTCACAAATACATGATGATGGTTATCATTTTAAGTTTCAAATTAATTACTACAATGTTTTTTATTCTAAAAATGATTTATTTTTCACTACCTTGAAAAATGTTAGTGTTTATGCTGTTGATTTAGAGTATTTATTTTCTCAAAACATTTATTTCCAAATTTCTTTTGATAAGGAATCATGGCATTGAAAAAGGAGACTTGTCCATTACAATATTTAATCATATAGAATTATAATGAGGAAATGTTTAGTGAATGATCTATCTAAACAAGAATTTTTGAGTGAAAGTGTCTCTAAACCCTGTCAAAAAGGGAAGCAACCCAAAAATATATTTCAAATCAAGGAACAAATTTTCAACTTCTCAACCTATAGAATTGACTTATATGGACTTTATTAGACATTCTAGATTTTCTATTTTAAATGGGAAGCACTATTTTTATAATCTTGTGGATGAATTTTCTATGTATAATTAGGCATTCTTTCTATCTCACAAATGCGAAGAATGCTATTATTTTACTAATTAAAATATTTATAAAATCTCAGTGGACATAAGATTAATAACTTAAGAAGTGATCATGGATACATGTTTAAAAATAAATACTTGGAATCTTTTTTCTCAAAAAATGGATATAATAATAACTTTTACACTTTTTGGACCCCATATAATAATGGTGTTATAGAAAATTGAAGTAGAACACTTCATGAAATTTCGTAGACCATGATCAATGATTAAGATTTACATGATTATTTTTGGGAAGTTGTTATGAATACATGTATTTAAATAATTAATAGATTTTTAATTAGGTCTATCCTAAATATAACTTTATAAATTATGGAATGTAACAAATCCAATGGAAAATTGTATGGGGTTTTCTTGTTGAAAAGTTTTTATTATTAAACCAAAGGATAATTGTGACATATTTTTTTTCCAAGATTGATGAAAGGACATTCATCGGTTCTTCAACATCTAGAAAATCATATAAAAATTTAAATAAAATAAAATATATTCTCAAATAATATGTTCATGTTAAATTTATAAAATATATCCACACAAACCGAAGAACCCCTTAGAAAACCTGGAGGATGATATGTCAAGTCTAAACAACAATGCCAAACCTTTGAAAATTCTTTGAATAATGCATAAAAATAAAAAAAAAATATCTAAGGAATATCCTAGACTTGAATATAAACAAATAGATAACCGTAATATTTATATAACTTCATTACCTAAAAATTTTAGGAATTGTGGGTAATATCCTTTAGATCCTATAGTTAGAGAACTATATTAAGGTACACAGACTATAGCATCTCTTAGAAATTAGGTTGAACGTCAACCATTCTTATCACAACATAAACCTAATAACAATAATGATGTAATAAATGATGTATGATAGGTCATAAAAATAAAATAATAACATAACCAATTTGTAATGAAAATATTTTTGGAACTATTAGATAGACCTAAGGAAAATATAACTATTAGAACTAAGTGGGTGTTTGGGAATAATGTTCATGATCCCTGCACTATTGTTTGAAATAAAGCTATATTAGTTGCACATGAATATAGTCAAGAAGAGGATATTGACTATAAAGAATCACTTCCACCAAAGGATAAAAATGAAGCCATTAGATTACTGCTTTCTTATATAGAACATTTGGATTTCAAACTATATTAGGTGGATGAAAAAATTTAATTCTTAAATGGTTATATATTTGAGGATGGTTTTTTGAAAAACCCAATATATTTCCAAATACTCATTTTTTAAATCATGTATTAAATTTAAAAAAGATTTATATTGTTTAAAACAAGATCACAGAGCATGGTATGATAGGATACACACTTTTATGATTTCTAATTGTTTTCCAAAAAGAATAGAAGATCCTACAATTTATAATTAATGTAATTTCGAAAGATGTATTGGTAGTTAAAATTTATTTTGGTGATATTTTTTTGGTTCTTCTAAAAATTTATTATGGAATGATTTTTCAAAGATGATATAAAATTAATTTGAAATGAGTTTAATTAGTGAATATAAATTCTTTATTGGTTTTAATTTTTTTCAAAATAAATATGGATTTATTTTACATTAATGTATATAAACTAAAAACATTCTAAATCATTTTGGTTTGGATAACACAAAATGATTTGAAGAGTCCATGATTACAACTTGAAGGCTTGTTCTTGATGAAGCATTAATGTCCATAGATCAAAATAGTTATAGAGGTATGATTTGAAGCATGCTTTATTTAACTGATAGTCGAACATATATTATGTTTAGTTTGTTTATGTGTGCACATTTTCAAGAAAATCCTAAAGATTATCATTTACTTTATTCTAAAATAATTTTTAGAAACCTCAAACTATACATCCAATTTAATATTATTCTATCCTAGAGGAAATTATTTTGACATTATGAGTTATTCATATGTGGATTTTGGTGGTTGTATGTTAGAGAGGAAAAAAAACATTGGAAAATGTTGTCTTTTGGGAAAGTCAGTAGTATCATGGTGTAGTAAAATAGTATTTTGTTACATTGTTTATTGATGAATCTTTATACATAGCAGTTGGATGATACTTTAGACCAATTTGGTTGATGAAATAAAAATTTCTAGATTATGGATATCAATTTTTACATTTACCTATAAAATTTCACCACACAAGTGTGTAAAATATATTTAAGATTCATTTGTCTCATTCGAGGGAAAAGAATATTGATGTATGAAATAAATTATTGAGAGATCATTTCCCAGAGGGGGATATAACTATTGAATTCATAATAACTGAACAACATATTACTGGTATTTTTATAACACCCTTTAATTCTGAAAGATTAATCCTCATATAACATGAATTAGGAATGATAAATTTCAGTTAAATCTTAATTTTGGAGAAACCACTATTGGACATTACACCACTAGACCAGGAACCATTTGACAATCCATCATTGGACAAGCCATTTTTTATGTTCCAATATTTCAATAATTCACCATTGTTATGATCCACCATTTGAATGATCCACTACTGGAATTATCATCTGTTGGAATGACCCACAATTGGAATGATCCACCATTGGGATGATCCACCATTGTAAGCCCATAATTGTAAATATAAAAATGGAATGATCCACTATTGGAATAATACACCATTGGGATTATCAATCATTGGAATGATACACCATTGGAATAATCCACTTTTGGGTAATCTACTTCTCTCAGCCTATGTTTTTACCAGTACAATTATGGTTTTAAAATTTTTATTCAATTTAATTTTTAATATTTTATTAGATTTTAAAATTAAAATCTATAAATGATAAATTCAACTTAAAATCCAAATTCCAATCACACACTAACATGCACTTAATCCTTCAAAGCATTTCATCATCCCTTTATCTCATGAACTTCAACCCTCTCACAAATGTTCTTCACATTTTGTTTCTCTAAATTAGTGATACATAAGCACCCTTCAGTGTTGACTTTGGAAGTATTGATGCCAATAAATAAATCTAGAGGAAAATTGAACTTCACTATTATTGATCTATGAAACATGCAACATATGATCCCTATAGTTGTTGTAGATAATGAAGTAGTTTTGGAATGGTTGAGATTTAAAAAAAATTGACTCAAGGTGACCTAGGAACATGTATGAATATAGTGGTTCTTATAAAATAATATACCTCTCTATCATATCTTGGTTTATCAAATCTACAAATACAAATAGTATAATTTTAGAGAAAATAATGATTTCATTCGACGTATGATAAATGAAAATGAGGATAGTTTTTCTTTTAGAGAATGGGATAGTTGTATCAAAGTGTCATATCATCTTTCTACTGATGACTATCAAGAATATATTCTGAGTGATAGTGAAAGGTTTATGTATGAGGATTCACTATTGGAGATGAAAGGTTATGGTATTATGATACGGCCTATTACTGAACAGGGTGGGGAATGAAACTCTTATTTATGTTTATTCGTAAAATCATGTCTCCATGAAACATGATTTCAATATTATGGGATTTCAATATGTTTATCTTATATTATTTATAAAATGAGTGGATAAAATTAATCATTATAGATATCATATGGTGCACATTAATGATATGTGAAAGTCTTCTTCTAGATGAAATTCATTGATCTACCCTGATCATGTTTTATAAATCATAGAATCCAAAATCTTGATAGATTTTGGAGAAAAGTTAGGGGTAAAATTTGGAATTTTCTACTTAATAGAGGTTACCTGTAAAAGCAGTAATGTGAATTGAAATCCTCAAATAAAGTTGTGGGTTGATGATAATGATATGTTCTAAGAGGGATTTAATATTGTGGTGAATCCTACCAGACCCATGATTCTTATTAACACTAGAATGGAACAATATGAGATTGTGATTTATTCAGATGAGGAATAAAATATTGAGGTTATTAGGGTTAAAGAAGAGGAAGTGGCTACATCTGTTGATGAAGGTAGTGATCCTGGTATTCCTAGTAGCCCATATACATCATATGGATATTCTAGTCCCCCTATTTCACTACCTTGTTGAAAGATTTTGTTGAGTAAAAGAGATAATAAGGTAAATGAAGTTTTTGGAGAAGAAAAATTAAGAGTTTTTCAAAAACCTCAAAAGATGTTTCTGAAGTATCGGATGGTTTTGATGATAATGATCTGGATGGAAATGGATATTATAGAAATAATGATGTGAGTGGTAATTGTGGTGGAGTTTCTCATGGTGTAGATGATGATGTTGAGAGGAATATTTCACATCATACATCTAATATTGGTGCATCTAGATCTGTATGTGTGGAGAGATATATTTGTATTCAACTTATTAGTGATGCTACATCTCTTAGAAGTTTTCTAATGAAAAATTATAAGGGGGAGGAATCCCAAAGTTTAGTTAGTCATAGAATTTATCATGTATATCCAACTAATATGACTTCTTTTAGAGTTGAAGTGATTGAAAATTTTGACTAGGTGAAGTTACAAATGTATATAGAGCATGTACTAGACTCATAAGAGTCTAAAGATGTCAAATGAGATGGTGGAGATCATATAGATGAACATATTGGTTTTTCCTTGGTAGAGGATGAGAAATCATCTTGGGCGACAACCCTGAGTAGTAATTTTATTGGGATTTACTATACTAACTCGGATGGAGATGATGGAAATGATAATTACCACCAAAATTCCACTAGAGCATTATTGAACTACTATATTGGTGGTTGCTACATCAAATCCTAAAGTATCTCTTTTAGTGTAGAGTTATGATGTTGTTGAGTTTAAAAAATATGCTTTTGATGTTCCACCGATTATATTATAACATTTAAGACTATTATACCTAGTATTGAGATAGTTTTTTCAATGTTTCATGTTGATTCCTATGGGCCTTTATAGTTTGTGACTAGAGCTAATTTTGATGTCTTTATAGAGAATTTGCTTTCATAATTTATTAGTATCTTGAGATCCCTGGATCCTCTAATTACATAAATTAGTGATGCAGATTCCATGAATCTTTTTGAGTTAGTTGTTTTCTATATTCATGTTAATATGATTATAATGTTTCAATGAGATGAAATTGAGAACCTAAGGATGGATAGTGATATATAAGATATGAGATTTATTATCGAGGATATGAGAACATCCTTTGTTCTTAACCATGATGATATTTTTGAGATAAAAAAGAGATTACCATATGTGGCATATATATATACTACTCTAACTCCTTTATCCTTAGTTGACTGTAAGATTACTATATCCATAGTTAGGGGATATATAAAATCCATTGCAGTTAATTATCATACATCTCATCAGGAGTATGTTTTCCAAATTCAATAATATGTTGATAAAGTATATAAACTCATCCAAGAGTGTTTGAATGTATATCTAAGTCATATGAAAACCATCAATATGTATATAGAATAAGAAATTTACATGATATATAAAAATCATGAGTTGAATTATCACTTAATCATTTTTTTCGAGAACATATTCATGAAACCTATTACTAGGGAGAAGAAGGAATAGATATACTTTCTCAACTTTATAACCCCTCTCCTTACGTTGTTAATGGAAGAGAAGAAGAACTTCTTTAGTTATATGGAGGGAGGCGGAAACAAAATCATGGAATTTATGAAACTCATGAATCTTTTCGTGTATATATCTGGTACATCATTGGTTACACATGAGGCCATTACCATGTTGACCTTCACCTTTGATCAATATAATGCTTCTTTTCCTCCTTTGTATCTTCTGTTCAACATGTCGTTAGGTGAGGTAGTTATAAATATAGAACCAGTGGTTATTGGAGAGTTCCCTCAGACTACCTAAGCCCCCTCAACATCAACCCTAGTTCCTGCTTCCTCTAGAAAAGGAAAAGGAAATTTGGGTCCTACCTCCTCAGATGAGAGTAAAATAGATTAGGATTATTCATTAATAGGTACTTTTCAAAATTTCCTTATATTAATTGTAATCAGTAATCCAATGAATTTTGATCTTAAAAATATTATCTCTTATTATTCATGCATTATATCTTAATCATTACAATTTATTGGATTAACTTTTTGATAATTCTAAAATGTTGTTAAATTATTTGTATGGAATTTATCATTCAAGAATTCATGATTCAATATTAAAACCCTAAGACTAAATTTAAGTGTTTTTGTTTCCTATTTTACGTTTTCAATTACATTTCAAAATTTAATCTTTGTATCTCACATTAATAATATGACACTTTATGAGTTCTATGAATTTTTAAATTCATCTATTTATGCTTAATTTTTTTACACATGGTTTATTAAATTCCATTGTATGTGATCATGAAAAGGGAGGATATTTTTTGCACCTCTTTATTATAATGATCACAAATCATTATTCCTATGTTTCTATTGAGTTGGATAAGTATAGGAAAGTGTTGCAATTAGTTCAAATAATCTACTTTTAGTAAAAATTTCATACTATTAGAATAAATGTACTATTGTTAGATCAACTATTCTACTTCAAAACTCATGCAACAATTATTCTACCACTATAATGTTTCTACCTTCATAATTATGAAACCATTAATATAATGCTACCATCATATCAATGATACCTTTTGATCCATTCGATCATCAAGAGTTCCACCACCAAATTCCTTCTTCTACCAGAGTGGTGCTCCTGTTAGTTCAATTATGCTATAGCCCGACATGCTACCTCCATAAACACTACAACCTTATTTTCTACCAGTAGATATACTACCACAAACCATGTACAACTATTAGTTCAACCATTGTACCTCTAGGTGTACTAATATTTTCTTGTTATACCATTATTTGTATTACCATTGGACCATGTCACTACCAGCTTTCTACTATTTTAGTTATGCTTCATTTGAATTAAATTATTCCAATAGATTGTTTATTGCATTAACATACACAATGTCATGTAGTTTTCGTTAATGATTATTCCAAAACCATTGAATAGACTTACTAAAACCAATTTTAGAGGTTTCCAGATCTGTTTCTTGGTATGGGGATCTAGGAAATTATGTACTACCATTAGTTCAACATTTGTACCTCTAGGTGTGCTATTATTGCCTTGTTATAACACTATTTGTACTTCTATTGGACCATGTCACTACCAAAATTCTACTATTTCAGTTATTCTTCATATGAATTAAATTATTCCGATAGATAGTTTATTGCATTAACATATATAGTGTCATGTGGTTTTCTTTAGATATTATTCCTAAACCATTGCACATATTTTCTAAAACCCATGTTAGAGGTTTCCGGATCTGCTGCACGGTATGGGGATCCAGGAAATCATTAATATTATTCTTTAATGAATATTTGAACCAATTGGGCTATATATTTCAGAATATGTCCCTATTAGGTGATAGATGGAACATACCTATTGAATTCGTACAACTTTTAAATAGTGTAAAACTCATAAGATCATGTTTCTTTCTTACACAAAATCAAGAAAAGATTTTTAGAGCATCATCTTACAGAAAAGGGAACTCCACAAATCTCTATTTTCGTGCATATTTTGGATAAATTATTTGAGATCCTTTCTAATTCTACCCAAAGGAACCTTGTGATTCTACAACATAATAGACTGAGAAAAAATTCATTTATAAATATCTTTTAATTTTCTATCTCTATTTTTTTCTTTACATTTGATAATTGTTTTTTATTTATCTATATATACACACACACACTGAATCATGTTCTTAAATCGGTAAATATATGATATTATCTAAAACCATTTTTTTCTGTTTACCCATAAAAACTGACAAAGATTCTCTTTCATTGAATGTGCTGTATTTATTTCCATGTCTAATTATAGAAGAAGCTTTGATCCTAGATATCTTATGTTTTTGTTTGTAGTCCCGATCAAGGACATGGATCATGTTATAAGTTATAATAATAATATTAATGGCATCTGGTGATTTCCAAGTGGAGGGAATTATGTCTCGGCTTGAAGCATAACACCTGGTTTACTACGCTATGTGTTTTAGTTTGTTTTTGTTTAATTTCAAAACTGTAACTGCATTTGTTTTTTATCTATAAAAAATCACATATTTGGATAGTTAATCATAAAATGTTTTTATATAAAGGATTTTATTAAGAAGTATAATTAAAAAAGATAAGGTAATTTCAAATATTTTTAACTAATACCTAAGCAAGCTTTGAGAAATCAATTAAAAGATCAAACAGATTATAAATTACTATTTTGATTAATTGAGATTTTTTTATTTAAATTGGAAGATTTTATTTTATGTTTTTTTAATAGAAATTATATAAGAAACTAAATTAACAACCCTCTTGAGTTACTCAATCCATCCAATACTTATGATCATAGTGATTCTGAAAATGTAGGTTATGAAATAATCCTCATATGATGTCAAAAAACATTACATCTATTATTCAAATTACCATTATTAGATCACCACCCTCTTTGAATAATACATTTTTTGTATTCTTGATAAAAAATATACCTTTTAAAACATGGCTTCATAGAATAGTCTATGTTCAATATGTTATTTATATACTATATGAATCCTGTAAAGATTTATACCACATACTTAATTCATTATGTATTTTTTTAATCATCACATACTAAATGAAAATATATTTACTTTGTGAACTAGGACATAATGGCTTTATATGTTTTCTTTGGGAACTAACCATCACATAATAGCTTTATGAAAATTCGTTCACAGATGAAATGCATAGACATCCTTTATTGATTTTCCAAACATTGAAACCCAACACACATGACTTATATCCTGTATGGTGATAGAAATTTAAATAAGTTGTATACGCAATGTAGATTAAGGAGAACAAAGTTAAATCCCCATGAATACCCTAAATTTGGTGTAGAGAATAAGAACTAAACATTATCTCATTGGTTATAACATGCCTACATTTTAAAAGTTTTTAGTGACCATGTGTTGGGTGAGATTCACATTAGACTTTTCTAGGGGAGGAGTTTCCTAATAACTTATCTAACTATACCATACAGTAATGAATTTTGGTTGAACCTCCACATTCCTTGTCCACTCATCATCCTTTCACTATTTATAGTGGATTTACACCTAGTGCCTCCTTATTTCCTTTATTCCCATGTCAACCCCCATTTTCTCTCCTAACCTCCTCAGATACTCTTATCCTAAAAGTGATTGAGCAAGATCCTATATCCATTTATGGTTATTTTAAAGCATACACACATGGATTTCTAGGGTGAAACTGGGATTTTTTGAAAAATTTCTTTGGTTAAAATAATATAAATCGTTCATTCTTCATTATGGGAAATTCTACGAAAACAAAAATGACTATTGATTGAATTCGTAATAGTTATAAACATGTACAATTTTCATAAAATGTATTATAAAAATATAGTATCATAGAAGAACTCTTATTTAATTATTTAAGGTAGTTCTAATACCTTTTTAATTCCATCTATAATTACTCAAAATGATTATTCTCTCAATCATCATTCAATGAAATTTAAACGCGAATTTAATTTTATATTTTCCTTACTTACACAAGAAAGTGATATAAAAAATTCCAACCATTATTATACCTATGTAGTCAATGGTTTAACAATATCACATCTTTCAGCATACTTAAATTCACATGTATTATATTGTAAATAATTTTATTCTCAAAGTTATCAAGACATATATTTTACATTATTTCCATCTCTACAATAATCAAATTATAGGGATGTTATCCTAAAATATTTCTATCCAATTTCTATTATCATAAAAATTATTTTTCTATAACCTAGAAATAAATTCTTCAAGAATCCTTAAATGGATGGCATCTCCATCATGACTTAATTTAATTTTTTTTATTATTTATATATTATCATCACCTTGTCATATTAAATTTACATTTACAGATATCATATTGAAAATAAATACAAAATCATCCTAATAATTCTATATAGGTACTTTATTCTCCCCCTTTGGATTTGTTACCAATTCTCAATTTCCACAAAAATAAATGATCTTTGTTCCTTATCTTTGAAAAAAATGAAAATGATTATATGGGATTTTATTATCATCTTTAAGAACAATCTCTAAATATCAAGAAAACTTTATATTCCACTTTTATTCTAGATTAAAGCCCCATCCAAATTGTTGGGAGTGGTATGGAACCACATAAATCCTAGAAAAAAGATTTTAGTTAATTTTATGTAAATATACAAGGGTTAATATGGTGTGTAAAACAATATAGATTTAACAATCTAATAAAATATGACTATTACTATGTTCAACATGTTAACCCATTTTGTTTTTCCCACTATGAGGTCTATAAACTCAGACATAACTTGAAATATTATCAAATACTCTTCTTCAGCAAATACATCAAAAACATTCAACTTCAATAAAAATAACATTCTATTTCAATTTTATAACACATAAACCATCACCCCCACATTAATCATAATTCATATAATTACAATATGTGTTGGAATGTGGTATTTGAATACTATAACTTCAAATTATTATATATTTTTTCTAAAATATATATTCATACAAAATGTATTATCTCTGGTAACTTATTCCACACGTATGCACCCTCTTGGTGTACACTCCCTTATTCATCCTGATAGTAATATAATTCCATGATGATGACAAATTATTACTGTAAAATATCAATATCACTCATGCCCCCCCAACACATCATCACCTTATGTTCCCTATATGTTGGTGTAAAAATGAAAATAAGGGAATAAGGGGAAACCATTTTTTTCGTGGATAAAAACTATAAGGCTGGGAGTTTCCTCACAACCAAGATCCCTCACACTTCTCAATCTCAACATGGGGAGTATGATTTACGATTAATTTATTATTTTTATCCATTAATGTTCTCATGGTCATTTTATTCCATTCAATGTTTTCCATTATGTGAGGTTATATTATTCACTTTTACCATCGGGGAAAATGCAATACCTAGAGCTTGCATCCTTTTTTTGATCAATTGTTCTTAAGCCGATAGGGTGATCATATGATCATTCATACCATATCTGACCTATTCTACCCTATACAAAGATATTTTTGAAACATTGGTTAATCAATTTTAACAACCACTCATGAAATTCAATATCCTTATATGAAATAGAATTTTCCCTTAAACACTATCATTTTATTGAACATTATCCATTTATCTATTCATATCCAATTGTACTGAATAAATAGTTGTGAATTATTTTTTACATTGTTCATATTTATTTCGTTTCTCATATGGGGTATAAGAATAATCCCCAAAACACGACTTTTATTCTTTAAAACTATGAATCCCCTACCATTTCAAACCATAGGGAAACCAACCAGGTAAACTAGTCATCAATTAAATATCTCTATAACCCATTAATAACATCTACCATATTTTTTTTTCATAGGATTTATCCCTTTTTTATTATTAGATTATATTAATTAGTGAGCACAATATTATTCTATTGAATGTATATTCTCATTATCATAGAATAGATTACCCTTAGTTTATGAAAACTCCGTAGTAATGATAAATTTAACAATAATGACTAGGATTTGTGTCCAAATACCCCACAATACCAGAAATATACTTTCAACCTTGATCTCCCCTACTGATAAAAAATCTATTTATAAAATTATTAATGTTCTCCTAATACATATTCAACCCATATTTACCAATGGGAGAAGTGATCATTTTGATAAATTATTCTCTTTGATGTAGAATAAAGTTTCCCAATTGTATTGTTAGCCCAAAGTGTTGTAGATTTAGTTTTAGAACCTAGAATTACCGATATAATAGGTTTTCATTGTGATTTATTAGGAATAGAATTAACTTATCTTTTGGGATTATTTTTTGTACTATCTTTTGACAACTACCCATTAACCGAAACTACCTTGTCAATGGAATATAACACCCCGACCCCAGGTACCTAGAGCCAGTGCATTAGTTCGTAACATTGGCATGATCACAAAAGATCAAGTCTCGAAAGACCGATTAGTTTAGTAGCCTTGGAAACACTAGATACATTCGTAAACGTTACATTACATCATAAAGTGAAAAACTACAATAACATAGTCTCCATAGTCCACACTTCTATCCTCTTCGGACTATCCCTGCAGGTCATTCATAAAATACTTCTTCACATCCTGGAAAAATATTAAAACATTGAAATGGGTGAGCTCAGATGCTCAGTAAGGATAACAATAATGCGGAAGCTTTCATAAATAAACATTAACATTTAAGGAAATGTATAACTAAAACAAAAGCCTTTTAAACATGAACTTCAACATAATATGGAAAAAATAAAATTAAATAATGCCATTTACTTACTCACATGGATATTCTACTAGTCGAATAATCACATGAAATATCAATAACCACTTTCATAATGAGGGAATGTATAATGTCGGACATTCTGAAACATTTTGTCAAGGGCTCGGCCAAGACGTCTAAAATGATTAAGGCCTCGGCCACAACCATAAATCAAATTGGGAAAGGGCCTCGGCCAATTCCACATCTAGTTGTCTCATGAGACCTTCCGATGAATCGAGGAGCAATAGCGGGCTCCACCCGTCACTTATTAAGTCCAATACATTCCTCATATGAATAGGTTTAAAAGTATCATAAACCATAACATAATCGTATCACATAAAACATGCATAAAGGAAACATAACATTTACACATTTCAATCACAATATATCAATACAACACATTGATATAATAAAAACACTTTCAAAATGATTTTCAAAACCAAAATAAAAGAAAGTTAAAACTTTGTATTTATTTTTCATTAAAAAAACGATGGCTTGTAGAGGAAGCCGAAACTCAAATAATGGTCACGGCGGCGGAGAAGTCATTGTCGCTACATATGTACAACAAAAAAATTCCGTTTTTTCATTTAGTAAACGCTTCGTATAAAAAATATTCGTTTTGAATAAACGTAAAATTCAAAGTGGTTTATACACCGTATAAAAGAAATTTGTGTATATAACCAAATATGCCTCAATGAAAGGAGATTGAGACGAAGTCCTTACAAAAATCATTTTTAAAATAAAATAGATATATTATGTGTATTCACTATAGGTACACATAAAGAATACAAAATAAGACATAATAATATCATGACATAATTTGAAAGTAGGAGATTAACCCAAAGAATGGAAGTTGGGTTAAGAAATTCCCTTACCTCATGTCTGACTAGACTCAACCGTTCTTTAACCTCCTGAATAATAAACTAGAGTTAATATATACCTTATTAAGAACCATTTTCAATTTCATTATCCTTTTTATATCACTTATTACAATGATATGAACATTATGTAATTATTTAAGTTAATAACGGTTGTTTTGTCGATCTTTGGTACTTGAGTCAACAATAAACTTCTTATAATTACAAGTTGTTCATGTGGTAGAATATCCATTATCTCCAAAATTCTATTCATGATTTAGATGTCATATATATCATATATATCCAATATATACATTCATTTATAATATTACGTAACATTTAGAGGAAAGAAATGAAATGCACCGTTCATGGAGACGGTAAGCCGTACGTACGCATGAACGCTACTTTCATTTCTATTTCGTATTTAATGGAATGAAATCATAATGATATAAAGGTATAATATAGTTCCAGTATAATATCATATATAATATCATTTACTCTATCCTTTATAAATCCCACATATGGCATTAACGATTCACATCACTTTGAGGGGGCGGTAGTCCGCACTTCCTAAAATGAAATTATCGCGTTTACCCATAATGGAAATCATAAAGTATGCCATAAATGATAAATACAGAATCATAAGGAAAACATAAACATAATATATATATCATATATGAAAATATTGTCATCAAAATGGCCTCCATTATAGGTGTTAAAAGAATTTGAACAATCATCGTTTCATGAGGCAGTATTTCGCCACCCACAGAAACAGTATGTTCATTAACCATTAGACGTAGGTGTTTGTAAGTGTAGCATGAATACTTCTTATAACAACATCCTAGTATATTGATAATACTGGTGTTGTTACAAAATAAATGAATAAAAAGAGTTTATGGGGTTGGGGAAGAAAAATAAAACAAAACAACATTAGAGAAGACATTACCTCAAAATCGGGTAACTCTTTTTGATTTGAGCCAAAGGCTTCCTTGGGAATGGTTCTGACAAATTTGAGGCTTCTAGGAGTAAGAGGGGGAAGTTGGGAGAGTATTTGGGCAGAGTTTGGCTGAGCCAAATGGCTTGAAAGTGTAAATGAGGTGGGAGAGGTGGGGGCCTTTTATAAGTGAGAGGAGGGGCACTTTTGGAAAGATTGAAATGTTACATTATTATACAATTATTTTTCGGATTCTAAAGGTCCCACACTTATATAATTCGTGGATAAGGTGATAAGCGTTCGAAATCTCCTCATTTAATAGGCTTTGGACAAGTGTAAGCCTTGGATTTTACATTATCTTATCATTTTATTAAAATCGTTAAATAATGAGGTCATCACTGCATCATAATGATGTCATAAATAATTTAATTTATTTAATGTCTAAAAATTATAAAAAAATACTATGATGTATTAAATCTTTTGAGCATTCTAATGAATATTTATAGTCAAAATTTGGACTTGTTTAACCCCACTTAAAAACTGTTTTAGTAAAACAACTCATGTTTGTGTCAATTTAATTTTAACATTAAATAAATATATATTAATGTCATTTTCCAACCAAAGTGACTCCATGGGGTCCCCAAGTTGACCCATGGGTTGTCTTGGTCAGCCATGACTCATCCAATTGGAGTAGGACAAGTGTAAACCTCATCTCATATTATTAAAACATTATTTTTACCCTAAACTACACTAATTACCTCTAATCGCGATTAAGAACTTAAAAGTTACTATTCACCAAAAAATTATTTTAATCTCATTGAACCAAATTTTACTTCTTAATGATAACCATGTATGTCGGATTTTTGAAAATCAAATCACAGAAGTGGTAATATTTCATTTTAACGAAAAATCAGTTTTTAACAACCACTTAGTGCTTTCACTATTCATCAAAAATTGAAGTTTTTCAGAATAAGACCAAAATTTCACCCTAATCTATAATTGATATTCCGAATTCAAAAATTATGTCTATTTTACAAAATTACAAACATATATGTTGCATTAATTAATTTTATAATTAATTCCCGCTGTTACAACAAATAGCGTGTTTTTAAGAAATAATTTATATCAAAAGATTGGCAATTGTTTATGTCCAATTTCAATGTTAAATTAATTCTAATCACCACCATTGGATAAAATGGTAAAAATATATTCTAATTATACTTTTAAACCACTAAATAATATAATTTATCACTATAAATTATTTTGATTAGAAAAGTTGTTTTTAAGTAATTTTCACTATTCATAAAAAATTGGAAGTTCTCAGAAAATTACAAGAAAATTCAACTTTGGATAATTTCGATATTAAGAATACAAAAATGAAATCCATTTTGAAATATAAAATTTCTATAATTTTAAAAAGTGGTTATTACTATTCATAATGGCTACTTTGATTAGTCGCGGTGTTTTAGAACTCGAACTTGCGTACAATACAAGCTATTGCATTACTGAAAGAGAGGCGTATCGTGGAAGCTTGAGGTGTTACATTCTCCCCTCCTTCAATAAATTGCGTCCTCGCAATTTGATATTTTTCTTTGAAAATAAAAGGTTGAAAATAGAAAATACCTTTGTGGAAAACCCACATCGGAAATAAGGTTAATAAAATTTAGCCTTAATAAGAGGGAAATGGAAATAAGAAAGTCACCACCAAATTATGATCTCGATAAGGAGAACATTGGTGGAAATTAGAGACATATAATTGGAGGAGAAATGTAAATATTTGTAGGGAGTGATTGAGGTCATCAATCACAATCAACTGTCAAATTGAGGGCCTCAATGCCTTTAATCTATGTTGATTTAAAATTTCATCAGTTCAACAAGACATAAGGTATTAGGATAACACATTTTTTTGTTTTAATATCCCTTTACTAAAGTTTAATAATTAATTTATTCATTGAATAAGAGATAGGTATATATATATTTATGCTTGACAATTAGAGTTTCAACCTTCAACTCATATTTCACTCAAAAAGATAATAGAACTCAAAAATATTATACTTATACTAATTGTATAAGGCTCCAAATGTTAACACATACCATTTAGATTAGTAAAATTATTTTTTAATGACCAGGGACTTCCTATAGGCTAGTGGTAGGAAATAAAGGCCTGTCGCACTATGATTGTGGGTTCGATTCCAGTAGCTTTGTCCGACGCGACGGGTTATGCCCCACCCTGCAGGTTGTCCTTTTCCGAAAAATATAGTATCATAATATTCCAAAAATAATCTTCATAAATGCTTTAACCTTAAACAATACTATCCATGGTTCATCTTAATCCATTCCAACCTTAATAGTTATCCAAAATACCTCTGTCCAGACTTTCTCTAAAAGGTCTCTTAATTCCAAAATCAATTGTAACATCAGATTCCCCAAACAATGAAAAGTTTCTCTTATTGTCACATACTAAAAATATGATTACCTTCATCATATTAAAACCTTAATGAAAAAAAACAAGTACTGCAGTACAATCTTTATATATATCACATTATTCTTATAACCAGAATATAATCCTTGAGTCCAAAAGCACCAATACATTAATTATTCCACTTCAACTGTAGTCACAGCATAAGATTGGCCTTGATCCCTTGGACTTTTCTGAGGTAAGTTTCCTTGAAGCTTAGGACATTCATTTGCATAATGCCCCATTTCCCTACAATTGTAGCATTCAACATTGATAGCCTCTTTCTTTCCCTTACAATCACGATCCTGGTGACCTTTTTCTCCACATTTGTAACAAACTCCCATTCCTTTTAGGCAAGTACCAGGATGATTCTTCCCACAATTATCACATAATGTAAAATCCTTCTTTCCCTTTTTCCCTTTATCTATCTCTTGTTCCACTGTTCTCTTCTTCTCTTGCTTTACTTTGTTGTCATAAGACTTAGAGAATTCCTTTTCTGTCTTGATAGCACATGAGACAAAATCTTCGTATGATGAGAAGGATTGTGATACTAAAGCTCGACGGAGAAATGGTTTTAACCCATCAAAGAAATGATCAATCTTACTCCTTGGGTTACGTATATAATCGGCAGCATGCCTCGCTAACCTTGTAAAGTTAGCCTCATACTTTGGAACATTCTCATCCTCCTTTTGTCTCAGACTCAGAAATTGCCTTTCCATATCTGCTCGATGGTCGCGAGGAAAGTATTTTTCTAAAAACAGATCTTTGAACTCCCTCCATTCCATATTTGATACTTCATCATCTTCCTTCATGTTTTGAATCAATTACCACCATTGATCATCATCTCCAGTGAGGCGGTAAACTGCCATGATAACTTTTTCCCTTTCACTACTCCCCAAAGCCTGAAATATTTTCTCTAAGGAATTTATCCATTGCTTAGCTACTATAGGATTTGTACTCCCATTGAAGGTTGGTGGTTGTTGCCTCATGAAGCGGTCTAACATTGATCCTCCACATTGCGGATCAGGGTGCTCCATACGAGTAAGGTTATTATTCATAACCTGAGTGAGTTGTCCCAGTATGGTAATATGTTGACCAGCACCAGTTGTATCTCCAGATCCACGATAATTATCTTGAGCAGAAGGGCAATCCCTACACAGAGTGCGTGCATTGATACGGTTTCCATTTCTTCCACTAGGCTCCATTTCTAAACAATTGCATAAACTAGATCAGTTTATGAATAAAAATACATAATCCCATACTTGTAAGATACTTAACATAAATTGAACTATTTATGGATATAATCCATAATCATAAAAAGGTTTTATTTGAGGAAGTATATACTCATAACCATTCATAGTGGTTTGTAAAGAAAATGAGAATTATCCTAAGCATATCCCTCGGGAGTGTCGTAACGAAGAGTGCAGCAAAGCCCGTTGTCGTGCACCAGTTCCCATTCGAGTCTAGCTCAAAGCGGTGTTTTCAGGTTTTACCCCTAGGTACATCTGTGCCATAGCCGCCTCTACCTGCTCGTATCCAGACAGGGATATATTTCTCAGAAAACTCATAACATCTCTATAATACCAAAATTTTAGAAAGTTCTTCTATACTAATCCTCAAAGTTCATCTTAGGTCTACGTGCTCTAATCAGAGTTTATCTAAATCTAGCTTCCAAGGATTGTACTAAACTTCCTCTGATACCAGCTGTAATGCCCCGACCCCAGCTACCCAGAGCCGGTGCATTAGTTCGTAACATTGGCATGATCACAAAAGATCAAGTCTCGAAAGACCGATTAGTTTAGTAGCCTTGGAAACACTAGATACATTCGTAAACGTTACATTACATCATAAAGTAAAAAACTAAAATAACATAGTCTCCATAGTCCACACTTCTATCCTCTTCGGACTATCCCTGAAGTTCATTCATAAAATACTTCTTCACATCCTGGAAAAATATTAAAACATTGCAAGGGGTGAGCTCAGATGCTCAGTAAGGATAACAATAATGCGGAAGCTTTCATAAATAAACATTAACATTTAAGGCAATGTA
Organism: Viscum album; assembly: GCA_963277665.1. Taxonomy (NCBI): domain Eukaryota; kingdom Viridiplantae; phylum Streptophyta; class Magnoliopsida; order Santalales; family Viscaceae; genus Viscum; species Viscum album. The sequence continues at coordinate 1,007,794,961 of OY728131.1, forward strand.
TAACTAAAACAAAAGCCTTTTAAACATGAACTTCAACATAATATGGCAAAAATAAAATTAAATAATTCCATTTACTTACTCACATGGATATTCTACTAGTCGAATAATCACATGCAATATCAATAACCACTTTCATAATGAGGGAATGTATAATGCCGGACATTCTGAAACATTTTGTCAAGGCCTCGGCCAAGACGTATAAAATGATTAAGGCCTCGGCCAAAACCATAAATCAAATTGGGAAAGGGCCTCAGCCAATTCCACGTCTAGTTGTCTCATGAGACCTACCGATGCATCGAGGATCTATAGCGGGCTCCACCCGTCACTTATTAAGTCCAATACCTTCCTCATATGAATAGGTTTAAAAGTATCATAAACCATAACATAATCGTATCACATAAAACATGCATAAAGGAAACATAACATTTACACATTTCAATCACAGGATATCAATACAACACATTGATATAATAAAAACGCTTTCAAAATGATTTTCAATACCAAAATAAAATAAAGTTAAAACTTTGTATTTATTTTTCATTAAAAAAATGATGGCTTGTAGAGGAAGCCGAAACTCAAATAATGGTCACGGCGGCAGAGAAGTCATTGTCACCGCATATGTACAACAAAAACATTCCCTTTTGTCGTTTAGTAAACGCTTCATATAAAAAATATTCCTTTTGAATAAACGTAAAAGTCAAAGTGGTTTATACACCGTATAAAAGAAATTTGTGTATAAAACCAAATATGCCTCAATGAAAGGAGATTGAGACGAAGTCCTTACAAAAATAATTTTTAAAATAAAATAGATATATTATGTGTATTCACTATAGTTACACATAAAGAATACAAAATAAGACATAATAATATCATGACATAATTTGAAAGTAGGAGATTAACCCAAAGAATGGAAGTTGGGTTAAGAAATTCCCTTACCTCGTGTCTGACTTGACTCAACCATTCTTTAACCTCCTGAATAATAAACTAGAGTTAATATATACCTTATTAAGAACCATTTTCAATTTCATTATCCTTTTTATATCACTTATTACAATGATATGAACATTATTTAATTATTTAAGTTAATAACGGTTGTTTTGTCGATCTTTGGTACTTGAGTCAACAATAAACTTCTTATAATTACAAGTTGTTCATGTGGTAGAATATCCATTATCTGCAGAATTCTATTCATGATTTAGATTTCATATATATCATATATATCCAATATATACATTCATTTATAATATTACGTAACATTTAGCGGTAAGAAATGAAATGCACCGTTCATGGAGACGGTAAGCCGTACGTATGCATGAACGCTACTTTCATTTCTATTTCGTATTTAATGGAATGAAATCATAATTATATAAAGGTATAATATATTTCCAGTATAATATCATATATAATATCATTTACTCTATCCTTTATACATCCCACATATGGCATTAACGATTCACATCACTTTGAGGGGGCGGTAGTCCGCACTTCCTAAAATGAAATTATCGCGTTTACCCATAATGGAAATCATAAAGTATGCCATAAATGAGAAATACAGAAGCATAAGGAAAACATAAACATAATATATATATCATATATGAAAATAGTGTCATCAAAATGGCCACCATTATAGGTGTTAAAAGAATTTGAACAATCATCGTTTCGTGAGGCAGTATTTCGCCACCCACAGAAACAATATGTTCTTTAACCATTAGACGTAGGTGTGTGTAAGTGTAGCTCGAATACTTCTTATAACAACATCCTAGTATATTTAGTATACTGATTTTGTTACAAAAGAAATGAATAAAAAGAGTTTAGGGGGTTGGAGAATAAAAATAAAACAAAACAACATTAGAGAAGACATTAACTCAAAATCGGGTAATTCTTTTTGATTTGAGCCAAAGGATTTATTGGGAAGCGTTCTGCCCAAAGTGAGGCTTCTAGGAGTAAGAGGGGGAAGTTGGGAGAGTATTTGGGCAGAGTAAGGCCGAGCAAAATGGCTTGAAAGTGTAAATGAGGTGGGAGAGGTGGGGGCCTTTTATAAGTGGAGAGGAGGGGCACTTTTGGAAAGATTGAAATGTTACATTATTATACAATGATTTTTCGGATTCTAAAGGTCCCACACTTATATAATTCGTGTCTAAGGTGATAAGGGTTCGAAATATCCTCATTCAATAGGCTTTTGACAAGTGTAAGCCTTGGATTTTACATTATCGTTTCATTTTATTAAAATCGTTAAATAATGTGGTCATCGCTGCATCATAATGATGTCATAACTAATTTAATTTATTTAATGTCTAAAAATTATAAAAAAACTACTATGATGTAGGAAATATTTTTATCTTTCTAATAAATATTTATAGTCAAAATTTGGACTTGTGTAACCCCACTTAAAAACTTTTTTAGTAAAACAACTCTTGTTTGTGTCAATTTAATTTTAACATTAAATAAATATATGTTAATGTCATTTTCCAACCAAAGTGGCTCCATGGGGTCCCCAAGTTGACCCATGGGTTGTCTTGGTCGGCCATGACTCATAAAATAGGAGTAGGACAAGCGTCAACCTCATCTCATATTATTAAAACATTATTTTTACCTTAAACTACACTAATTACCTCTAATCGCGATTAAGAACTTAAAAGTTACTATTCACCAAAAAATATTTTAATCTCATTGAACCACATTTTACTTCTTAATAATAACCATGTATGTTGGATTTTTGAAAATCAAATCACCGAAGTGGTAATATTTCATTTTAATGAAAAATCAATTTTTAACAACCACTTAGTGGTTTCACTATTCATCAAAAATTGAAGTTTTTTAGAATAAGGCCAAAATTTCACCCTAAGATATAATTGATATTCCGAATTCGAAAATGATTTCTATTTTACAAAATTCCAAACATATATGTTTCATTAATTAATTTTATAATTAATTCCCACTGTTACAACAAATAGCGTGTTTTTAAGAAACAATTTACATCAAAAGATTGGCAATTGTTTATGTCCAATTTCAATGTTAAATTAATTCTAATCACCACCATTGGATAAAATGGTAAAAATATATTATAATTATACTTTTAAACCACTAAATAATATAATTTATCACTATAAATTATTTTGATTAAAAAAGTTGTTTTTAAGTAATTTTCACTATTCATAAAAAATTGGAAGTTCTCAGAAAATTACAAAAAAATTCAACATTGGATAATTTCGATATTAATAATACAAAAATGAAGTCCATTTTGAAATAGATAATTTCTATAATTTTAAAAAGTGGTTATTACTATTCATAATGGCTACATTGATTAGTCGCGGTGTTTTAGAACTCGAACTTGCGTACAATGCAAGCTATTGCATTACTGAAAGAGAGGCGTATCGTGAAAGCTTGGGGTGTTACATGGAATATATTATATAATTTAAAAAAATTTATGCATCGAGAAACATTGATTATGACTTAGGAAATTCTTATTCGCTTAGATAATTTTTTTCAATGTTCTTTTACTATCTTATATTACTCAAACACATTAATTTTGTATTTCTTAACTTCATCATTGTGAAAATAGAATTTCTGGACATACACTTTCTTTCCTTCATATATATATTTTTTTCATTTATCATTAACATATGACCCATTTGGACCTTTTTTATTCTCAAGAAAAGGTTACAATTCCTTATTTATAATGTAATATAGTTTTATTAGTTCACCATAATAATATTCACTACTTGAGGTTTAAAAAACACTTTTAACATAATATATAAATTTTTTTAACTTCATAGAAGATTCATCAATTTCATTGGATTCTTAATGAGAAGTTATCTTGTTCTTATTTACATATAAAAGTTATTATTTTACTTCTATAGAACTTTTAATTTCTTACACTATATTTAATTTATTATATTGAACTTTTATCCCATTTATTCTTCTGATGTTTATCATAATCTCAATAAAATTCATATACACTAACTTTATTCCTTATATAATTTAGAGAAAAATTTATAATCCCTTTATAATTTTAACAACCTGGGATTTTACATTATATTTCCACTTTAACATCCAAAAGTTATTTTATAAAAAATAAATAATATTCATTTTAATATTCATTTCAATCCACTTTATAATATTCACCTAAATATGAAACATCATCACCTCATATTTTATGTTTCTTCCTGGTCACAAAATCAATATAATCATTGATGTTATTTTAAAAAATTATAGTTTTTATCACTTACTTGTAATAATAATATAATATAACTTTTCAAGAGAAAAATCCTCTCTATCCTCCAAAAATTAAATCACTAGATCAAACATATCTAAAAAAATCATCATCAATTTTTACACAATTATAGAATAATCTAGTTCATCTCAAATTATAGAAATATTTTTGGTAATTTCATTGATTTTAGGAATGTTTTTAAAAATATTAACATTTTCAACAAACATTATATCCTCAAACTTGCACCTAAATTTATAATTTAGACTCCTTTACATTTACATTTACTTTGTAACTGCTCTCTAATTTATCCCAAATTTCCTTATTATTCAAAGATTGTTGATTTTTTAGTTAAATTTATAAATAATAAATCCAAATGTAATTTTGATCATTTCTATCAACATCCGTACTCTCTCATTATAAAAATGTATAGGAGAATCCTTAAAAATTAGTGGAAATACAACTATTATTACAACTCCTTTATCTATTTCAAGAGATAGATGATTTGATGGCATCTTATTCTTAAAAATGTGATAGATCATACCATAAAATCATGTAATCCCTGGTTATTAGAAAATAAATATTCTCCATTTTCATTAACATTACTATCCAAATAGATATAACCTAGTTTTTATTTGATACGAATTTAAGTTCTTGGATTTGGATAGATCAAAATGGGTGTATCAGTGATAAAATTTTGTGAATTCTTCTTTTTAATTCCATATATAAAAAATTTTAATATCTCAAACCCCTCAATTTTTGTCTCATAGCTTAACCAAATTGATATAAGAATGTAAATTAAATATGAAAAAAAAAATTACATGGTTTATTCTTGATGTGAGAGGATGCTCATTTTGATTAGTTAAACACCTAAATAAAAAAATCATAAACTATAAAAAAAGTGGTTACTCAAAAATTCAACCTAATACCTTCAATATCATAGACTATCACAATGAAATTCTAAGATTCCACTATAATAATAAATTCTCTCTATCAGTAAAAAAATCTCAATCCAAAATATGAAATATCACTTCATTACTCTCAGTCGCATCTACAACTACTAATTTAGATCATCCAATTAAACCATTATAGATTAATAATAGTATACTTGATCCATTATTTAATAACTATAGTGTCTAAAAAATATATTTATATCATCAAATATTTCATAGTGTCTTATGATCATCACGGATCTGGTTCTTCACAAATTTACCAAATTCTCAACCATGTAGGTCTTCTTCTCCTTTTTTAAAACTATTAACATCAATCCAATTTTAATATCTATTATTCTATACCCAATTTCATTCTTCATACAACAATTTTTCAAAATCAATTCTCACTATTTATTCAAAATATTGTTTGTTAGATTTTTCCATTCTTCCTCATCTAACAACTGGTACATGTGTCTGTTTTCCAAAAAACCTAATATCCTAACTAAACATCAATTAAATATTTATTCACAATACTCAATTGTTAATTTTAATTGAATATTCTCAGGTGCATGATATTTTTGCATCAATATTAATAGAGTAAATAATTTACATGAGTGATGCTTAAGGAATCATTACTCCAAAAACAATTTCTTTATAAACAATTTCTTCATGTACTAAATATCTTGTAACACATAGTACACAAGACTGGACTTCTTTAACCTAATAAAAATACTTTTCATGTGTGATTATCTTTTGTGAACTGATCATTAAATAGAAAAATACCCAATAGACTATTTATTTAAATAAATTTTATGTGTTCCTAGAAAAAATTATCTTCACTTACATTAATCTATTATAAATAATGATTCCCCCTAAAAGATCGAGGTGTGTTTATAGGTTTTAGAAAAACAACACTAATATATTAGTAATTATTTAAATATAGACGGACATATCTTCCTCTTACAACCATATAAGACAATATGTCTCACATTATCATTTCTTTTATTTGATCACAACCCTTCTTGAAAAAAACATTTTCAGATTGATTGATCATAAAATCCTATGTGCACGTCCTATCCCCATAACATGGATCACATAATTTCTATTATTCATATATTTCATTCATCATATATAATATGATTGATGAATACTTCATGCACTATATATTATGTTACCATCACATACTGAATGAAAACTTACTAACATCAAGAACAATTAAATTGTTGTTTCACATACTTTCTTAACATAAAAACCAATGCATAATGTCCTTTTGTAATGTCTATCACACATGACGTATGTAGACATCTATCCTTTATCAATTTTATACACTGAAAAACCTAACAAATTGGGATTATATCCATAACATTTCCTCCATTTAAAATAATTTATATATGATACATGAAACTAAGAGATTTCAATTAAATCCTTATGCATCCCCTATATTTGATTTAGTGAAGATGACACAAATATTGTTATATTTATCACTGAGTTCCCATGTATTAAAATTTAATAGTACCCATGTACTGCGTGATTCCCACTTTAGAAATTGCAAAGGGAAATCAGTCGACTATTACTCCAAGTGATCCATGATATGGAATTAAATTATCATGGAACTACCCCATTCCATGAGAATTTTCCACCATCCCACCCCACTATACTGTATCTCTTCTCTAGAGTTTGTTGACACTCCTCATGATTACACCAAAATGTATTGGATCTCCTCGCCTCATTTGTTTCTCTTAGGCTACATTCAATTGATTTTTGTCTAGTGTACATTTATGGATGTAGTTAATCGTTCTGTTATGGGCTTCCATGGCTCTGAAAAGTATTAGTAAATTTTCATTTTCTAAAATAAGTAAATCCTCCATTCATTAACATATAAAATTCCATGGACACTCAAATGACTATTAAATAGATTTGAAAATATTTTAAAACATTCTAATGTTCTAAAAATAAATTCCAAAAATATGTCATTACATAAATACCCAATTCTATGTATTTTATATAATTACACTTTATTTTATCCTTATTTACAATTACTCAATATCAAATTTTATAACTCATAGTCCTTGTGGATTTAAAACCTGATATTATAATAATTCATGATTACTTACATAGGAATAGATTCTATAATATTTTCACTAGATTTAAACATATTTAATTACAAGTTATTCAATATTCCCTTTAGATAGAAAATAAAATCCGAAATTATCATGTTTTAGATAGTATTCATCCTAGAAGAATCAACACATTTATTTCATATTATGAAAAACTCAATAAACATTGGGTGTAAGGGTTTTTGTCATAGAACCTATCTGACCAATTGTTCCAACAATAAATATAAATTTCAATTTCCTCAGAAATATATTCTTCAATAATCCTTCAATAATAATAAGATCCAAATCACCTTACATTGTCCCTTTTCTCATCTTTGAATTAGAAGTACCACATCATGTAACATTGATATTTACAGAAAAAATATTTACAACAAATACAAAATCATCTTTAGAAATCTAGTTGTTTATATCATAAAGAATGAGATTTATCTAGGAATGTGGAACAATAATAGACAAGGGATGAGGGGTGGTAGTTTATAACCACATCCACACATTAAGAGAAAATATGTTATGAAATTTTAGGATTTTATCACCTAATATAACACCTATATCACTGTATCCTTTATCATGGAATCACAATTTTACAATAATAGTTTATTTTTTCCAAAACAAATACCTTATTATCTATATTCAATGTCTAGATTTCAAAATTTAATTCTATTTTATTTAATTAAATCTATAAAATTAGGTAACATTAAGTTTAAAAAAGAAATGAAAACACAAAAAAAATTATAAAACAATGTTTTAAGAATAATATTGGAATTATTCTTATTCATTAATAAGTAATAGTCGTTAAATGAATATAAATTTATTATAAATATATATATATATGAAAAAAATTTATTTAAATTTAATTATCAAAATATTAGAATTTTATATTTTAAATGTAAAATATAATGTATAATAAAATAAATGTAGTTAAAGAAAATATTTCTCATTATCTAGGAATCATTAAATTCATATTCATTATAACTCATTAATATTATATTAGATGTTATTTAATTATTTTATTTTCATCTCTTGAGTGTTTTAAATAAATTTTACATTACTTTTAGAGACATGGATTTTTCCTTGTAATACTTTGAAATATTTCTACAAATATTTCTAGAGATATCCACTTAGACAATGTGAGATTATGAGGCCTGGTGTTCCCAAAATTAATTCAATAATAATATTCAATATATTTTATATTACACTAGTTCATATTATTAATGAAAATGGAATAAGACTTAAATCGTTGATCATATAGTAATTTTGATAGCACAATTCGATTTAAAATGGGATGATTACCCTAGACGCGACCTAAAATAAGTTAATGATGGACGTTCAGACCCCTCACTCATTATTGGTGCATTTAATGAATGAATTAATCAATTAAATAATTAATTGGATTATTTTTATTTCAATGGATAAGATTATAAATATATCACTTTTGAAAACCTTGTCACGGTTAGCCCCATAATTTTTAGAATCACCATAGAGAGAGTTCTCCTTCATTCCTCTCGAAAATCATCCCAGATGATGAAATAACACTATATTAGATAAAATTAGGACAAAAAGAACACAATAGATTTTTAAAAATCAGTGGTGAACACATTTTTCATTATATATTGATCAAAAATCACAGGAGGAATCATATTTTGGTGTATTAAATTATTGATCATGATCAATTCTGTTCCCTGATCTGCGTTAATTTTGTGTCCTTAGCATGAGCCTATGTACTAGGAGGGGGCAGTGAGGCGGCCCTAACAGCGGAAATGGCGATGGTGATGCCCTAGTTTCATGGCGGCGTCTTTGGCCCCTCCCCCCCCCAGGGGAAGGGGAAGGTTCCTACTTTTCGGGATGTAGCTCAAAAGAGGCGATTTTTGCTCCCCTGCATCGATTTCTCCCCAATGGTCCCTGGTATCTGCAATGGCCATCCAGTGGTCCCGGTTTTATCCAATGAATTTTCCGAAGCTTCGTCGCTTCTTTCTACGGTGGTGGTTGCCAAGTTCTCTCGTCGTAGACCTCTAGTTGAGGTGTTCGAGAGGTACGTGAATCGGGACGTGGTTTAGGTAGTCCTGCGGTTGTCGGACTCCTTGGGCTGCGGAAAATCCTTGTTTGTCTTGCTGATGAAGATGACCTGGATTTGGCTTAGTCTTGTGCTAGTAGAATCTTTAGAGGGTTTTCATTCTACCTGCATCGCTAGATGTTTTATTTGCACATGAATCGGGACTCTTATTCTTTGGAAATATGGATCCAACTTCCGGGGTTACCACTGCATTTCCAGAATCTATCTCTTCTTTGATCTATAGGTAACTCTTTGGGACATTTCCTCTGTGAGGATTGGAAGACTGATGCCATGGTTCATCCAATTGTTGTGTGTATATGTGTTTAGATGGAGCTCTCCTGTCCCCCGCCCGACAATGTTTGGGTTGAGATTGAAGGGCAATACAGGTACGCACAAAGTGTCTTCTACGAGTCATGTTCTTTGTTCTGTTCGTTCTGCCATAGACATGGCCACCATGTATATGAATGCCGCAAAAGGGCTGCGGCAGATGTGGTCGACACTTCTTCGGTGAGTAAGGGTGAATCAGTTCAGATCGAGGGTGATGGAACTGGTTCTGTCATTGGCTCTGGGCCTGATGTACATCGACTGAAGGCAAAGGTGGTGCCTTCGGAGACAGATGTCCATTGCGAGGCACCTCAGGGTGTTCATGGGAAGAGGTATCTTTTCCAACCTGGGGTGGAGCTCCCCATTCTTTCTAAGGCGTTGGCGGTGGATCCTACTGGCTCAGGGAGGGTGAGGTCTATAGGTCCAGTTTTGAAGGAGGCTTTAAAGGTTTTGGAACCTCATGTAAAGGAGGTGTTTGAGGGTCTCATGAGCAATTTTGGCGATTGCTCGGATTCTACCAGCGTGGAGAAAGAAGGCCAGGGCCTTGCGGATGGGACCTTGGCGAGGTCCTTCCTGCCATCAGGGAAGGATCAGAACCCCCAGCCTCAATATATGGGCAGGGGCTTCGTTCAACCTGTTTTCCAGGAGGAACCAGGGGATGGGGAATTTTGTGTCAGGGGGAAGGAAGGGGTCAGTGGGGAAGGTCTTGCTCTGGGTAGCACTACTAGTCAGCAGGCTCAGACCAACCTTGGAGATGCAGGGGGTTCGGGCTCTTCTCAGCCAGAGGTTTCTTCTACAGCCCGGACCCCAGTCGACCTGAATAACAGGTTTGCAATTTTAGCTGAGGAGGAATCCAGATTTGATTCACCTATCCTGGTTGAGGAAAGTAAAGACAACAGGAGGACCTCTGATGGTTTACTGTTGGAAGGTCAGGTCATGGGGAAGGTTTATCCAGATTGTGAGGATGATGAAGGGGAAACTGAACACGATGAGATCTGTAGAATTTTTTCAGAAGCAGAACCCGACTCTATAAGGATCAGGAGCCGGAGAAAGAGTAGGGGTAGGAAGGATTTCTCATCCTTACCTCCTCCTATGGAGACCCGGTCAGCAAAGAGGCTAACTTCTGAGATGCAGTGTAACGACCCAAAGTTTCATTAATGGAAAATCCCTCTTGATCCAGTTAAATGTTTTTTTATGAAAAATGTTTTTATAAGATGTCAACTTCTTTAGTTTAACGTTAAGATTTGTGACCGTAACTTTTTAGCCGTTGAGGAGTGATCATCTGAGTAGTATAAATATAAGGATTTAACGAACCCATTTCCACTCAGACAAAGGAAGCGATGGCCTCATCCAGTAGAATTCCCCTTATGAAGCCCATTTTTCAGAGCTCGGAAAAGAGGTGGCGTCTTTGGGCTTTGCCCTTGACCAAGCCCAAGCTGAGCTTCATCAAGTCAAGCTCGAACGTGATCGTCTATGGGAAAAGTGGAAGTTGATTGAAATTACCACTCGAGCGATGTTATCCGAGCTGCCCCAAGAGTCTGTCACCATCGCACACCTTACCCTTAGGTCTTATGCAGCTATTTTAAGGGGGTATGTAACAAATAAGTAGCACCATGTTCATGTACATTATTTTTGTATATAATAATGAATATAATTTCTAGTCATTTTTTATACATTGTAATTAGTTTTTAAAGTACAAATGGTGTTTTTAGTTATTATTTAATTAAGAATTATCTTTTATTAAATTAAAGGATTTTTGAATTAAATAATATTTTAATAAAATATTATCATTAATATTACATTAATTCTTATTAAATATAAATGATCTTATAAATGCAATTAAAATTTTTATTAAGGTTTGAAAGCCATTTCTATCAAAACCCGTGATTTTTATTTATAAATGTCGGTTTTTATTTTAAAAGAGAAAATTAACATATTTAGAAAATTATTTAGATAAAATAAATATTATTTTTGGAATCAGGACGTCGAAATTTTCCAACGGTGAATTTTTCATAATTTTCTGAGACAGTCAAATTTTTGGGTAAAAATTAAATACCATTTAAATATATAATGTGTTTTATGACATCAAAATGACCCAATGGTGATGTAATAAAATACCATAATCCTTATGTTCGTCCAATATGTGTTTTATCATTAAAATAATGAGGTTTTGGGCTTGTTTGACTTACTTTTCAAAGCATTAATGGAGCCCTCAAGACTTATTCAACACTTTGCCTTTTTAAATTAATTTCCATGGGAGTGTGACTCACCTCCACATAAGTAACCATAATTTTTTAATAAGTTCGGACCTTGGCCTTGTAAAATATTGTTTTCCTATTTCCTTTTCCAGAATCCATGGGCAAATACCATGGGATGGTTTGTGGTTTGGATTATTTTAATATAAGGGGTCCCAAACCTAAATAATAAAGAATTCTCTCACCTTTACTATATAAACCCAACCAAGCTCCCACTTCCTCCTCACTAAAATCCCTTGGAGTTCGTCCAACCTCTGCCCTACTCTCTCTAGAATCCTCCCAAGGTGCCCCAATCTCCCAAGAAGCCTCTCACAAGCCTCTCTCTAGCCTTTGGAAGCACACTTCCAAGTAAGGGGTTTTCTTCCTTTCTCATTTTTTGTCAATTTTCTTTAAGTTGTATTGCCCTTTTTATTTCAATTATGAATGTTGGGGTATGGTTTCGCACCTCCCCCATACTTCCCTCTTGTTGTTTGAATGATGGGAGAACCCTTTCTCTCTCATTAAATGCCTCCCATGTACACCCGTTACTATGCTGAAATTCCGAAAGGAACTTCTCTCTCTTCTTTTACATTCAAGCAATAATTTTGTATCATGAATCTAAATTCCATTTCTATTGTTGGGACATGTATATATAAGTCCTACTTAATTTCCATTACATGTAAATATGATGAGGAACCCCTTTCTCTCTCATCAACCTTTTTTATGAATTCTTATGTCACACCGTTACGCTGCCGAAATCACACCGATTTTCTAAGCCAATATCCTTGTGTAGTGAATACCATGCCCATTTCTCCATCAAGGGTATTCACCCTTATGCACATTTACTTATTGATTATAAAGTTTCATGTATGAATTCCAATTTCCTTTATCGTGGAATAAATGATTATGTTTTATGAATCCATGTTTTATGATCCATGTGGCACACTTATGCATGAAATGAAATGTTTAAGAAGGGTGCACCCTTTATAGCGCTCCAATGCATTGGGTAAAGTATAGTATCATGATACGTCATATTCAATGAGTGTTGACTAATTCTAATTCAAGTGAAATGAGGGTTTACTCGTGCTTCAAGTGAAATGAGGGGTTACTCATGCTCCATGTGCAATGAGCCTTGGCTCATGCTAATTCAATGTTAAGTGTTGTTGCCACATTTCCATGTTATGATTATCATGATTTATCATGCCTTTATGTTCATGTTACTCTTATGCTCTATTGATGTTCCTATTGCCTAACATGCATTTTACTCCTCATGTTATTCATTGTGTACTCCCTTACTGGGCTTTATAGCTCACCCTTTTCTTATGCATGTCCTCAGGTTATCCCATGCAATGCTAAGTACGAAGGAATGTAGTGGTCATGTAAAGGGAGTTTTCAATAAAGATGTTGTATTTCAAGTTTAAAGTTTTTATGTAATGATCCTAAGCCCCAAAGACACTAAACCTCTCGATCTTCTTTGTTGTATCAAGTGAGGTTTTATGTAATAAACCATGCTTAAGTTGTAATAAAAAGCAGGGTTGTCATAGTTGGTATCAGAGGATAGGTTTAGTTATTTTTGGGATTAGGAAACCCTAGTAAAGTCATAGATACAAGACTAAGCATAATAAAAGCATCCCTAAGTTTTGGTAGATACTAAGTAAGTGGTTTATCAAACAAATACATCCATGTCTGGATATGAGCAGGTAGAGGCAGCTCTGGCACATATGTATCCTAGGGGTAAAACCCGAAAACACCGCTATGAGCTAGACTCGAACGTGAACTGGTGGACGACATCGGGCCTTGCTGCACTCTTGGTTACGACACTCCTGGGGGATATGTTTTGTTAAATTCACAATCTTAGTATGAACCCTTATTAAGGGAAAAATTCCCCTAAGAATATATGTTAGAAGGAAGATCATGAAAAGCCTAGATTGAATCCTATAGACTCATGAGTTAAAGTGATTAAAGTTTATTTATAAGTTATCAACTTTTGTCTTTGGATTACCCTTTATGTGTTACCCCTATCTTTCCTTTTATTCCAGCCAATGGCCGGTAATAGGAGAACTCGGGCTAACAACCGTTGTGAAGATCAGTGTGATGATTGTACTTATGAGATGCCCAATCCAATGGGAGCGGGAATCGAAAACTTTGTCACGCTTATCTCTCAGCTAACTCATGTTTTGAATAGAAACACGGGTCAGGAGGAACGTTCAACCCCCCCCCCCCCAAGAAAGAACAAGTCGCTATGGAGAGATTCATGAGACAAAGGCCTCCTACTTTTAGTGGATCATCTGATCCCACGATCGCTGAACAATGGATCAACTCTATTGAAAAGATATTCTCCATCCTATAATGCTCTGAAAAAGAGAAGGTTCTCCTAGCGGCTTATCGTATGGAGGGTGAATCAGGTCAATGGTGGACGTTGATCAAAAATACGAAGCCTGAGGAGGAGATCGAGGCATTAGAATGGAAGGAATTCCGCAAGATGTTTTTCGATAAATATTTTCCACGCACCCTCCGTCTTACGAAGGAAAGTGAATTCCTCTCCCTCAAACAGAAAGATGAAGAATCTGTGGGAGCGTACGAGGAAAACATCACAAGGCTTTCACGATACGCTTCTGGCTTTGTCGTTACCCCCGAATGCAAGGTTGGACGCTTCTTTGGTGGGCTGAAGCCTAGCTTGCGGAAAGCATTAGCGATCCGTGACATCGACAGCTATGAGGAAATTGTCCGATGTGCCCTCAAGGTTGAAATGGAGATCGGAGAATCACATGGGTATCATGGGGACAAGAAGCATAAGCTGGACTTCAATGCTGGTGGTCCGATGGATAAATCCAACGGCGCTAAGAAATTCCAGCACCACACTTGCCAAGACTGTGGAAAGAAGTACCCTGGAAATTGCCTTAGGGGGACAAGAAAATGCGTCAAGTGTGGAAGAGAAGGGAACCTAGCTGTTAACTGTCAGCAAGAAGGACCCGCGGCTATGACAGAGGAGAGGAACGCTCCGTTCGAACCTCAACACGTTATTCAATGCTAAAAATGCAAAGAACCGGGTCATTTTTCAAATCTGTGCCCTAATCCAAGGGTTATCGGAGGCAACCAACAACCTCCAAGACAGCAAGGAAGAACTTTTGCCATCACTTATGCTGAAGTGAACCTCGAAAACGAAGTGGTGATAGGTAAGATAGTTATTCATTCAAGAATAGAGAACATAATTTTTTATTCAGGTTCTACGCATTCTTTTATATCTCGAATGTTTAGTAGAACAATCACAGCACCACCACAAATCCTAGAGGTAAAGATGTCGGTGAGTACGGAAAATGGGGCAATCATTGTATCCCATGAATATAAGTCCTCCCCTATTATAATATTTGGATTGAATTTCCCGGCGAACCACATCATAATCCCTTTGGTGGAATTTGATGCAATTCTTGGCATGGATTGGTTTTCCTTATATAGAGCCAACATAAATTACCGGGAGAGGGAAATCACAATCCATATGGAGAATCGACCCCAGATTCTTTACAAGTGTCAGGATGAAGATGAATCTCCTTTAGCTCCATCATCTCAAGCATGGATATTACTGCCTTATGAGCACGCATATCTGGCTTAGATGATCGAGTCCAAGGAAGAAACCACCCTTGAATAAATGCCTATTGTGAGGGAATTCGCTGAAGTATTTCTCGAGGAACATACTAGTCTTCCTCCAAGAAGAGATGTTGAGTTCTAAATTGAACTTATACCTGGGGCGCTACCAATATCCAAGACTCCATATAGAATGGCTGTTGTTGAGCTTGAAGATCTGAAGAAACAACTACAAGAGAATCTGGATAAAGGGTTTATACGCCCAAGTGCATCACCATGGGGTGCACCAGTCCTCTTCGTCTAGAAGAAGGATGGGTCAATCCGGCTTTGCATCGATTATCGTGAACTTTAAAAAATCATGATAAAGAACAAGTATCCTCTCCCAAGAATTGATGACTTGTTTGATCAGCTGTGTGGAGCACAATACTTCACCAAGGTGGACTTGCGGTCAGGATATTATCAAGTAAGGGTGAAGAAGGAAGATATCCCCAAGACTGCTTGTCGTACAAGGTACGGGCACTATGAATTCATAGTAATGCCTTTAAGACTCACCAATGCTCCAGCAATATTCATGGACATGATGAATAGAGTCTTTAGAGATTACCTAGACAAATTTGTGGTAGTCTTTATAGATGATATTATTATATACTCCAAAACCAAGGAGGACCATGAGGAGCATTTAAGAACTGTACTGGAGACTTTGCGCAAGGAGAAGCTCTATGCCAAGTACAGAAAGTGTGAGTTCTGGTTGAAGGAAGTCTCATTCTTGGGCCATATCATCACAAGCAATGGGATATCTGTGGACCCCTCCAAAACGGATGCAATTGAGTGATGGCCAAGGCCAACATTGGTAACTGATATCCGTAGCTTCTTGGGGTTCGCTGGATATTATCGACGATTTGTGAGAAATTTCTCACGATTGTCCAACCCTCTTACCAAGATAACTCGAAAGGGAGTAAAGTTTTCTTGGAGTGATGAATGCGAAGAAAGCTTCAAGGAGTTGAAAAGGAGGCTTATCATTGCACCCGTGCTCACTTTACCCACAAGTGGGGAGCTTTTTGTGGTATTCAGTGATGCTTCGAAGAAGGGCTTAGGATGTGTGCTGATGCAGAATGATAAAGTGATATCCTATGCCTCAAGGCAGTTGAAAATCCATGAGCGAAACTATCCAACGCATGATCTGGAGTTGGCGGCGGTGATCTTTGCCTTGAAAATATGGCGGCATTATCTCTATGGAGAGAAATGTGAGATATATACTGACCACAAGAGTCTTAAATATATATTCACATAGAAAGAGCTTAATATGCGCCAGAGAAGATGGATAGAGCTCATCAAGGATTATGACTGTTCAATACATTACCACCCTGGGAAAGCGAACAAGGTGGCGGATGCCCTAAGTAGAAAGGATCCAGCTATTCTATCAATGATGAGAATTGAGAGGTATCCAATCTTCATAGAATTGATGAAGATGGATGTGGGAATCATAAAGAAGGGAACATCATCAATCCTTTCACAAATGATTGCTCAACCATCTCTTTTGGGAAGGATAAAGGATGCTCAAAAGGATGATGCAGGAATCCAAGAAAAAGTGGAAGCTATAAAAAAGGGAAAATCCTCAGAGTTTAATGTTAATGAAGAAGGAATTGTGTGGTTTGGGAAAAGACTATGTGTTCCATCAAGTTCGGAGCTGAAGAAGGAACTTTTGGATGATGCACATAGTTCAAATTTCACTATTCACCCAGGGAGCACAAAGATGTATCGAGATCTCCGAGAAAACTTTTGGTGGGATAATATGAAGAAGGAGATCGCTGAATATACATCAAAGTTCCTGGTGTGTCAGTAAGTGAAGGCAGAGAGGCATAAGTATAAGGGGATGATGCAACCATTGCCCATACCAGAATGGAAATGGGAGAACATCACCATGGACTTTGTCGCTGGACTTCCAAGGACATCCAAAGGCAACAATGCAATCTGGGTTGTTGTGGATCGTCTTACAAAGAGTGCACACTTCATTACTATACGAGAGGATTTCTCTTTGGATCAACTGGCACAGATATATATCAGGGAAGTGGTACGGTTGCATGGAGTACCACTATCTATTGTGTCTGACCGAGATCCAAGATTTACCTCTAAGTTTTGGAAGAGTCTTCAACATGCTCTGAATACTGAACTGAACATCAGTACGGCCTATCATCCTCAAACTGAGGGTCAATCCGAGCTAACTATCCAAACACTTGAGGATATGTTGAGAGCGTTCTCAATGGACTTTAAAAGAGGATGGGATCAACATATTCCTCTAGTTGAGTTCTCTTATAATAATAGTTTCCACTCGAGCATCCAAATGGAACCATATGAAGCCCTGCATGGGAAAAGGTGTAGAACACCGGCATGTTGGGATGAGGTCGGTGAACGTAAGCTGCTTGGACCAGAAATGGTCGAAGAAATGGTGGAGAAGGTGAAAAACATTCAGCAGCATATTAAGGCAGCCCAGAGTCGACAAAAGAGTTATGCAGATAATCGTCGACGTGACCTTGACTTTAAAGTTGGAGACATGGTGTTTTTACGCATATCTCCGTGGAAGAAGGTCATGAGGTTTGGAAAGAAAGGGAAGTTAAGTCCAAGGTACATCGGCCCCTTCGAGATTCTTGATCGTGTTGGGGCTGTGGCCTATCGACTAGCACTTCCACCTACTATGGCCAAGGTGCATGATGTCTTCCATGTATCCCTCTTAAGGAAGTACATACCAGACCCTTCACATGTACTCTCTTCCGAGGTGGTACAATTAGAAGAAGATCTTTCTTATGAGGAGCAACCAGTGAAGATCTTAGATCATAGAGAAAAATTTCTACGAAATAAGACAATGCCCCTCGTCAAGGTGTTGTGGAGAAACCACATGTTTGAAGAAGCAACTTGGGAGTCGGAGGATATGATGAAGCTAAGTTACCCACATTTGTTTTAGTGTGGGAAAAGGAAAATTTTGAGGGCGAAATTTCATAAGGGGGGAATGTTGTAACGACCCAAAGTTTCATTAATGGAAAATCCCTCTTGATCCAGTTAAATGTTTCTTTATGAAAATTTTTTTATAAGATGTCAACTTCTTTAGTTTTACGTTAAGATTTGTGACCGTTACTTTTTAGCCGTTGAGCAGTGATCATCTGAGTAGTATAAATATAAGGCTTTAACGAACCCATTTCTACTCAAACAAAGGAAGCGATGGCCTCATCGAGTAGAATTTCCCCTTACGAAGCCCATTTGTCAAAGCTCGGAAAAGAGGTGGCATCTTTGGGCTTTTCCCTTTACCAAGCCCAAGATGAGCTTCATCAAGTCATGCTCGAACGTGATCGTCTACGGGAAAAGTGGATGTTGATTGAAATTACCACTCGAGCGATGTTATCCGAGCCGCCCCAAGAGTCTTTCATCATCGCCCACCTTACCCTTAGGACTTATGCAGCTATTTTAAGGGGTTATGTAACAAATAAGTAGCACCATGTTCATGTACATTATTTTTGTATATAATAATGAATATAATTTCTAGTCATTTTTGATACATTGTAATTAGTTTTTAAAGTACAAATGGTGTTTTTAGTTATTATTAAATTAAGAATTATATTTTATTAAATTAAAGGATTTTTGAATTAAATAATATTTTAATAAAATATTATTATTAATATTACATTAATTCTTATTTAATATAAATGATCTTATAAATGCAATTAAAATTTTTATTAAGGTTTGAAAGCCATTTCTATCAAAACCCGTGAATTTTTTTATAAATGTCGGTTTTTATTTTAAAAGTGAAAATTCACATATTTAGAAAATTATTTAGATAAAATAAATATTATTTTTGGAATCAGGACGTCGAAATTATCCAACGGTGAATTTTTCATAATTTTCTGAGACAGTCAAATTTTTGGGTAAAATTAAATACCATTTAAATATATAATGTGTTTTATGACATCATAATGACCCAATGGTGATGTAATAAAATACCATAATCCTTATGTTCGGCCAATATGTGTTTTACCATTAAAATAATGAGGTTTTGGGTTTGTTTGACTTACTTTTCAAAGCATTAATGGAGCCCTCAAGACTTATTCAACACTTTGCCTTTTTAAATTAATTTCCATGGGAGTGTGACTCACCTCCACAAAAGAAACCCTAATTTTTTAATAAGTTCGGACCTTGGCCTTGTAAAATATTTTTTTCCTCTTTCCTTTTCCAGAAACCATGTGCAAATACCATGGGATGGTTTGTGGTTTGGATTATTTTAATATAAGTGGTCCCAAACCTAAATAATAAAGAATTCTCTCACCTTTCCTATATAAACCCACCCAAGCTCCCACTTCCTCTTCACTAAAATCCCTTGGAGTTCGTCCAACCCTTTCCCTACTCTCTCTAGAATCATACCAAGGTGACCCAAGCTCCCAAGAAGCCTCTCACAAGCCTCTCTCTAGCCTTCGGAAGCACACTTCCAAGTAATGGGTTTTCTTCCATTCTCATTTTTTGTCAATTTTCTTTAAGTTGTATTGACCTTTTTATTTCAATTATGAATGTTGGGGTATGGTTTCGCACCTCCCCCATACTGCCCTTTTGTTGTTTTAATGATGGGAGAACCCTTTCTCTCTCATTAAATGCCTCCCATGTACACCCGTTACTATGCCGAAATTCCGAAAGGAACTTCTCTCTCTTGTTTTACATTCAAGCAATAATTTTGTATCATGAATCTAAATTACATTTCTATTGTTGGGACATGTATATATATGACCTCCTTACTGTCCATTACATGTAAATATTATGAGGAACCCCTTTCTCTCTCATCAAACTTTTTTATGAATTCTTATGTCACGCCGATACGCTGCCGAAATCACACCGATTTTCTAAGCCAATATCATTATGTAGTGAATACCATGCCCATTTCTCCATCAAGGGTATTCACCTTTATGCACATTTACTTATTGATTATAACGTTTCATGTATGAATTCCACATTCCATTATCGTGGAATAAATGATTATGTTTTATGAATCCATGTTTTATGATCCACGTGGAACACTTATGCATGAAATGAAATGTTTAAGAAGGGTGTGCCCTTTATAGCGCTCCAATGCATTGGGTAAAGTATAGTATCATGATACGTCATGTGCAATGAGTGTTGACTCATGCTAATTCAATTTCAATTAGGGTTTACTCGTGCTTCAAGTGCAATGAGGGTTTACTCATGCTCCATGTGCAATGAGCCTTGGCTCATGCTAATTCAATGTTAAGTGTTGTTGCCACATTTTCATGTTATGATTATCATGCTTTATCATGCCTTTATGTTCATGTTACTATTATGCTCTATTTATGTTCCTATTGCCTAACATGTATTGTACTCCTCATTTTATTCATTGTGTACTCCCTTACTGGGCTTTATAGCTCACCCTTTTCTTATGCATGTCCTCAGGTTATCCCATGCAATGCTAAGTACGAAGGAATGTAGTGGTCATGTAAAGGAAGTTTTCAATAAAGATGTTGTATTTCAAGTTTAAAGTTTTTATGTAAAGATCCTAAGCCCCAAAGACACTAAACCTATCAATATTCTTTGTTGTATCAAGTGATGTTTTATGTAATAAAGCATGCTTAAGTTGTAATAAAAAGCAGGGTTGTCATATGCAGGACAAGGAGTTCAGGTGTCACTTAGAGCCACCTGGACAACATGATCTATCATCGGATTTGGTCTGAAGTTCGACTGATGTAGCGATGGAGCAGGTGTTATTTCTCAACGCATCAGAAGAGGATTCATCCAAGATGATTGGTCGAATTCTTGAAGTTGATCTGAATGAAGAACAGTATAGTTGGATTGACAAACAGGACACGATCCTAGTTAGAGGTTTCAATAAGGGTTTGATCAAACTCGAGGAGTATTTGCAGGTCTGGAATAAGCTGTCTTCTTCCTTGGAAGACCTGATAAGGGGGGATCCTCTTTTGAAGGTATCCAATTTATCCTGGAAGCTATTTAGAGACACCGAATCTGGTAGTATTCAGCTGGTTTTCAATGACTCTATTTTACTTGTTTCCTAACTAATGTGTTGTTGAGTGTCCAATACTATTGTGTGAGGGTATTTTGGAGGGTCAGATCGGCTCAGATAGGCTAGATCATGTTGCTTCCTTCTTTGCAGGCCATTTGGGATGTGGCTGATACAGAGGGATGGCTTGCCATCGGGAGGGACCATGCTTGCACGGGATCGCCGAGTGGTCCTTCCTTGGAGTTAGCGGTTGCTGCTTATGCTTGGATGAGGTTGGTTCTATTTTTTTTTTGTTGTTTGGTTCTTGTTGGAACTTATGGTTTCTCACTTTTACCCCAAAAGTGTTGCTATATTATAAAAAATAAATTTTAGGCAGGCAGCATGAGCCTATGTACTGTTTTTCAATTAATTTAATCAATGTTCTAACCCCGGTATATCGGTTCCAGATCGTTTTCCATGATTTATTTTCCATCAATGTTTAAACCCTTGTTCGTGTGCTTTTAAACCATTTTTCTTCATGATATTCACTGGTTGGATCCCCGCGATCCCATTTTGACATTGTCGGGTGGTACTGAGCTCGAACATCCCCTGGATTCACAGTGAGTAAATGAAACAATAGTATATCAATGAGAAAGGCATAGATCCAGGATTTTTGTGAGGCTTAGTTGACTGATTTATTGATTACACTTCAATATCATGACAAATGGAGGAACATATGAATGGGAAATGTGTGGCGACCATACAGAAAAACCAGATCCAATTTCTAGGGAACAACAGCTGCAAAGCATCAATCACAGAACGATCTATGAGTTTTGTGATGAATCAATGAATAATATAGGGTTGTGATTCCTATTTTGATATGTGAAGATCAGATTTTGAGATCTATGGTTTACAAAGAAATCCTAAAAATAGACTATGTTCAGGGATGAACACAAAACATGTAGGCATTCCTGGGAAACACTTTGGTTTTTGGAAACCAATAATAACGGCCTGATGTGTTCTAATCTCGGCATGTCGTGTAACGCCTTCTCTATGTGTGTTAACCATTAGACACATCACACAGCGGGATATATGACATTTTCCTAGTACATTGATCACACGACCATGAATATTCCATGTGTTTTGAACATGGAAAAGGCCAATAGGACATGCCATAGTCCCTAGAGGGGTTGAAAATACCGTGTAGTACACCTACAAGGTGTGTAATAAAAAATGGCTGGGAGTCGTGTGCTGGCCAGGGAAATGGGTAGACTCTGGAGCGGGACTGCATACCGTGTGTGACCCCTCACATGTTTTGTACCCCTTGAGCTCCTTTTATAAATATTTTATTATCCATATCTCTTTTGTTTGAACTCAGATTTTGACACATGAATAACATGTCATGAGTATCTTTATTCATAGAACATGTTGGTGCCCTCTATTGTGGATTTTGAGATATGATGTGAATTGTTTTGGGAAAGGAACCTCTTGAGGTGACCCAGATGTCAGGAGTGATTAGGTAGGATCAACATATGCTTATTCATGATTGAAACCCTCATGTTGGGTTGGTCATGGGTCCTCGATGGAATATAGAGTGGAACCCTCCATCCGGCCTAGGAATGGGTCCTCTGCAGACTCCTGAGTGCAACCCTCTAGTTGGACTGGGCATGGGTCCTCAACTTCTTAATTTGAAAACACTTATAGTATCAGGGTATGGGTCCTTGATCACTCAAAGTGGAACCCTCCATCAAGACCGGGCATGGGTCCTCAACCGTCATAGTGGAACCCTCCAACTGGGTAGGGCGTGGGTTCTCCATCATCTACCAGAGTGGATCCCTATTGTTGTACTAGGGATTGGGTCCTCTACCTAGAGTTTGTAACCCCTTGAATGCATGGCATAATTACGAGATGTTGTTTGACATGGCATTGTACTCATGACAATGTGATACACTTTCCACACAAAGGCTCATTTTTGGGATGCGGCCTAAAATAGTGCTAGAGAGATAGTGCCGCATCAAGAGGACAATATAATGATGTTGTGAATGATTTCCATATACATGTGTGTTCTAGGTAGACATGGGGGATGTTGTTCATTTTCTTTGGACCTTTGTAACTATTGGATAGTATTCTTCTTAGGCTAGGCATTGAAATGCATATTTCCCTACTCCCTTATTTTGGTTTCCTTTATAGAGCATATATATATATTCTTCTTCTATACCCACTTTGTGGGTTTTTCTATACTCCTTCCAGGAGAGGCAATGACATTCATGGTATTCTATGTGCTTTCTATGATGATATTCTCATGGTTGGATGAGTCTACTCTCCTACTATAGGTTGTGAATGTTACATGGTTAGTTCATTAACTAACCATGTTTGTCCCATTGTGCTTGGATGGGCTTACTTTGACTCCATGTTGGGTTGAGCATTACATTTTCAATATACTTTGTGTATTTACTATCTTCCTCTACATTTTTATCACTTTCTTCTCCCCACTCATCTTTCGAGGAATTCTAATGGGTATGTATATACACACACCCCTTCATGGGAAATTCCTGCACATGTCGTGTCTTATGAAGATGACGGAATGGTTGACTATGACTAATGAAGAGCTTATGGATACTGGGTTTTAGGACCACGTATGGTGGTCTTAGCATGGGTTTAAGGAGTGGGGCTCTCATTCAGCTATTTACATTTCCTGTTTTCTTTCTGGTTGGTAAAAATTTCTAGTTTGAAATGAATTTTTCACATTTACATTCAATTTACACTTCCTCACTGTTGTATTATCTATAGGTTTAGTCATATTTGGTATAACTTATAGTAGTGTTACATCTTTTTTTCTTTCCCTCTTCCCTTTTTCATTGTGTTGGTTGTGTGAATGTGTACAAGTTATTAGGAAAAGGCCTCACCCTATTTTGTTATTATATCAGTGCTTGTTATCAACCCAAGGCCTATGTATGTGGCCTTAGTGTAGTTATGGCTCATGTCATGTCATGGTTCGGTTCAAGAAAGATTGGTATCAGAGAAATTTCATTCATTGAGATGTTTTTCAGATGTATCCCATTAAAAAGGATTGGTGGGGTTTAGGTAAATAGTATTGAGGTGCATCCAGTGAAACTATCAGTATAGAGAATCCAAATATGGTGGGGTAGCTAGTGTTACCATTCACATGGACCTTGAAAACATTCTGGTCAACTCGGCATGATGAGAAATTTTTTGTAGAGATTAATGGTACATGAATTATATATGTTTGAGACTTTGACCATTCCTATGGAGTCATCTACCCATTATTTTTCATATATATATATATATATATATATATATATATATTTGTGTGTGTGTGTGTGTGGTCATTTGACCATGGTACTCCTTGATAACTGTCAGGATGCCTCTATGATGATAGACAACCATGATACTAGATATGGTTCCTAATGATGACCCTATGAGCGATGAGGCCTTAGTTCATGGTCCATCATGTGGTATCATTCATCTAGGTGGGATGGGTTCTGTACCTCCTCGTATCGAGAATTATATCATCCAAACAAAGAAGTATGAGGATGATTTTAAGTTTAGCACACTCTGTGAGTTCCAGTATCAGAGATAACTAATGTTCTACGGGGAGCCAGATCCTCAGGAAGCAGAGTATTGGCTATAGTTAGTGGTCTATATTTTCGGTCTTGTTCAAATCCTGAAGAATCAAGTGGTACCACTGGCATCTATCCTTTTCTATGGATCATCTGGTTTTGGGTGGGGCCTTGTTATCCAGATGCATGATGAGTCGACACTCTCATGGGATGACTTCAAGAAGCTATTCGATTAGGAGTACCACCCCTCCATCTTACACTAAATCCATAAATTGGATCTTATATAGATGAATAAGGGAGGAATTATGGTGGATGAGTATGCAGTGAGGTTTATAGAGCTTACTTGTTACTCCCTTGACATGATCCGAGATGGCAACTTCTGAGCACAGAAGATTGAGTATGGACTCTATAGAGAGATCTGAGCAAGTATTATTCTCTTTTGCATCCCCTACTATGTTTGTGTGTTGGAGAAGGAACTGGTGATAGAGTGTTTCCTATCATAAGGACACCAGAGATCTAGATCTGGAAGTGGGTGCTTTATAACTAAGTCATCAATAGTATCTAGTATATGCCAGGTGATGGGATCTCAGTGTTGGACATTATTCCTGGATGAGACTCAGGCATGTGGTTAGAGGATTCCTATAGAACCATGGTATCTCGAAGAGCGGTGAGGCTTTACTTGTGAAAGGTATGGTCACATGGATTGAGACTACTCAGCCATGTGTATAGAGTATCCCTGGTAGATAGCTGATAAACCGACGTAGTAGAGGCAACACAATGATCAGGGATCCCCCAGGCACAAATAGGGTTGTCACCAAGTATCAAAGTTAGAAGAGGATAAGGAGGATCTATGGTTGTCAGATTAAATTATGAGATCATTCCCCCACCACCACTATTTGTCGGCCTATGTTAGGCTCAGGGATCTAGTGGCCAAGGATTCATAAATTTTCTGGATTTTGAGGCTTATGACCCCATAGTGTGAGAGATGATTCAAGGTACAATCTGTGTTTAATATACTCTTTACTCAGAATTAATATACATAGGTTAAAGTCATTATATTATCTATATACTCCTGTTACATGATCTGGAGCTCCTATTTGGGGCGCTAGCACAACAGATTCATCATGAGGTTCCCACAGTGAATGCATATTCTGTATTTTTCATCTGTCAGTGGTGTGATCTATCACTTGGGGGAGATAGGTTCACATGGGATCTTTTGGTCATAATGATGGAACAATATGATGTCATCTTGGGATTGTATTTCCTATCCATTTTCCAATCCTATATTTACTATCACCAAATACAAGTCAGATGCAAACACACTAATGGGTCAAGATTATCTCTTTATAGAGAGAGACATCTCATAGTAGGAAAATTGAGTTTTGTGAGAAGGGGGTAACATCCTATCACCCATAAAATAGAGAGTATGGCCCTTAGAGTAGTAGGTTCATTAGAAATATAGGTTCTTCAGTTTTTTAGGATTATATGTATGTATTCCCTGAAGATGTTTTCTGACTAACTTTATGATGGGAGGTGGAGTTTTTTTGTTGACTTTAATCTGGAGAAAGCACTTAAATCTTCTATGGTATATAGGATGAAACCTATCCATCATTGGGAGCTACAATTTCAATTACAGTACCTTCATGATAAATATTTCATTAGACCTAGTGTGTCCCCTAAGGTAGTTCTAGTCCTATTAGTTAAAAAGGAAGATGATATCTTGTTGGTTTTTTTGGATTATCATTACCTAAAATCGGAAAAGATAAAGAATAATTACCCATTAATGATCATTAATTACCACTTCATCCATTTTTGAGGTGTGATATGGTTCTCAAATATCAGTCTCACGTCTATCTACCACTAATTGTGGGTTTTAAAGGTTGATATTCCATAGTTGGATTTTCGATGACGTTACGGACACTATGACTTCTTAGTGATGCCCTTTTGGGTAACGAATGTCCCTATTGTGTTTATGGATTTAATGAACCAGGTTTTGCAATTATACCTGGAGAAGTTAATTGTTTTTAATTGAGGGAATTCTTGTATACTCCTCAATAGAGTAGGGTTATGTAGTTCACTTGAGGAAGGTTCTTAACTTGCTTCAAGCACAGCAGATTTTTGGGAAGCTCTCGAAGTTCCAGTTCTGGATACATGAGGTTATCATTCTTGGAAATTTAATTATTAAGTATGGTTTATCAATTTGTCTATTGAAGTTATAAGCATTTATTTCTTGGTATCCACCCAAAACATTGTCATAGGTGTGGAGTTTTCATGTCATTGTAGAGTACTATAGGTGGATTGTGGTTGATTTCCCCAGAATTAGGTCCTCTTGGACTGCCCTGACCCGAAAAGGGAATATTTTTACATAGTAATGGAAGTTATGGAGGGCCTTTAAAGAGTTAAAGAAAAGGATGATGAGTTCTCTAGTGTTGAGACTACCAAAGGAGGTAATTAAGTTCGTAGTGTACTATGAGGACTAAAGAGATTGGCTCAGGTGCGTGTTGATGTGGCAACATGAAGCTATCACATAAGGGTTGAAGAAGTTGAGGACCCATGAGATGAACTAAAAAACTCATGACCTCGAGCTATAAGTGGTAGTGTATTCTCTGAATATTTAGAGACAATACCTTCCAAGGGAGTGCTTTTTGATTTTCTCATACCACCAAAGTCTCAAGTACATCTTCATGCAGAGAGATTTGAACTTGAGGTAGCGACACCTGTTGGAGTTCCTGCAGAACTGAGACTTCAAGATAGTTTTTAAATATTATAAGGTATGCATTTTAGTAGATTCCCTTAAAAGTTATATCCATGTCTTTCTTAATTTTGGAAGGTTCTTGGGTAGTTAGCTTCTTTGTAGCTGAAGCTGGTGGAGCACAAGGGTACCTTTTTTCAATAGTCGATGGTGTTGACTATTTTTTCTCTTGAATGTGTGAGAGATTCCCAGTTGGGAGACATCAAATATGAGGTATTACCTGATTATATATCTATAGGAGACTCACTCGACTGATATTTCTAAGGAGGGAATCATTTAAACATCTTCAAGGGGTGAACAGTGGTATCAGTCACATTGTTGGAGGAGGTGATATGGGAGTTCCACACATTTCATCATGATATAAATACCATTGTGTGTAAGATATAAAAAGACATTTAGTATTAGTTTTGGTGGTCTATAATGATTCAATGAATAGCTAATTTTTTTCTCAGTGACTCACCTCTCAACAGGGGAAATCTGAGCACCATGTTTCGACAGGATTGTTGTATCCCTTTGAGATCATAGAGTGGAAGTGGGATGAAAAATCCGTGGAATTAATTATCTATCGTTCACGCACAACGAATAGTCATTATTCCATATGGGTGATAGTTGACTATCTCAGGAAGTCATCCCACATCCTTAATATCAGGGAGCAAAGATTAGTTGAGATTTTGGGGTAGCTGTGCATACGGGAGATCATTCGCCTTCCTAGGGTTCCCTCGATGATCATTTTTGATCGTTATGTGTGGTTTATGTCAGAATTGTGGAGAATCCTATAGGATGAATTCTGGAACCCATTCCAAATGAGTACAGGATTTCACCCCTAGACTTATTGACAGATAGGACACACTATCGAGTTGTTTGAGGATATTCATAGGGAGTGAATGTTAGACTTTGGTCAGAGCTGGGAGGATCGCATGTCCTTGGTAGAGTTTTAAGACTACAAAATCCACAGCTATAACATCAACATGAAACCTTTTGATTCCATGTATGAGAGATTGTACATATAACCCTTGTGATGTACAAATATTTGAGATTCATATATTATGGGGCCAAAGATTGTGCAGATGACAACAGAGAAAGTCCGGGTCATCCATGAATGGATGAGGAAAACCTAATGAAAACAAAAATCTTACACAAATCACTATCACATGCCCTTGGATTTCAATTAGGGAGACCAAATTTTTCTAAGTGTCTCCCCATGATGTGATGACGGTGATTTGGCCAGGCAGGTAAGCTATCCTTGAGGATCTTCGGTCCATTATAGATCAAGATGAGGGTTGGTGAGGTTTCTTACCACCCTTACCTACCCCCATAGTTAGAGAAATTGCATGACATCTTCAACATGTTGTAGATGAGGATAAACATGCATGAACTCATGCACGTCCTAAATTAGGGTTATCCAGACATTGAGGATGTCTCCACCTTTATGGTGTACCTAATGGAAACTGAGGATTAGTATGATCAGACCCATACATGGATATAACATTCCTTTGGTCCACATGTTGTGGCAACACGAAAATTTTAAGGATATTTCCTAGTAGTGGGATAGAAAATTGTGGCCTCAATATCCTATGTTTTTTCCTACTTTTTATTTTCAGGGATGATAATATTTAATGATTGAATAATGTAGAGACCTAGATTTTGTCCTTATAAGACATTAATATATTTCTTTATATATTTACAGAGCTTGGAATTGAGAGAATATGCGACTCTGAGGTCTTGTGTTTGAAAAATTAATGTTATAAAGATATTAAGTATATATTATATTGTGCACATGATGTTTCTATAAGATGATTGGATAGCACTTAAATGGTTGATCAAATCAGAAATCCAAGACCGTGGTTGGATCATGAATCTGTTTTTTACCCTAGTCATTATATAAAATAAATCATAGTGGGGTGTTTGGAACCATCTCTCATTTTTGGTGTGTTTAGTGAATAAACAAACAAATATTTAGTTAACTAGTTTTTTAATGAGAATGATAAGATTATAAATATATCACCTTTGAAAACCATATTAGGGTTAGCCTCATGATTTTTGGAATCATCATGGAGATTTTTCTTCCTTCTTCCTCTAGAGGATCATCCCAGACAATGAAAGAACTCTATATTTGATTAGAGGAGCATGCAACAAATATATTATCTCTGTCCAAATTTTTGGTGAATGTGTTCTTCATTAGAGACTGAAAAAAATCAAGGTAGGAATCATCATTTGGTTTTTTATTCCCGTATAATAATTGATTGAGGATGATCAATTCCATTATTTGATAAGAGTTAATTTTGTGACCTTTTCCTGAGCATCAGTACTGATTTGAAATTTTTTTATCAATGTTCTAACCTTGGTATGATCATTCTTGATCATTATAAAAGAATAGTGGGAAAATGATATTTAATTCCTTGTTAATGTGATTTTATCTCTCATTTCATGATAATCACAATGGATGGATCCCCACGGTCCCAGTTAGACATTGTTGGGTAGTACTGAGATCGATCAGTCTCCTGGATTCATAGAGAATCGATGAAATGAAAACCAATGAACGATCAAGGCATAGATCTGAGATCGTGGTGAGTTGAGTAAGACCGATACGTTGATTAAACCTCATGATCTTGAAGAATTGTAGCATGATAGAATGCAGAATGTGTTGTGAAACCCTCCTGACAACCCACTGTCTATTTCTAATGATCGGCGGCCAAAAAGTATGAATCATGGCCAGATCTGTGTGTTTTGGGAGGAATCGAGGTGGAATCTATAATGTTGTGGATTCATTTGAGGTCTGAAGACTATATATAGAGTTATAAGGTCACTGAAAAAAACTAAATACACATCGTGTTCATGTATGAACACATGACATGTAGAACTTCAATGGAAGATCTAGGGATTTGGAAACTCATATTTTTGGAATGGCGTGTACTACTCTCGACACACTATGTACAACCTTCTCTATGCTAGTAAAACAAGTGATGGATCCCCCAGATAGGCACAATACATGTACTAAAAGTACTAACATAGACAATAGCACATGGCTTAGTTCCTCGGTTTGTTGGAAACACCATGTATTCCACCTACACGACATGTACTCCACCTCATTTTCTGGAGTTGTGTATTGGCCAAGAACATGGACTAATTGTGGTGTAGGAAAACAGGTTGTGTGGGTCCTTACACACTCTTTGTAACCCTTGGGATCCTTGGAGATGTCTTCTATAATTCATATATCCTATGCTTTATCTCAGGGTTTGTCATGTGAATAGCCAACGATATGTGTTTTTTCACATAGAATGAAATTGTTCCCATGGTTGTGGATTTTTATATATAATGTGAAATGTTCCATGAACGAAACTTTAAGAGGTGACCCTAATGACTATAGTGATTAGGAAGCATCACTAGATTCTTATTCCTAAGTGGAACCCTTTAGATGGGTTGGGAATATGTCCTCAAAGGCTTCAAAAATGGAACCTTATAATCAGTCTGGGAATGGGTCCTCTAAAACTCTAGAGTGGAACCCTCCAGCTAGGCTAGGCATGGGTCCTCAAATACTATTAGAGTGTAACCCTCCAGTTGGACTGGGCATGGGTCCTCGACATCCTAATTGTAACCCTCCTATAGTATCATGTTATGGGTCCTCAAAGACTAAATGGGGAACGTTCCAACTGATCTAGGCATGGGTCCTCAACCATCGAAGAGGAACCCTCCTACTAGACATGGAATGGGTGCTCCATCGACTATAAGTGTGGATCCCTCATATTTTACTGGGGCATGGATCATCCGCCTATAGTTTTATTTCCCATTTACTATATAGAATAATGATGATATGTGGTTTGGTGTTTCTTTGGACTCCCGAGGAAGAGGAAAGATTTCCCCATTAAAAGGAATTTTTGTGTCATGACCTAAAACCATGCGGGAGAGACATTTCAACCCAATGGGGATAGTATAATGTTGTGGGGACCGGGTTCTTTAGACTTGTGTGTTTATGTAATACACATGGGATGGAGGGAATCAATGATTGACTTTTGCAAATATTGTCTACTCTTCTTCTTGTGTTGAGCTGTGAGATGGAGATCCCCTTAGTCCCTCATTTGGTCTTCTTTGACTGATCATATATATATATATATATTATTCTTCTGTACAAACTCAGTGGGTTTTTTTACTCTCCTATTTGGAGAGGTGAAGATGCACGAGTTCTTCCGTCTGTGATCCATGTCTAGCTTCTCATTGTTGGATGAGTCTACTCTCAAACTATAGGTGGAGAAGGCTTGACATGATGTATATATACACAACATGTTTATCCCCTTATACTTATATGATCTTACATTCACTCCTTGTGGGGTGGAGCTATAATTTTTCACTATACCTTATGTATCTACTGTCTTCCAATTCCTTTTTAGCTCTTTCTACCCCCTAATTTCTGGGGCATTCTCCAATGTATGTATATACTCACCCCTCCATAGGATTTTCATGCATGTGTCATGTCTTATGAAGACGATTGATAGTTTGATTAAGACTATATAGGAGAATTGGGATATAGATTTCGTGATTGCATATGGTGGTCAAATCTTGGGTTTTTATGTGTGGGGATATCTTTTATCTATTTAATTTTCCATTTTTCCATTAGGTTGAGACACATTTTTTGTTGGGTGTGTACTTTTTACCTTTACATTTATTTTACACTACCGTAATTTTGTACTGTCTAGAGGTTCATGAATGTTTGTTATACTTTATAGTTGTGTTTAATCATTTCTTCTCTCCCTCTCCAATTTTTCATATATTTGGTTGTGTGAATGTGTACAGGTTATAAGGAAATGGCCTCCCAAAGTTTAGTGGTGTCTTTAGTTCT
Source organism: Viscum album (assembly GCA_963277665.1). NCBI lineage: Eukaryota > Viridiplantae > Streptophyta > Magnoliopsida > Santalales > Viscaceae > Viscum > Viscum album. The sequence goes on from OY728131.1 coordinate 1,007,827,560, forward strand.
TATTTTCACCCATGGCCTATGGAGGTAAGCTTGGTGTAGTTATGGCTCGAGCCCCAGCGTGGGTTGGGTCATGAAATAACTGATTCATTAAAGACCTTAGTTTTAATATAAAATATGTAACATACCAGAAAAATCATAGAAATATTTTATATTTTACAAAATAAATTATAATCATTTTTATTTCATTCAAAAATTATTTCTATAAAATACATGTCAATTATTTGATCAATAATAAAATAGTTTCTTATAACATTAAATGTTCAATATTCATATTGGATACATTCATACCCAACGAACACATTTTGAATGACTATATATTCAATGACCTCATGTTCAATGACAAAATAACAAATAACCATATATATAACAGTCATATTCTTTTCCTATATATATCCTTACTATATTCTTTAAAATCATTCATCATGTTTTATAATTTAATTCTCAATACGTTTTTCATTATTCTAACTAGCTTAATTCTTTCAATAGTTACCATTAGTGGTTTGATATTCATGAAATATCAGGATGATGGTAATTTCAACCATGTATTTTTTTATTTACACGTGGTTTCAATCGTTTAGTAAATTTACTAATTATTTTTTTGTTATTTAACGTGTAATGTTTTTCATATTTTATTATATTATTTTACCCTACTGAAATAATGAATTTTTCATTTTAGTTTTTTGTTGCATGAATCATAAGAAATAATACAGGCTTTAATTATCTAAACGAAAATACATATTGAAACCATGAGATGTCTCATTCCTTATCCATACACCATAAACAATCTATTAATATGCATTATTCCAAACACTAACAAATAATCTATTTTTTATAGTGTTATACCCATCCCATGTACCATAAAAATATTGACTGGAATCATTTCCAACTTTTATATATAAACCACTATCCATTATAATATTTTCCAAATCCATAGTAATAAAAGATGATAGATCATCCACCCTAAATATACTATAAAAAACACTATGATAATATAACATACAATTCATGAAATACAGTATCCTTTCACTGTATGAAATATTTACTAGAATGGAAGTTACTATCTTCATGTCCATTACTCTATTAGATCTATAATAGTAGGCCAAAAATGATGGTCCCTTAGGTCAATATATTAAATACATCAACATAAAACACTAATATGATAAAAAAAAGTCACCATCATAATCATGGAATCAACCTACTTGAATTTTATCCCCCAACTATAACCCCTTTCACACCATGTGTCCCATATTCTAACAAACCCATTAACCAAACACATAGGCTATAAGTCATATTTCTATAACCTGGGTCACTAGTATAACCATCATCTATAACTACATAACACTATACCTAGTGATCTATCAGTTATCATCAATCATTTTTTAATATCATTGGTTGAATACACATTCTCATTACAATCTAAAGAGGTACCCCTCACTTGGTGACTTATCTATACAAATCAAAATTAACCCACCATGTAATGACCTAAAAATTATTTTATTTTATTAATATAAGAAATCTTATTTTACAATGACTATTTTATTATGAGAACATAGAAATACTATTTCATTTCACAATAAAATTACTTATCATGAATTAATATCTACTACAAGAAGAAAAATAACATGGGGGTATGAATAAAAAAAATAAAATCCACACACCAATGTAAACTCCATATGAGTTAGTTATCCAACGAATATTGAACATAGTATAAAATCATTAAAAATTAAATGAATTGTTAGGAATGGGATTTAAACTATCAATGGAATTTTATAACCTTTGTTAGAGAAGTTGTGAATGTTGATTTAAGAGAATAGTGAATAATTTATGGTGAATAAAGGGAAAATTGAATGTAAGTATCTGGAAAATACCTAAGTTTTGGTTAATATGACCATTATATATTATGACCCATGGTGATATTATTACCAATATAATTATTGTATATAAAAGGTAATGAAAAGAGATAATATATACAAAATAATGAAAAGATGACATTAACCAGTAGGACCATTCCATTTGAATCCCATTTATCAGAAATTTTGAAGGCGGTATCATCACTATGGATTCACCATTAACCAAGCCCATTCAAAGCTTAAACAAGTGAGGCTCAATTAAAATTGACTATGGGACAGTTTAATGTTAGTGGACATCACTACTCGATGAATGATAGATAAGGTACCCAATGAAAGTGCAATTATCATGCACCGTACACTTAGGGTGTATTCTGATGTAATGAGAGGTTATGTATCCACAAATTAGTATTATAAAAGTGTAATATTATTATTAAAAATGAAATACATGTATAATCAATAATATTTTTATTTTTACTTCATTTAACAAAATATACATCCAAATAATATGAATATGATGAATATATTTTTTGTATATAAAGAAAAAAAAATTTATTTTTTTAAAAAATATATAATTTCCATTTTGATTTTAATTAAAATCTATTTTTATGAAATAGTATTTAAAATAACTATTTATTTAAATATAAAATATAATATAAAATTATAATGTTCTTTTTAATTTTTATAAGTTTCATAATGTTAATTAGTTCATAAAAACTATTAATTTTGAATAAATTTGTTTAATTAAAGTATTACATAATTATATATTTTAAATTATTTTTATAAAATAAATATTACAATAGAAATAATTATTTCAAAATTATGTTAGGGTTAAATATTCAGAGATTTATAAAATACATTATTTTTTATTGAATAGTAAAATTTATAGTTTTGTTTTTTTGGTTTGTTTAATGAATTAATAAATATGTAATGGTGTTTTAATATTTAATAAGAACGATTTTAAGAGTAAAAAAAGAAATATTTTATTTTTATAATATATTTAATTGAATTAAAATTAATTTTAAAACATAAAAATAACATTAAAGATTCTAAATTGGACAGTATGGTTTTAAAGACATTATTTTTTTGGAAAAAAAAATTCATGTGCTCAAGGAAATATATAATATTTATGTTCAAATATCAGATTAAAATATGTCAAAATTAACCTTATTAATTTCATAAACCATGATCCAAAACTATGGTTAATCCAACATGTTTGTATTTTCTATAATCAGGATTTCCAAGACTTATTTTTAGAAATTTATTAAACAACCCTCCCATATTTTTGTATAAAACCCCCTAATTCTTACATTATTATTCACTCCCATGACATGAAGCATGATTTTACCCTGACCGTACCTCCCTATATACCATCCAATGAGTTCTATGATTCCAAAAAACTCTCCCCATGCTTTTATATGCTATCTCACAAGGTACGGGATTTTCTTCCTCGACCTTTTTATCTTATGTACTTCCTTTATAGTTTGTTCTCTAATTTAAAATTTGATATGTTATCATGCACTTATGATCATTCCTTTAATGGGAAAATATTTTTATATCATTGAGATAATTTCATTGTTTCTCATTAATCCCATCTTATAAATTACATTGAACATGCATTATACATCAAAAAACATTCATTGATTTTTCATTCCACCATTTTTATATTTTGAATAACATAACCAATTTTATTTCACGGGTATTCATGTAAATGTAATTATAATTCAAGGATTTTTTGTTTTTAGTTATGAAACGTACATTTTCTTACAGTTTGAAAAAAATTATGACAATTTTGATTCTATAAACACTTATGTGCTTAATGATTTTATATTACACATGATTTTTATTCTCTATGGGTTATTTATGAAATGATTTATTATGATATGATATATATGTGGAAAACATGAATTATAACATATGAAGGGTGCTTGGATAGCCCTGCGGGATTCATTAATACTCACCAGGTTACCAAATTGAGAACTTTGAAAACACAAAACAAAAATACCACTAAACTACGGATTAGTATTGGATATGTCAGTAAAAGGTCAAATCCACAGAGATTGGTTTGGAGAAAATATCAATTAAATAAGATAAACCAAAACTGAATGTGATTTAAATAAATTAATACTAAGCTAGATATCATTATATTTGGTAAATAAATTGGGAGAAGAAAATATAAAAAAGGGTGTTGGGTATCAATGAATCCAGGTTCAAGGGATGACAATGTATGTAATAATTAATAAGTAATTATGCAGCCATTATAATGAAGTCAAAGTGAGTAAAATGGTGATACAAAATTCTCTTCATCCAAAGTTCTCATCTTCTCATTGTCAATTACTTCATATTTAAAAGAATTGGTGACCTAAAACCATATTTAAACATAGGGCAAGGACAAACCCAATGGTATTGGTGGAAGTCCAAACACCAGATTTCACATTAAACAAATGAATTGAACCAATCTAGGAAATGGTCTCGTGCAAATAAAAAGAGAAATTATACCCAAACATCAACCCCACACACAATGGTAATGCAATAAGAATCAATACTGAGATATAATTGAAGTGAAAATATGAAATCCCAACATTAATTGCATTAAAATATAAAACATGTCGTACATTTGATCCCCTTTCATCATGCATGCTCTAGAACAAATAAATCACCTGGTCATGCTGTCCATGAGTGGGTGAGGAAACATAATGAAAGAGAATCCTATGGAAAGGTGGAAAATAAATAGGTAGACCTTCATATGACCAACGTCTGAATGTGGTCCTCCATCTAGAATGATTTAAAAAGCTCTAGGAAGGGAATCTATTTTTAGGATTCATATTCTCTGTACCCAACTTATTTCACATTGTGTAATCCTTATTCATGGTTTCCTCCACATATTTTTCCTCCTCTCCTATACTCAACAATGACACAATATATTTTATTTCCCAATGGGCACTTGTAATTCTTTACTGGTTATCAAATTTATAAATTTAAAAACATGAAACAAAGAGACCACTAAACTGTAGGGTAATATAGGATATGTGATTCTGAGTTTGAACCCAGAAATAAAGGGTTGGAGAAAATATTAATCATTTAAGATAAACCTAAAATAATTTCAATTTAATGAAAATAAAACTAATCTTGAGATAATTGGATTTGGTGAAGGTGGGAGAAAAAAAAGGGTGTCAGATAGTAATAAATCTAGGTTCATGGGATGACAAGGTTTGAAATAATTTATTATAAATTATGTAGTCATCAAAATTTGGTCCTTGTGTGCAGAATTTTCATGTAAATTGCTCATCATCTCATGTTATTCTTTTCTCATGGTCATTTACTTCATATTACAAAGAATGGGTAACCCGAAACCATATTTAGACACAGTTTATGGAAAAAACTAATGGTTATGTTAAAAGTATAAACCCTCGATCACACATTTAACAAATGCATTAATGAAATATTGGAAATGGTTATGCACAAAGAATGAAATAAATTATACCCATTCCTCAACCCTACACACAATGGTCATGAAAGATGAATCAAGAATGAGATAGAATTGAATATAAAATATGAAATCCCATCATTAGTTGAATTAAAATATAGAATAATTCATACATTAAAACACATTTCATCATTCACACTTTGGAAAAAATAAATCACACGCTCATTCTGACCATGACTGGGTGTGGAAAAATAATGAAATAAAATACTACAGAATGGTGGCAATGTCGTAAGTGCGCCTTTGTCTATAGGGCATCCGACATTGGTCCACCTTCCAGAATACTTTCAAAACCACCAAGGAAGCCCTCCACTTATGATATTTTATATTAAATCCTCATTTGCGTCTTTATTTATTTTTCTTGCTACATGTCAACACTTACACGACTTGTAATGGTATTTCACATCGTGTAATCCCCCAAATTTTAGGCACTACTAATCTCAAAAAAATAGTCTCCAATACCTTCTCCTGAAAAATAACACATCATGCATTGTGGTAAAATGATGTGTAATGGACTTTCACAGCATGAGATGATTCCATGACTTGATCTACATGGATAAATCCTATAGAAAATGTCACGATGTATAATTGTATTACATGACATGTAACTGGTTCGCTTCATTTTTCAGCTCCTCTTATTTCTCAAAAATCTGTTGTGGCACCACGTCGCTTCAGTCGTTGCACGTAGTGTATTTTGGATCATATATTCTCCACTTTTCATTACTTTTCCAAAATTCAGTTAATCCTTCCATAAAGACATAAAACAAGTAAATTCAATGCATAATTGGAAAACGACCTAAAATATATGCATGAAATACACTTATCAAAATACACCTACATATGAATTAATCCTTATCCTCAGGAATGAAATCTCAACATTCTAAAAAAAATTCTGACACTACAATGCATCAAATTTAATTTCATTAAAATTAATAGATCAAATGAAAAAATAAATTTTCAAGAAGAACATAAGAGAATTTTTCAATGCATTAATTTTAAATGAAAAACATTAATCATGTATTTTACTTTTCCTCTTTTGAAAAATCCATGCATTATCAATCATCCATTTTTATTTTTTAATTCAATATTAAAATTCATGCCACCTGAAATTTAAATCACGTTAAATTTTTTCCCTCATTATCATTGTAAAAATGAATATAATTCAACACATACCTCAAGAACATTTAACATACCATAGGCTTTCCAGGTATCCAAATTCTCCACTGTGTAAAGACAAATATCACAATTAATCACAAGGGCTTCACCGCTATGGTTAAAATTAATATGAGGATTCTGGGTAGATAGGTAAATGATGAAAAATGTAATCTTGAGGGGGTTCAACTATAAACCATTTTTCATGATATTCAAGAACAGCTCAATAAATATTTCCTCCTTACAAATGTTATTTATCTCCCTCCATAAAGCATAAAGTGATCTAATGGTAAATTTAAGAATAATGATGAATAAACCTCTCTTTCCCTTTATTTTTTCTTTTTATATATATTCTTTAAATCTATGCTTATGATAAATCTCACATCCATCACCTAACCACATATGATCAAAAATCATTTTTCTGGAAAATGGTTATTTTTTATCATCCCAAAACACAACCCAATTTTTTATCAAGAGAGTTGAATAATAAAATAAAATTAACATGTCACGCCCAATCCCCATATCATAATATAAAATACCATAGAAAAATATCCAAAATTAATTGTATCTTGAAACACCTTGTAATGTTACTCCCCTACACTTATTCTTTTAAATATCACAAAAATCAGTAATATAAAGTTAGTAATATACAAGGTAGTCTTGTAACAACGATCATTTCCTTAAATTGAAATCCATGGTTTCTATAGGATTAAAAATGCATTAAAGCTAGTTGGGTATCAGGATAAGGGGTAACAAAATATTTCTTCAATCATTTTAAATTTTATTCAATTCATTCATAACTTTTATAAGCTTTAATAAATGTTCTAGAAAGAACACTCTTGAGCTTTTATATAAATATACTATAGAAAAAATGGAAAATATTGGGTGAGTGGGTATCTCAGTAATGATACAAAATTTTTGGGTCAATTACTCATGGAAATGCATATGAAAAATATAATCAACGAATGAAAATTTAAAAAATTCAATGTATAGCCCAATTTGAGAAAAACATTCATTTAAAATGATCAATATGCTCCTCAAATCATGATTTGAAAAATCCTAATCCATATGCTTATATCTACTAATTATTTTCCATTTTCTGGTTAAAATTTATTAACAATAAAATTCAAATACATGGAATGGTAATTATCCTGGGTTATTTATGTCTCCTAGTTTAGTTGATTAGTGAAAGACTTAATTGTGGGGCTTGAAATGTCCAATTAAATCACTAAAATAATTTCAATGTGGGGATTTCAGAAGAAAAATTCAAAATTTTAATGCTACTACCCTTTCAAATTGATGACTCAAATTGGGTTGTAAAGGTTCTAACTGAAACCTTTCATGATGTGTAAAGTCCCTTCAAAATGTGTAATTCCTCTACTTCTTCTTATCCTACTCCTTCTATCTGCCTTCTTTCTGCATTTTTGGTCCTTCAAAATTAAAATTAACAATTGAAAGAACATTCCATAATAATCAAATTTAAAAATATTTATGGATGTGTGATTTTTCTAAAAAACAATAAATAAATAAATAAAAATACAAAATACATAGGCTACCTCCCAAAAGCGATTTTGGTTACCATAATTCGTTTGATATTACATTCTTCTGCTCAAGAAATTGAAAGTATGATAGAGGATTCCTTATCTGGATCTATAGAATGTCAGAGCCTTGAATCCCCAGTGTAGATTAGTCCTCTCCCTTTATCTAAAACTAATTTCACTCTTCCATTTTTGAAAACTTTATCAATCTCTATGGTCCCTATCAAACAGTTCTTGTCCATTCTTGAAAAACCAAATTAAATTTCATTGACTTTCCAAACCTGTTATACGTATTTGAATTACTATAGAATGAATGTTCCTTCACTATATTTAGATTTCAAGAACTTTCTTATGTTTCTCCATCTTGTTCATATTTCTATAGTCTCTATAGAATCTACTTTATATCTTCTTCTTTGGACAACAGAGACCTCTTATTTCATTAGATTTTCAATTTAAAAGTCATCAAATGTTTTGTGTAAATTTTTCATCTCCCGGTGAAAATTGAAATTCAATTTTGATCCTCCAAATCTTAAACTTATCTCGAAACTATTGACATCAATCAATTACCTTCTTGTGGCTAGGAATAGTTTCATGATAATTTTGGGAGCTTTTACTCATCCATGTCAATTAACAGAATATCCTCCAGAAAATAGAACTCATCAAATTTGATGATAACATATTTGTGTAATCCTTTCTAGAATATCATAGATTTATCATCTACTTGAAGCATAAATCGAGTTCGTTTCATATCCTTAAATCCCCATATCTAGAGTATTTAATATGATATAATATTTACACTAGCACCTAAATCACATAAAACCCTACCAAACTCATTAGTACCATTAGTAATTAGAGTGAAAAAACAACTGGGATCCCATAGTTTTTCTTGGTAGGATTATTGAGGAAACTACTTAATTTTCTATTTCTCATGGAATGGTGGATAATTCATCAATAATATTTTTATTTGTCACCAAATTAATCATCTCCATTATATACACAGGCATGTTTTCAATTGCCTTATCAAATGGGATGTTGATTGGTATTTTCTTAAACATCTCTAAAAACTTTTTATTTTTTCTCCTCCATATTTATCGGCTTCACCCAAAATTATAATGGTAGTGGTGGTTTGTATGTAGGTGGTGCTTCTTATTCATTATATTCCTTAGCATCCTTATTCATTTCATAAATTAGTTCAACAATTTGTTGTGGTCCACTATTTGACAAAAACACAATTCCTCTCCCTCAAGTATTCTTTCCACATCTTAGCAATATTGTTTTCACATCTTCATGGGGTTGTTGTTCAGGTCATCCTAGATGATCTCCTCTTTGTCATCCTTTATGTTATTTGGCAATCTGATCGACATGACATTCTAAATTACTCATTATAGCTTGTTGGTTTTGTGAGTCATTTTTCAATTCTTTGATCAAATTTCCTTGATCCCTTGAATATGTTTCCATCTCTTCAAGAGGAACCCCTATGGTTGTTATAAATGTTTCAAGGGTATCCTCCAATGAGTGGACTTGATTGGTCTGTGAGGGCCCTTGAGGATGAGGATAAAAACCATATTGTCTCGAATGAAATATTTTTCCTTGATTTTTATTCATTTATTGTGGTGCTTTTTGTTGCCTCTATCCCTATGAAAAAATTTAATGATTAAAATAAAGATAATTTATATCTTCACAGTACATACATTGGTGATTTGGCTTGGCCATCATGACATCTAGCGTCTTTGACACTATGTTCATTTGTGTGGGAACCTAGCTATTGTCTACTCTATACGTTTCTTGTAGTTTCACTTCTTTTAGATTTCATTGAAAACTGTTACTTGAAATTTCATCCAACAACAAGAATCTCTCCTCTGGTGACTTCCACATTAGTGAACCTCCTGCTGTAGAATCTAATATTGAATTTTTTCCCTGGGATAAAACTATGTAAAATTTTGTAATTAGTAACCACACCTCGATTTCGTGATGAGGACATCATCTTATAATATCTTTCAATATTTCCCATGAACTATATAAATAACCATTATTTAATTTCTCAAAATTTTGAAAACGAACATATAGATATGTTGAATTTGAAAGTGGGTAAAACCTTGTCAAATATTTTCTTAACCAAATCCTCTCATTTTGTGACTTAATATGGAGGTAGGATTTGGATAAAAACCCATTATTTGTCCATCAGTGATAATCTAAACATCTGTAATCTCACATTATCATTTGGGATGTTCTAAAATTAAACGTGTTAAAAATATCCAAAAAAATTCCAATGTGTTATTTAACATCTTCATGACGTATCCTGGTGAGTTCCAGTTAATGTTTGATCAATTGGATGACCACTAGCTTGTTCTCTAAATGTTGAGTAATAATGGGGGGTATCAGAAATCTTGGGTTGACCAACATGTTTTAGGGTCTCCATAATTTATCAGCGGCATCCCTGCTAGATTTTTTCCATGGACTGGTGGTCCTGGTGGTTTGGCCAGCTCTTGTTTGGCTCATTTAAATTTAACTAACATGGTGTTTGGTTCATGATCAGTCACTTTCTTCTCAATTCTCTAGTTGTGTAGGGTCTTCACCAACTCGGGGTTTTATTCAAATGATCACGCTTTAACTGAAATTTTACAGGCTACCTCATAAAGACTCCAAATCACAAATTGGAAATTTTTTGGACATTTAAAACATGTTCCAAATTTCATAAAATCTAAAATGATGTTGTGAGATTATGGTTGTTCAGATTCTCACTATGGAAAAACCACAATAGTGGATCCAAAGTCTACTTCCGCATTCAATCACAACATGGAGGGATCTTTTAAAAAAAATTGACATGCTTTTTCCCACCGTCAATGTTAATGTATATGAAGGTAAGTATTCATAATTTTGAGAAATTAAATGATGTTTCTCTATATAGTTCATGAGAAAGATTTAAATTTATGATAATATGATGTCCTCATCCTCGAATCAAGATGTCGTTACTAATTCATAAATTTTACAAAGGATTATCACTAGGAAATTTTTCAATAGTAGATACTATTTTAGGAGGCTCACTAATGATGAAGTCACCATAGGAAATCTATGATTTGTATGATGAAATTTCAAGAAACATTTTTCAATGGAAACTATAAGAAGGGATAGTAAATGAAGCACACATGGAAGATAATAACTTGGTTTCCACAAAAATGAATGTAATGTCATAGAAGTAGGATGTGATGATGGCCAATCAGAATCTGCAAGGCATGTGCTATGAAGATGTAAATTATATATATTATAATCATTACAATTATTTTTTGGAATGAAGGCCAAAACAAATTCAAAAAAATCAAAATAAAGGCCAATTATTTCAGCTGAGACAACAAGGTTTTGATCCTCAACAACAAGGCGCGTCACTGACCAGTCAACTCCATTAACTAGAGGATATCCTTAAAATATTTATGAAAACAACAAGAGATGCACTTTAAGAGGCGACTTTTTATTCATGAGATCATGTAAATGAAATTAGTTAATTAAAAATTTACTCACAAACCCAAGAATGCAACATGGAATTTATTAGGCCAAGTCAGTCAGATTTATGGAAAACTTAAAGGATGACAAAGAGGAGAGACTGTAGAGACCCAAAGTATGACGTACATGGAGATTGCATTACTTTTTAGGAATACTTAATATATAACAAAAACCAGACACACAAGTATCATAATAGTTTAGTGTCTTTGTAAACATGAAATATATACTTCTAATCATGTTGAAAGATCTTCAAAAACTCACATAACGATCTTCCCCTTTTTTGTTTCCTTACCTAAAACATTTCTTTATTTCCTGGGGAAAATAAAACATAAAAAGGGTGATCTCAAATGCTCAGTAAGGGAAAACGTAGAGAACATAAAACAATCCATAATGATTTGAAAGCAAAAACATGAACATAAAATTTCAAAATCAAAATCTCGAGGAAGGACATAAATAGTGGAAGTATGTAAGGAATATATCATAATGGAACATCAACCATGATAAAATATAATGGGAATAAAACATGTAATTGTGGCAATTATTTATCACATGTTATTATTTCCATAGTAGCCAAGCCATTGCTGCCAAAACCATCTTAGTGGACAAAGTCCCTTTCTGAATCAAGTTCACTCCTCATTTCAGTCCTGTAACACTAAACTGGATTAACATGCCATTCCATCCATGTATATATCATGATATATAAATCTTTACCCAATGCATTGGAGGGATATATAGGTCCCACCCAACTCATAATGAAATCATTCTTACTTGTGCCACAAAATAAACATACATCATTCATAATAACCCAATAAATAAAATGGGTTTCATAAACATCATCCCATCATCAAATAATCCATATAAAAGAAATGGATATCATTTCATAATAAGAAAAGTGAAACCATGAAAATAATAGAGGCATGATACTTGAAACATACGCATATGAAATAATATCATCTTAGATGAAAAATGGTTTTGATAAAACACTTGAAATGAATTCTTGAGGAAATTATCCTTTCTTCTTCAAAATCAATCTCTTTCCACAAAATTTCATGCAATTTTAAAAGAAAAGTTTTTTGTTGAAAATAGTCATGAAATATTTTGGTGGAATCTTCATGAAAATAAGGCTTTATAAAAACCGTAAAAATCCTTTCATGCTGTATATGTTTTAAAAAAACATTCTTCTCGTACTTTTCCCAGAAAAGTCAAAAAAAAATACCTTGTAATGTAAACAAAAGAAAAATCCTTACATACCATGTAGTAAAAGTAAAAATGGGTAAAAAAACATTAAACATACATAAAAAACTTTTAGAAAACATGGACATGGATTATAACAATAACCCCAGTAAATACTTACGTATAAGAAATCTCGGATAAAAATGAGATTTGCAAAATTATCCCTTACCTTAGGTCTGATATGCTTCGTATGGATCCGAACCTCTTGTATAATGATTTAAATAATGTCATTGACTTATTAAATAATCATATTCATTATTATGATATCATATATGTTTCACTTATGAGTTTATATTACTCATTCTTTTGTTAATTCCATGATAAAGCAGCATTTTGGGTAAAATCATTTCATTTATCGTATGTGTTTCGACTTGTCGTTCTTGATATTATTACTTATAAAGTGATTTAAATATTTCCAGAATGTAAAAAATTATTTATATATAATATATATTCATCATATACATATATATTATAGATCGATAAAAGGAATGAAATACACCGTTCATGGAGATGGTAGGCCGTACGTACGCATGAATGTTGTTTTCGTTTCCTTATTGAATTGAATGAAAATAAATAGATTACATACATATATATATATATACATAAATCCAGTAGCATTATTATTTCATATATTTCATTATTATTCATCATATAACCTTTATAATCATTCATGTATGGTTAACATGGAGAATGGATCTCATCGCGTCGTGGGGACGATAATCCATACGTATGCACAAGCAATGATATCATTAGCATAATTATTTAATAGAATTGGAGTGGATGGTATAATATATCGGAATCTGTATGATGTTATAATAACCATATATAGTTATTATTTACACCATTATACCCATCCATGTAAGGTTTTGGTGGAAAAACATATTACACCACGGCGTGGAGACAGTATTTCATACGTACGCACGCGCGGTGATTTTGTTTTCCGTAGGATCGATAGAAGGTGAAATAGGGTTGTTTCAAATTTATAATAACATATAAGTATATAAGGGATACTGATTTTATTACTTCATATTGAAACAACTAAATAAGAGGTAGTAGAAGAAGAATGGAACATGAAGAAAACGTTAGATGTTATTACATTTTTATCGAAGTGCCACCTTTAAAATTTCTCTTAGGGCACTACAGTTGGTATTTTGAGAAGACCAGTACCTCTAGTAGGTTTATAAGGAAGTGGGGATGTGAAATGGTCAGGGGTTGGTGGATCTTGAAGGCTCAAATTGGTGTGATGTGGAGATGGAGGAGGTGCTCTTTTATAAGGGAGAAGAGGGGCACCTTTGGAATCCTCAAAAATATTAGTTTAATATAAATTCAAATCACACATAAAAACCTCCAAAAATGACTCAATTAGAAGAATATATGAGATAGGGCTGTAATATAATCAACCAATAAAATTTATACATGTTTTGTTCTTATTTTAAACCTTTTCATTTTGATTTATACTTATTTAATCTCTTTAAGTTTATTTGTGGTAATAAAATTCTAAATTTTAAATTGTTATAAATAATCACTTATGTGTTGTTAATTTTCCATAATTATATAATTTTTGACATTGGAGACTATAAAAATTTCAATTTATAATTTTTAAATATTTTTGTGATTTTTAAACAATTTAATAATATGTTATTTTTATAAAATAACATTAATGTCAATTTTGACACTATTTATTTATTTGAATTTAAATAAAATCTACACAGAGTATATATTCAAACTATAATATTTAATAGATTCCTAAAAGGTCAAATTTGTCTATAAAATTCATGGATAACATTAAATAGTTAATATAATGTCTATTTTAATATTTTCAAAACCATTTATTTGGTATATCTCTTAAAAAAATAATTACTACAACATTTTTTGTATAATTATTTAATATACTTATTTGTTTCATAAAAATTAAAAATAAAATCATATGATGCAGATAAATTTATTATCTTTCACAATAAAACTTTTAATCTAATTTATCATCTTAAAATAAAAATATTTAAATTGTTATAATTATTAAATTATGAAGGTGACAACTTTGGTATCATTTAAAATAAAATAATATAAGTATCATAATCACTTTTATAAGCCTCCAAATGGTCAAATATTCGACAATTAAATGATTATGGTTTACATTTACATGAAAAATAAGTTTTGGTCAGTGTTTTTTGCCTTTTATGGTCACTATTAGTTTAATAAAAACTATATTCTTGATTTTTCACTAGATAAACAATTTCTGCATCACTATTGTGTAACAATTAATGATAATTATTTATTCCCTAAATATTATAAATAAATTCATATGATGTAGATAATTTGATTTTATTTCTGGAGACTATTAATTTTTGATGTTTCATGAAGTTTATCAGTAAATTAAAATTAATATACTTATTAGATTTAAGAAAGTGACATGTTGTCACTTTCTTTGGTTTTAATAATAATTAAATTATTTTAATGGAAAAAAGTTCATTAAATGAATCTAATCCAACAATTAGGTGATATGTGTCGACTTTTAGTCATCCAATAGGATTTTTCTAAGGGTTAGGGTAATTTTATAATCTTATTTTTACCCTTCATTACCCGATTTATCTTTAACTATTGTAAATAAAAAATTACCGTAGTTACTATTCACAATATAAAATAAAATAAAAGTAACCTATTAACATAATTTGGACCCACTGAATCTAAATATGGAATCCATTTTTTCAAATTCAATACACAAAAGTTGCAAAAATTAAATAAAAATTAATCACATTGTCGAATGAAAACGGGTTTTGGGTTAAAACATTGCAAAAGATTGAATTGATTTAACCTATGAATTCAATGTAAAACTAATGCTAATGACATAAATTATATTTAATGGTAAAAATATATTCTATTTATACTTTAAAACCATTAAATATTATAATTTAACCATATAAATTATTACGATGAAAAAAGTTTTTTTAATTAAAATATAGCATGTTTTTACTATTCATTAAAATATGAACGTTATCAGAATAATATGAAAAAATTATCCAAAGTAAATTTTTATATCCTGATTCAAAATAAGAATTTTATTTTTTCAAATTTAACTTATAAACATGTCAAAAACTAGATTTAAAGTGGGTGCGCCATCAAAAGGCGGTAAAACTGCATTTTTTGAAAAATACTTATTTTACCAGAAATATTTATTTTGTTCTCATACCATGATATAGAAAATATGTAAGATGAATAATAATTTTATAAAATTCAAAATTTAGTTTATACTATTAATAAAGGCTAGTTCATAAAAATATTATAACCATATATCACTGTTTAGTGAAACCTGATATTGCGTACAACACACGCTATCGAAGAAGGACGTGATTGCGTGTAATGAAAGCCAAGTTAGGGTTGCGTGTAGTGCAAGACTACATTGTTGTTGCGTATAACATAATTCAACAATAATTTATTTATACATTGAATATATAAATATATATACACTCAATGTTGCGTAGAATAACTTCTATCAAACGAACTTGAAATTGTGTGTAACATGAGCTAAGAATAGTGATGCGTATACTGCAAGCTAATATGGCGTTGCGTATAGTACAAGCTAAACATGGTGTGGTTTATAATGGAAGACATCAATTAAATTAAAATAATATTTTTCATAAAATCTTGGGGTGTCACATTCTACCCCCCTTAAAATGAATTTCAGCATCGAAATTCATCGGGGTTATAAATCGTTAACTATTCATAGAAACCCACATCGTAAATGGGAATTCTAAAACATAATTTTAAAAACTAAAGAATGAAACATAACAATTACCAAAAGTAACACATCACAAGGTTTCCATATAGGATAACATAGGTGAAAATATGGATATGGATGAAAAATCTAACCGTCAATTTCTGATGGAGAGTGGTAGAGGACATGGATATGAAAAAGCCAACAATCACAAAGCCATAAATTTATGATGATCCAAGGTACCATATGATTCATCGGATATAAGGACACTAGGACAACATTTTTTTCGTATTCAAGATCATTTCCCTAAAGTTGAAAATTTGAATTAGAATAAATACTTGCTTGATTTTGGTACAATCTCACTGTTGTTCATGCTTTGAACAATTTCCACTTCATCTCTTAAAGAAATTAAGTTTAAATTGTTATTTGTGAAGTGTTAACAGATCATGTGATATAATGATGGTTCATTCCATCTATTTCAAACAAATGGTTAGCAAAATTTATCAAATATACAAAAGTCCATCTATGATGTGGTTAATTATATACGATTCCAGAAATGATCTTATACATCATATATTATACCGCTTAATAAAATAAAACTAGTTTCTACTAACTAGGGACTTCCTGTAGTCCAATGGTAGGAAATAAAGGACAGTCGCACTTCGGTTGTGGGTTTGATTCCCATATCCTTGTCCAACACGACGACTTGTCGCCCGTCCTGTAGGTTTTCCTTTTTCAAAAACTACATTACTATAACATCCCATCAATAATATTGAAAAAAAAGTTCTATGCTTAAACAATACTAACATATTTCCAACATAATCCATTCCAATATTTAGGCTTATCTAAAATAATTCATTCCAATCTCATAGTATAAAGAAAATGATTACTTGAAATGTGACATAACAATCACGTGAATGCCATCATTTATCCCCCATATATCATAAGATATATCTTGTTGGTCAAATTACAAACATTTGAATACCTTAATCATGTATTCTTATGAAGAATGAATACCCATTGAACCTTAGTGAAAACATGAATGTTGTTAAATTTTTATACTTTCCACATACCAAAATCCCAAAAATTCTATAAACTCAAAACATTATATCACTTAGTCCTTATATCAGTCATGAGATCCTGAATACAATCAGACATCTCATCAACTTATTTTCCCTTCATTATGTGCATATCATCTACTTTCCAAAAATATCAAAATAACCTTCCATGGTTATCGGAACCATTCAACATATACTTTAAAATACTTTAGAAAAAACAATAGTGTAACAATCCTTAGATGATTCTTTATTCCATAATACCATACATTATTCCTCATAAACAGACAATCATTCCACTAACTTCTTAAACCACTGACTGAGCTTCATCATTTCTTTCATCTCATTTGTAGTCTCTTCATCATCATCCACATAAAAACTACTCATATGAACAAGCTGATTCTCTTCATGAGATTTTCCCTTAGGGAATTGGTTTGCATAATGCCCATACATTCCACATTTAAAACATCTAATCATTGTTGATGTCGTAGAAATACCAATATCCTTGTCCATGGTGTTAACTGATCCTTTTCCTTTGCACTTACTGGATTTGTGTCCTTCTTTTCCACACCCAAAGAATCTTCCAGTTCCTTTGAAACAATCTTTCCGATTCCTCTTCCCACATGATTTAAATGAGGGAAATTGAACTTTCATTCCTCTATGATCATCATGAAACTCCATCTTTCTCTTATTATCTGTGTCGGGAAACTTACCAAAGTTGAGATTGTTGATCATATTATGAGATTTCTGATTAGGAATAATAACGATCTTTGGACTTCCAAATCCCGTTTCATTTGGTTGCTCATGAAGAATTTCATTCCATTGTCCGTTATATCCTTCATTATCATGAATCGTCATGTTTCCAGCCATTTTCTAAAACCCAAGAAGAATAGTGTGAGAGGAAAAAATCATGCTAGGGAAAACAACATAGTAAAGGGGGAGTAACCTCAATATCTAACATCTTAGGTTAAATTATAAGATTGTTACCGTAGTTCTAGGAATATATCCTATACGTATACTTATCCTTAGGTACATCCCTAGACATACCATAGAAATATCTCTAGGGATCTCACTAACGTTTTTGCATCCTAGTTTCCAAAGGTTGACTAAACCTTTCCATTGATACCAACTATAGAGACCCAAAGTTTGACATACATGGACATTACATTACTTTTGTGGAATACTTAATACATACAAAAACTAGACACACAAGGATTGTAATAGTTTAGTGTCTTTGGAAACTTGGAATATAATCTTCTAATCATGTTGAAAGATCTTCAACAACTCCCATAATTATCTTCCCCTTTTTTTCTTTACCTAAAACCTTTCTTTATTTCTTGGTTAAAATAAAAAATAAAAAGGGTGAGCTCAAATGCTCAGTAAGGGCAAACGTAGAGAACATAAAAAAATCCATAAGCATTTGAAAGTAAAAACATGAAAATGAAATTTAAACATCAAAATCTTGAGCAAAGACATAAATCGTGGAAGTACGTAAGGCATATATGATAATGGAACATCAAACATGATAAAATATAATGGGAATAAAACATTTAATTGTGGAAACCATTCAACACATGTTATTATTTCCATAGTAGCAAAGACATTTCTACCAAGACCATCTTAGAGGACAAAGTCCCTTTCTGAATCGAGTTTACTCCTCGTTTCAGTCCTGTAACACTGAACCGGATTAACTTACCGTTCCAGCCATGTCTATCTCATGAGATATAAATCATTACCCAATTCATTGGAGGGAGATATAGGTCTCACCCATCTCATAATGAAATCATTCTTACTTGTGCGACAAAATAATCATACATCATTCATTATAACCCAATAAATAAAATGGGATTCATAAACATCATCCCATCATCACATAATCCATATAAAAGAAATGGATATAATTTCATAATAATAAAAGTGAAACAATTTAAATCATAGAGACATGATACTTGAAACATACATATAAGAAATAATGTCATCTTAGATGAAAAATGGTTTTGATAAAACACATGAAATGAATTCTTGAGGAAAATATCCTTTCTTCTTCAAAATCAATCTCTTTCCACAAAATGTTATGAAATTTTAAATGAAAAGAATTTTGTTGAAAATAGTCATGAAATATTTTGGAGGAATTATCATGAAAATAAGGCTTTATAAAAACCGTAAAAATCCTTTCATGTCGTATATGTTTTAAAAAAAACATTCTTCTCGTACGTTTTCCAGAAAAGTCAAAAACGTACCTCTTAACGTAAAAAAAAGAAAGACTCCTTAAATACCATGTAGTAAAAGTCAAAATTGGTAAAAAAATACTTTAAAAATAAATAAAAAAACTTTTAGAAAACATGGACATGAATGATAACAATAACCCCAGTAAATACACACGTATAAGAAATCTCGGATAAAAATGAGATTTGCAAAATTATCCCTTACCGTAGGTCCGATATGCTTCGTATGGATCCAAACCTCCTATATAATGATTTAAATAATGTAATTGTATTATTACATAATCATATTAATTTTTATGATATCATATATGTTTCAATTATGAGTTTATATTACCCGTTATTTTGTAAATTCTATGTTAAAGCAGCGTTTTGGGTAAAATAATTTCATTTATCGTATGTGTTTCGACTTGTCGTTCTTGATATTATTACTTATATTTTTATTTACATAATTCCATAATTTAAAACATGATTTATATATAATATATATTCATTATATATATATATATATATATATATTATCGATAAAAGGAATGAAATACACCGTTCATGGAGACGGTAGGCCGTACGTACGCATGAACGCTGTTTTCGTTTCCTTAATGAATTGAATGAAACTAAATTGATGAAATACATATATATATATATATCCAGTAGCATTATTATTTCATATATTTCATTATTATTCATCATATAAACTTTATTATCATTCATGTATGGTTAACATGCAGAATGAATCTCATCGCGTCGTGGAGACGGTAATCCGTACGTATGCACGAGCGATGATATAATTCCCATAATTATTTAATAGAATTGGAGTGGATGGTATAATATATAAGAATCAGTATGATGTTATAATAAACATATATAGTTATTATTTACACCATTATACCCATCCATGTAAGGTGTTGGTGGAAAAACATATTACACCACGGCGTGGAGACGGTATTCCGTACGTACGCACGCGCAATGATTTTGTTTCCGTAGGATGGATAGAAGGTGAAATAGGGTTGTTTAATATTTATAATAACATATAAGTATATAATTGATACTGATGATATTACTTCATAATGAAACAACTAAATAAGAGAGAGTAGAAGAAGAATGGAACATGAAGAAAACGGTAGAAGGTATTACCTCTTACTCAAAGTGCCTCCTTTAAAAATTCTCTTAGGGCACTAGAGTTGGTCTTTTGAGAATCCCAGTACCTCTAGTAGGTTTCTATGGAAGTGGGTAAGTGAAATGGGAAGTGTTTGGTGGAGCTTGAAGGCTCAAATTGGTGTGAGGCGGAGAGGGAGGAGGTTCTCTTTTATAAGGGAGGAGTGGGGCACCTTTGGAATCCTCAAAAATATTAGTTTAATATAAATTCAAACCACACATAAAAACCTCCAAAAATGACTCCATTAGAATATTATATGATATAGGGATGTAATATCATAAACCAATAAAATTTAGACATGTTTTTATCTTATTTTAAACCTTTTCAGTTTGATTTATCCTTATTTAATCTATTTCTGTTTGTTTGTGGTAATAAAATTCTAAATCTTAAATAGTTATAAATAATCCCTTATGTGTTGTTAATTTTCCATAATTGGATACTTTATGACATTGGAGACTATAAAAAGTTCAATTTATAATTTTTAAATATTTTTGTGATTTTTAAACAATTAAATAATATGTTATTTTTATAAAATAACAACAGTGTCAATTTTGACAGTATTCATTTATTTGAATTTAAATAAAATCTACACAGAGGATATATTCAAACTAAAATATTTAATAGATTCCTAACATGTCAATTTTTTCTATAAAATTCATGGAGTACATTAAATAGTTCATATAATATTTATTTTAATATTCATAAAACCATTTTTTTATATCTCTAAAAAAATAATTACTACGACATTTTGTATAATTATTTAATATACTTATTTGTTGCATAAAAATTAAAAATGAAATTATATGATAAAGATAAATATATTTCATTTTATAATAATACTTTTACTTGAATTTATCATCTTAAAATCACAATATTTAAATTGTTATATTTATAAAATTATGAAGGTGATAACTTTGCCATCATTTAAAATAAAATAATATAGGTGTCATAATCGCTTTTATAAGGATCAAAATGGTCAAATATTAGACCATTATATGATTATGGTTTACATTTATATGACCAATATGTTTTGGTCAGGGTTTTGTGCCTTTTATGGTCACTATTAGTTTAATAGAAACTATAATCTTGATTTTTCACTAGATAAACAATTTCTGCATCACTATTGTGTGACAATTAATGATAATTATTTAATCCCTAAAAATTATAAATAAACTCATATGATGTAGATAATTTTATTATATTTCTGGATATTATTCATGTTTGACGTTTCATGATTTTTATGACAAAATTAAAATTAATATACTTATAAGATTTAAGAAAGTGACATGTTGTCACTTTCTTTGGTTATAATAATAATTAAATTATTTTCAAGGAAAAAAGTCCATTAAATCAATATAATCCGACCCTTAGGTGATATGGGTCGACTTTTAGTCATCCAATAAGATTTTTCCAAGTGTTAGGGTAATTTTATAATCTTATTTTTACCCTTCATTGCCCGATTTACCTTTAACTGTAGTAAATAAAAAATTACCGTAGTTACTATTCACAATGTCAAAAAAATTAAAGTAACCTATTAACATAATTTGGACCCAGTGAATCCAAAAATGGAATCCATTTTTTCAAATTCAATACATAGAAGTTGCAGAAATTAAATTAAAATTAATCCCGTTGTTGAATGAAAACGGGTTTTTGTTTAAAACATTGCAAAAGATTGAATTGATTTAACCTATGAATTAAATATAAAATCAATGCTAATGACATAAATTATATTAAATGGTAAAAATATATTCTATTTATACTTTATAACCATTAAATATTATAATTTAACCATATAAATTATTACGATTAAAAAAGTTTTTTTTTAATTAAAATATAGCGTGTTTTTACTATTCATTAAAATATGAAAGTTATCAGAATAATATGAAAAATTTATCCAAAGTAAATTTTTATATCCTGATTCCAAAGGGGAATTTTATTTTGTGAAATTGAACTTATAAACATGTCAAAAACTAGATTTAAAGTGGATGTTCCATCAAAAGGCGGCAAAACAGCATTTTTTAAAAAATAATTATTTTACCCAAAAAATTTATTTTGTTCTCAAACCATGTTCTAGAAAATATGTAAGATGAATAATAATGTTATAAAATTAAAAATTTAGTTAATACTATTCATAACGGCTAGTTCATAATAATATTATAACCATATATCATTGTTTAGTGAAACCCGATATTGCATACAACACACGCTATCGAAGAAGGTCGTGATTGCGTGTAATGAAAGCCAAGTTAGGGTTGCATGTAGTGAATGACTCTATTGTTGTTTCGTACAACAGAATCCAAATATATTTTATTTATACATTGAATATATATATATACACTCAATGTTACGTAGAATAACTTCTATCAAACGAACATGAAATTGTGTGTAACACGAGCCAAGAATAGTGTTGCGTATACTGCAAGCTAATATGATGTTTCGTATAGTACAACTTAAACATGGTGTGGTGTATAATAAAATACATCAATGAAATTAAAAGAATATATTTCATAAAATCTCGGGGTGTTACAGAGACTCCAGGATACCCAAAAATACCCCTATTCAGATGTGTGAGAAATATTGCTAATAAGTGAAAAGAATACATGAGGGATAAGAATTGAATTTATAGGAGATGGTGGACCACAATAAGATGCTGAATATAGTTCTGAAAATAATAGGGAAGCTGAGGAAAATAATAAAGAAGAATCACCACCAACATACCAACCACCATCATTCCAACCACTACTACCATTTTCATACCAGGTGAAGACGATGAATATGGATGAGAAAAATCATAAGTTTTATAGATTTTTAAGAAGATACTAATCAACATACCCTTATCTAAGAAAATTGAAAACATGCCCCTATATGTAATGTTCATGAAGTGGATGGTGACGAACAAAAAAACATGATCAATTATCCACCATTATATTTCTAGGAGAAAGTTTAGAAATTTTTTCATGGATCATACCAAAGAAACAAGTTTATTTATATAGTATTTACATTAAAATTACTATTGGTACTAATGATTTTAGTATTTTTTATGTTATTTAGGTTCTAGTGTAAATATCATGTCATATTCAACATTCATGAGCATGGGATTGAATGAGATGTAGGCAACCCGAGTTATGATTCAACTAACTGATACAATGGTGATATTTACTTGAGGATAAATTGAAGATGTCATCATCAAAGTTGATGAGTTATATTTTCCTATGTATTTTCTGGTAATGGACATGGATGAAGAGAATCTCCCAATAATCTTGGGAATACCATTCCAAGCTACATGAATGGAACTGATTGATATCAATAGTCAAGAAATGAGTTTTACTATTGGAGGATCATAATTGAAGTTCAATTTGCACTAAGTGATGCATAAGTCAGAAATAATTGTTGGTGAATTTTTATGAAATAATTTGATGAAATAAGAGGACATAGTTGTCCAAGGAAGAAGATTTGAATTAGTTGCTATAGATACTATAGAAGGATGTATAAACAAGTTGTTGAAGAAAAAGAAAGTGTTGTAAAAATATAAAGTTAGTAGAGGAACATTAATTCAATAGGAATTAAAATAAGGATAACATATTTGGGTAGTCAGTGAATAACCATTTTATTTTTCATGTAGGGCTATGAACCAGTGGATATGATCCATGGATATAGAAAATGTTTTTGACAATAGAAGTGTGAAATTATTTTCAGATAATTGGAGAGGACCAGTATATACTAAGGAATCAAGGCATGGAAATTTTTTAAATCTAGATTAGGTAACCTCTTTAATACCATAAATCACATGATCTTAAGGATGTAATTTCAAGCCAATAATTGGAATGATAATCTCTCCCTGGAGGCAACCCATGTTTTTATAATTTTTATTTATTTATTTTTTTGTTTTTAAAAAAAATCACCCATCACAAAATATTTTTAAATTTCATTGTTATGGGCTATTATTTCACATGTTATTTTTATTTTTTCAAGACCATCAAGGAAAGAATAAGGTAGAAGGAAGAAGTAATAGAAGAAGATATAGAGGATTTACACATCATGAAGGGAATTTACACATCCTGAAAGGGTACATTCAAAACATGTAAAACCCAATTCGTATCATCAATTTGTTAATAGAGAAATCATTTCAATTATATATTTTTATAATGAATTTCCACATTAAATTTTTTTTAGTGATTTAATTGAAAATTACATGCCCCACAATTGGGTCTGTCATTAATCAATAGAACTATGAGATATAAAATTATTAGGATAATTAGCATGCCATGTATTTGAATTCTTTTTTCAATAAATTGCAATTTAAAAATGGAAAGTAATTAATAGTCATAATAATGTGGATTATGATTTAAAAATCTTGATTTGGGAATCATGATGATCATTGCAAATGATGTTTTTTTTGAGATTTTTCCATACATTGAATTTATAATATTTTCAGTCATTGATTAAATTGTTCAAATTTATTTCCATGAGTAATTGACTCATCCATTTAATGTCACCCCCAAACATCAATTGAGCCAATATATCCAATTATTTCTATAGTAAATTTCTTGAGAAACTCAGTCATGTTTTCTTCTAAAACATTCTTTTCATTTTATCAATGATATGACTAAAAATAATAACATTTAAAATTATTGAGGAAATATTTTGTTAGCCCTTCTCCTAAGACACACATATCAGTATAACATTTTAATCCCATAGAATCCAAAAATTACATTTTTGCAAAATGGTCCATGTTACAAGACTATCTTATCCATTCATACATTCCACTAATTGTATTTCATGAAATTTAATAGAATAAGTGTGGGGGAGGAGAATTACCAGGTGTACTGGGATACACTAAATTTTGTATATTTTTCTGTGAAATTTTCTATTATGATTTGGGGAGAGTCCATGAAATATTTCATTGAATTTTATTATTCACCTTTCTTTCTAAAAAATGATATGTGTTTTAGGATGAACAATAATCTCCATTTTATAAACCGATGAATTTTTATCATATGTAGTTAGGTTATAGATGTGATATTTTTCCTAACCATGGATTTCAAGAAAATAATATAGAAAATTAAAAAATAATGAGCAATAGAGGTTGATTCATTCAATTCTATTACATTTTTCATGATCCCACTTAATTTTTTTTGGATGGAGAGAGATATGACATTTGTAAAGAGGAGATATTTATTAATTTGTTATTGAATATCATAAAAATGACTCAGAATTGAACATCCTTTTATAGTCTAACTTATTTCATCATTTACATACCTACCTAGAATCCTTATAATCGTATGAACCTTAACGGTGAAGCCCTTATGATTAATTTTCATCTCTATCTTTACACAATGGACATTTTAGATAACTTGAAAGCCTATGGTAAGATACATGTTCTTGATGTATGTGTCGAATTCTATTCTTTTGTACTCTGATAATGAGAGTAAAAATTCAACATAAGGAAAATTGAATGTGAAATTCATATTAATAATTAATTTAAAAATGAAAATAGATGATCTAAAATTCATGGCTATTTTTAAATAGGAGAATTAAAATACATTATTTGAGTTGTTTCTTTGAAAAGTGAGGCATTGAATAATTTTATTGTGTTATGCTCGAAAATTTATTTTGTGTTTGACGTAATTATTTTGTTGAAATTAAATTTGGAGCAAGGCAAGGTGATTTTCCTTGTAGTATGTTGAGATTTCATCCTTTGGTACACGATTGAATTCATGTGTGGGATTATTTTGATAAGAGTATTTCATGTATATTTTTATGTGTGTTTTAATGTGTTTATTTTCTATACAAATAATGTATATTACAATTTTTGTAGTAAATTTATATATATATTTTTCTTATGGAAGGAGTAACTGAATAGTGAAAAAGGAATTAAAAGTGGATAAAATATGAGCTAAAATACACTTCGTGCGTCATGTGAAGCGAAGAGGTGCCTCAACATGTTTTTTGAGAAAAAATGGACTAGAAAATAGAGAAAGTAAGTTACATGTCATGTAATAACTTTACACATTGTGATGATTTCAAAAGAATTTTCCATGCATAATAGTTCATGACTTAATTTAATTCTGTGAAATGCCACGACACATCCTGTAACCACATTACCCGACATGACATTTTTTGGGAGAAGATTTTAGAAAATATTTCTCTGAGATTTTCGGGGCCTGAAATTTGGCGGATTACACGATGTGAAACTCCATTACACTTCATTTAAGTGTAGACATGTAGAAAAAAATGCATACATTTCTAAGGATTTTATTGAAAATCCTATAAATATTTCCCTTGACCACCCTTCCATGATATCCGGGACATAAGAATCCAAGAAAAATTGATAGAAGGTTGTAGAACATGGAGTGATTATTTGGGGTCCAACTTATCCATTGTTCTCCATCGCCATTCTTCCTTGGGTACCCGTACTGGTCGTTATGATCATGATTAGAATGAGTGGGTATTCTTCTTAATGTCGGGTGATGTGATTTTTGGGGTATGTGCTTCTAGGGTGTATTTCTAATCTATTATATATTTTTGGAATTGGTGAAACTCTATTTATTAAATTCCAAATCACTATATTTTTTTATTAAATTACAATTTTTGTGTTTTGAGGGTTATTATTTTTTTGTATCAATCAGTAGACATAGTTTGTGTATGACCATTATGCTATCTAGGCCGGTTATGTTTAAACATGGTTTTAGGTCAACCATTTTTGTGTTTTCACCATATATATGACCATTCAAAAGGTGAAATCAAATTATTATGGTGGGATACCTAGACCAAGGATCCTATTTAACCCAATTATAACACCAAATCTGAAAAAATCCGTAATTAATTGAATCCCTAGCACATATCACACAAACATGAAGATCACTGAATGCCTCTCTCTCTTGAATTTCAACCCAATCATCACTATGGTTATTTATATTTTCTCAAACGAATTAAATAGTTTCATTTACATTGTTCATAATTAATTTAAAAAATACATATCATCTAATTGGATTTGACACACAGACTCTCCATGTACTAAATTTTTAGTTAGGTTGTTTGAGTTTTTTTATAAAGTACTAAATTTGATTAGCCCTGTAGGAATTATCGACACCCGAAACGCTGTTAAATTTTTTGGGCGTTATTTCTAGGGAAGGTTGTTATGATTAAATTAATTTAGAATTTTGATAATAGGTTTTATTTTAATTCACTATTTTACACTTGGTCTTTTTTTTTCTATTATTCCAGGTACCAATCCTTCACATGAGTACTCCACTCATGTGAAAGAAGAAAATTAAAGATTGTGAATAAGACATTGATTTGGAGAATACCCTAATCAAGAAGATTAAAGAGATGGAAGAGACTAATCATGGAAAAAACACCATGGATGGTTGATCTCAAGGATCCAAGCAAGAGCTAGGCCAACTAGTAGGACCACTAGCCAAAGGAAGGAATCCATGGGCAAAGCACTGATAAATTATGAGAGATCCTCAAACATGGGGGTCTATCCAATGATTTATGACAACCTTTTTTTTAATTTAGGTCTCTATAAAATTAGTTATATTAAGGTGAACTAGGATGGAATAATAAATATGTGTTTATATAAGATTAAATAATGTTTTTGTTTTTGTTTTTGTTTTTGTTTTATACTTCAAGTATTATGTAACTATATTCCATGACACTATAATCTAAGATCTCATTCAAAGATATTGATGTAATATTTTGTTATGAAATTATGTTAATAATCATGTATTAAAAATGTAGTTATCCATAGTTTGTATCAAAGTCTTGGTTTAGTAATTTATAAAAAAATAGTACTTGAAAAAAACATCAAAACCCTTAGGCATAAGTTTAAATATTTTAAATATCTCTTAATGTTTATATATTGTATAGTGTGTTCTTTTTTGTGTAAATACATCTCTATATGGATACTATTAAGTGGATTAAGCCATTTAATAAATGTATCCAGGGTTATTAACATCAAAAGGGATCATTGGGTATTAACATGACCTTGACCGGGTTTATGAAAAAGTGTCCTAAAACAAATCACATATCAAGACACTAACGGGGGATATAATTTGGATAATAAAATGCTAATTAAAACCCATAATGGAAGATATATATATATATTTTAATTATTTTAAAATAAAATTATAGAATAAAATTATTATATTATTTTATGATTAAATATTCCATTAGAATTACAAATATAAGATTTCCAATTGTAATGAATTTCTAATATAGGTTATTACCTTCTATAAAAATTGTACGAAATAGAGAGACTCATGTAAATAAAGTATTCAATGGACCATGTGATGACTAACATCCCAATATGGTGGAGGTAGATTCAATAAATTCAACAATATATTGAATCAGGTATCTCTTGTTATGGATAATAACCTAAACCATGTATAGTATTCGACTTCACTAAGGAAGGAATAACTTGTAGTTGAATCCTTAATGCATTAGTGACCACATAATTTTAGTAAAACCTAAAATCTACTAATCATGTAATATCTATTCAATTCTATATAAAATATAATTTTTTACTCTTTTGTTCAATGTAAGAGAATGTTGCTCGGTCATTTTACCACTTAGAGGGAGAAACCAATCAGTGGTGGATGTTGATCAAGAACATGATTCCAAAGGATTAAGGGTAAGCTATGGAGGGGAAAGACACAAAAACAATATTTTTCAATAAGTATTTTTCTAATAAACTTTTCAAAATAATCAAAAGGAAATTCCATGAATTTAAAAAATGGGAAAATGAATTGGTTGGGAGTTATGAGATGAACATTACAAGGGTTCTGTGATACACGTTATTATTTGACATTTTTTACGGAAATATCAACAAATTATTTAGTGTACTAAGTCCATATCTAGGGAATGATATTGAAATACACCATAATGGGAGTTAAAATGGGATTCTACAATGTTCTCAAAAAGGGAATGTTGAATTTTGATATGTATATTTTTTTTTATGGACAAAACTTTATGAAGAAGAAGATGGTAATAAATTAAATATTGAATTTCAAATATGAAATAGAAAGCGGTAATGAATAAAAAATTGTGTACATAATGTGTGGGAATAATAACTCAAGGAAATTTATGAAAGGTAGTGTAACGTGTTAAAAGTGTGGATGCGATTTTGATTTAGCTCGAAACTATCTTTGCAATGTAAATCAAAAGTATTTGAATGCTAATTAAAAATAGGCGATGGTGTATATACAACCTGTTGTACAATGATTCAAGTGTGGGGAACATGGATATTTCACTATCCAATATTATAATCAAAATATAATGGAGTGAAATCACTTATGACCCCAATAGTTTCCAAGGGGGAACATTGATTCTTTTTCAATCATAATGGATGAGTTTGAGGATCCAAATTATTTAGTGGAATTTACCCTCATCGTACACTCAAATATAGAAGTTACATTTTTCTATTCCAATTCTACACTTTCATTTATTTCATTCATGTTTGTGATGAACATGAAATTAAACCATTAACTACTAGCGATAGAGTTATAAATTAAAATTTATGGAAAAATTATTCCTACATCATGGATATATAGGGAATACTCTATTAACTTTGGTGAGTATAATCACTCAAAAAATATGGTTGTCATTTAAATGGATTAATTTGAAATAATACTTAGGATGGGTATGTATTCAAAGTAAATTACTAAGATAAACTATAAAATAAATGAAATTTTATTTTCTTCAAGGTTAAACAAATTATTATCTTCAAATGGAAGATATTTAAATTGGGGTTCTGTCAACGAACTCCTTATATTGAATTTTTTGGGAAATTGTTGGCAAATAAAGGGAGGAAAAGTGATAGTATAATAATATAATATGTACCTATTGATAAAGAATGCATAAATGTGTCTCCAAAAGTGTTACCTTGACCAACACTAAAAAGAGTGGCAGAGTTCTCAATTGAACTATTACTTGGTTCCAAGACAATATCCAAGACCCCAAATAGAATGGAATATGTGGATCGGTAGGAATTAATGAGGAAAATTAAAGATCTTTTGGAGAATGATTTCATTTTAACAAGTGTTTCTATATGAAGTTCACATTTTTTATTGTGAATAAATAGAATATATCAATGAAATTATGTATTGATTATAAAGATATTAATGGGATAATAATGAAGAAAAAAATACCATATTGTGGTAATTGATGATTTTTTATAAACTTAATGGGTTTCAATTAGTCTCTAATATAGACCTCCGATCAGGGAATCATAATATAATTTTAAATAAATAAGATATCCCAAAGAATAATTTTAAACAAGATATGGGAATTATGAGTTGTTACTTTATACCATTTGGTTTAACTAATACTCCATCCTTATATAAAGATTTTTTTAGAGATTCATTAGGGAATACATTGATAAATGTATGGTGGACTTTATTGATGATATTATGATTAAAAAAAGTTATAATAATCATGAGGATGATCTAAGGTTCATATTCCAAACTCAGGGGAAAGATAATCTCTTTGGTAAATTTAGGAAATGTTAGTTATGGTCACAATAATTTTCATTATTGGGAAACTTTGTTACTGGTTAATGAATCATGGTTGATCTATAAAAAAACAATTTATAGTGGTGGGTCCATGAACTATAGTAATAACTAAGATTAGTAAATTTATTGGCCTAGTGGGGTACTATAGAAGGTTTTTGGAAAATATTAATTGACATTATCATCCATAATCTATGCTAACATTAAAGTGAGTTATGTTTACTAGTATATAGTAGAAAGAAGAATGTTTATAGAAATTTGTGTAGAAATTGGGTAGTTAACATGTTCTAACATTATCCTATAATGGGGAATGGTTATTCCTTTATAGTGAAACATCCTTGAATATAAATGGATGTTTACTCATGTAAAATGAAAATGTTATTTCCTATGCATCTTGATAGTTGAACCATTATGAAAAAATTATCCCACCCATAATTTGGAGTTATCTACAGTTATATTTTCTCTATAGATATATAGATATAATATTCATGGGGAAGTGTGATATATACAGAAAACACCCGATTTTGATGTATTTATTCTCACCAAAAGAACTTAACATGGGAAAAATTATATGGTTGAAGATTATTAATGACTATTAGTATCTATTCATTATCATCCAATAAAAGAAAAAAAGGTAACTAATATGTTGAGCATAAAAAACCACATAGTTTTTATAATGATGAGGCTTTAAGGAGGTCCATTTATCAAGGAACTGTTAAGGATGAACCTAAGAGTCATATGGAAATGGATATCTTCAATCATATCATCAATGATTTCCCAACCATAATTATTATTTATTTTCAAGGTATATCCAATAAATGGTTCTATGTTACAAAATATGATAGATTCTTTGAAAAAATTTAAGTTTCTTGAGTACAATGTTTGATAATAATGGATTACTGAGGATTAGTACCAGGATATTTCTCTGAACCAATTTAGAGTTAAAGAAAGTGTTGATGGACGAATCTCAAATCATGGTGTTCTCTATAAATCCTTGATGAACCAACATGTATATTGATATATGATACCATTATGGATAGAATACGATATAGTGGGATATTATTGATTATACTACAAGATGTTCGGTATGTTAGTAAGTAAAGGTGGAGTGACAACTACAAAAAGGAGTGTTGAAAAAACTACCCAAAGCTGTATGTAACTAGGAAAACATCACTATGGAATTTGTTATTAGCCTTTATAGGATATATAAGTCAAATAATTCCATATGGTTAATTTATAATATATTTAAAAATTATACCCATTTTATCACTGTACATGAGAATTTCCCCCTTGTTCACTTTTCTCATCTGTATATTCATGAGGTGGTGAGACTTCATGGGGAACCAATGTCAATTGTTGTAGACTGAGATCTACGATTTACTTCTATATTCTAGAAGAGCCTTTAAATTTTAATGAATACTAATGTAAACCATAACACAACCTATCATCTAGAAACTAATGGGAAGATTGATCAGTCTATTATAATGTATTTAGATAGAAGACATCTCTAGGGATCTTCTTTGGAACACCCATAAAGATGCTCTAGTTTCTGATTAAGGAGATCATGGATCACACTTCCCTATTGGAGGGGGGAGTTTCTCATAACCAAAAATCACCTTAAGATCACCTTTACCCTTATAGAATCTAAATATTCATCTCAGTACTCCCGCAACCATCCAAAACCCCACTATTGTTCATATTCTAGAAAACATGGTGGGTTGTTACCTATGTTCTGACAGCAGGATGAAGGCGGTGTGTCATCCCATTTTTTGTCACATCTGTGTGGAGGTTGATGTATCCAATCTGTCGGTGGATTGGGTGTGGATAAAATATGGATAAGAATTCCGATGGAGACAAGATGCTAAATTTTATTTGTGGATATACTACTCCATGTCATGCCATTGGTTAAGAAATCATTCTTCAGTTTTGCATTGTGGGTCTACAAGAAAGAAGATGCAGGAGAGGGGGAAGGAGTAATCTATAACATGTGATAGTTCTGCCAAGGATCTTTAAAAGTATTTACGTTGTGATGACTCTACTTGTATCACCGGAAAGTATGTTGATCATGTGAGTTCTTATTATATATGGATGTTGAAACAACCACATGTTCTACCTACTGATTTGAAGGTTAATGAAATTTTTTGACAGGTTGAAATGGGACTTGCAGGTGGTGAGCCTTTCAATGTCAGTTGTGAAACAAGGATCTGATGAGGCTATTCATGTTAACCATGAAGGAGAATATTCAAATCGGCCTCCTATAGGTGGTAATGTGGTTTCATGGGATGTGCATGAGGAACCTCTACTGCTTGAGAGTTCCCATGGTGGATGTGGCAATAAACCTACAATGGAGTCTCCTATGGTGGTAAAGTGAGGGATATCTACTCCCATGGGTGCTTCATATGCTGAGGTGGTGTTCCCAGGTAGTGGTTTCGTGGTTAGTGGTTAGGATAAGGTTTCTAAGATCCTTGGATGGGTAATTCTACTGGATTTAATATAAGTACTAGATGGGTGATAGAATGCATTGAACTGGGTATTCACTTTGAAGTATTTCTTAATGAGAATATAGTCCACGATTCTGGGGAATATATTATTAGGCCATCCATGGATGGGAATAAGATATCCAAGAACAAATCTAGTAATGATTATTGTACAGATAAAACAGAGGATGTGGTTGAGGGTAGTGTTCTCTCAAGTCCTAGGGGAAGTAGGATCCAGGAAGGCATCTAAAAAAAGAGAAAGGATTACTACTATGTTTCCATTCAAATGGAGACATGATCATTGAAGAAGTTGAAAGAAAATTAGATGGAAAACGGCACCCAATCCCCTTCTAAAGATTTTTTTCAGTAGCTAAAGCTAGTCGAGGCGATTTATTTCCCTACGGAATTGCTTTTTATCTTTTAAGAAGAAGTGGTTGAACATGTCACACCCCAACCTCCTATACTCCTTTATTTTATCCTTTTCTTATTCTTGGATATTTTGGTTGAGCTTCATATTGAGTGTCCAAAAATGGTCTTTTGGGTTTGGTAGTTTTGATTTTATTAAAATGCTATTCAGGGTTATCATGAGTGTTATTGGGAATAAAAGGCATAGTGGAGTCTTTGTGACACCCATTGTGTCACTATATTGCATTTAAATAATTCAATGAACAATTGGTGGGATTCAGTAGTGTTTGGGGTGCCATTTTAGGGTTTTGACTATTTTTTAAGTCATATAGTTTGAGCATTATTTTCCCAAACTGTGTAACTTAAACCTGAAAATTTGCATAAGTTTTTCAATTGCCTATGCATGGTTTGGACATGGTTTACAAAACTATGTAGAAAAACTATGCATCCCATTATGAGCATAAATAATTCTAGCCTAAAAAATTATTTGGGTGATTTCACCTCCCATTTGAAGCCCTATCAATTGGATATCGTCCAGAGGTATCCCCCCCCCCTTCATTCTTTATCGTTCATGGCCAAATTTTTGGATATTTATTATCAAATGTTAGTGATTATTTATAGTTTCTTCATCAAACCCTTCCCCTTCCTCTTCTCCTCTCTCCCCTCTCCATATTTCATGGTTTTATTTGGTGTTTCCTATCTTATCCAAACTCTAATATCTAGGGTTTAGGTTCTCTTTGACTTTATTAATGTCTAGGGTGTGTGGATCATCTATGAGGCTTGGTTCTCCCTTCCCTTGATGTTTTATTCCATTTGCACACTAGAAAAGGTAGGTGATTCCATGTTCTTCCTTTCCAATTTATTTTCATTGATGCTTGATGTAATTGTTAAATTTATAACCTTTCTTTGAACTTATATTATACTTTTATTAAGATTTTTAGGATGCTTTGAAGTTTCTAAATATTTTTAAAAATATACTTTGACATGTTTCATGGTTTATGCACATGTGTATTTGTGCCTAAAATATTTGATAAAATGCTAGCTAAATTTGGGTGAAATTAGATGTTTGATTTTGGTTTTACCTATTGAAATTTATGTTAAATGTATTTAGATCATGTATCGAGTTTTACATATGAGAAACATAGTGTTTTCTTCTAGAGTGGTGTGGATATTGTTTTTAAAAGTGATCTCTTGGTTTCTGAACTTGTGTTGTTTTATATAAATGAGTAAAATGAATTGATTATGGGTTGAATGAAAATTTTGGGCTTATAAAAACGACTTTTGAATGTTTTTTTTTGTTTTTAGAGTGCTCTATTTGATGAATGAACATCCATGGGTGCAATATTTTCACACATGGATGTTCAATCAAGTGAATATGACACTCTAGTTCTAGCCCCCTCAAGAGTAACTATTCTCCCCTTTCTCTATTTTTTTCTAAAATAGTTTTATGTTTTCCAAAATGGGGGAAGATTTACTTATTTTGTTTTAAAAGTGATTCCAAAAGTTTTCCCCATGGTGTGGATCGTTTGGCCTTGAATCTTGATTGGGTGAGAGGATGGAAAAGCTATAGACCATTTGGCATTTGAGGTGGTTTGGGTGAAAGTTTGAAGTTGTGGCCCATTTAAAATTTTGTGAACAAGAGTTGGATTGTGATATGTTGAAAGCCCATTTAACAGTCTCATATGTTTTTTGTGTTTTAACTTAGCTTTAAAATGCACTTTGGTCACCCCTTGTGGGTGAATGCATGGTCTAAAGGACTATTTGGAAACATTTGTAGAAAGATGGTATTTGATGTTGTTTAGGAAATGGTTTCTAAGTGTTTTGTTAGATGGTTGAATGTTGTGAAGCTAAACGCCTGGTTGAATTTTGAATTGTCTATTTGGAAAACCCTTCTAGAGTTAGGTCTCCATCATAGTTGGTAATCGTGAGATGGAAGGGTCCTCAGTATGGGAACTCATTCATATATAATTATTTTAAGTAAAGGGAATAATCTTGTGGTGGCCAGGGTGATGTCGGATTGTGTGGTGTGTTTGGATAAATATGTGTCATGTTGTTTGAATTGTATGGAACACCCCCTTGTAAAACATAACATGGTAACCTATCATAGAAAAGTGGTTTACTGAGAATGATTGTTTCATAGTATAGGTAATTTTACTAGTTAGTGGCTCATAGTAGGTGGATACATTGGTTTATTATTATGGGATTAGGCCCCTTGACAAGGCCAGGTAGGGTGACGGTCTGGTGTTAGGGCATTACAACATCATTGAGTTGGGTATGCCTTCAAGATGAGTCACATGTATAGTATATTCTGGTTCTCCTCTAAGTTCTGAGGACTTCCCATTTTTTCCCATTACAAAAGATATTAATACAATTACCTTTGTCGTCTGGAATAAAAACCTTGTACGTGGATTTGTTTTTTTTTTGAAAAATTGAGAGTGTGTGCCAATTTCAAGATAAATTTAAAGTAAATGTTTAAAAGAGTAGGTTCACTTCCCCTTTTTCATCTATTGCCTTGTTTTATATATGATGTGAAATGGATTGTGATTGTTGGCTTTAAAAATGAATAGTGTATGTGAAAACTGAATATATATAAATGTAGTTCAAACTGACATTATTGGTTTTCTTTGGTAAAGGATGATACATGGGTTTTTTGGTGGTTTCCTACTGAGCTTGTTTGGATCACACCATTCTTTTACCTCCCAGTGTCGGTAGAAATGATCAATTTCAAAGGTTTTATTTTGGTTTAGGTTTTTTGGTTCATGCCGGCTCTTAGAGAAGTTGGTTATTGTGGTTGGAAGTGACCAAGAGGTCACAAAGAGATATGGTCAATGCAGTTCATCTTGTTTAAGTTTCTAGTTTGTTTAGTTCTACTATATTTTGTAACTGAATCAATTTATATTTATTGTATGATATTCAGTTTATTTATATACTCATGGTTGTTTATTTTGGGATGAAATCATTCCCTATTGTATATTTTGATGACTGGTACTAGTATCTAGCCTATGGAGATCAGAAACTCCCATCAGTACATGCTACAGACCCGCTTGGGTGACCAGTTATGGGTTAACCTGGGTTGGTTCATGACAGAACAAGTTCTTTCACTTAATGCTACGTAATAAAAATCCGCCAAAATGATGGAGAGTTCATTGACGGTGACCCTCAATGGGGAGTAGTATTCCTATATCGACTAAAAGGACCTGATTCTCAATGGGATATTGAACAATGGGAAGATCATCCTTGAAGAGTACCTCTATTATTGAGAAAAGTTGGCATTTTAGTTTGAAGATCACATATTTGATGAACCAGACACCGAGATAAAAACTCTATCTTGGATTTTATTTAAGGAGATTAAATACGGTAGACATAAACTATCTTTTAATACCTCTAAGATTTAGTTTTTTGGTTGAAATTTTGGTTTTCGGCTTTTTCCATAAATGTGCTTGAATAATAAAAAATTAATTTTTAGTTTATTCTAATGTAAGAAGAAGTTTTTAAGGCTTACTCACTTATTTTCCAAGGACGTGGGACTGAAATATTAAACATTATTAATTATAATACAAAAATAGTTTTCATTTTATTATTCAAGTGGATACTTCTAAATCACTCTATGGGAAGAGTTTTAGAACTCTAAAACGTTGGGATGAATATAGAGAAGGAAAACTATTGGTAGATGATATTGTGAAAGACACTACAGTGAAGAAACATGTGATATAGAAATATATCAATGCAACTCCGAGTCAACACAAGTTTTATACTGAAAATATATTGAATTACTAATAATTTCATGTTGGGGATCAGTTATTCATAAAAATAACACCATGTAAGGAAGTCATGACCTTTTAAAATAAAATAAAACTGGGTGCATGGTATATTAGACCATTTTATATAAAGATTGCATCAGAGATGTTTCCTACATGTTACTGCTACCTCCAAATATTTCTAATGCCCATGAATTATTCCATGTGTCTCTGTTAAGAAAGTATATGTTATATCCAAAACATATACTAGACAATAATTATGTGGAATTAGAAATTAATATATTATATTAAGAATAAATGATCCAAATTATTGATGAAAGGGAACATGTGTCAAGGAGAAATAAAACCTAACTCATGAATGTATTTTAGATAAATCAAATGATTGAATAAGTAACATGGGATCCAAGATAAGTGAGGGAGCTGAAATAACCACATTTATTTTGAGGTAGTGAAAAACTTTATTGTAAAAAATATTATGGTGGGGAGAATATAATGATCCAAAAAATCATTTCTTCTATATGTATAAGAAATATTATTATACAATAACTATTTTATTATGAGCACATACAATGATAATTATATTTCATATGAACATTTTATATCATGAATTAATATCAACTAATGTAAACAAAAATGAAAAATTCTCTCACAAATGTAAACTATATAGGCTTTAATTTTCCAATGAAAATAACTCTTTCTATAAAAAAGGTAAAAAATAAATATAAT
Source organism: Viscum album (assembly GCA_963277665.1). Lineage (NCBI taxonomy): Eukaryota > Viridiplantae > Streptophyta > Magnoliopsida > Santalales > Viscaceae > Viscum > Viscum album. Next base: position 1,007,866,334 of record OY728131.1, read on the forward strand.
AGTTGGGAACATGATAAATATTATTAATCTTAGTTTTGAACCATAGTAAGCAATGTAGTAAATGTTGGGGTATGAGAATAGGGGACTACGTATAGTGTATAAAGGCAAAATTGATCATTAGGATCCACCTGTTTCCTAACCATCGGTCAATATGACCATTGGTCTATATGATCATTGGGAATGATTGAAAATTGTACTAATTTACATCTCATAACTAGTTTATTTAATAGTTAACAATAAGACATAATTATTGTAGAAGGGGGAAATAATGGCCTCAAATAGTAGTAACATCTGTTTCAAATCCTATTTAATAAAACATTTGATGGAGCTAGAATTAATGGGGTATACCCTTTACCAAGCCAATGTAGAGATTCAATATATAAGGCTCAATAGAAATTGACAATAACATAAATTCAATTTAGTGGAGATCCCTAGTAGATGAATGTTAGGTGGGTTACCCCATGAAAATTCCACTGTCACAAACCTTACACTCATTCAGTATTATAATATAATAAGGGGTTATTTATTATTGCCTAAATATTATAAAAGTTAATTTTTTCTTTTTTGAAATTAAATACCGGTTTCTTCATTGCAAGAATCACCATAACTTTATTTCATAGAATACAGAAGAATATAATAAATAAATTTTTTGGATACAAAGAAAAAATAATTATATTTTTTGAAAATATATAATTAAAATTATTATTAAAAGTAAATTTTATTTTCATGACATAATATTATAAAACATTTTTTATTTAAAAATAAATTAAAATAAAATTTTTTAATTCCCAGGTAATTTTTATAATGGCCAAAAAGTTCATTATGCAATAAAACTATGATATTTTAATAAATATGGATTTTTAAATAAAATTTAAGATTATCACATGTTGAAAATTATTTTTGTTAAATAAATATTATATTTTAATTCATCGCATCATAATTATGTTGGGGTGAAATTTTTAGAATTGTATACAATACTATATTTTTCATTGAATAGTAGAAATATTGTTTTGGGTTTTCAGTATGTTTTATGGATTAATAAATTTATAAAAATGATATAATAATTAATTAAACTAAATCCACAACCAAAAATATTCTATTTTCATAATTTAAATTGTTTAAAAGGATATAAATGAATATATAAATCTATAAAAAATTTCTAATGTCCAAAATGGAAATTATGGTTTTAAGAACATTATTTTTGGAAAAAAAATTTCAAATGATAAATGTAATATAAAATATTGATGTTTTTGTTGATAGTACAATATTTTAAAACTAACCTTCTAAATTTCCTAAACCATTATTCAAACCCATGGGTATTTCAAGGGATTTTTATTTTCCTCATCCTCGATTTCTAAGGCCTATATTTAGAAATTAATAAAACAATCCTCCAACATTTTCTACAAATACACACCCATTATTTGATTATTCTTTATTACAAAGACATTAAGAATGAATTCAACATAATTATCACTATATATATCCTTTAAAAGGTGGTATTATGTATTCAAAAACCTCTCCTCAAGCCTTAATAATTTGGCTTACAAGGTATGGGATTTTATTCCTATCCATTTTTATCCAAGTACTTCCTTTGTTGATATTCCTCTAACTTAAAATTTATTATACTCCAATACCCATAGGATAGTTCCATTACAATTCAAATTTTTTCTATAAATGATATACTTTCATTCTCCCTCATTAATCCATTTTTATAAACCATTACTCATTACTCTTCCAAAAGCATTCTTTTTTTTCATTGCCACCATTTTTGAATTGAGAATAACCTACCAATTTTTAATGAAATTTATTAATATAGTGTGATTATAAATCATTGTTGGGGATTTCCATTTAGGATACCCACATTCTCTACCTGTGGGATAAAAATGATGAAAATTTCAAATATTTAAACTCTTTTTTACTCAATGTTTTTATGAAAATCATTGTTTATTCTACACATATTTTTGATGAACCGATTTATTGTGATATATTTTCTATGTGTCACACATGAATTAAGACATAAGATTGGTTTCCCTTAATAATTCACAAATAAATTGGGTAAATAATTAATCCCTAGAGATGAAAATTTTATGATACCTTGGTGAATAACTTCGGTAATATGATTAATGACACCTTAGTGACAACCAATAGTTATATTCATATGAATGTCTAACTATTGTATGTTAGACACATTTAGATGTTATATATCATATAAATATAATAATTATTTCATGTTATACCTAGTTTTTTATCTATGATGATCTCTCATATTTCATTTTATTGTACCTAAAATTTTTTAGGTCGACCATTTTTTTTATTGTGTATCTCCAAGAAATCATATGCAATATGATGGACATGGATGGAAACATAAAAGTGTCCTTATAGAGGATTAAATAATGTTATGATTATGTCTACCATATGTAATTCATGTATTATATACCTATTTCCCTACTTAATAAACCTCCAAATTTTGTTTGATGTATTAATGTAATATATTGTTATGGAATTTTGTTAAAATTCATCAATTAAATTGGAATGTTTTGATAGTTGGTATTAAATTCATTGTTTAGTTATTTGTTGAAATTAATACTAAAAACATTAGTAAAAACTATATATATATAAGTATAAATATTGGAAACAACCCAAAAAAATCCTAAATTATGGAGTTTATGGTTTTTTGAACAAATGTATCCCTTTTTGGATACTAGAAGGATGATGTCACTGTAGAACATATATATTGATGTATAATAACCATGAAATTGATTATTGAGTATTAGCTGAACATGTTCCTAGTGAGTAATAAGTATTCCAAAGACTGTACTCCTATCCACAAACACTCGAGGTATATTATTTGGTTAATCACATGATATTTACAACCCATTAATAAAGATATATAGATATTTTTTAATGATTCAAGTATAAAAAACTATAAATGTTTTATTATAATCTTTTTTGGATTAATAATTCCTTAAAATTTATTATTATAATACTTCCAACAGTAGAAATATTGTTAATAAGGATTTCTTATTCTAAAAAATGGTCGAATATAGAAGGACTCATGTAAATAATGGATGCAATAGACATTGTGATGATAGAAATCCATTTATATGGGGTGAAAGAGTTTAAACCATCATGATGATGTTAAATGAAATTTCTTTGGTTATGAATAATAACCTAAACCATGTGGGGTATCTTGATTGAGCATGGAATTAACAACTAATAATTGAATATTTTAGGTGTTAACAAGAACATGATTTTAGTAAAACTTACATCCACTAATCATGGAGAAATGGAGAAATGATTTATAAAATATATTTTATGTACTAAATTGTTATGAATAGGAGTAAGCTACATTGGATGTATACCATGTTAAGGTAGAAGATTCTTGGTAGTGGAAACTGATCGAGAACATGAATCCAAAATATGAGGTCGAATCTATGGAGTGGGAAGACGTCAAAATTATATATTTTCAACAAGTATTTTTATTTATACCATTTGAATGAGAATTTATAGGGAGTTACTTGAATTATAAAATGGAAAAATGAATTGTTGGGGATTTATGAGATTAATTTAAAAATATTTCACAATATTCTTTAATATTTCCTATTGATCCTAATAGATAGATCAATTGACACATTAGTGGACTATGGCAACATCTATGTTAAGATTTTATAATCTAAGACTTTGGGAGTTATGATGAGATACTGTTGTGTTCTATCAAAGTGGAAATTGATTTTAGAGATTCATAGTGGTCACATGTAATTAATTAAATTAATAGGTGGATTGATCCATATTTCATAAAGAGTTTCAATCATGAAACAGAAGTGAAAATTAACCACTATCTATATGAAAAAATTGTGGGAAGATGTATTCAAGGATTTCATGTCCCAACCCAATCCAATGATTGAGAAACAACTATACTAAGCCTACCTCCGTAGGCTAGGGGGTGGGGATAAGAGTCAAAGGAAAAACTAAATTTGGTAGGTCTCTTCCTATATACCTATGAACACATAACCATATCAATGTAGAATTGTAGAGGAAACTAGTACAAGATGCAACAAAACTAGAAATAAAACCAAGTATGCATAACCTCTAATATGTACAAGTGTATGGAAGCGTTAACTTAAAAGTAAAGGGTAAAAATACACATCCAACCATAAATATGTCCTAACATAAAAAACTATAAAAGTAAAAAAGCAAAGAGACCCAGCTCCTGAATCTCAAGCAAGACTATCGTATGGGGTCCAAATCACTTAGTATCCTTAAGATTATTTGATGTCCACACTAACCTATCTATAATCTAAATAATAAATGACTTGTGTGGGTAAATCCCATATAGGGGTGAGTATATACATACACATTAAGATGCCGAAATATCTAAAGGGGTATATGTAGGATATACAATTGCAATAGAAAGACAGTTGATGCATGATAGAGTAAAAGAGAACAGCTCAACCCAAACCAAGATTAAATGAAACCACTTCTAAGAATATGGGGATAGACACGATGAGTAGATGAACTTCATGTCGGTTATTTTCCACCTATATCAAGAAATTAAACTCATCCCATAATAAGAAGCTGAACATGGATATCACGTGGCATACCCCACACATATTAACCTCTCATGGAAAGAGATTTATAAAATCCTAGGTATGGTTACAGAAGAAGAATATATATTCTTAGTGAAAATAATCCAAAAAAGAGAGTAAAAGTATCTCTATTTCATAGCTCAACCCAAGAATAGGTGTAACCAACAGTTCCAAAAGTCCATCAACAATTCCCAATATCTCACACCTCTGCATAGAAGTAACCATAAAAGTCTAATAATTCCTCTTCACTGTGTTTCACAACCATGTGGGAAAGAACCTAAATTAGAGAACTCACTCCCAAGTACGTCAGGGGTTACACTCTGTAAGTTATAAAGGACTCCACTACCCTACTCTACTGATGGTTTAACTCGGTATTCGTCGAGGGCACCACCGGCAAGTTGTGCTCGACGGTCAACTCAGTATCTATTAAGGACGACACTACCTAGCTCTACTAAAGGGTTAGATCAGTGTCCATAAAGGAAGAAACTACCCAATCTCTCCTGTAGGGTATACTTAGAATGTGTCAATGATTCCACTACTCATCTATAATATAGGTTTGACACGTTATCTTTCATGAATTCCACTGACTAGTCTCTTCTAGAGCATGAACTCAGTATTCATCAAGGATTTTACTGCTTAGTCTCAACTAGAGGGTCAAATTTGTATCTGATAAGGATGTCACGACCAATCCCACGGGGCTCGGACGTGACAACCCAAATCCCGCCATCCATATTCTAGGGGTTTGTGACTATAACCTGATGGATTTTCATGAATATAGAAGGAATTGGATTGAGATCTATACACACTCAAAAGGGAAACTGAAGTAAACAACCCACAATAAAAGGTATAACCACAAGAGTAATGTACAACCACATGTACTATAGTAAACTAAAAATAGTGGGCTGGAATGCAAGACCTAGAAATTAAAATAAAGTAAATAGATGTCACATTCACCCTAAATATCTATGGAGAGGGTAGTAGCTATAAGTATAATATTGAAGAAGATTATTTTGACATCTCCCATCACACTAAACTCCACCAAGTCCCGAACCTCCAATGTCTAACTCAGAGCGTCAGATGTCTACACCAGAAACACACGAGCGAGTGAAGCCCATGTAGTGGTGACTATAACAATACTCAGTAGGGTACCCCGAGACCCTCAAAGAACTCTCAGTAATATGAAAAGGAAAACACCACAAGAAATACCACAAATGTAATATCCCAAGAATGATCTAAATCATGAATCACAAGGAAAATGATACATCTCACTCTAATAGTATAACTTCATGGATACTAGAATAGGGATGACTTGTCGTAATTCCAGATCAACATATCCATAGTAACTCCACTACTGACATGTAGAGGTCACTGTATGCTGACCTCTATTGGCCACTAGATGTTGACCTGTATTGGCCGCTAGTGTTGACCCATATTGGTCGCTAGATGTTGACCCGTATTGGACGCTGGTGATGACCCGTATTGGTCACTGGTGCTGACCCGTATTGGTTGCTGGCACACACCCTCTTTGGTCCCTGGTTCTGACCCTCCTTGATCACTGATACAATGTTATGGTTGATTAGTCATACAACTAGATCATCCCACACTAAAGTTTTTGATGTTGACCTGTATTAGTTTCTCTTCTTCTTCATGTCACAGTTAGCCACTAGATTGCCACTTAAAGCATGACTTATCTCTATAAAACTATACTCTTAAATCCATAAATCCTTTTTCAACTGGTATGAAGTCCTAAAAAAAGCATAGACAAGGGACCGCCACATCATAGGGGTCGGCAGACGGAGCGTCGATCAGACGCCTGATCTATGAGATATGATCAATTTTGTAAAAAGGGCCCAGTTGAATTCAACTATGGTGCAACCCATGTAATGTTTAAAACTCCCTCAAAACTAACTTAGAGTATCTACAATGGACCACCTTGTCACAAGGGTCCATATGCCAAAGACGGTGTGTTGATGAGACGTCTTGTTTGTTAGTTACACTCCTTTCTACGAAATGGTGGTGATTGCACCGTCGTCTGACCTAGCTCAGTCTGTCCCACCATAATATTAAAAAGGGGAAACATCCCAAAAGGGGTAACAATTCCACCAATGGCGTGTCAAACAGACACCCGGTTCGTTAGTTATGAGCATTCCTTTATTCGAGGGTCGGTTGGGTCTCAGCCAGGTCCAACTCGGTGGGGCTGGACCGATGTGACGGGTCTTAGGGGCTACCTAAACCCAACTGGGTCCGGCCCGTTAAAGTTCATCCTATTTCACTGCGTCTTTCCCATTAGTTTCATCCAGTCTATTTCATGGGCTCGGGCCATGCTTGTCCTGGCTCGCCGGGTGGGGCTCGGCCCACTCGCACTGGCCCACTAGGTCGTGGGTCCATTAAGGCCCACCAAGTGGGGATCAGTGCACCTATACTAGCCCATCAGGTGGTTCTGGCACAGTCCTTCGGGAGGTGGACTGCTTCCCAGCTGGCTAAACATATGCGTGGTCATTTCGTCCGACCGGTGGGGAGTTTCCCCACCATTTCTCCAACTGGCCCAATGTGGCGCGAGGTTGTGTCAGACCCTCATTCCTTGCCTTGCTAGCCACCGAGGGTGCCTGCAGGTGCCACCCCTTTCCCGAATGGCCGGCTCGGGCCGGCATCCTCTGGCCACCACGGCACGCAATGACACACCACCTCTCCATTGTTTGTGACCAGTTTCCGCAGGCCTCTTCCAGCCACCACCACCGACATTATGTGCCAGCGGTTTCTTCCGCGAGCCACAAGAGGTGCTCTGTTGGTCATTTCTTAGTGTCGCCTAAACCTACAGATCTTCCAATATATTGTCATCATTACATGACCCACTATTTCTCATTGTCGTTGAGTTGGAAATTGTTCCCCAAAGTTCACATCAAGAAGGAAATGGTGGAGGGTATTGGCTTTGTTCCTTTGGCTCGCTCCCACGGCGTTACATGATAACAAGTGAGGGATAATTTACTAAATCTATTACAACTTCAAAATAACCCCCCTACCATGAAGACTGTTGCAGACCGCTGGGGAAAAAGGTACTTCCATGATTGAGGGTCTTTGGCGAGAGTAGCGTCCTTGTTGGATGGTGTGATCACCATTCGTTGACCCCAGATCATTGCTGTCCGAGCTCCCATCCTCCGTCGGTGGATTGCATCTTGGTACATTTCCATAGTTTCTCCTCTTGGTGAAGCCATGTCAAAACACATCCCTGAGCCTCATATATATTAGATGTGGAAGGGTGAGTAAAGCATGAATGAATTTAATGAGGTTCATTAAATGAATGATTAATGAACATCATTTAATTCACAACGGTGTGGTTACCCAATTGATGAGTCAAGACACTTAATGGCTTGATATGTCGTTATTCCTGCCCACACCAATCATCCGTTGGCGAAACGAAAGATAAAATAAAAATAAAATTATTATTTTATTATTGTTTACAAAATCCAAAAATGATCTTTTTTCTCCCGACCAACTGCGGTCGAGGTGAAGCTACCCTTAAGAGAATCTTGGTGATGCAGGTTCAGCAATGGTCTCAGATTTCACATCTGAGTACCGTTTCAAAAGATAGAAAATTTTGGTCATGCATTTATTAAATGTACCTTATTAAAAAGTTCAGAAATTAATTCTGGTCACAATGGGTCTCGAAATCACGTGCCATCAATTTTTACAGACTTGTAATAATCCCAAATAAATAAAAAAATACATGGAATTTTCTGACTCTTTACATTCTCCCCACATTGGGGCTCCACATCCCCAAAATAAAAACAAGGATACCCAAACAAAGAGGGGTATTGGGAACACATATGAGCCTCTTGGTCGCATGTTCTCTCTTTGAGATTCTTGTGATTCCACAGAACGTGCACGAGAGGTATCAACCACCCATGAAGGATCTGCTCATGTCTAAACTCTATCTCAACATGGTAATCTGCAAAGTCACAACGTCTTCAATCTCAATATCTCCATGGTCAAGGATGTGATATGTGTCATGCATGTATCTCTTCAGCTGGGATACGTGGAAGACATCTTGCACCCTCTCCAACTGGGGTGGTTGTTCCAAGTGGTAAGCCAGCTCGCCAATCCTCAAATGTATCTGGTACGATCCACTAAAGCTCTGTGGGAGTTTTTTGCCTCAGCCAAATCATTGTAGTTCCTTTCGAGGAGAGACTCACAAGAATACAAGGTCCCCCTCCTGGAACACCAGGGGTCTCCGTCGCCTATCATCATAGGACTTCTATCGGCATTGTGCAGTCTTCATCCTCTCTCGGATGACCTGCACCTTCTCAGCGATTTCATGTACCATCTCAAGGCCCATGAGTGCTGGCTCTCTGGGATCCATATTACACAAGGGTGATCCACACTATCATCCATACAAGACCTCAAAATGGTCAATACCAATGGTGGAGTTATATCTATTATTGTATGGAAACTCCACCAATGGTAGGTGGCCCTCCCATCTGTGAAAAAAAATTAGGACACATGCACGAAGAATTTTCTCCATAGTCTGGATGGTCTTTTTAGTCTAACAATATATGTGTGGGTGAAAAGTTGTGCTCAAGTGAAGCTGAGTTCCAAAAGCCTCTTAAAAATCATTTCAACAATAGGGATGTGAAGCGTGTGTCACGTTTTGAGACTAGAGTCGAAGGAAACCCGTGAAGTCGCACAATCTTTTGAATGTAGAGATGTCCCAAGAAATCTACCAAACCCATCTGTCGAATAACAAGGAAGTGGGACTTCTTGGTGATTCATTCAATGATCACCCCAAATGGTATTGTTCCCTCTGGAAATATGTGGTAACCCCATCCGGAAGTCCATCGATAGCCCTTCCTACTTCCACTTTGGTATCTCGAGGGGTTGGGTGAAGCCTGCTGGTACCAAGTGCCCAGACTTCAATTTCTATTAAGTGAGGCATCTAGAAACAAACTCTGCCAAAACATTCTTCATCCCTAGCCACTAGTAATGACGCTGAAGGTCCTGAATCATCTTCATCATGGCTAGATGTAATGCCAAGGTGTATGTATGGAACTCCCTCTACTGCTCCTCTCGTAGTTCCACTGGTAAAACTACACGTCCTATGAAAAGGATAGCATTCTCCACTCCATATGAATATCCATTGGGTGCATGGCCTAAAGATATATTTGATCATATAGTCTCATAGTTTCTATCTCCATGTTGTGCCTCTCAACCACGCTGAAGGAGTGGAGGGGAAAATACCATTGACTAGAGGTAGATTGTCTCATCTCTAACAATGTTGGATTTCTAAAGTGAGGCTAACTATGTTGAATCCCCATTCAGTAGCTGCAATCCCAATCTCTAGCTAAGAGCATCTTCCACTACATTCCCTTTCTCAGGATTAGAGGCTATCTCAAAGGCATTGTCGTAGAAGAATTCTAGCCAGTTTTATTGTCTTAGATTCTGATCTTTCTATATGAAGATATATATCTGAGAATCTTCTAGTCTAAGTAAACAATGAACTACTCGCCCATCAAGTAGTGTCTCCACATCTTCAGTGAAAAGACTACTACTTCCAAATCCATGTTGTTAGTTATGTAATTCAGCTCATGAGGCCTCAGTTATCGCGAGCCATAAGCAATCACTACATCACCCTTCATCAAGACAAAATAGAGTCTGGTCCTAAATGTATCACAAAAAAATACATAGTCAGTGCCCTCCTCTGAAAACCCAAGGATAGGAGAACTGGTCAAACTCTAACTCATCTTTTGAAAGCTCTATTAGCATGAATCTAACAATATTAATGGTTTCCAATTCTTATTAAGGGATTCATTTGTGTTTCTACTCTGTAGAAATCACATATGAACCTCCAATAGTACCCTTGTATTCCACAGAAGAACTTTACCTCAGGAACACTCCTGGTGGCTTCCAAGCACGTACTACCTCAATCATTGCTAGATCCACTACAATCCCAGCCTCTGAGATGATGTGTCCCAAGAAGTGGACTGTCTATATCCAGAACTCACACTTCAAGAGATTAGCATATAATCGGTGCTCCCTGAGTGTGTCAAGAACTATCCTCAAGTATACAACGTGATCTTCCTCGGGTATTGAGTACACCAAGATATCATCGATGACGACCACCCAAAAGGGATCAACGTATGGCTAAATGATCAAGTTCATGAGCTCGATGAACACAACTAGAGAATTGGTCATGTCAAAAGGCATCTCCAAGAATTCATAATGGACATACAGACATCTGAAGGCTGTCTTTGGTACGTCCTCGTCTCATACCCTAAGATGATGGTAGCCTTATCTGAGGTCTATCTTCAATAACCACTTCACTATTTTTAACTGATCAAACAGATCATCTGTCCTCGGTAGAGGATACTTGTTATTCATGGTCATTTGGTATAGGCCACGGAAGTCCACATATAGCCTCAATCTTCCCACTGCCTTTTTTGAAAATAGGACAGTGGATTCCCAAGGAGAAACACTGGGCCTTATGAATCCATTCCTCTCTATGTCCTACAAATTTACCCTAAGCCCTCGGAGCTCCACATGGGCCATATGATACGCTGGTATATATATTGGGGTTATTACTTACTACAATTCAGTATGTAAGTCTACCTATCAACTGGGAGGTAGTCCTGGGACATCTTCAATAAATATATCCCCATACTCATCCACCGCTGTTGGGAACTGTGGACACGCCTCATCCACTGTGTTGAAGGAAATTTAAACTAGCTGATATGTACTCGGCTCCAGCCTCCTAAGCGAAATTCAATCTCGTGATGCTATATTTTCCTTCTCACCAACAAATGAAAACTTGCCTTCATCTCTACGCATACATTGCACTGTACGTCTCAAGTAGTCAATCGTTGTGTAAACTGCTGATAGCTAGTCTATGCTTAGAATGACACCATAGGACTTCAATGCCTCTACTAGATGATCCCATTGGAAACTCTCTTCCATTAGAGTAAGAACACCGTGTCAGTTACAGTGTTTGACCATTGAATCTCCTCCCGTAGGAGTATACAAATGCAAAGGTGGAGTTACATGCTCATTCAGAATCTCAGAGTCCTGAACTAAGTCTATGTCAAGGAAATAATTTCTTGCACTTGTGTCGATAAGCACTACTTCTAAAATAGATAAATAAAAATTTTACCTCATATCATCTCAAGGATGTTAGGATCGTGAGCCTCAATACCTTATAGTTGGGCCTCTCCCCATCCCCCTACCCCTATGCTCATGTTAGACTTCCAGGGGTGGTGGTTGTAGTGCCTTGTGGCCCCGACCACCACCCATTCCAAGTCATGCTCCCCTGCCTCGTCTGCCGCCTTACTTATTCTCATTCTCCTACAACTGCCACTAACTTAGTGGCCCCTCCACCATCTACTAATCATCCATGCAGGGAGTCAGATATTCATGAGCTTTGTGACCCTGTCCCATGAAGGAAAATAGATCATGCCTTGTTGGTGGCTCCCTCGTCCTATCTATCCTCGCACCTCTGACCCTCAATCTCTAGGACACACTCCGGAAGGTCTATCCTTCTCAATATTCTACGCCGTTTTTCTAATGAAAGATTTATATTACTCTCCTACCTATCATCCTCTAGGGGATCTCACTGTTGGTGCCTTCTCAGCAAGGAAGTTCCCCATCAGCAAAGCTCACTCTAGCACCCCAGCTAGAGTCAGGATGATAATAAAAACTGTCACAGCTCTGATCTCTCATAATAGCCCCTAATAAAAGGTCTAGGTCATGAATTAAGGGACTCTTACCATTTTGGTGGAGTATCGGGAGAGGTTGGTAAATTTTGTTGAGTTGTGAGCCATAATCTAGTCGCCCTGCTATAGATATAACAGCTCCTGAATTCGCACAGATATTATTGGTGTTGGCACAAACTACACCCTAAAAAGGTTCTCAATGTTTGGATAGGTGAGGGTGGTATCCTCATGTACCAACATCATATAGATCCAACACTGTCCTGCTGAGCCACGAAAAAGGCTAGCATCCAAGATCTTCATCTTCTAAGCGGGTTCCTCAACTAAGAGAAAGAACCGTGAAACCACCTCAAGACAGTCCTCTACTACCTAGGGGTCCATATCGTCTTGAAACCTTAGATTCAAATGTCTCTGGAACTCATGCAACATGCTCAGTTGGCATGCATGATCCACTAGTTGCATCTTCTTCTCAACGGGTGGTGGTGTTGCTGGTACACCACCAGAAGGTTTCATCAGTATGAGTGGTCCCTATTCCGATGCCTCGTCACTCGTTGGACCACATTCATGATCAATAATTAGAATCCTGGATGGCTGTCTTCATGGAGGAATCTTGTAAGAAACATATGTTCCACGATCAATATGTTGTACTTAGTGAGATGACTCAAGAAAGATCAAGAAAACCTTTTCGAACACTAAAAACTGGTGATTTCCAGTATTGAGTCCGAAAAACAAATTGAAGGTCCTGGTGTATGGATACGTCAGCTGCCACATCAACAATGGACTTCCCAAAGTAAAAAAATAAACTCATGACACTTTACACTATTTTCTCATTAAAACTAGACTCTTAGTTCTTATGGTACAACTGATCTCCCATTGATACCACTTTGTCACGACCTTTCCCACGACGCTTGGACCTGAATACCACAAACCCACCTTCCATAGGCCAGGGGTTGGTGACTTTCACCAGAAGGACTTTCATGAATAGGGAAGTAATTACCTTATATATATGTACAAACTAAAAAAGTTAATTTGATGTAATCCCACAAAATTTAGGTATAACCATGAGAGTAATGTAAAACCACAAGTAAAACTATAAACTGAAAATAGTGCGCTGAAATAACAGCCCTAGAAACTGATTGAATGTAAAAAATTGTCGCATCCATCATGGAGCTCAAAATAGAGGGTAGTAGTTGTATGTTTGATGTCGAAGAAGCATATTTCTTTTTCTCTTGTCTCCCCAAGATCCACCAAGTCCCAAACCTCCAGAGTCTACATCAGAGAGTCAGTAGTTTGCACCAGTCACACAGATGTGGGAGGGACCTGTGCATGGGTGATTATTACAATACCCAATAGAGGATCCTGAGACCACTAAAGTTCTCTCAATTATCCAAAAAGGAAAACACCACAAGAAATACCACAAAGTTAATATCACAATCATAATCAAAATCATTTAGCAGTAAGCAAAAGAGACAGCTCACTCTAACGGAATAACATCAATGTTACTAGGATAGGGATGCCTAGTTGTAAATCCAGATCATCATAACCATAGTAACTCCATTTCTAACCCATATAGGTCACTACATGTTTACCTGTATTGGTCGCTAGATGCTGACCCGTATTGGTCGCTGGTGCTGACCCATATTTGTCCCTCGATGCTTACCCGTATTGGTCGCTGGTGATGAACCATATTCGTGGTTGGTGTTGACCTGTATTAGTTTCTAGTTTAGACCTACATTGGTCATTGATATAAATTTAGGGATGATTAGTCATAAAACTATATCGTCACACTCTGTAGTTTCTGATGCGGACCTGTATTGGTCTCTCTTCTTATTCATGTCACAGCTTGCCACTGGATTCCCGCATGAATCATGCCTGATATTCGGAAGACTCTTCTCCTCAAACTAGTGGTCCTTTTTAAACTAGTATTAAGTCCCAAAAAATTCATACCCAAGGTACCAACCTCTCATAGGGGTCCCAACATGACAGAGGGTGTGTCGGTTGGACACCTGGTCTGTGAGATATATGCACTTTTGTAAAAAGGGTGTTGTTGCATTCAAGTCTGATCCAACCTAGGTCGCTTGTCAAAATCTGTTAAAACTCACATAGAGTATCTCTAATGGAACACCTTTTCACGAGGTTATTTATGCTATAGATGTTATATCGATCAAATTTCCGGACTATTAGTTACAATGCTTTCCATGAAACAAGGGTGACCACACCTCGGTCCGACACGGCTCAGTCGGACCTGCCAGAATTTTACAAAGGGACTGCTTCTCAAAAGGGGTCCCAATGCCACCAATGATATGTAAAATGAACAATCGGTTTTTAAGTTATTGGAATTCCTTTATTAGGGGGCTTGTTGGGTCTCGGCCGGGTCAGACTCGGTCAGGTCGGCCTAAAGCGACGGGTCCTGGGGTCTACCTGACCTCGCTCGGATCCAGCCCATTATTGGTCGGCCCTATTCACTGGGTCCAGTGCATTGGGGTCGAATCAGCTAGTTCACAGGGCCTGGCCACAGTTTTCGGGCCCCACCAGTTGGGGCTCAGGCCACCCACACTGCCCATTGCACCGCATGTGTGGCATATTCGGTCGGTCTGCGTTCGGCCTGGTCTTCCTAGAGGTGGACCGCTTCCCAGCTGGCCCTGCAGATGCAGGGAAATTTTGTATTACTAGTGGGGAACTGCCCCACCATATCCCTAGTTGGCTCGAAACAGAGCAGGGCCGCGTCGCCCCCTCCTACGGGGGCACGCTGGCTACGACTATTTCCAGTAGCGGTGCCTATGGGCACCACCACTTTCTTGCGCAGCTGGTTCACGCCAGTTGCCACTGGACACAGCGGATCACGACTTTGCACCACATATCAATTTCCCATGACCAGTTTCCATAGGCCTCCTCCGACCACCGTCATCCTCCACCGGCATGGCATGCTGGTGGATTCTTCCCTGGCCCACTGAACGTGATCTGGTGGTCTGTTTTTGGTGCCTCATGTGCCTACATCTATTCCGGGATACCGTCATCATATCATGACCCTCTATTTCGCATTTTCATCATGTTAGAAATCATTATTTGAAGTTCACATCATAAATGAAATGGAGGAGGGTCTGGGCCTTTTCGTTCTGCATGTGCCCTCAACGTTAAATGATAACAAGCAGGAGATATTTTCATTCATCAAAGAAAACATTAAAATAAACCCCCTACCTAAAATATTTTAGGGACCACTACGGACAGCATCACATCCACATTCGAAGGAATACGGTGGGAGGAGTGTCCTCATTGGATGGAGTCATCGTTGTTCATCGATCCCAGATCATTTCCTCCAGAGCTTCCATATTTCGTTAGTTGATGTTGTCCTGGTATATTTCCAAACATTCCCCACAAGGTGATGACGTGTCAAAATTCATCCCTAAGCATCATATTTATAGGAGGGGGAAGGGTAAGTAACGCATGTCAGAATATTTTGAGGTTTATTAAATGAGTGATTAACGAACCTTATTTAATTCCCAATGGTGTAGCTAAATAATTGATGAGTCAAGACACTTAATGGATTGACATGTCATCAATCCCACCAACACCTCTCAACTATTGGATAATAGAAATAATAAATAACAATAAAATAGTAATTTTTTTATTCTTTTAAAAGTCCAAAAACAATCTTTCTAACCCAGACAACTGCAGTCGAAGTGAAGCTTCCCTTAAGAAAATATCGGTGCTGCAGATTAAAATTATCTCTCGGATTTTAATTCTGAGAACTGGTTCAAAAAATAGGAAATTCGCCCGCACATTTACCGAACGTACCATAAAAATGTTCCGAAATTCATTCCGGGCACACCGAGCATCGGAATCACATGCTGTCAATTTTCACAGACTCGTAATAATCAGAAATAATTAAAAAATCTAATTTAATTTTTTAGGTCTTTATAAAGGATTCCACTACCTAGTATCTGCTAGAAGGTAATCTCGGTATGTCACTAGTGATCCTGCATGATCACTACCATCATCGAGCATCATGTAGCTGAACATCATTCCTAGAACATTTCACATCATATCCAAAAATACATAACTGAGGGTACCATCGTGTACTACCTAGAAAACCACTCAGGATAGGGTACTGATGGTCCAAAATCTGAGTTCAAACGAAGGAGATACGGGAGGTTGAAGATTCTTAAAGGAGTACCTTGCAAGTAAGGGACCCACAAGGTGTATGGTCCCACATTTTTTTCGGGCTGTGTCCTTCCCAGCAAACAGATTTCTTGTCATGTAGTACTATACGATGTTTAAGGTTTCCACACGACATGTCTCAGCTAGAATCCTGACAAACGCGTGAGGCTCGTCGTCATTTCGAATGGAGTAACATAATTCAACTAATATACCTATGAAAAAGTACTTGGATAGTGAAACAGATCACATTTTTTCAATCCTCATAAAAAAACACTTAGTATACGCTATTCACAATGATAAATCAGATGCCTGGTGAAAATGTGAAATTTCACCATATCACGCACGAATAGTGCTTCATGGGATTGAGCCATGAGTTCGAATTAAATACCTAATATTGGTCTTGAAATATCCACCTCAATTTCAGGGTCTCATCATTTTAGATTGTTCGTCATTCCCACATGATATTAATAACACCGCATGTCATCTCCAAGTGAGATCCTAGAAATCATGGATCACCATTCCAATCCCTAAAAACCTCCGTTCAGAAACCCAATCCTTAAGTAATGAACAGATCTATTCACAAAACATCATCTCGCTCATTTATCAACCAGTCCCCAAATCATTTATCCACATGTTTTTCATTCCACATCCATGAATCAAGGGGTTCGACCGCATTCAAACACACCAAAAGAAAAATTGAATCATGACACTGTGCTCCAACAATGAAGAATGTGAAGAAAAGTTGGGGAAAAGGACCAATAACAAAAGTTATAATGATTATTGACCTACTGTGTTCATCCAATCATTTCAGAGTGGGGAAATTGGGGTGTGGAACATGTCATGGAAAAGATATAAATTGAATGAATAATTTATTTCAATACATGGACTCGGAAAAATGTTTATTTAAATGTATATTAATGAAAAATAATTCATCAACCTCTATCTTTAATCAATTGTATTAGAAACAACAATTGATGAGTCCTACCTCGATTATGGATTGGTCATTTTTGAATAACACGCCTTCTTTTGATGAAGGTGATCTCTTGCATCTATAGCTTCTTGATCTACCTCGATTATATCGTTGTTTATTGTCTAGTCTCAATCATCCAATGAAAGAGGGGTGGAAGCTCCTCTCAATTATCCTAGGGTCATACAGATAACTATGGTAATTTCCTTAGTAACATAATTATAGAGGAAAGAAGTTTAGGTAATTTAATTCAAAATAAATAAATAAATAAATTATTTTAATCAGATGCACCCACCAGTAGATGCCTTCACTAGACATCCAGCACCGACCAATGTTAGGTCGCACAAAGGGTAACAACCACATTCCCACCACAATTATGGTCTTAGATTTACCATACGAGTCTCTGTTTGTGAGTTATTTTGGTCATGTTAATTAAATATATTAATTAATTTAATTAATTTTCTCAATGAACCCACCAATGACATCCCTATCTTAATATCCGATGTCGACCAGCATTAGGTTACGCCTAAAGTAAACTCCATGTTTTAAATTCAATAGTGGTCTTAGACTTCTGATCTGAGACTCCATTTTGAGATATTGAACTTTTTAAGAAAAATATACACACTTAATAAAAATATATTTAATATTTTTATTAAATTAATTTTATCCTCACTCGCTCTCAGAATCGTCCAACATCTCAATGTCTGGAAATGATAATATTCCTAAAAATATTCCAAAATATTTCATGGAAAAACCAATGTCTCTAGATTATTCCCATAATTAAATATTCTCATCCCTGAAAATAAAATATTAAAGAAAAATTTGGAGACATTGAGCCTACATACATCTCTATCGCTCAATACACCGGTGATTTATAGCCAAAGGATAAGTGTGAAACTCCCTAATCACTACATCTTCTAACATGAATAGAGTCACGATCCTTACCTAAAAAATGATGATGTGATTACCTTATTGGGAAAATCCATTAGGTGAAACACATAAAGATATTTTGTCATGAAAGTTCTCTCAGTTGATATCCCTATTTCGTTCCACCTCAGCTCGCTGAGGAAGCAGAGAGATAATAACTATCAAATGGAGGTATGCTGCACAATTCTCACACACAAGTGTAAAATCCACTATGGTAAACTGCTCCATCTCCTCGCTCATCAATAGTGGATGAAAAACCCCACTATGAGCATCTACTGCCATAGCCATTCCATGGGTGGCCCTCAAGCTCAAGACGCTTTACCCTTTCCAGGGCCCACTGTCACACCAATGTTTCAGAATACATATAAAAAGAAGTGTACCTTGAAATCTACAACTAACTCCATGAGAGATGTCATACAACCAAAACTCTCATAGAACATCTATCCTCATACTCCATGGCCTCACATGCTCTGAATATAACGTCAAGGACCCTAGGATACTATTGCAAAATAATACCACAAACCAAACCATGGAAGGATAAGGATCAATCTCATAAGTATTTTGATCTCTACTCTGGGATTTAACCATCCAAATGGTATAAACAAGAACTCAAATAAAAAATGACCTAGGAATCCATACTCAGTACATTCACATCTCATACTATGAGCTAGCGACAACTCATTCTGAGGTAAACCTCTCAGATCCACTTGTCCCCAAACAAATAGTAAAAGAACTCAATGATTATAAAGAATGGATACTCTTCCTCATGTCACATAGTTTAAGGGACACTAATCCACACCTATCTTCAAGACCCCATCATCCAATAAGGGGAATGTTACTAGTCTTCCTAGTGAAACACATTGGGTATTATGAATCCCTCACTCCCTAGACTCCTCTAACCACACCACAAGCTCTTGTATTTGTAAGTGTGGGTGTCCTAGTACCAAATATTTGTAATTTTATTACATGGATATTTAATGAATTTAAATATTAAAATCTTATTACATATTGTTCATTGTTTTGCATGAAAATGAATTAATAATTTCCCAGAGTATTTGTTGTTTTGATATGGTCACGACAGTTTATAGCTATGATTAAAACCTTGATATTATAAAACAATGTCCTTAAACATAGTTCTGCGGTTGGAGGAAATACTATGATGGGACACATACTATACAGACCGTTAGGTGACAGTACTCGTAAGGTGACGAGACATCTTCTCACGATGTTTATACTTGGTAAACTCCAAGTCAAGATATTATGAGAATATACCCACCAGTAAGAATTCATCATGTTTGGCGTCATCAGATATTCTTATCTTCTAGCAAGTGTAAAGGTACTTATACATTAATAATAACTTTAATACGTGTCATAACTCACAAAATTCGATTTACTGATCAAAACTGTCACACCATATGATGGAGGGAAGTAGTGTATAGTGGGTGTGTAATGAGTGACATGTTATCAATGAATATGTCAGGGAAGGATTTGTCCCTTTCATTTATTGAAGCAGATATCTCAGCACTTTGATTAAAATAAAACCATCATACGAAATTTCATGGCCATGGTATATTGAGGAGTTTATTCTGGATTGTCAAAGAACGATGTATCAAGCATAAAGTTAGATGACACTATCATGAATCTTTCTTGATGAGGTATTGAGACAAAGGGATTATATTACACAGTGAGAGTTCGTATGTGGATGTCCTTGTTGCAACTTTACTTTCATTCTCTTTGGTTCCTAGACCCATTTCTAGATAGTACTATTGGAATTTTGGAAATCCAAACTAATTCTAATGACAATTAATCATAATGTTTCACACAATATGTCTGTTTGGTGGTCTTAGTTAAATTATTTTTGAATTTAAGTAATAAAATAAATGTTATTCTCAAGGCAGTGGGATAATTTTATTCCAATTAAACGGATTTCATAAATTAAATTAAATATATATATTTCTATTTTATTGAACATTTAATAAATATTTATTTAAATGTTTGTAAATATAATATTCGTTTAAGAGAATAATTAATTTATTTATTTATTCAGATGTTCAATAAATTGAAGTGGGGTTCGAGAAACCAAGGGCGGTTTGGTAGTAAAATAAATATTTACAAGATAGTAAATAATTATTTTACTATTTTGATCATGTTAAAATAATAATGATGCCGATATTATTTTTTGATGTCGAAAATTATTTATGATTTTGTTTTTCCCAAGTTGGCGCACCATAAATAATTATGCGGTATTATTATTATGAGAAATGGTTTTCTCTATGTTCATCTATATATTTTATTGTTTTTATGTAATTAAATATTTTAACTGAAGTTATATCCATATAAATAAACAAGTACGTCTATTGTGACATTGGAAACACACCACATGACTGGTGAATTGTGAATGGCTGAGCCATTTTTTTCTTGATTACTCTTCTTACCCCTCTCAAGAATGAGATACTTTCTTCAAGACCGAAGAACACGAGATCAAGAACGACCGATGAAAGACACTCACTTCTCCACGCTAGCACCCAAAGAAAGAGTGGTGTCGATCAGACGCCATCAAAGCACATGTGAATCACTGATAAGGGGATTCTTGTTTGGATCCCCACAAGCACAATGAAACAATCTGGAAAAGTAATTGAGAATGATCAACATCATAAAAAAAGAAAGTTCCAAAGAACCATGTATCCTTTTAATTTTAAAATTAGTTAAATTAATTATTAGCATGATGTACAAGATCCACTCAAAAGGTTTATGTCCTCTTCAATCTTTATCTAAAACATGAATTCTATTCCATGGAAACTAGTGTTCAGGGTCATAGTGATCCCGAAATAATCATTGATCATGGTATACATTAATGTTGGGTGACGGCCCATCCATGCTTCCACTATGCCTGGAACCATCATGTGGGCTCAGAGGGTGGTTCATCATCATTTTTAATTATTTAATTATCATTTATGTTTGATGCTTTAATAATTTAGTTTGTCAATGCATGGTTTAATAGTTATTGTAATCAGATATTTCGACATATGTTCTTCATTTTTTATCATTTCTCTCAAATTTCATAGAAACACATATTTTTTTTGATTAAAATTAAAATGAGGAACTCATCTGGGGCCCCCAAAAATTCCTTCCAGGTAACACGAAAGTACACTCCATGTGTTTGGACTTACACATCATGTTCACTTCAATACACACTTTGTAATCTGGACTACATGCCCTATAGTCGTGTACAATGCATCTTGAGTAATTCGGAAAGTACTCAAGCCATGATAATTTATTACACTCGGTGTAATTAATTTACCACCATATTTTAACAAGGATAGATAGGGACACACTTATTGAATTAACTGTTGTGTGGACCACTAGACACGGTGTGATGTCTCTTCGAGTTAGGGGAAAATCTGTGTATCCCATACATGGATTGAGCTGACCAGTAACCTTTTAATGTGGAGACAACATGACGTGTATCCCATTGTAAAAGTCATGTAGTATAAAGTTTCCAATGTACGCCACACATGCCGAGTCCCTAGGTGTGTACTTCGAGAAAGATGGTGAATGTAATACACACTATGTAGTCACAACTACACATCGTGTACTTTCCAAATTATTCATAATTAAAGCATTAATTTATAAAAACTGTTCAATATCAATATCATGTATAAATAATTATATAGGTTCTTACACTATGCATTGAATAGTCTTCTATTTTATGTGTCGTAAGATTAAAACAGTATGTGAATATAATATATGTTTGGCAGATTCTAACGGGTATTCACCAGGTTACCTACAAGGTGCATTTATCTACAAGGATGAGAATCTCAAGGAAATTCAAAAATAGATTAAGATAAAGGGATTGAATAATTATAGATAATAATTAATCAATTCGAGAGTGATTATCATAACAAGAACAATTAAATAATTGAATGCTAGTTTTATTAAATGTGTAACACGTTGTATGTATGTGGATGATCGAGAGCTAGATCAGACCTTGTATGTGATGGGTTTCCCTTTTAATTTATTTGTTAAATTAATTATTGTAATGTGTTCCATCTCTTCTCATTAATATGTAGGGCTAGTATGCCCATGGTTTATTTTATATAAATCCCCTTTTACCCCTCACCTACATGTTATGTAAAAGCATATGTAATGGATGGAGCTCCCAAGCTAGTTGATGCGGTTCTAGTTAGAGCTAAGTCATGGTCAATCCTAGGAGATATAACGATTGATAGGTGGAATGTTTTAAACACGAACCCAAATGGTTAATCGTGTTTCTCCCCCAAGACAGGGTTAGTTTATCGACTGCTAGATAAACTAACAAGTTGAAAAGATCATGATCATGTGTTTTACATTATTTAATTTCTTTCAGTTTCTTGGTTTATCATTATGGATTTGTTGTCATGGTCACATAATTAATGAACTAAACATGCATGCAAGATGGAACTAAATTAAAGCAGGCTTATGGGTAAATGTTATCAAGACATGGTTAATCACTTAATTAGGTTCCACATAATATTAATAAGCATGTGATAAAGATAATAAGTAATTTAGGAATAAGAGATAAAAATAACTCAAATAAAATATTAAGTCAGGCCAAGCATTCCTTTACATGAATAATGGAAAAAATCATAAAAATATGTGTTTGACCAACCCTTTTTTTGAGACTTACTTTTATAAGGTAATACCTTATGAAAGCTTTCGGGTTTACTCAAACATATTTCATCAAGAGGTGTATCCCTTTATAGACATGGTTTAATACTGGAGGCAAGAGTTGTGGAAATCGAAGTAACGGATTCAGGAATGGAGAGTCCACTCAACAGATCAAGGAGTTGTAAGCCTGCAGTTGGCGAACAATGACGTACCTAAATAACCTCAAATATCTTGACCATCCCTTGTTTGGTTTATGAAAAGGGGAATATGGATCATTTCCAAGAGAATGTAATGAAAACTGTACATTCCAAGATCAATGGTCTGGGGAATTGGGACATGATAAAATAGTTGGATACTTAATAAAATTTATTATTTCTCATTAAATGTAATCAAGAAAGTAGTAATGATCTTCTCTTATAACTGTAGAGTAAAATGACAAGCACTCAACCACACTATCCCTACAATCAATTCTTGATAAAGACAACATCCTCATAGACAGTAACTTCCATGAATGGTTTAAATGCCTTCAAGCTATTCTTCGTTATGTATGTAAGTCTTATATGCTTGAGTCAGCATTACCAGATCTGTCTGCCAAAAAAGAGAGTGATCATGATTTCATTGTCTATGATCAACATATAAATGATGCAGTCAGATTTCAATGTTTTATGTTATTTTCTATGTCTAGTGAGCTTCGGTTGTCTTGTAACACCCCAAGCTTTCACGATACACTTCTCTTTCAATAATGTAATAGCTTGCATTGTACGCAATTTTGAGATTCTAGCACACTACGACCAATAAAAGTAGAAGTTATGAATAGTAATACCCACTTTTTAAAATTATATAAATTTTATATTTCAAAATGGACTTCATTTTTTTATTCTGAATATCGAAATTATCCGAAGTTTAAGTTTTTGTAATTTTCTGAGAACTTCGAATTCTCTATGAATAGAGAAAAAACTTGAAAACAAATTTTTTAATCAAAATAATTTATAGTGATAAATTATACTATTGAGTGGTTTTAAAGTATAATTAGAATATATTTTTACCATTTTATCCAATGGTGGTCATTAGAATTAATTTCACTTTGGAGTTGTTCAAAAACAATTGTCAATCTTTTGATATATATTGCTTCTTAAAAAGACGCTATTTGTTGTGACAGCTAGAATTAATTATTAAATTAATTAAACCAACTTTTATGTTTTTAATTTTGTAAAATAGACATCATTTTTTATTTAGGAAAATCAAATATAGCTTAGGGTGAATTTTTGGTATTTTTCTGAAAACGTCAATTTTTGATGAATAGTGAAACCACTAAGTGGTAGTTTAAAAACTAATTTTCGTGTAAATGAAACATTATCACTTCTGTGATTTTATATTCAAAAATCCAACATACATGGTTTTTATTAGGTAGAAAAATGTGGTTAAGGGGGATTAAAATAATTTTTTGGTGATTAGTAACTTTTATGTTTTATTAATCGCGATTAAAGGTAATTAGTGAAATTTAATGTAAAAATGATATTATAAAAATATGAAAAAATCTTGACACTTGTACTGCCCTCATTTGATGAGTCATTTTTGACCAAGACAATCCATCAGTTAACTTGGGGACCCCATGGATCCACTTGGGTAAGAAAATGACATTAATAACTTTTTATTTAAAGTAAAAATAAAATTTTCACAAACAGGTGTTGTTTTACTAAAACAATTATTAAATGTGGTTATATAAGTTAAATTTTTTACTATAAATATTCATTATAAATCTAAAAAAATATATCCTACATCATGGGAATTTTTTATAATTTTTAGACATTAAATAAATTAATTTTTTTTATGACACAATGATGATGCAGCGATTACCTCCTTAATTAACGATTTAAATAAAATGAAAAGATAATATAAAATATAAGACTTAAACTTGTCAAAAACATATTGTATGAGTATATTTAGAACCCTTATCACCTTATCCTCGAAACATATCATTGTGGGACCTCTAAAATCTGAAAATCATTTCATAATAATGTAATATTTCATGACTTTCCAAGAGTGCCCCTCCTCTCCTCTTATAAAAGGCCCCCTCCTCTACCACATTATTCACACCATAAAATCCATTTGGCTCATCCAACCTCTGCCCAAATACTCTCTAAACTTCCCTATATTACTCCTATAAGACTCACATTGGTCATAATTCTACCCAAGGAAGCCTTTGGCTCAAATCAAAAAGAGTTACCCGATTTTAAGGTAATGTCTTCTCTTATGTTATTTTGTTTTATTTTGCTTCTCCAAACCCTTAAACTATTTTTATTACTTTAGTTTGTAACAAAAACAGTATCTTAAATATACTAGGATGTTTTTATGAGAAGGATTATATTTAAACATACACACACCTTCGTCTAATGGTTAAAGAATATACTGTTTCTGTGGTTGGAGAATTTATGCCTCACAAAACGATGATTGATAAATCTTCTTTTAACACCTCTCATGGTGGCCATTAAGATGTCACTATATTTATATGTGATATATACTATGTTTATGTTTTCCTTAAGCTTCTGTATTCCTCATTTATTTCATACCTTTATAATTTCCATTATGGGTAAACGTGATAATTTCATTTTAGAAAGTGCGGACTACCGCCCCCTCAAAGTGATTTGAATCGTTAATACCATATGTGGGATGTATAAAGGATTAAGTAAATAATATAATATATGAAATTATACTGGATTTATATTATACCTTTATATCATTATGATTTCATTCCATTAAATATGAAATAGAAATGAAAGTAGCGTTCATGCGTACGTACGGCTTACCGTCTCCATGAACGGTGCATTTCATTTCTTACCTCTAAATGTTATGTAATATTATGAATGAATGTATATACTGGATCTATTGATATATATGATATCTACATTATGAATATAATTCTGTATATAATTGAAATATTACAACATGAACAACTTGTAATTATAAGAAGTTTATTTTTGACTCAAGTACCAAAGATTGAAAAAACGACCGTTATTAACTTAAATAATTACATAATGTTCAAAACATGGTAATAAGTGATATAAAAGGAATAATGAACTTGAAAAATTTTCTTAATCAAGTAGAAATTAACTCTAGTTTATTATTCATGAGGTTAAAGAACGATCAAGTCAAGTCGGACATGAGGTAAGGGAAGTTTTTAACACAATTTCTGTTCTTTTGGTTAATCTCCTACATTCAAATTATGTCAGGATATTATTATGTACTATCTTGTATTTGTACATTATTTATGTGTAATTATAGTGAATACACATAATAGATTTATTTAATTTAAAAAAGAATATTTGTAAGGTAACTTCGTATCCCAATTTGTGTTCTTTGGGTTAATCTCTTACTTTTTAATTATGTCATGAAATTATTATGTCCTATCTTTTATTTATACGTTATTTATGTGTACATATAGTGAATACACATAATAGATCTATTTTATTTAAAAAAATTTCTTTGTAAGGGACTTCGTCTCAATCTCCTTTCATTGAGGCATATTTTTTTTTATACACAAATATCTTTTATATGGTTTATAAACCCCTTTGACTTTTACGTTTATTCAAAAGGAATATTTTTATAGAAAGAATTTTTCTAAACGACAAAAGGGAATGTTTTTTTGTCGTACGTATGCGGCGACAACGACTTCTCCGCTGCCGTGACCATTATTTGAGTTTCATCTTCCTCTACAAGCCATAGCTTTTTTTAAATGAAAAATAAATACCATGTTTTAATTTTGTTTTATTTTTGTATTGAAAATGGTTTTGACAGTGTTTTTATTATATCAATATGTTGAATTGATATATTGTGATTGAAATGTGGAAATGTTATTTTTTCTTTATGCCTGTTTTATGTGATACCATTATGTTATAGTTTATGATATTTTTAAACATGTTCATATGATTAATGCATTGGACTTAATAAGTGACGGGTGGATCCCGCTATATCTCCCCGATGCATCTGTAGGTATCATGAGACAAACTACTATCTTGGCATGAGGCCTTGACAAAATCTTATATGTAGTCTTGGCACGAGGCCTTGGATACATGGTTATGATAGTCTGGCATTATGAATTCCATCATTATGAAAGTGGTTATTGATATTGCATGTGATTATTCGACTAGTAGAATATCCATGTGAATAAGTAAATGGAATTATTTCATTTTACTTTTTCCATATTATTCTGAAGTTCAAGTTTAAAAGGCATTTGTTTTAGTTATACATTGCCTTAAATGTTTATGTTTATTTATGAAAGCTTCCGCAATATTGTTATCCTTACTAGGCATCTGAGCTCACCCCTTTGAATGTTTTAAAATTTTCTAGTATGTGAAGAAGTATTTTATGAATGACCTGCAGGGATAGTCATAAAGGATATGAGTGTGGACTATGGAGACCATGTTATTTTAGTTTTTCACTTTATGATGTAATGTAACTTATATGAATGTAACTAGTGTTTCCAAGGCTACTAAATTAATCGGTCTTTCACGACTTGATCTTTTGTGATCAAGCCAACGTTACGTAATAATGCACCGACTCTGGGTAACTGGGGTCGGGGCGTTACAGTTGGTATCAAAGGCAGTTTAGTACAAACCTTGGAAGCTAGATTTATATAAACTCTGATTAGAGCACATTGACCTAATATATACTTTGAGGATTAGTATACAATAACTTCCTAGAATTTTGGTATTATAGAGATTTTGTGAGTTTTCCGAGCAATACATCTCTGTCTGGATACGAGCAGGTAGAGGCAGCTCTGGCACATATGTACCTAGGGGTAAAACCCAAAAACACCACTTTGAGATAGACTCGAATAGGAACTGGTGCACGACAACGGGCCTTGCTGCACTCTTGGTTACGACACTCCCGGGGGATATACTTAGGATAATTTTCATTTTATTTACAAACCACTATGAAGGGTTATGAGTGTATACTTCCTCAAAGAATTTTTTTTATGATTATGGATTATATCCATAAATAGTTCAATTTATGTCAAGTTTTTTGAAAGTTTCTAAATATGAATTTTGATTCATAAACTAATATAGTTTATGCCATTGTATATAAATGGTGCCTAGTGGGAGGAATGGAAACCGTATCAATTCACGCACTCCATGTAGGGATTTCCCTCCTACTCATGATAATTATAGTGGAGCTATTGATACAACTGGTGCTGATCAACTTATCACCATACTTGGACAACTCACTCAGGTTATGAATAATAACTTTACTCGTATGGAGCACCCTAATCTGCAACATGGAGGATCAATGTTAGACCGCTTCATGAGGCAACAACCACCAACATTTAATGGGGGTACAAATCCATTATTATCTGAGCAATGGATAAACTCCTTAGAGATAATAGTCCACACCTTGGGGATTAGTGAAAGGGAGAAGGTTTTCATGGAAGTTTACCGCCTCACTGGAGATACTAATCAATGGTGGTCACTGATTCAAAACACAAAGGAAGATGAAGAAGTATCAATTTTGGAATGGAGGGAGTTTAAGGAAATTTTATTAGAAAAATACTTTCCACATGACCATCGAGCAGATATGGAAAGGCAATTTCTGAGTCTGATGTAGAAGGAGGATGAGAATGTCGCAAAGTATGAGGCTAACATTACAAGGTTAGCGGGGCATTCTGCAGATTATATACGTAACCCAATAAGTATGATTGATCATTTCTTTGATGGGTTAAAACCATTTCTCCATCTAGCTTTAGTATCATAATCTTTCTCAACGTACGAAGATATAGTCTCATGTTCTATCAAGACAGAAAAGGAATTCCCTAAATATTATGAAAATAAAGTAAAGCAAGAGAAGAAGAGAATGGTGGAACAAGAGACATATAAAGGGAAAAAGGAAAAGAATAAATTTTCATTATGTGATAATTGTGGAAAAAATCATCCTGGTACTTGCCTGAAAGGAATGAGAGTTTGTTATAAATGTGGAGAAAAAGGTCATCAGGCTCGTGATTGCAAGGGAAAGAAAGAGACTATCAATGTTGAATGATACAATTTAAGGGAAATGGGGCATTATGCAAATTAATGCCCTAAGTTCCAAGGAATCTTACCTCAGAAAAGGCCAAGGGAGAAAGGTCAAGCTTATGCTATTACTACAGATGATGTTGAGTAATTATTGTATTTGTGTTTTTGGACTCAAGAACTATATTATGGTTATAAGAATAATGTGATATATATAAGGATTTTACTGCAGTACTTTTCATTATGGTATTAATATGATGAAGGTAATCATATTTTTAGTATGTGACAATAAGAGAAACATTACTTTGTTTTGGGAATCTGATGTTACAAATGATTTTGGAATCTAGAGACCTTTTAGAGAATGTCGGGACATAGGTATTTTGGATAACAATAAAGGTTGGAATGGATTAAGGTTAACTTTGGATAGTATTTTTTAA
The DNA here is from genome assembly GCA_963277665.1 of Viscum album. Taxonomy (NCBI): domain Eukaryota; kingdom Viridiplantae; phylum Streptophyta; class Magnoliopsida; order Santalales; family Viscaceae; genus Viscum; species Viscum album. The sequence goes on from OY728131.1 coordinate 1,007,895,752, forward strand.
GGTTAAACCATTTCTGAAGATTATTTTTGGAATATTATAATACTATAGTTTTAGGAAAAGGACAACCTACGGGTCGGGTTATAACCCGTCGCCACTACTGGGAAGCTAGGTTTTCCCAACGCTTGTATGCTAACGGTTCAACAGAACCGTTGGAATAGGTGTATAAAACAAGTATTTCCCAATGGTTTGAAGAAACCGTTGGGAAATCTAAATTGTTTTTCCCTTTCCCAACTGTCTGTAAAAACTGTTGGTAAAGTCCATGACTTAGGAAGGCTTTCCCAACGATTTATGTAAACCGTTGGAAAATCTCACATTTCCCAACGATTTTTTAAAACCGTTGAGAAATCTTTCCCATAAAATCCCAGCAATATCGATATCCCATACATGCGAGTGATTGAACTGCTAATGTTGAGACCTAAGATATCTCTCGCTTGGAAAATCATTCCACCATATCCATATTCAATCACAAAGTTGTTTTGTTCTACACTTCAAATTTGTATGTAGTACGTTATGTTTAATGTTTTTCATCTAATTTTTTTCTTTTCTGTTTTGATTTGGCTTAAACCTATGGTTTTTGCAGTATGTTATACCCAATAATTTCAATTCGATTTGTTATTTGTTTTCTGTTTTTGTTCTGGTTTCATGTGTGAATCACTTTTTGGTTCTGTTTTTGTTTTCTGTTTTTGTTCTGGTGGGAGGTTCTGGGGATGCAGTAGGTGGGGGAAGGGGATGTGCTAGTGGGGTGTTTAGGTGGGGGAGGGGGTGTGTTGGTTGTTTTTTGAGGTGGGGGGTGTACAGGTGGGGTGGGGGTGGGTTTTGCAGGTGTGGGTGGGCGAGGGGTGGGTTGTGCAGGTGGGGGTGCAAGTGGAGGGGGTTGTTGTGCAAGTTGGTGGGGGAGGAGAGTGTGCAGGTTGGGGGGGGGTGGGCTGGGCAGGTCAGATTCTGTTGGAGGGGTGAGGTGGATGTTGTACAGGTGGAGGGTGGGGGTGCGTTGTGCAGGTGGGGGTGCAGGAGGGGGGTTGTTCATGTGGGGGGTGAAAGTGGAGGGGGGTGTTGTGCAATAGGTGGGGGGAGGGGAGTGTGAAGGTTGGGGGGGTAGGCTGGGTTGGTGGGAGTCTGTTTGGGGTGAGGTGGGGGTGGGGTGTACAGGTGGTGTGGGGGGAGGGGGACTGTGCAGGTGGGGATGGGGTGAGGGGGGTTGTTCAAGTGGGGGGTGTAGGTGGGGGTGGCTGTGCAAGTGGGTGGGGGGGAGGGGAGTGTGTAGGTTGCGGGTGGGCTGGGCATGTGGGAGTATGTGGGCGATGAGGTGGGGGGTGTACAGGTGGGGGTGGCGGTGGTGTAGGGGGAGGGGGGTTTTTCAGGTGGGGGCTGCAGGTGTGGGGGTGTGCAGTGGGTGGATGGGAGGGGGATGTGCAGGTGGGGGTGGGGGAGGGGGGTTGTACAAGTGGTGGTGCAGGTGGGGGGGGGGGGGTTGTGAAGTCGGTGGATGGGAGGGGGGTTGTGCAGGGGGAGTGTGTTGGGGGTGAGGTGGGGAGGGGGGTTGTGCAGGTGGGATGTCATCACTTCCATAGTTCACCAATAAGCATGAGGAATTCATGAATTCTATAGATTTGGATAGTTTTGAGGCCTCGTTGGTTTTGGTTCTTGTCTAGTCATCTTGATGAGTAAGGCAGCACATGATCTAAAAGTGACATCAACTATATAGGATGAATTCCTTCTCCCACAAAACATTTTTCTAGAAATAATATATCCTTTGAAGGTTGTGGGAGCCTTTTATAATCCAATTCCCCAACATTTTCCCAATTGTAAA